>JALGBA010000170.1:0-1200000 GCA_023970755.1 Azemiops feae | reverse complement strand
CGTGGACCAGTACCACAGCATGCCAGCAACCAGTCCGCACAAACAAGCAAACCCCATCCGCAGGCAGCACACAAAACCATGCACCCTCTGGTCCATGGAAAAACCTCCCTCCACGGAACCGGTACCTGGTGCCCAAAAGGTTGGGGACCTCTGCTTTAAATAGTTCTTTTTGCAGTCCAGGCTATAGCAAGCATGTGAGGCTTGAGCAATAGACTAGCAAAGAGCATCTCTGACCTATTGCAATATACTTGACTGTCTTGAAGGAAAGGTTTAGTAATCATACTTGTATCCTGTATTTTTCCCAAGGAATTGAGACCACCAACTGGTCTGACAGAAGCAGGGAGGGTGCTCAACTGAGTTTTATGGGCAATAGATTGCAAATACAGCTGTGGAACAAAATATGAGCTGAACAGGAAATTGTAACCTGTTCCATTGAACTCAATTCAATTTACTCCTTGGAAGGCAGTGCATAAAATTATACTGTAGTATTGTTTGGAAAAATCATTATTAGCTTATATAGTGATAGCAATAAAATACCCAATTGCCATTGTCTGTGTCACAGCAATGATGGGAATTAGGAACATGCTTCATTTTAAAGGCCTTTATTAGACATATGGATTGTCTGGTGTTAAGTGATTTGAATCTTTTAATACAACATTCTTCCACTGTACTTTGCAATGGACATATTGCCTCCCTAGTAACTCTTTCACAATTTTCCTATTCCTGAAAGTGGCCAATATAAGGGCTTATATTTTCAAAAGCTTTCCAAACGTATTTCATTGTTAAGAAGGCAAAAAAAAAACAAAAAAAACCCCCATCTGCTCTTTAGTCTCTGTGAAAGCGCAAAAGTTAATCAGTTCCTTTTGTAGATTTAGTTCAACATGTTCCAGGAACAAAGTAAGGGGATCAGTCAACCACATTTATTTTTGTCTTACGATTTTGGACTTGAGCTTTTCCCTTTTTTTAACAATAAAGAGCTAGACTTTTGCATGGATTTCCAGTGCAAATTACATGTTGCAGCTGTGTATAATGATACCCTGAGGCCTTGCTGTCAATTGTACAAGTCCCGTGGGTTTGCAGTGTGCATGAGAAAAGAGACTGGAAGCATAGGCTTTCTACCACTTCTGACAGCTGGAGCTTTTCCCTCCTGTAAGTGCTGGTTTCTGAGACCCATTCTTAGTGTTCAAACATTGATTTTGAATACCCCCTGGTAGAAATAGCACTGAGCTTGGTCTGTGGGGGATGAAGAGCACTTTCAGATAGAAAACAGCTGGCTTTTAAACAAATGTCTGAGAATTGTACCAAGGGCACGTTCCAGTTATATGCAAACCAATATTAGGAGACATTGTGACAACATGGCAGTTAAAATTACATATTATGGAGTATCCAGATTTAGTCTAAATTCTCAGATGGCTTTTCTTATCATACTGCTTCAATACTCCAGAATGCAAATATCTACGGCAGACATACTGTGTGGAAGGTTTTGAAAGTGGGATTAAAATAGTTCATTTTTTTCTGATGGCAACTAAGTTAAAGTTTGACATGCTAAGTACTGTATGTTCTACTTACTGCTAATAGTGATTGAACACAATAGTGACTCAAAGCTAACCACATCTAGAGGTCTTACAGGTAATCCTTGACTAAGACACAATTGGGACTGGAATTTTGGTCTTAAGTTGTGTAGCGATTGTAAGTCAAGGCACCATGTGACTGGACTCAATTTTAGGACCGTTTTTATAGTGGTTGTTAAGCAAGTCACCATGATCATTAAGCAAACCATTGTTGCTAAGAGAACCACATGGTCATAAACGTGAGCCCATTTTAGCCAATGGGTGCTAGAAAATGGCAAAAAAATGTCAGAAAATGTGATGTGACTATGGGATACTCCAACCAGGTACAGCAGCCGTAACTTCAAGGATGGGTTGTAAGTAACTTTTTTCAAGTCCATTGTAACTATGAACTGTCATTAAATGACTGGTCGTAAGTCTAGGACTTCCTGAAATTAGTTTCAGGGAGGGAGAAGTAAATCACAACACATCCGGAAAACAGGTAGAGGGAGGCTATTCCCTTCAAGTTATTGATCGTGGTCCAAGCTTGGCTTATTTCTGCTGGTGCAGTTGGGGATAAAAAAAATTCCAAACAAATGTCAAAAGTTATGAATGAGATATAAATATCACAGAGAAATAAGTGACTACAGGAAGCAATAGCTATAATTGAAAATGTCTTCCACAATTAAATCCTTTTTGAGTGAGAAGGAAAATTCGTTAGTTTGTCTTGCTGTGAAACAACTTAAAAAAAAAAATCTCCATAGGAACAAGGCTTTTCAAGCCAGGGGAAGAAAGAGGAAGAAGGATGTTTGGGGAAAAAATGCCTTCAACACCAATCCTAGACCCCTTAGTATGTGTACATGTGCATGTATGTAATCACTATTTATTTAATTTGAACTTTTTACCAGATATGGTTTGTTGGCTACAATTGCAGACATACAGAAATAGCATATCAAATTGCAATCTACTGGTAATGCTGCTTTTTTTAATGGCACAAATTAAATTCAACTGATTTCACATTACAAACTGCATTTTCTTATGTAGAACGTATGAATTTCTGGATGGAGCTTTTACAAAAAATATCCTGAAATTGCCAGTCAAGCATTGAAACATCTAATGTCATTTATACCAACATGCTTTTATGACAGAACCTTCTCTCTATATGCAGCAGCAAATCAGCAAAACACAAGTATGAAATAGGCTAAATATAGAAGATAATGTCCACACGAGGGTTAGAGGCCATATTGTCTTGATTATATTACTTTGAAAATTATTTTCATTTTTTTATGATTTGTTTCCGAAATTTGTTGGACTGTATATAGCACTAACTCAGTGTATTGCTTTTGTTTCTAGAAACCTCAGATTCCACAGGGATAAACCCTGAGAAGGAGAAATATATTCTAAATGACAGGGGTAAATAACATGTGTAAAATATTGTTGGCTGCATATGAATAATAAGGTTAACAAAGGTACTACCTTAATGTAATTAATTTTAAACAATGACACTTTGTTTTAAACTTAAATTTACCTGCTGGCTGGGTTTCCTGGCAGGCTCCTGAGTGTTCAGATATGTGCATTACTTCCTCTTATGATATCTCCGCATATAATTTTTAAAAGGAACGTTCCCTTTAGCTGCCCTCTGGCCCCTGACTCCTTTTTTCTTTTCTTCCGTTCTTCCTTTGAAGCCAGAAGGCAGGGAAGCAACTCGGCAGGTAGAGGTTGTTAATGCTGTACCAAACCCAGCACTTTGTTAAGGAGCCTATTATAATGTAAAAAAACTACACACCCAGCTCCTTTTCTATCCCCAGTCAAAGTATGTCAGATTTTTCTCTCTTTTTTTCTTTTTAAAAAGACAGTCAATACTGTACCATTAGGGCTGTGCCCATTGACTTCATCCTAACAGCTACATGAGTGATACTCATCTCCCAAATGGTTGAGGCCCTGCCCTTTATAGAATAATAATAATAATACACAAATAGCATATTTGAACTCCCGGAGATCAGCTTTGGGTTACCAGTGGTCATCATTTGTAATTAAATGAGATGGGAATTGGTCTATATCATCTAGTCTGAAAAAGGCTCAGCATTCCTAGCTTTTACTATGTGGGCACAAATTGGATGGGGAAAAGAAATGTACCTCTGGCTTTAGGGTCCTGTAAGCAAGGATTCAATCTGGGTTAGTCACTAGGACCAGAAGTTTAGCTGAGGATGGGCTCCAGCATGAGTCAAAACCTCTGGTCCTGGTGACCGACCCAAATTGGATCCTGCAACATTAGCCTGGGACGCGTACATTTGCTTTCAGCTCTAATAATGCAAGCTTCTAAATTTCTGAAGCTCTGAAAAATATTTTTGCATATTTAAACCAATTTACCAATTGAATTTGGTTCCATAACCCTTGGCAGATTTTTACACTTAACATGTGTAGGTGTGAAAAGCATACAGTTGGCAGGGAGATTGTAGGAGGAGATATTTATCATTAAGTCCTATCATAGCCCCCTGTATCTTATTCAGCTCTGTGCCTGGGAAGGTGAACATGGATAACCCATAGGAAAGGCATCTATAATCACATAATTTCTATTAGATGGTATTATTTTACAGTTTAAACAGCCAAGGGAAGACAAACTTATTTTATCAACGTATAATTTAAATCCCTGAAGAGATTTTCTTTTTGCAAGCTTTTAAAAAGGCTGATGATAAAAAGAGTTACAAGGAATAAAGACATCCATAATTCTAATTGCATTAGGAAAAAATGGTAATATATTGTGAAATGTGAAGGAGAAAACAAAGTACCTTCTGCTTTTATTTCTTTCTTTTTCTAGGTCCTGCATTCTTCCTTGCCTGCTTCAGTGTTGCTGCAGGGTTAGCATTCTTCATGTATTGCTGGAATCCAGGTAATAAAACTTTGATATTTGACTTGAGCCAGTTTAAAAGAGGGCTCTATTAGCTTTCTATCAAACACATTTCAGCGCAGCTCTAACCTTGGTGGATGAGGGCTGAGCGAGGAGGGGAATGCATGCAATTAAAGCACAAAGCTAGTCCCAGTAAAATCCCATCCTTTTCTTAAACTCTATCTGCTTTTGTCATAGGTTGATTTCTCTGTCTCATTCACTTTTCCTTATTTTATATTGACATTCCCTTGTCATCAGAATTCAAAGTTTTAATTTTGATAGTCTGCAATTCAGTTGTTAATTTAGTATGTTATTGTAAGACCACACCTGGAATACTGCAGCCAAGTTTGGTCACCATATCACAAAAAAGATGTTGAGAGTTTGGAAAAAAATTCAGAGAAGAGCAACTAAGATGATCAATGGCCTGGAGGCTAACGAAGAACGGTTGCCGGACTTGGGTTTGGCTAGTCTAAAGAAAAGAAGAAATAGGGGAGACATGATAGCAGTGTTCCAGTATCTGAGGGGCTGCCACAAGGCAGAGGGGGTCAGGTTGTTCACCAAAGCACCAGAGGGAAGGACGAGAAACAATGGTTGGAAACTGATCAAAGGGAGAAGCAACCTGGAATTAAGGAGAAACTTCCTGACAGTGAGGACAATTAACCGGTGGAACAGCTTGCTTCAGAAATCATGGGTGCTCCATCACTGGAGATTTTTAAGAAGAGACTAGACATTCACCTGTCTGAGATGGTATAGGTTATCGTGCTTGAGCAGGGGGCTGGACTAGAAGACCTCCAAGGTCCTTTCCAGATTCTATTCTATTCTATTCTATTCTATTCTATTCTATTCTATTCTATTCTATTCTATTCTATTCTATTCTATTCTATTCTATTCTATTCTATTCTATTCTATTCTATTCTATCCTATCCTATCCTATCCTATCCTATCCTATCCTATCCTATTGACATTAGCACTCTTGGGAATTACCTTTCTTCTCAGTTTTGGTAAACGGAAATGTTTTTCTCTCCAAAATTGAAAAGATAAGATTATTGGGATAGTATAGAACATATGAGAGTGTTTTGCATATCTTTAGACACTTTAACATTTTAACACATATGTTAAAGTTGTAACTTGATTTACAGGTTTGTCTGTTTAAGATCAAACACTCCATCACTCAGAATTGGCTTAAATATCCTTCTGTAGAAGTCAGTTGTCATTATATTTATAATTGATTCTCCCTGAGTAAAACTTTAGCAAGATATTTTTGTGAAATATTTGTCGAAAGAAAATCCATTATGCTTTACATACCTGATTCACTTTTTTCCACCTTTCCATCAATATTATTATTCCATCCATATTATCGTTTCATTTTAGACTCCAGAGTCCTGGGAAAAGCCAAGAAGGTGCTGGGATTTTCCCCAATTATCATAGGAAGACATGTTAGCAACATCTGTATGTTGTACATGGAAGATTCATCAGGAAGACAGTAAAAATAAACAGGGCAGCATCAAATTTCCATGCCAATAGCATGGAGGCTTCGCAAGCAATTACATTTTTTTATACCAAAGATATAACCCAGTTGCTTTAGCACTCTTTGCTGCTTCAAAGGGCTTTCAGAAGATCACTTGTACTTGCCTTTTACTTGTGGAGCTGATATTTTATTTTTCTACAAGCTTTTTTTTAAAAAAATTATTTATCACCCTGATAAAATATATTTTAATGCAACTAAGCATTTTAACATGCCCTAATTCATTGCAAAGTCTTGAGAGTCAAGTCAAGTTGAATCATGTTTGTATGTATATATACACATATTGCATTTTGCCATTCTCTGTTTCAATATTAACTGAAAGTTCCTGCTTAGGCTAGTACAGAATGATGGAGCCCTTGTGCCTTGTGTGTCCATGGTTGGTGTGTCTCATTATGAAGAGGATAATGACCTCTGTATGAAAGCTGTTGCTTCACTGAGAACAAATGGAAGATTCCCACCTCATATGAGAGACAACCTTGAGTGGTGATGATAGAACCCATCAGGTTTTGTATATGAGCTAATCCGTTATCAATTGTTGGGGATTCTCTTTGTAAATAGCAAATGTAATTCTATTACACAAGAAATAATGTTTGAAACAACACCCAAAATGTATAAGCAGTTATAAGCAAATGCTAGGTGCAAACCAACCAAAAGCCTTAGTGAAACATGGAGTGTATAGTATTATTTTTAAATGTTATTCTAATAGACTCTGGGCGATCACTGATATGAATAACCTAGACAAAAATAAGCATTTGTCAGCATTTGCTTCTTAGTCCAACTGTATAAGATTTGGTGTTATGGTCCAGACAGAACCTTAAGTCTGTGGCCAAGGATTTAGCAAAGCTAATTAACGCCTTCAAAAGGATAACCGAGTCAGTCTATGCAACTAAACATGACTACCCACTTTGTAATGTCATGCGCTTTTGAGGACCATAAATTGCCTCACACATCTGAAGGGTGTTCTGTTCCATGAAAAAATTCATTTCTCAGAAGCTCATTTTATGTGCACATTCTGTATGGCAATTTCATGGAGCATCTAGACTATTTCATCATCCTTTTGCCCTTTTGCCTTGTCTTTTTTCACCTCTCTTAACAAGGGTAATCTGTGTAGCTGGAAAGACTTAAGCACATGAAGCTTCAAAGGTCTGGTATAATATAGGAGACTACATATCTTTAAAACTCAGGAGGGCTACACTAGTGATAATGATCTTTGCTCTTCCTCTCCCTATTTCCATGAATTCCTCAGCTGTGAGAATGCACACTGGATTTGTACATGCATCGTTTTTTCCCCTTATATTGGAATTCGGAAGGTCAATACATTGTACACTTAAAATTAATGCCACATCCCGCCTTTCCCTGATTTTCACCTTTGATACTCTGAATAAGTGGAATTTTTTCTTAGGTGTATGTAGAAGTGGCCATTCTTCAACTCTGTAAGGGATACTTTCCAAATCATTGTTTTAAGGTAATCTTCCTTGGTTGTCTATGGAATCATGTTATTTAAAGCATTACAACTCTCTGGGGGATTAAGTGGAAGGTGCTGACTTGCTTTAAGTATTTTAAAATTCCCCAAATCCACTTTTTTGAAGAAGGAAAAGGTGCTACACAATTATATAAAACACTTGCGTGCCTGACCATAACTACTACTTTCTTTGGAGAACTGAAGAAGAAACAGAAGGGTGAAAAAGAGGGTTGAAATGAACAGGAATAGCAGATAGCACTTGGAGTATATTCCACTCTAGTCTGCACACTGAAGGAAGTTGTTTTACAGTGAAATTCTTTCCAGTAACCATTCACTGGAAATGAATTGAACAGGAACTGCATTGCAGATTTTCAAGCAACAGCAGCAACGTTGAAGAGCAACAGTATGCAAAAGATTCACGTCTAAACACAGGCTTAGTCTTTATATGACCGAAAGACTTTTCATTGTTTGGTGATCGAAGCAGAGGCCTGGTTCAGATGAAATGTTGAACTATCACTTAGTGTCATTATATATATTCAAATGTTGGGGTCCCATACACCTCTCCTTTTCTGGCATGGCCATGTGGAGTGTGTCAAGCTTTTACTTTCATATTTTCAGTTGCCCACATGTTATTGTCACAGCTTAAAGTTGGCTTGTTTTAGGAGAATGTAAGTAAAGTCCTTGAACTGAATTCAACCTTATGGACACTTTTTTTTTCTTGGCAACAACACAGATGTATTTTGCTGATGTTTTATTCCAGGATAATTTGTAAATTTCTCAGTCTAGTAACAATCCTGGACTTTCTTGCTAATCTGACATCAAAGAACTATCCAGTTCTAGTCTGTTTAGCATGTTGAGATCAGCCATCTAGCTGGGCAGGTTCAAAATACAATCGCAAGCTACAGTTTAATTAAAAATGCCAGTGAATGCATACATTCATTGCATAGCCATAGCCAAAGAGAGGAACCCCAAGGCTATTCTCTCTTGGACTTGAAATAGATTGTGCTTCCTTGCCAAAACAATAGAAACTGGTTTAGCCATGGAATTTGACTATTCAGAAATTTAGAGGCACTTTCTGAAGAGAATAAAATAAAATGATTGAAGATGCTTGCACTGTACCTTCAGCAGTTATCCTGTTGTGTTTTGCATGTGCCTCTTGTTAGGGACGTTCTGGGTGAATTGTTTAGCCCTTAAAAACCTTTTCTTCCTATCCTCATAACTAAAAAATTGTACCTGGCAAGAAAGCTCCTCATGTATTTCCTTGAGTCACCACGGGATGGGGAGAGAGCACTGCAGGAGACACATGACTAACTTTGCATTCATGTGCAGGATTCTTAAAAACTGATGTGTCAGCTACTTATTTTCTGCATAATAGGAGTAAGAATGCTGTAGCACTGCTCAGTCGGACCCCATCAATTTTAAAAGAATAATGTTCTCTGGCCAATTGCCATTTTAAAGTACGGGCTTGATTTAGAAAAGAAATACAGCTTGTTTTTGTTTCAAAGCTGATTGTAGTAGAAGCATGATATCATGGTTCCAATAGATGAGACCAGTAAAAACAGAATTCCAAGGCAAAAGGTTTCCTTAAAGAATATATTTATTGGCTACAAAGTATGGGTACAGTCAAAAGTGAAACCAAGACTGGAATTCCCTCCCAAAGGTTACAATGTTATAAAGTTGGACTTCCCACCCCATTGCTATGTCATAAATCACATTCCCCAATAAGCTATTTTGGCGGGCTTTCGAACGGAAAGCTCAGCCCGCCAAAACCCAGGCAGCAACGACCTTAGTTCCCACACGACAATTTATTGTTTGGTCTAACTTTAGAATCACTCATCCTCCCCCCTCCCATTACTGTGGCAACCGAAAACGAAGCAAAAATGGCTTCAGCCAAGTTCGTTGCAGCGTTGACACATGAATTACACACCTGAAAATTTATGGAACCCTTTGTAGCATCAAAGCTCAAACTAAAATTCAATTTTGAAGCTCAAGTTATTCGTCCAGTCAAATTTAAAAGGCTTTTAATATGTAATTTTTATTAAAACTTTTAAACCAGAAGGTAACATCTAACACAAACTAATAGGAAAAAAAGGGGGGGAAAGCTACTAATCAAAGAAAAGAAAAAGATGTAAGAAAGAAAAAAAATTAAGGAGGTGGCTTTCAACATTCTTCATAGCAGTTATGAGTACAAATATATTTTAACCTCATCATATTCTTCTTCTTTTTATAATATTTTCTATCTAATCAACATCATAAGTCCAAGTTGTTGTTGTTTTCCATTTTTATGCAAAAAAATCCATAAGAGGCTTTGAGTCGGCGAGTATAAAAGTATTTTTGAACTTGTAGGCTGGTTATATGACCAACTCTATAAAAAGAAACCTTAAAATGTACAGACCATCATTCAAATAGCTTTTGAAAAAATAACATGCCTTTCCCCTCACTTTAGCCAATATTCAAAAAAGTAATAGTCCCGTTATCCACAGGGTAAAGAGAAAAACATCCCATGAGGAGTCCTTGGTGTTCTCTGAGTTGGTTGTTTTCTTGCAGACATTTCATTACCTAAACTAGGTAACATCAACAGACAGTCTAGCACTGATGATGTTACCTAGTTTGGGTAATGAAATGTCTGCGAGAAAACAAGCTCAAAGAGCACTCATTTCAACCCTGAGCTACTACAAATATTCTCTATTGGTAAAAAAAAAAAAATCCCATCTAGAATATTCTGGTGCTCAGTTATATACAATCCATATACACATGATATTAAAGTTTACTTAACATGATATTTCTGTAGATAGGTCCTCTTCTTTGGATGTTGTTTAATCAGATCCTGATAGCATCTGCACCACAAAAGTATTCCTAATATTACATTTGATGATGGAAAAGTCAAGTTCACGTTGTATTCTACCCTGAACTGGCATCATTAATCTCCTATTCTGGTTTCCAAGAATTTGATTAAAATACCCCAAAGGAAGCAAATGCCACATTTACTAGTACTGGTGATGTTGCTTAGCTGCATAATGAATGTCATGGTGTTGATGGTCCAATGTGAAACAAGAGACTAAAACTTCATAAAGATGCCCAGACATTTTCCATTACCCTTAAATAAATTCTTAGGAGGCAATAACATTAGACCAAAGAGGTCCAGAATTTTTTCTTTTGCTGATTAGAAAAATATCTAATTTGTTATGTTATTATTTAACAATAAGATTGGGAGGGGGTCATTCCTATTTTCCAGGAATAATTCACATGTCTATAGCCATCACTCCCCCACTGACAATGCCTTTAGAGCCTCCTGCTTCACCTTATTATTATTTTTTAGATTCTTTAAATTAAATAATAAACAGGAAGCTGGCATCTGGTTGGAAGCTTTAAATTAAAAGTTGGAAGTTAAAAGCTGGCATTGTTAAAGTGTATTCTAAATATTTTAAAAAGTAAAACATTGTGGTTGGTGCTGAAACCAAAACATGAGACTGTTTTATTTAAAGTGTGTTCATCTGCCCAGAAAGGGCAAAAAAAGTTTTAAGCAATAAAAAGCATTCTGGACAATAGAAAAAAGCACTGTTGTATCAGCTGGATCTGATTTGAAAGAGCTGCTTCAAAATAGGCAGGAATGTGAACATGGAAGCTGGCAGTGATTTGTGAACGCAGCTGTGTCTGTGCTTTAATGAATCACAGGTAAGAGCTGTGTTTGGTACTGCTGTCCTTTCCAATATTTTTCTTCCAATACAGACTGGAGCATTGCATATAGCCCTAATATCCTGGCCACTTCTGTTTGTTTACTGAATAAGGTTTATTTGAACGCACTATTTCAGTGCCATGCATTGTCATCTCTAATTTGGCTTAGGCATAGAAGACTCTTAGAAGTGATCCATCTGTTTTCAAAAAGAAAAAAATAATACCTTTCAGGCGGCTTGAGATCATGATGCTAGCAGACCAAACCTCTTTGTATGCTGAAGAAAACAAAATGGCATGTGGTAGTAGTTTTATCTGCTGATGATGCCAGCCATATTCCCTATACTGCCTGAATACTGCTCGTAAATAAGAGTAAATAAGATAGCTGTGCAATATATGTGGAAATTGCTATATGTTTAGCTTAAATATTCAAATAATCCAATGATGGCCTTAAAATATTTTTGGACCAATTCTAATTTTTTTTTTGTTTCCATTCAGTCCACATAAATATAATGTACATGGTATCTTGAAACCCATTTGTTCCATATATTTTTTTACCAGTTTTCAGGTGATATTCATGCAGCATTAGATGTTTTTTGTCATTTTTTAAAATTATCCTTTAAATGTGGTTTAGGGATACAGTTTTGAGGGAGAGAAGAAAAGCTGCTGCCCACAGGGACTGACCTGATGACCCAATGTGGTTTTCAAAGACTTTGATGACAATATATTCATTTGCATTAAAAAACAAATGTTGGGAACTGCTGCTGATAGATTTAACAAACGTTAATGAAAGATATGCTGAAGGAGATGACAATTCTATTATGAAAAGAGGTTTCCAATTGGTCCAAAAGGATGATTTTGCAATAAAAGAATAGATATCTATTAGGGCTCTGTGGTGTTCTGGATTTGAATGGGAAAACTGATGTTAGCCTTTCAAAGTCCAGCCAATAAATATTGTAGTACTCTTTAAAATTTGCAAAATTGCTTTTTTCCCCTTCAGAATCTCCATCTCAGTGAATCAGGTAAAATGTTAAAACGTAATGGGGTAGTTTGCAGGAGAGGTTCAATTTTAAAATAGGTAATAGGAATGTGTTGCATTAAAGGCAGCTTTTACTTTTTTATGCCCAGATTCCCAGGATTTTATAACAAGGAAGCCACATAAAGAAGTATCAGTCTCTACGTATTGAGTGGGCGTCAATAAGCACTGGATTTGGGAACTTTGTTTTTGTTATATTACTATTTTATTTTCCTTTTAATCTATAAATGGAAGGGGGAAAGACCAAATGAAGTAAAATAGAAACAACAAAAATTAAAAAAGAAATGTGCCTGTTAAAATAAATGTATGTACAAGGTTCTTCTCAATAAATGTCCAGTATGAATGCAGTTTCAGGGGAAAGTTTTTCTCAGGCTGTAACATGCATAAAATACTTCCATTCTTATTTATAATGAGTGTTTAATGTACCTGATTGTATGTAATTAAAAATTATGTGTGCATAAAATTAAAATTTTAAAATCAAATTAAACATAATCTCGTGACAGTTCTTTAACAGAAAAACCATTAGCTCATGTTTTGTGTTTTATTGGAGAACTGAAATAAGAGAACTGCTAATTGGGAGGCCAACTGTACTGCAACTCCCACAAGGGTTACCTAGAAATAAAAGGTTTTAGATGGAAAGGCAACACAAATGCAATCCCACAATGAATACTGTCCTTCAGATAATGTTTGACTACAGTGTATCTCAAGAACAATGGTTATAGAGCGGAGAAGGGGGGGCATTGATAAATTAAAAATAATAGCTGGCCACAAAGAATATCAATCAGCTGTTTGGCAAGTAGCAGAATGACATCAGTGATGTGGTGCTGGTGGTGTTGGTGAGGCCTGAAGGCCGTCACAGTATGTCCTTTCGGATGGTCGTGGCGGCAAAACATACCAAGTACTGGAGATGGATTTGCTGAGGTGATGCCAGTGGGCTGCACAAGACTGGCAGTTCATATATTTTGCATGGGCCTGACATACACGGTTGTTTAATTGCCAGAATCTTGACTATTGAGTTAGATCAATCCTTCATGCAATATATTTCAATATTGTCCAATGAATAAGAGCCAAGTCCAGTCAGTAAATTTCAGAGGCATTCAATATAGTTCTGATAAAATATCTATGTACTGTATCATCTATCTTATTGCCTTTCATCTAGCTAGCTAGCTAGCTAGCTATCCCTGTTATGTAGCATCATCATCTACAGTATGTATCATCTACCTATCTACCTACCACAGATACACAAAATCCTCACATTGCCCTCTTCATTTCTTTCACTTTGATACTGTCAACTGAGCACAACAGCAAGATGACAATTGCTATCTGGGCTCTAATTCTTGCAAAGGTAAATAAGAGGCCATCCATTGTGGAAAGGAGCACTATTCTCATATTAACTGCAACTGCCTCCTTAGAAGAGTTTCCTCCTGAAACTTTCACAATTGACAACTGCCGGATAGTCCCAACTGGCTGGGAAGTTATCTTCTTTTTAAAATATAAAAGAATTTGGAGGAATGCTGTATGAACATGCTGGCTTTTTGAGGATGTGAACATGTCACTGTGGTTTGCTGTATGGATTGTGGCTTATTCTCTAGAAAATATGTATAAGGCAAGATAATCCAGTGGGTTCTTTGGTAGAGACAGCTAGAGCTTTTGAGACTTCATTTCTTCCATTTTTTTTCCTGATAAGCACAATAATATGAAGTATATGTTGACATCATTGTACACAATGACTTCACAAAAAATTATGGCTAAGCATAACTCTCTTAAGCGTCCTTGATCTGAACCTTAGGAGCAGAAACAATGCTTTTCAGCAACTGAGAGATCGTCCCCAAATTTATGTCACTGTATTTAGGAAGAACATCGTGGGGCACTGAAGCTTAGGTGATAAAAGCTCCTGATGAAGAAACTGAAGGTCCTTGATTGAATGCAATTCAGTGGTAAAAAAGTAAGGTTTTGCACTTTGGCAAGAAAAACCAAATGCACAGGTATAGAATAGGTGGTATGTGGCTCAATAGCAGTAACTATGATAGGGATCTATGAGTCCTAGGGGGCAACCACTTAAATATGAGCCAGCACTTTGCTGCAGCTGCCAAAAAATGCAGTCCTAGGCTGCATCAACAGAGGGATAGTATCAAAGTCATGTGAGTGTTAGTACTGCTTTATAGTGGTTTGGTAAAACCACATTTGGAATATTTTGGCCAGCACGATATAAAAAAGATGTTGAGACTCTAGAAAGAGTGCAGAGAGGAGCAACTAAGATGATTGGGGACTGGAGGCTAAAACATGATGAGCAGTTGTGGGAATGGATATGTCTAGTCTAACAAAGAGAAGGACTAGGGTGACTTGATAGCAGTCTTCAAATATTTGAGGGGCTGTCACTGAGAAGAGAGGGTCAACCTATTCTCCAAAGCACCTGAAGGCAGGACAAGAAGCAATGGATGGAAACTAATCAAGCAGAGAACCAACCTAGAACTAAGGAAAAATTTCCTGGCAGTGAGAACAATTAATCAGTGGAACGTCTTGCCTCCATAAATTGTGGGTGCTCCATCACTGGAGGTTCTTAAAAAATGATTGGATAGGCATTTTTCTCCTCTTTTTTTTGTAATACTGCTAAATTTCTCCTGCTTCAAACAAAACAGTGATAGCAGGGACAAGCAGCCTAAACTGTTCCTCCAACATCGCCCCTGGTCTTCTGCACATGGATTAAAGCAAATGTTGAGACGGCAGCCAGGCTTAGCTGACCAAACAGAGGTCCTTTCTCAATGGTACCAGCCCGGTCCCTCGTTTGGAAGAATCTATGCCAAAATTCATTCTTTGAATAAAGCAATAAAGCAAAAATGACTTTGGCTCTGAACCTGTCTGGCTTTGGTGAAATGTGTGTTTCTACCAATAAACCCTCTTTTAAAGGCAGCATCATGACATTTTTTACATAGTATAGGGAACTCCTAATTAGCAAGCCTGCCAGACATGTAGAAGCATCTTGAAGAATTTTCAATCTCAAGATTAGCTCTGAATGATGGGAGCTGTTAATTATGCTCCCAAAGATTCAAAATAGGGCATTTCCTAATCCCAAAACTCATATGTGTGAAGCACAGAGACCACAACAAATAGCATTTAATTGGTTTCCAGAAGCACGGAATATTTTTTTTCAACATAACCCATGCAAAATGTTGCTTAAGATGTGAGCATGAACATAGTAAAGCAGACATTTGCGAGTGAGTTGTTCAAGGTTATGATTTTAATTATTGCTCTTTTCTAAGCAAAAAACGCTTTTGTCAAAAAATCAGATTTCTTGGCCTAGTCATATTTAGAGTGCATTTAGTTCCAAGCTAATAGCATAATTTAAATACCTTTACCCATACAATGGGTTTTTCTTCCAGTAAATTATAGTAGGTCATGTGCTTCAGGGAATTAAAACCAGCTCATGGGAGACTAACACTATAAAACAGTACTTGAGAGTTTGGGCTAATAAAGATAGCAGTTGTCATTTTAATTCAACCACTTATAAAGAGCCGAGTAAGCATTATAATGAGTGTGGTCCCAAGATGCCTAATAAAAGCTTAGGGTATTTTATTATTCATGATTTGTTCTCTACTGAAACTTCTGTCAGCATGGAGTAAAATTTAATGTGTATCAGGAAATACAATTGTCTAAAGTAACACATTTGGTAGTCTGACATTTAGTTGTAAAGGCCGGATAGTAGGAGATTTAAAGCAATGGCATGAAATTCAGTCTATCCTTTCATGTGCTGCTCCAGGAACAAAAAGCCTGGCATTTGAATGGATTCTAAACCACTTTCAAACAAAAGTCAGAGCAATGGCTTTGTCCTATGAAATCCTGAATGATTGGGGGGTGGACCTATTGGATTCCTATGCCCATATGAGCTTCCTTGATACATCCGGTCTCTGCAACACAGAGAGAACAACATCCTAGTATGGTTCACTGTCCATGAAATCTAATCAAATCTTTATTGCTTGTAGTTCCTAGCCTGATTCCCCAAATTCCAACCAGGATTTTTATTCCTTCTTATTTGGCTTTTGGCCACTCTTGGAAAATCACTCCAAAGGGAACAACAGAAAAAATAAAATGTAGAGGGCCCCCTCCTCTTTGCAAAAGCCCTTTTTGGGTGGGAGAACTCACATTCAGGATCTGCTCCTTGGCAACTGATTTTCCCAGGATGCAAAGGTCTCTGCCAGTTGACTGCTCTGACAACTCAGCTAAGTTTCCCCCCCCTTAACTCTTGTTGCATCTAAAGTCCGCTTGAAATATAACTTCCCCTATTTCAGGGAGATCTGGGGGAGGGAAGATGAGTTGAAAAGGGAGAGATGGCACCCACAACCATGCATGGCGATTCAACTGCCATCTATTTGTGACCATCATTCTGGCTTTTTTGACCACCACCCTTCTTGCAGACTCACTGGTTCTTGAAAGTTCAGTTGGTCCCAACCCTGAAAGACACACATCAGTTATATTCTCTGGGGGTGGAGGGGGAATTGAACTGTGTGACATTTTCAATTTACTGAAAAGCTGTTACAATCTTGAGTGTGCTTCTTCCTAATGAGCAGAACAATGCACGCTTCTAAGAAATCATAGCTTTTTAAAATTGTGAAATCTGCTTGTGGGAAATGGAACAGAGGTTATATACCCTGTTGCAAGGCACAAAGACAGAATGACTATGCTTTATTTTGAGTAAAGAGTGCTGTACTCTTCAAGTCTTTCCTGCCATTCAAACTGCGAGTGCCACTGGCGTGAAATGGCCAAGGAAAAGGAAATGAAAGTTGCTTAATGGGAAACTTTGCTTCAAAGTGGAAAAGCTGAACATGTGAGATAGGCAGAGGGAAAGAGAAGGGAGTGAACACAATCCCAGGTTAAAAGAGCCAAGTAATTAAAATGCTTGTAAGGAAAATAAAAACAAAGGATGTACAAGAAAACGCTCTGCCAGCCCTAGAGGCTTAGAGACCCTCAAGTTGCAATCCTCTTGCAATCTTATCTGGGAGTGAAGTTCACCTGGGCAAATGGGACCCCTGTCTAAATGCACAAAGGAGTGCATCAATGTGATTCAAGTGCTACAGAGATAGTGTGCTGTATGTTATTTGAGGACCAGAGAGAAATCTAGATACAAATTCACCCTCAGCCATGAAAGATCACTGGGTAACTTTGGGCCAGACTCTTCCCTCCACCCCCATTATCTATCTCACAGCTTGAACTCCTGCAGGAAAGGCAAAATATATGTATGTGAAGAAAGAAAGAAAGAGAAAGAAAGAAGGAAGGAAGGAAGGAAGGAAGGAAGGAAGGAAGGAAGGAAGGAAGGAAGGAAGGAAGGAAGGAAGGAAGGAAGGAAGGAAGGAGGGAAGGAAGGAAGGAAGGACCAATCATGCCTGACTGAACCACTTTATAGAATCCAAAATAAACATGAATAGAATGTGTAATCCAGCCACTCAATGTTGCAACATGTCAAAATCTTCCCCTAGTCTTGCTTCACAACAACCCTCAGAGAATTGCTGGGGAATGATGAAATGAAAAGGTATATGTAAAGTAACTCTAAAAGATAAAACATGGAAGCATAAGTTTATTGTATATGTTGTGTTTAAATCTTCCCTTTCCGATAAGTGTGTTCCTATGTTACAAAGCTTTTCCTTAGGGAGGAAGCCAATTAGAACCAGCCAATTAGAATCAGTTTTAGTGGTGCCTAGACATGTACCACTAAAACTAATATAGCTAACAGATACACAGCTGATGTTATCCTTACCATGCACACCAGGTTTTCTTTTAAAGGCTCCAAATGAATCATAATAGTGGTGCCTAAATAAAAAATGCTGTGCACTTTATCAAAACTGTTTATTGACCAGCAATGAAAAGAAAATTAATTAAAACAATGCAATACAGTAACAATCTAAGTACAGGATTCTAATGTGAATAGGAAATCAGAATCATGACAAGCTGTGCCTCTAGTACATTTTTTAATAAAATACCTATGATGTACTGTCACATGTAATCCAAACCGTGCATAGGATGCCAGATTGAGACCAGCTAGCTTAGATTTATCAGTCTGGATTGCATAGTCCTGGATACCCTTCTTTATTCACCCTCAAAGGTGTCCCTAGTTTACCCTATTACTGACATCAAGAAAACAAAATAGTATGCTGTAAAAAATATTTTGCAAAAATCTGTAACATGAATTGATATTCTGTTTTAGAACACTCGTCACTTGCAATGCCTGTTTAGGAAAAACTCTGATTTTATCACAATTAACTATGAAAAACATTATTTGATTATACTGCACTTTAATATAATTTATTAAAAATATAATCTATGAAAAATATCTGTTCTTGCTGAAGCAAGCCCTACTTAATTCAATCCAGGATTCACTTCCTGGAAAGAACGTACAGAATTACAGTTGGCTCTTATGCAGAAGAAGCAATCCTGTTCACACAATTTATAAAGGCAGTAGCTGTGAACCAACATTCTGCAAACTTCTGATCAATTTTTGCATCTGAACAAAAAACCCCCACAACCCTTTCTTATTAATAATAAAGTCCAATTATTTTCACTGAAAATAAAACAGATATCCAAATAAAATTCTGTCCCTTTTGTTCTCTATTTTCTTTGCTAGAAAAATTATCTTACTCTTTAGAATCTTATGATTATGATTTTTATTAGTAGAAAAATACAGCATCTGAAATGGTAAAGGAAATGGCTTCTACCCTGTGTCTATACTAATGTGCTATATACTATATATTTAAAATGTATATATTTAATGAATCAAAATAAAAAAATAAAACATATTAGTAGCATTAGATCTGTAGGAAACTAAAAATAGAGTGCAGTTTGTGCTCACAAATGATAAATTAGGAAAAATATTCACTATATTTTCTAAAGAAGAAAATTATATTATATATAATTTCAAAACATATTCTGAAAAAGTTTAATTTCCTGACTCAATTTCATTAAAGATACTTTCTTTTTTAAAATTATTGTTTTCTATGTAGATTGACTTTAAAAAAGCAAATGAAAGAATGAGATGATGAGAATGAGAAAAATTGGATATAATCAAAATTTGGTTCTCATCTTGTGCATAGGATGGGCCTGCATTTCCCTATTCAAGTGTTGACAAGCCATCCTTAATATAAAGAAGATAGACCTATCAAGATTTTGCAGTGATCCTTACTAATCATTACCAAGGTAGAAAATATAAACCATGGACGGGCCATGTTTGAAATGTATTTATTCATTAAATTTATATGCCACCCATCTCACTATCCAGTGTGACTGGGCAAAATGAGCACAGAGAGATATTTCTCACCGACATTGTGGGCAAAAGAAGTAGAAAAGGTGCAGCACCATTCAGAATGACTGGACTCAAAAGGAATGAAAGAGATACTTTTTATATCCCTGCTCTTCACAAGTGTCAGGGTAAAATGACCCTATTATCCCTGTACTTATTCTGTTTGTGGATAACATGGAAAGTTGGCAGATGTTTAAGAGAACCAAAATAGTGTAGCATATGGAAGAAAGAGAGAATTTAGAATAAAATTGTTATTCTGTCACATACAACAACACATGAGTTTGATTGTTCCCTTATATCAGGGCTTTTCAACCGGTGGTACACGTACCATCTGTGGTACATTAGCACATGGCAGGTGGTACGCGGCCCTGTCCAGCCAAGTGTAGTGGGGGAGGGAACGAGCCAGCGTAGTGCAGAACTTACTGTCAGAGTCCTCCAGAGCTGCAGAGTGGCTGGGGCAAGGCAAAGGCCCCAGGTTCACTTCCGGCTCACCCGGAAGAGAAAGGAGAAGGAGGGGGGCGGAGACAGGAGAGGCTATAAAAGGAGGCGGTTTGGGCGGGAGAGGGAGAGAGAGAAAAAGAAGCAGATTTGGGAGGAGGCAGAGTCAGCTGTAGCTGCACTGAAGGGAAAGAAGGAGGAGGGTGGGGGGAGAGGAGAGGAGATCAAGCAGGCCGGCCATGAGCCGATCTACAACTTCTGTGGCAGCCATCTGTGCTGGCAGTGACAAACAGGCAAGAAACGCAGTGGGGGAGGGGTTGCCCTCCATGAGGAATGAAGAAAGGCAGCATCGGCTGGAGGTGAGGCATGGAGGGAGGGATGGAGGAGTTGGCAATGGGAAAGATGAATGTGGAGAGCAGGAGGGAGTGTTGGAAGGAAAAGCCCGGGGCTTGCTTTCCAGTCAGGCTATACCTTTAAGAGAAAAGAAAAAATAGACCAGAGGAAACAAACCTCTGGCTGCTGCTGCTCCGGCTGCTCGAGAGGAGATGTTTAATGGCAGAAGCGAAGTGCCATTTCAGCTAAACAACAAACTGGGAGAGTGGAAGGATTCTTATGTGCTTTTGTGACTTTGAAGTTCTGGGATTTGTGCAATGTGGGCTTTGTATTCTTAAGGAGTGTTTGGCAATTTCTATTTGGCTAATGACTGATGTCTCATGCTAGATTCTGTTGCTCTGCTATTGTTAGCTTTAAGTTTTGCTGCAAGGGATTTTGAAGTATTTTTCTCCTGAATGGCATTCCTTTACTTATGAATGGAGCCATTTGGGGAGGCTGCCTTAGCCAGCAGCCAGTACTTACTACATTTTTTTTTCTTCCTTAAGTGCCGGCTGCTGGCTCCTTAACTTTCCTTTCTAGCCAGTAGCTAATTCTTAAAGGGGAATGCACCTTTTTAAGCTAGTTCCCTCAGCGGCTTTTTTTTTCTGTTCCTGGAGGCTTTTCCTTGTTTGTTAAATATATGGAAGAGGGAAAATATGGGGAGGGGGTTCAAATTCTTCCTTCAGGAGGAGATGGGAATGAGAAGGGAGGCAGGGAAGGCGGGAGGGAGGAAAGGAAATCCCGCCTTAGCACTTGGCCACCAGCAACCCTGCCATTGACTTTGCTTGTCAAAAGGTTGCAAAAGGGGATCACATGACCCTGGGACACTGTGACCATCATAAATATGAATCAGTTGCCAAGCATCCAAATATAAATCACATGACCCTGGGCATGCTGCAATGGTTATAAGTGTGAAAAATGGTCATAAGTCATTTCAGTGCAATTGCAACTTTGAACAGGGTTGGGGTTTTTTTGGTCATCAAGTTTTTGACACCTTGCTAGGTGGTACTCGAATATTGCCATATCCTAAAAGTGGTACAATCGGTGAAAAGGTTGAAAAGCCCTGCCTTACATAATCCCTTAGTTTGGAACTCAAACACATACGAAAAAAAATCCTAGCAATTGTGTGAAATTACATTTTAGATGCATCTTGGGAGTTTTGCTCTGTTTTAGTCAGGCAAGCAAATTGTTCTGATCAAGTACTATATAAAGATAAACTCTCTTAAACAATTGATCAAAAGCTATAATAAACATCAATTCCAGAAGAAGTAAACAAAATTATATATATTATAATGCCTTTATACAAAGCTGTGATGTGTTCACACAGTAAGGACATGCATCATGCTAGACTATAGTTGAATTAACCATGGTTTATTGAACAAATAACATGTTCTCAGCCATAAACCATGGTTTACAAGCTATAAGGCATGGCTTCATTCATCACAGTTGTTCTAAGCAGATTATATTATCAATGAAACAATACAAAATTTTACAATATATTTCTACTGGACACCCACCTCTTTGGAACACTTGGAATGACTATGAGTGTACATTAAAGGGAAGTGATCTTTGCAAAACAAATGTTTGTTGTCCCGACATTACCATCACATTGATTGCATTCACTTTCTTCTTATACATAGCACCCTACCAGATATAATTATTCATATAAAATTATATAAATAATGAACAATTTTTAATTGTTTTTTAAATCTACATTGGGATTAGAAAGTCTTGTAGACAAAATTATTGTTTAATGTTGAAATGTACATGGGTCTTTCCCTACCTATGTGAACTCCATGCTTTCAAATATAAATGCTCTCTTTCTTGGTTCAGCATTTCTCTGAAGGCACATGGACTGAGCTTCAATAGTCATAAGAAAGTCTCAAGAGATTTACACTGCAGTTTTTCCCCAAGCAATACTGTTAGGTTTATGTGGAAAGTTCAGTGCAAGCATCTTTGGTTGCAACCTCTTACACTACAAATTAAATTCATTTTTCTTCCAAGAAGTTATATAAAATGGCCTTTCTGGTAAATAATCCAACTGAAAGGAAGACATGCTTGTTGAGTTTCTTCATCCAAGCGAAACTGGCACAAAGTACAGAAACTGTGTTCAGAATGTTGGTCTCTGGGAGTTAAAAAGAAAAAATGAAAAACCAGTTAAAAGGATCTATGCAGCTTGATTATTTTCATTTAAAGTACCCCTTTAATTCCTTTTCCCCATTTCATCACAGAATACTCAGACCAATTTCTATAGAGAAGGTATAGAATATATAAATAAATCTACAACAAGAGAAGAGATAACACTGTCCTATAGTTGCCTCTTACATACTTAATTCCCAGAATCACTATTTGATGCAAATGCATGGCTTTAAGCAATTAAGTTTGAGTCTTTGAGCAAAAATGAACTGAAACCATCAATATTCATAAGGGAGCAAAATTCACGAGGAGCAATGGAGGTGTCCATAAGAGTATTTGGTATTGATTATTTTTCCTGTTCCAAACCTTTTTCTACCCCATAAGCAATGCTGCACTTGGTGGCCTAACTAAACTACTACTCCCAACTGATTTTACAATCTGACTGTATTTTCAATATAATGCTAGAAAGGTAGCACGAGTAAACTTTGGATTCATAAACTTCCTTCTCATCTTTTTGTACATCAGTCTAGTGGAGATCAGAAGCTTTGTATTCATTTTCAACTAACTGAGATTTGTTGTTATCTGTACCATTGAACAACAATGGTTTGCCTTAGTTGTGGTCTGGGGGAATTAGCCAATTTCAGTTGATTCTGGCTTATTTACATAAATCTTGTTAATGTTATCAACCTATCTACTTATCCATCAAAACCCATTTAAAATCTAGATAAAAAGCAGAGACAGAATAATAGAGTTGGAAGGAACCCTATACCATTCCAGACCAGTGGTTGTCAATCTCTTCTTGAAAACCTCCAGTGATCGAGCACCCATAATTTCTGAGACTAGATTCAAAAATATGGAACTGAAATAAGATCAACGTAAGTGTGAACTCAGTGTCCTGAGGGATAGCTTCTATAATCACTCTGCCGTAACCAAAAAGGCCCTGTTTCCTTTTTAAGTTCACATGGAACATAAAAAGTATTTTCTGTGTATCTTAATATTAGGCTAGATATAAACAGGAAGATGTACTTTCTGAAATACTGACTAACTGTAGTAGGTCCAGTTGTTCCACAGTTTTACCATGTACAATTAAATTAACTATAATTAATTAAAAATGGAAAATGAGTTTATTGAACATGAAAAGGTTGTTTTTTTTTATCTTTCTGAGGAGTTTCAAAGGAGAATAATGCAACCTCTATTGTGGCTAGGGCACAGATATGAAATAAATAAAAATAGTATTACTCCTGAACCCACCTATAATAACTTGTACTCTGTAATACATAGAAATGATATAGACTTATAAAAATGTTTCTCTACAAGAAGAAATAGATTTGTTTTCAGATTAAAAGTACTCGTGTTTTATGATACTCTATTCTAGACTGGAGCTTACCTTCCTATGCCTTCTGTTCTTGAGGAGACGGCTTCTGAACTCCAAAAGCAGTGATAAATATATTGACAACTACTATAATAAACACCAGTCCAGTGGCAAGGTTATTGAGAAAGTCCAGTTTGGCGTGTTTTGCAGGATTATTAAGGTCATATTTAACTAGAAGGAAAGAACAGTGAAAGAGATTATATTCTCACTAATGAACAATTACTTTTAGAGATGCAAAGGTTAGCTTGAGGAAGTAACATTTCAAAATGGCATGCCAAAGAGATTTCTGTGTAATTAAAGAGATGTGCACAAATGAGTACGATTCAGAAGCATAAAAAACCCCTAAGCTATCTGCTTTTCTCTGACTCCCATAATAGGCATTACAGGTAGTTCTCAACTTAACAACC
The DNA here is from genome assembly GCA_023970755.1 of Azemiops feae. NCBI lineage: Eukaryota > Metazoa > Chordata > Lepidosauria > Squamata > Viperidae > Azemiops > Azemiops feae. Next base: position 1,175,861 of record JALGBA010000170.1, on the reverse strand, counting down.
ACAACTGAGCTCAAAATTTTTATTGCTAAGCAAGACATTTGTTAAGTGAGTTTTGGTCCATTTTGTGACCTTTCTTGCCACAGTTGTTAAGTGAATCACTGCAGTTGTTAAGTTAGTAACACAGTTGTTAAGTCAATCTAGCTTCCCCACTGACTTTGTCAGAAGGTTGCAAAAGGTGACCGCATCATAATTACGCGCCAGTTGCCAAGCATCTGAATTTTGATCACATGACCATGACATCATGGGGATAGGACACAAAGACTTACATAATAAGGCTTAAGTCATTTTTTTTTCAGTGATGTAACTTCAAATGGTTACTAAATGAATGGTTGTAAGTTAAGGATTACCTGTATTAACCACAGGCTGTGTTTAGAAAGTGAATGAGAAGAAATCTTTTCTATTTTGGAGAATAAAAAAATTAAAACATTTGCAAATTTCCAAAGATTTCTTGTCAGGGCTGAAACAGAAATATAAGATTTTTTTGCTGGTATTTCTCATAAAACAACGAAGTCATCAACTGCAAAGCTAAACATCTAGCTGACATAGGACACAAAACACTATTACACGGGTCAGAAGAACCTCTGGCAATGAAGTAGAGCAAACAGAAAACCTAAAGCTTTCTCTCAAATCCCAGTTGCTGGGACTGGAGCAACCAAGGTAGTCTAATCTCAAGAGTCACCGCTTGGTCACTGAATCCAAATTTCAATATGTCTGTGAATTAGACAAATTCCACATTAGGGATTATTTCACAAAGTAAGTGAAAATATATTCAGAATTATCCCGTTCAACTTTCTGAAATAGGCTTTGTCCAAATCTTGATGCAGTATTCTTCTTTTCTCCTATTTCTTTCCTATAATTTATCTTATATTTTTATGTTATAAATTTATTTCATATTTGTATATATTATTTTTCCCTTAGAATTCCAAGTTGGCCTTTAATTCCCTATAGTTTAGTGGTATACCATTATCACATGGTAATAGTTATATTTCAATCAACCTACTGATTGAAATAAAATACAACAAACACTGAATTCAGTAGTCATAAAAAACACCATTACGTGAACTGCATTTATCAATCAGAATGATATCTTTACACAATTGAAAAAACAATATATGTATATATATATATATGTATACTTATTCAGTCTACCATTATTTTCCTCTCCAGGAGTGGAAAACCCTTTGTCAGCCCTCTCATCCAATACTGAAATCGCACTATCTCCACTTTCTTTTCACTCCTTCTTGCTCAGACTTATTCAAAGAAGGATAAAGAAAAGATGCCGGGATGTCTGCATGCAATACTTAAGGAATAAATCAATCACACCCTCAAGGCCAACATCTTGAATTCTTTGGCCATATACTGCTGACAACCCTGAAATAAATTGATTTGTTTTAAAGGACCAAACCTTCCTCCACTTATTTTCTGATTTCAGAAATGAACTTCTTTGTGGATACTCAAGGAAGCAATCTGCCAGGCTGTACCATCATCAACTCCTTTACTTGATTGTATTTTCCCGGGACTGTGCTACCATGGAGCAAACCCAGAAAACGGTGCCAACGTGTATGATGAGTTCTCCTTCCCCCTCCCTCCGCCAAGCAAGTTCCCCACTTCAGTTGTGAATCCCAAATCCCAGGACTAGGCAGATTTTCAAAGCCTCTTCACAAGACCATGCTTCAGTTTCCCTCCTTCTGAAGAGTTTTGTTAATTCCCCCCCCCTCTATTGACTATTTGCTATGCTGTTACAGTACGCCGTACTTTCTTGTTAATATTATTGCTATAATAGTATGTTTAGAATCTCTGCCTCTATTCAATGAATATTCCACATTTTAATTGGGTTATTTATTAAAATTTATTTTATTTTAAAAATAACATTTATAGGAAAAACAGACGGGAATCCCCATAACTAATTTAGTTCTACCTCAAGCTGGGAATTTCTTTTCTTTGTTCCATTAAGCCACAGACGTCCCAGCACTGTTATCCCTGAGGGTCAAAAGTGCATTTTATATAATAACAATGGCAACTAGGGCGACTTTGAGGTAAAGGACGAATTCTGTTCATACCTGGGAATCCTAGCCTAGCCATGACGCCTTCTTCCTGTTGGAAACCACAAGAAGTTCAAGAACTAAAAAGTGGAAGTGAAATTCAGAAGCATAAACATAAGAGAATCGCCACTCTTACACAATGCATTTTCCAGGAGCTTGCACTGCAGTTAGATTAACACATTCAGGTATTTTCCCAGACTTGAGTTTTTTTGGAAAGGAACATCAACTAGTGCAGGAAGAGGCTTTCAAATTAAGAAATTCGTCCAGTTTTAGAGCTGATATGTAGTGATTTCTCCATAGCAATGGAGATGTGGGATTTTTTAAATGCAAGTTTCTGTATGAACAAAGCTGAATTTTAAGATTTCAGAGGGAATTACACATATGCGGAACTTGAAACTCTTCTTATATATGGGAAATGTTAAGCTTTTATTAGAGCAATTCCTCTCATTTTGTGTAGCTTAAACTATTCATTTCCACTTTCATTTCAAAAAGAAAGCTCTTGCAATTAATATAGGGTTTTCTGCAGGGACATCTGGGGGGGGGATTAAAAAAATCAAGTTAATAACATCCTATCCCTTATTTTTACATCTGTCACAATGCACATGGAAAGGGGGCAGATCTTTGATATCACTGGCACAGCTGCCATCCTAAATGTTTCTGACACACACACCCCAAATGCCCCCGATTTATAGTGCATCCAAGAGGAAACTTTCCACACATTCTCAACTCAAATGGCAAATCTTTCATTTGTGCTATTCCTTGTCTTTCTTTAAACATTAATCCGGGCAAGGAGTCCTGACATTTTCAAGCAGGCTAAAGTTCATTTGATCTCATGAAGACAGCAAAAAAAAATCCGTTCCTGTCCTCCTCCTGTTTTTTCTCAGCCTGTAAAATAGGAAAGCTGAGAGATATAAACTGTTCCCAGCCCTCACAATCTAAAAGGCAGAAGAAAATAGGGGGGGGGGAAACCATATTATCCAACTGCAAGAACATGTGCTTGGAACATGATCAAAGGAAGCCACTGTGGAAGGAGGAACAAAAGAGGCAGAAAAAACCCCACTCTGGTAGTTAAGCTGACAGCTTCCTTCCTCCCCCTTTTTACCCTACAATTTACAGGACTATTGACAAGCCAGTGTCTTCTAAATAAAGTAACCAAGAAAAAAAGCAAAAGAAGCAGCTACCACTGAATATTGGAGCCCGCTCAACATGATAACGCAGAACAGTCAATGCAAGAAACATCATTCATATGATCTTTCTATCAGTATGACCAAAGCATAAAGATAACTATGCCAATTGTTATCAATCTTACATGCTTAACCGGCCTTTGCACCAGGAATCTGTCACCACCAAGAGCCTGTTGGGGCACAATGTTTCATCCCTACAGAACTCCTTCTCTTCCCCAGATATCTTTCACTGGATATTCATAAAGTATTCAAAATACATGTTTCACAGAATACATTGGTGTGGGTAAAGCATCTTTCCTGTAAGCATTAAAGCAGCCACGTCTTCCAAAAGCTCTCTTTTTGATTTCTAGGTGTGGATATGTGGCACAGAGAACATTCCCACTGAGACTGCATTCATATCTATCGGTAAGTGGAGTTATTTGTGACAATGAGGGAATTTAATGCCCTCTACATCAAAGAAGGCACCGGAACTAATAAGTTAGAAACCTCAAGATAATGTTCCCACATATAATCATTGCAGATGATGCACCAAGCAAGAAATTGGACTAGATGACTCCTGAGACTCCTTCTGTGACAATATCAGGCCTCAAAAAAAAAATTATAATGGGATATAATGACCAAAAGTCTGAAGATAATTTTGTAATGAGAATGAAATCTACAAGGCAGTTAAAGGAAGGCTAGTCTTAATCATCTTCAGCAAGGTAATGTTTTAAAATACTCTACATCTGATATAGAATAAGTGGTAATAGAACTGATCAATGGGAAGGCAATTATCGATTCAAACTGAATTGGTGCACAAGATTTTAGACAAGATGTGAGTATAGTTCAACCAATTGGAAATGGTAATCACGGTGCTGTTTGATCTGTGAAGTTACCTATGAACCTTAAAACAGTCACATTTCGTTTTGAAAGTGAAATATTTAAATAAAGAGAAGTTGGCAAAAAAGAAGTTGAAAGAATAAGACCAGAGAGCATTCTTTCAAAGATGCATTGAGGTTACTCAGAGCCAGAATAACAGAAGCTAATTTATGCTGAAAAAGCAATGCCTAAAGGGCTGAAGAAAGGACAACTGAGATGAGGTACTAGATATACTGAGAATCAGAAACCATGCCAATCATGAGGTTTCATATATTCCTTCTAAAGAGTTCTAAATCAACTCAAATATGTTGTTGATGTTCTTTCATCATAAATATGTTATGTTAAGATTATTTTCTATACCAGAATAGGAAAAATATCTTACATATATTATGATATATATTATTTACTAGGCGACTGGCCAATATAACATCAATTTTTTACAGTGTTCCTGATCACTTACTTTATCCAGAGCCCTCTGCAACAGCAGTTTTACCATTTAGCCTGGCGGCACAATGGTTAAGTTCAGTATTGCAGGCAAATGCCGCCCACAGCCTGGAGTTCAATCCTGATGGGGCTCAAGGTTGACTCAGCCTTCCATCCTTCCGAGATCAGTAAAATGAGGACCCAAATAGTTGGGGACAATAGCTGACATTGTAACCGCCCAGAAAGTGCTGTAAAGCATTATGGAACAGTATATAAGTCTAAATGCTATTGCTATTGCTATGCTATCTACTTAAGAACTTTTCCCAAAAACAGAAAGTAGAAAATTGGCTCTTCTGTTCTCCAAAGCAGCTGTGTGGAGTGATGGCTTCTTAAGGAAAGGTGCACCATTGCCTCTTTTGAACCAGGAGATTCCCTTCTCCTAGGAAAGTATTCATTGCTGCTGTGGTCTACCTTCCTCTGAACAGTTTCATTAAACAGGACAAACTAGTCCTCAGGACTCACATGTTCAAACTCATCCCAGCTAACCTGGCAAGGCAAAATTATTTGACTGGCTGACATCTTAACTCTAAGTGATTCCTAAAGATTTTATCTCCAGATGACATACAAATTCTTCACAGAGGGCTAAAAAAATATTTTACGTGCCCATCCTTCTCTAAGAGGTCCTGGATCACTTTAAAGCAGAGCTAATGGTGTTCTGAGAAGGACACAGCAATGAAAAGAAGAGTGGTGAAAGAGGTAGAGTATAGATGTTGGAAGACTTAGTGCAACTATGACGGAACACAGGTGGGACTAAATAATGGTAGACAAAATTACTTTTTTTGCCTGCAAGACTGCATCCACTGTGAACCATTCCACACAGTTAAAGATCTGGACATTGTCAGTATGAAAAAAATTAGTTATGTCCCAATTCATTGAAGCAATAAAAATGAATTCATGATGTACTTCATTAGCAGAAATTGCTCAAATCTCAGTGGTCTGAGTATCTACTTTTCCAAATGCAGGAGAACTGGGTAATTTGGAGAAATATATATATATATATATGAATAGAATAGAATAGAATAGAATAGAATAGAATAGAATAGAATAGAATAGAATAGAATAGAATAGAATAGAATAGAATAGAATAGGATGGGATGGGATGGGATGGGATGGGATGGGATGGGATGGGATGGGATGGGATGGGATGAAATGGGATGGGATAGGATAGGATAGGATAGAAGCGAAGCTGGAAGGGACCTTGGAGGCCTTCTAGTCCAGCCCCCTGCTCAAGCAGGAGAACCTATAATATCTCAGATAAAGTGACTGTCCAGCCTCTTTTTAAAAATCTCCAGTGATGGAGTGCCCACGATTTCTGGGGGGCAAGCTATTCCACTGGTTAATTGTCCTCATTGTCAGGAAGTTTCTCCTGTAGTTGAGTTTTTTTTAATCCAGTATGCATTAGATTATGCATTATCGCTGTCAGGAAGTTTCTCCTGACAGCGATAATGTATAATCTAATGCATATTGAATTAAAAAAAACCAACTACAGTAAATTAATAAAATCTAAACAATGAATGACAGACTAGGAATAAAACAGTAGGTGTGCAATAATAAACAAAAAGGATGTGAGGAAAGTGCATTTCTCATAGGAAAGGGGATTCTGAAGGTAAAATCACATTCTATTTATGTAAATCTATATTGTGACTATATTTGGAATGTATGTACAGGTAATCCTCAAGACCATAACTGAGCCCAAAATTTCTGTTGCTAAGTGAAACATTTGTTAAGTGAGTTTTGCCCCATTTTACGACCTTTCTTGCCACAGTTAAGGGAATTTTGTAAGTCAGTAACACAGTTGTTAAGTGAATCTGGCTTCCCCAATGACTTTTTTGTCATAAGGTTACAAAAGGTGATCACGTGAGCCCGGGACACTGCAACTATCATAAATATGAGACAATTGCCAAGCGTCTGAATTTTGATCATGTGACCATGTGGATGCTGCAAAGGTCATAAGTGTGAAAACTGGTCATAAATCCTTTTTTTCAGTGCCATTGTAACTTTGAACTGTCACTGAATCAACTGTTGTAAAATGAACTGAATAGTTTTGTTTGTCGCATTTAAAAAATAATATTCTACACATACACAAAAGGGCAATTAGAATTTTCAGCAGACTGGAGCAAGATCCCACCGGGGTGTAACATTTAAGGTATTTCAATTTAGGATTAAAAAGTCAGTAAAAGAGAAAATATGTGTGTATGAAAATATGCATGGGATTAATGGAAAAAAAAATAAAACTTCCAATAACTGATGTCTAGATTTTCCTTCAATGTAAGACCCATTTATACCAATCCTGAAAAGTATGAGTTGGAGAGGACAATCACTTTTATGCTCTTCTTGTGGTTTCCCATTAGCATCTGATGAGCTCATATGGGACAAGATTGCTGGATCTGAAAAGCCTTTAGACTGATTCAGCAAGATATTTTGCACACGTTCTTGAGTTATATCATTACAAACTGTTGGCATATAAACTATATCTTTATTATTGCCTGCTTCCAACACTGGATGACTACTTTTTATTTCTTAATACAATACTATTTAATATATACCTCAAAGAAAACTATGTATGCATGTAGAAAATGACAGTGTACTAAAATACTTGCTACAATATTCCTGGTAGAAGACAAGTATAATTCAGTCTATACTTTGGGATAAAAATGTTATTCTTAGGTTTCTATGCAATTCCTGAGCTAAGAATTTCTTGGACACAAAAGTAAATATCTATAATCTTCTACCAAATGTATAATTTCCTAGAGCAAATAATAATCTATGATCCCTGAAAAAACAGGTTATGTTTTAGCCTGCAATCCCATAGAGCTGATGATTACATTACAATTCTATAGTCCAAGGGTGACCACCTAGGCCTACACCAGTCTGGACAAATGGCTGTCCAGAATGGTAGAGGGCCTACCCCACCGAGTTGTTGTTGTGGGGAAAATTGGAAGAGGAAGGAGTATTAGGTATGTTCTCGGTCTTGAGTTACTTATACAAATAATAAAGAATAGAATTCTTTATTGGCCAAGTGTGATTGGACACACAAGGAATTTGTGCATAAGCTCTCAGTGTACATACAAACAACAAAGTGATGTCATGGATCATAAATCATAATACACAATCATACATCATAAGATACAAACAACAATTGATAAATCATAATATACCAGTAGGAGAAGGTAGTAGGAAAGGTGAGAGATGAGGAAGATGCGAAGATGAGAAAGACGACAAGATGAGAAGGATAATAGCAATACAGCCTACTACATGGGTAAATATCTTTAGGCATAAGACAGTGGTGGGGAGTTAGGTGTTTCGCAGAGTGATGGCGCAGGGGAAGAAGCTATTTTTGTGTCTAGTTGTTTTGGCATGCAATGCCCTGTAGTGGGCAGACATTGAGGGGAGAAGTTGAAATAATTATGTCCAGGATGTGCGGGGTCTATAGATAAAGGCCAGCAATATGGAAAAAGGAGAAATGGAAAAAAATCTAAACAAAGACAGAAAGCTGCCCCAGTCTTCCTGCTACAGGAAACCTGACCGAGCTTGAAGTCTTTACAAATGGAGATTTTGTCTCCATTCAGAAAGATTGGGTCACTCTATTCATAAGCAAAGAGCAAACAGAGACTCCAGATAAGCAACACAATTAGGCAAGCCAAAAGTTGACAAGATTAGCTCAAACACTAGGATTTATATTTCTCCTTTTGCCTATAGAGCCAGCCATGACCCCTACATGACCCCATAGGAATCTGGCAACAGCCTTTAGAATATTAAAGGACATGTTCTTGCACAGGTATAGGCATCTCAAATACAAAGCCAAAGAAGGTATAAAAACCCACCCACTCTCAACTCCATTTTGTTAGCTGTCCCAGAACCGCATGCTGTTGCTGGTTCTGCTTATCAATAAACAGAAACTTTCTTTCCTAAACAGCATTTTATTTCCAGCATCTTAGCCTCCATTTTATTTCCAGTGTCTTACTCCCGGCTTGGAAGTGGACCTGATTTTTCTTTCAACATTACCATTTGTTATAAGATAACATGGAAATAAAAACAAACTGTGGGAGAGTTATAGAGAAAAGAAGAATAGTGCAAAAAGAAAAAAGTGATTTTCAATTTTTTTTCAGTGCAGCAGGACACAAAACAAAGTTGCAACCTCAACCTTTTACTTTATATTTCTAAATTTTTCAAGTCATTTCTATAACAATAAAGTCATCCTGGTCATCAAAACCTAAAATAAAACTTGTGTTTTTTTTCAATTTTGAGCATGAAGTACAGCAGTGGTTTCCAAATGGAAACAAACTATATATTTAAAAGAGGTTGAGACTCTAGAAAGAGTGCAGAGACAAGCAACCAAGATGATTAGGGGATTAGAGGCTAAAATATATGAAGAAAGGTTGCAGGAATTAAGTATGTCTAGTTTAATTAAAAGAAGGACTAGGAGTGACATGATAGCAGTCTTCCAATATCTAAGGGGCTGTCACAAGGAAGAGGGGGTCAACCTATTCTCCAAAGCACCAGAAGGCAGGACAAGAAGCAACAAATGGAAACTAATCAAGGAGAGAACCAACCTAGAACTAAGGAGAAATTTCCTGACAGTGAAAACAATTAGTGGAACGACTTGCCTCCAGAAATTGTGAGTGCTCCAATACTGGAGGGTTTTAAGAAGAGATTAGACAACCATTTGTCTGAAATGACATAGGGTCTCCTGCTTGAGCAGGGGGTTGGACTAGAAGACCTCCAAGATCCCTTCCAACTCTGTTATTCAGTAATAGATAAATTCTTCTCTTTAATTAAAGCCATCAAGATTGCCATCCATTCTTCCATAGTGGGTATTAGTGACCTTGTTACATGTACAAACAAAGATTGGGATTTCCACCATTGAGCAGGAATGCTGCTAAGATGCATAAGTATAACCAGTTAATGAGCGCCATATGAGCCATACGGGAGGGCTTAATTTACTTTCATATGGGAAATTATAACAAAACTGTAACCAATGGGGGGGGAAAGTGAAATTTTGAGGGGCCCCTTCAGACTGTGATAATCTTAAGTTGCAGCTTGTTTAGCTCATTAGACAAATGATTATGACCAAATCATGGGATTTTTATGGATGCCTCTGGTGGATTCCATTATGGGGTAGGACTGCTTCAATTGTCTCACTGGAAGACAAACTGGAGCCAGGGTTAAACTCAGACTCTGGGTCCAGTCCTCCTTATAGGAAGCTTTTTTTAGGCTATAACGTATACAGGTAGTCCTCAATGTACAACCATTCATTTAGTGACCATTCGTGGATACAACGGCATTGAAAACAGTGACATGACCAGTTTTCATGCTTAGGACTATTGCAGCATCCTTCTGATCACGTGACCAAATTTCAGGAGCTTGGCAACTGGAATGTATTTATCCCAGTTGCACCATAAGGTCCCTAACTGGGGCAATCAGCAAATGAAATGCAGGCAGTCCTCAACTTACAACAGTTCGTTTAGTGACCGAAGTTACAATGGCACTGAAAAAATTAATTTATGACCATTTCCCCACAATGATGGTTGCAGCATCCCCATGGTCACGTGATCAAAATTCAGGTGCTTGGCAACTGACATATTTATGATGGTCGCTGTGTTCGGGGTCATGTGATCACTTTTTGCGACCTTCTGACAAGCAAACTTCTCAATGGAGAAGTCAGATTAATTTAGTAACCGTGTTACTAATTTAACAACTGCAGTGATTCACTTAACAGCTGTGGCAAGAAAGGTTGTAAAATAAGGCAAAACTCACTTGCTTAGCAACGGAAATTTCGGGCTTAATTGTGGCCATACATCAAGGACTACTTATACGCAGTGAGCTAATCTCATGAAACGATGGTGGTCCCCTTCTAAACGGGACTCTTAAATTTGCCTTGAAGAGTAGCTGTTATCTGGAGCTACAAAAATTCACAGTCACTAGTGCTCGATTTACGACCAATCGCTTAGCGACCGTTTGAAGTTACCCAAAAAACTACTTATGACCCAATTCCAAAGTTCTGATGGTCATCCTCATCACCACTACCCCTGCAGTCATGTAACTGCATTGTGAGGACTCGGCAACTGGCCCGCATTTATGGCCATTTGTAGCATTCCGGTTCACATGACCACAATTTAGGACATTTTTGCCGGAAACTGACATTTGCTTCTGGTTTCTGGAAGAAAAAGGGCCCAAAGTGAACAGTGGATTAATTTAGCAGCCAACACATTCGCTAAATTATCACTGCATTTGCCTAACAGCTGCCAGCAAAAAGATTAGTAAAATTGGGTCAGTCATGAGATGACCCACTTTATCACCCCCAGGACCCATAATTACCAGGCACAATTTCAGTTGTAAGTCAAGAACTACTTGTAATCAATAGATGTCATCAAACTCTTTGATCTGGCGATTGTTTGGATCTTTGCAACTCAGAACTGCTGACTCTATTGAACTCCTGAACTGAGCTAGAGAAAACCATCGGTTGTCCCTTCCCCAGCTTGGAAGATGTGGTCCCGATCCATCTAAGGACTCCCCAGATCTTATCATGTGCCATTTTTCAAATCTCCCTGCCATGGTCAACTTTTCCAGCCAATTCCTGCAAACTGAAACTGCTGCTGAGTCACAGGAGCTGTCTGGCTATCTGCAGTTATATATTCATTCATTCATTAATTCATTCATTCCAGTTCTTGATTCCAATGGTTAAAAGCCAGACCTTCTGCTTTCATTATGGTTTCCGTATCTGGGCTGACAAACTCTGGGCATCTACCAAACTCTGTGCTATCTGTCTATTTCATCGTCCACTGAATTGTGCTCCAGAGTTTGCCAGCCCAGATAGAGTAGCTCTACCTTTCCTCCCACACTATAATGATATGTGGGAATTGGAGATAGGAAGGAGAGCTGCAGCTTAGATGGAAGGAGAGATAAGAGGCTGCTGAGCCCTGAGAAGGAAAAGGGTGCTGGCAAATACCTCAGATCCTCCCATGTCTCTTAGACTCTAAAGCATGGGGGAGAGATATACTTTCAGATTCTGTTAATGTGAAATTGTGAGTCCTAGTCCCGCCTTAGTCATGAAAGTCAGCTGAGTGACTTTGAACCAATCACCAGGAGGTGGTGAGTTCTAGTCTTCCCTTAGGCATGAAAGACAGCTCCGTGACTTTGGGCCAATCACCAGGAGACTGGGAATTCTAATCCTCCCTTAGGTATGAAAGCCAGCTGGGTGACTTTGGGCTGATCACCAGGAGACTGTGAGGTCTAGTTCCGCCTTGGGCATGAAAGCCGGCTGAACTTTGAGCCAGTCCCTCTCTCTCAGCCCAGCACTACCTCACAGGGTTGTTGTGGGGAAAAGAGGAGACAGAAAGAGTAATATGCATGTTCACCACCTTGAATTACTTATAAAGTAATAAGGTCAGGATAAAAAAATCTAATAAATAATGTAATCTTACAATAACCTTAAGAGTTCGTACTTCTGGATGGACTGCAAGGCTGTCAGATATGATCTCTCTATTTGGTTTGTAGATAGGCAGCAAGACCTTGCAGCTTCTTAATGCTTCTTAAAATGTTCCAAGAGCTGCAATTGAAAGGGATTTGAAGGCCTTTGAAAAGAAAGCAAGCGAGCCCAGTTGGGACAAGAAAAGTTGCCTTTCAGCCATCATCTTATCCTTTCGAGCTCAAGAGCTAGGAATGAAAGAAAACCGAAGAAGAGCTTATCTGACTGTCAACCATGCACACACACCATTCAACCCACATCAAATATCCTCAGGCTATGGAATCCTGCCATAAAAAGAGGAACGAAGAACAATCCCCTTTAGAAGTGTCATGCATGGAACATCGGTACAAATTCTCAATTAAACTGCAATTACAGCCCTTCTTTGCTCTTGTTTGTAGAGTCAGCATTGCAACTGCCTCAAAGCAATTAGACTTCACGTCTTAAGAGATGCGAAGAGCCAAGCATGAGATTTGTTGTTGTTGTTGTTGTTGTTGTTGTTACTGTTGCTCTGGCTTGCAAACTGTGCCTTAGATCTCACAATGGGAAAATTAAACCACTTACAGACTAGCTTTCATTACATTTATTCCCATTCCACCTTCCAGAATTCCAATCCAACTGGCAGAGAAGGGATAACAGGGATAATGGGATCCAATGGGAGAGTTCTACTCTGGAGATGGCTGCTAGATTGACAGCAGATTCCCACCTCCCAGTCGCTCTCTGCTCACCACTCACCGATCTGTTTTTAACCAGTCATACCGATTTCTCTGTTTTTGTTTTCTTTGCTTATTTCATTGTTCCATTACTTTATTTTATTGTTCTATTATTTTACTTTTGCTTTGTTTAAACTTCCTTTTTATCATTTTTTTTATTGTCGTAAGCTGCCTAGAGTAGCCCTATAGGCAGCAAATAAATATAAGAATAGGAGGGTTAGGAGGAGGAGGAGGAGAAGCAAGTGCCACCTCTGTAAAGAAGCTGAATAAACAGTGGATCACCTAGTTAGCTGCTGCAAGAAGATCACACAGACTGACTAGAAACAATGGCATGACAAAATAGCAACAATGGTGCATGGGAAGATCATGACTGATTAGGTGATTCTGGGAACTGAAATCCACAGGTCTTAAAGTTACCGTGGTTGGACACCTCTGATTTAAATACATCTCTTAAATCTTTGCCTTAATCTTTGATTCATCCTGTTATGTGTGAACATGGCTAGAGGTTAATCTATGCCTGGAACGGTCAGCTTAATGATTTCTCTGTAAATTTGTGGTTTCAGCTTTTTCCTACCAGAAACCCAGAGAAGAAACAGACTCAGTTTTAATCAATCAATTCTTTCTTTTTCGTTCTTTCTTTCCTTCTTTCTTTCCTTCTTTCTTTCTTTCCTCCTTTCTTTCTTTCTTTCTTTCTTTCTTTCTTTCTTTCTTTCTTTTTCTTTCTTTCTCTTTCTTTCTTTCTTTTCCTGTCCTTCCTTCCTTCCTCTCTCCCTCCCTCCTCCTTTCTCTTTCTTTCTCTTTCTTGTTTTCCCTCCCTCTCTCCCTTCTTTTCTTTCTTTCTTTCCTGTCCTCCCTCCCTCTCTCCCTTCTCCTTTCTTTCTTTCTTTCTTTCTTTCTTTCTTTCTTTCTTTCTTTCTTTCTTTCTTTCTTTTTCTCTTTCTTTCCTGTCCTTCCTTCCTCCCTCCCTCTATCTTTTATCTTTTCTTTCTTTCTTTCTTTCTTTCTTTCTTTCTTTCTTTCTTTCTTTCTTTCTTTCTTTCTTTCTTTCTTTCTTTCTTTCTTTCTTTCTTTCTTTCTTTCTTTCTTTCTTTCTCTTTCTTTCTTTCTCTTTCTTTCTTTCTTTCTTTCCTGTCCTCCCTCCCTCCCTCTCTCCTTTCTTTCTTTCTTTCTTTTTCTTTCTTTCTTTCTTTCCTCTTTCCTGTCCTCCCTCCTCCTTTCCTATCTATCTATCTGTCTGTCTGTCTGTCTGTCTGTCTGTCTATCTGTCTGTCTATCTGTCTATCTGTCTATTCCACGGGTCGGCAACCCGCGGCTCCGGAGCCGCATGCGGCTCTTTGAGGCCTTACCTGCGGCTCCGGAGCCTCCTCCGCATGCGGCTCTTTGAGGCCTTACCTGCGGCTCCGGAGCCTCCTCCGCCATTTTTGCGAGCGCATGCGCGAACGGCGCGCGGGTGCGCGGGTGCGCATGCGCGGGTGCGCGGGTGCGCGCGCGCATGCGCGAACGCGCGGCTCCCAGCGTTTGTTTTTTTTAAGCTAAATGGGTCCGTGCGGCTCATCCGACGTTTCGGATGGCCGACCCATGGTCTATTCCATGGTAGGAGATGTCCTCCCTTCCCGTTTAGGACTTGAACTGTGTTGAATTTATTTTGAGAAACAACAAATGGACAAAAGATTCAGGAGGTGGGTGGGTGGGAAGAAAGATCTTAATCAAGAGCAAATTAATGTTTAAAAAGAAGCTGAGTGTGGACAGCGTTAACCTATTTGTCAGTTACCTGCTTTCTATTCCTAAGAGCTTTTGTTCCATTGCCACTTAACCTAGATTTTGCAAGTGTTCATTAACTTGCCTGAAAAAGCAAAACATACTAGCACTTGAAGAGAGTAGGGGAAAGATGCTTTAAAATGGATAACAGGTCAAGCCTTTCTTTCAAAAATGACCTTCATAAGAGCCCAGTTCAGTATAGGGCACTTATATGCATTTGAGGCTTCATTCTTGGTGAATGGCTTCTAAATATTTCTATTGATCTCTAATTAAATTGGTCCCCACAATATAAAAAAAGTTGAGATTCTAGAAAGAGTGCATAGAAGAGCAACTAAGATGATTAAGGACTAAAACATATCAAGAACGGTTGCAGAATTGGGTATGCCTAGTTAAATGAAAAGAAGGACTAGGGGTGACATGATAGCAATGGGCTATTTGAGGGGCTGCCACAAAGATGGGGTCAACATATTCTCCAAAGCACAAGAGCTCAGGACAAGAAGCAATGGATGGAAACTAATCAAGGAGAGAACCAACCTAGAACTAAGGAGAAATTTCCTGACAGTAAGAACAATTAATCAGTGGAACGCCTTGCCTTCAGAATTGTGGGTGCTCCATCTTTGGAATGATCCTTTCTGAGTTTCTTTTTCTGCCCATTATACAGCTGTGGGCTCCCCTCTCTCTTATCTCACCAATCCCTAGGCAGCCATTCTTCCTCCCATCCCCAAGTTTCATTGCCGCAAACCGTGACACTCAGCCACGCCAGTTTTTGAACTGTGGAAAGCACCAGAAGGCAAGACAAGAAACAATGGATGGAAACCAAACAAGGACAGAAGCAACCTAAAACTAAGGTGGGGGGGACAAAACCAGTGGAATGGCTTGCTTTCAGAATTTGTGAATGCTCCAACACTGGAGGCTTTAAAGAAGAGATTGGACAACCATTTTTCTGGAATGGTACAGGGTTTTCTGATTGAGCAGGGGGATAGACTGGAAGGCCTTCAAGATCCGTCCCAACTCTGCCATTCTGTTAAATTAACCAAGTCTCATCTGCTTGTTCAAATTCTGCTCATCTTTATATTTGCAGTATAATCATAATTACACATATATAATTTCCTCTACCCAGTCCCTGGATACTCCTTCCCTTTATTAATCAAAGAATTTCACCTCTACAAGTTAGTAGGATCAATCTTACTAAGAGGCTTGAAATAAAATAAATAATAAACTAAGTAACTGAAGTCAAATCAGGGGGGCCGGGGGGAAGGAAATTTCTCCATTTATTTTTCCCATATTACCTATTTTTCCATAAAATATGGTTAAAAGAAAAAAAAAGGTTGTGAAAGGAAAGAGAACATAAAAGCTTTTCGTTCAGACACTTTTGAGGGCTGCAGTGAAATACAGGGGAAATCCCATTGAAAAAGAAAATATGGTTAGGGATAGGGGTAGGGCAAGGGTTAGGGTTAGGGTGAGGCCACTTTGAAGTCAGGGCTAAAAACTGGTGTGAGGGCTGGATTCTAGGAGGTTCTCAAAGCAAAGAGAACATAACAGCTTTTCGTTCGGACCTTTTTGTGGGTCGCAGTGAAATACATGCGAAAATCCCATTGACAATGGGATTTGTGGGCCGCATGTATTTCACTGCGGCCCACAAAAGAGTCCAAATGAAAAGCTTTTATGTCCTCTTTGCTTTGAGAACCTCTTAGAATCTAGCCCTCATAACAGTTTTCAGCCCTGACTTCAAAGTGATCTAACCCTAACCCTAACCGTAAACCTATTTTCATTTTCGTTGTCAATGGGATTTTCCCATGTATTTCACTGCGGCCCTGAAAAGAGTCCGAACGAACAGCTGTTATGTCGTCTTTCCTTTGAGAAACTCCTAGAACAGTGGTGGCGAACCTATGGCATGCGTGCCAGAGGTGGCCCTCAGAGCCCTCTCTGTGGGCACGTGCACCGTCGCCCCCCACCCCACCTCCCCCCATGCCCCCACCAGCAGCCCCCCTGGAGAGTCACCCCCAAACGCAGTCTGCGCAGAGCAGAGCAGCCAAGGACATGGCAGCCAGGCAGCGGGGACAAGACCCCACCCTCACGCCCTGTCACACACAGATGATACTGCAGTGCGCGGGTGGAGGGCGTGGCTGCCAAGGCACTGCTGGGCTGCCTGGGTGATCTGCTGCGGCGGGTCATGGAGACGGTGGGTGGCCCTGCGGGTGGGCGGGGCACAGAGCAGGTGTGGGCGGAGAGGCAGGGGCGGTTTTTGGGCACTAAGACCTCTAAAAGGTTTGCCATCACTGTCCTAGAATCTAGCCCTCATAATAGTTTTCAGCCCTGACTTCAAAATGATCTAACCCTAACTCCTGCCCTAACCCTAACCCTAACCGTACTTTCATTCTCATTGTCAATGGGATTTTCGCATGTATTATACTGTGGCCCTAAAAAGGGTCTGAATGAAAAGCTTTTATGTCCTCTTTGCTTTGACAACCTCCTAGAATCTAGCCCTCACATCAGTTTTCAGCCCTGACTTCAAAGTGACCTAACCCTAACCCAAGCCCTAGCCCTAACCCTATTTTCATGTTCATTGTTAATGGGATTTTCCCATGTATTTCAATGCGGCCCTTAATAGTGTCCAAACGAAAAGCTGTTATGCTTTCTTTTCTTTGATAACCTCCTAGAATCTACCCCTCACACCAGTTTTCCACCCTGACTTCAAAGTGACCTAACCCTAACCTTAGCCCTAACCATAGGTTCATTTTCATTGTCAATGAGATTTTCGCATGTATTTCACTGCGGCCCAGAAAAGAGTCTGAACGAAAAGCTGTTGTCTTTCCTTTGAGAACCTCCTAGAATCCAGCCCTCACACCAGTTTTCAGCCTTTTCTTCAAAGTAACCTCATCCTAACCCTAACCCTAGCCCTACCCCTAGCCCTAACCCTAGTTTCATTTTCATTGCCAATGGGATTTTCCCATGTATTTCCCTGCGGCCCTCAAAAGAGTCCGAAAGAAAAGCTGTTATGTTCTCTTTCCTTTGAGAACCTCCTAGAATCTAGCCCTCACACCAGTTTTCCGCCCTGACTTCAAAGTGATCTAACGTTAATCCTAACCTAGCCCTAGCCCTAACCGGAGTTTCATTCTCATTGTAAATGGAATTTTCGTATGTATTTCAGTGCAGCCCTAAAAGGAGTCCAAATAAAAAGCTTTTATGTTCTCTTTGCTTTGAGAACCTCCTAGATTAGGAATCCGACCAAAGGTAGAAAAATGTTTACCCTTGAACAGAGTGATTCGGGGCTCTCTTCCCACCTGGCACAGAAAGCGCCAAGACCAATTACCTCTAATATCGGAGTGTAGAAAGAACTGTGTTGAGGTATGGGTCAATCGAACGTGAGAATATTCCTTAGTAATGTCTCTAAAACAGCATCTCATTTCTGTTGGCCTAGCAAGGAATAATTCTCTTTCATTTAAGCCTTGGTGGCGCAGTGATTAGAATGCAGTATTGCAGGCTAACTCTGTGCCCGCAGTCTGGAGTTTGATACTGACAGGCTTGAGGTTGACTCAGCCTTCCATCCTTCTCAGGTCGGTAAAATGAGAACCCAGATTGTTGGGGGCAATAGGCTGACTCTGTAAACCTCTCAGATAGTGCTGTGAAGCACTATGGAATAAGCAATAAGCTATTGCTATTGAAACCAATAGAACTGATTCGGAAGGAAAAATCCATATTCCTGATGTAGTCCCTCTATCTGTCATGACCTTTTAAGTTTCTGAAATGATGGTTACTGTTTCTGGCTCTCCCTGTTGTAGCAGAAAAGACTAGTATCATTTATTTAATTAATAATTCCATCATATGGGAAACTACAAATAAAGTAAAAATGTCACTCATTCACACTGAACTCTGAAAATAGAGATGAGAAATCCTACAAGAAATCTGAGAAAATGTTGGGAGATCTTTTCTCTCCCATGAGAAATTTTGTATTATTTTCCTGAAAAATGAAAGATTATGAAATTCATTGTTCATGGTGCTAAAAAGTCCCTGAGACAAAGTCTTTATGTATTTATGTATTACTATTGGATGATTACTCACACCAAATGATTTCACAGAATTACATAATTATAAAGACTATACACACAATACTTCTTTATGTAAGAATCTACTCATAGTGCAGTACACTACAAGTCTCAAATGTGTATTCTTTTGAAAAGGATTACCATATCCCTAACCCAAACCCTGCCAGCCTTTAGCAAATCGCTGAAGACCTGGATGAGCTCCAGGACAAGGGGAACAGAAGGTTGGATGGCCCATGAGACACGATCTTATAATATTATAGCATACTTGTTGGGTTTGCTCTTAACCACTGTAGGGCTTTTTTTAATGTTTTGTTGATATTACCTTTTGCATGATTTTTAATGTGCTGTTCGCCTCCATAGAGTTGCTATTTTCAAAAGCCCATGCAGTGTTCATTGCCAACTTTGCTCTTATTAATAACTAGATTTTCTGTTCTCAAAAGCAAATTCTTAGGCAAGTCTGGTCAATGGTTCTGCCTCCATCCCTGTGAACATGACCGGATGCACTCCCCACATGTCAGGATGATCATCTATAAACACGAACCTGATGCACTTGTATAGATGGCCTCAATAGGCCATCCGATTTTCTGGCAGTAAAGGACTCAAACTCGTGGGGCAGGCATGACAGTCTTTTTTTTAGCTCTTTGGGAATTAAGAATGGAATAATGTGAAATGCACTAATGAGGCGAGTGGGTATGTCCCTATACTTCACCTCCACAGGTGAAGTGTAAAAAGAAACCCTAACTGTGTTCATATGTGTGGAGAGTGGAAGCCAGCGCTGGACCTGGCCAGACGCAAGGCATCGCAACACAAGGCAAGGCGTGACTGGCGGAGGAGTCTGGAAGAACCAGCAAGCCAAGTGCCACCAATGGGTGTAAAGCTAGTTTGCCTCCCGCGATGCACCAAGGATAGGCACACAAGTGTCGAATGGAATGAACTAGCAAGCTAAGCTGTCAGGACTGCATTGTTCCTAGCATGTGTAGATTTCCCTGACATTGCATGCCATATAATTAATTAATTAATTAATTAATTAATTAATTAATTAATTAATAACCTCCATAATTACACCCGCATGTAATAGTTAAAAATAGTTATAACTATATATCAGTGGTGGCAAACCTATGGCACGGGTGCCAGAGGCAGCACTCAGAGCCCTCTCTATGGGCACGCGTGCCGTCGCCCCAGTCCTAGGCCTTCAGCTGAGTTTTATAAAACCTTTTTGCTTTAGGCCTCCGCCGCCGTGTGCAAAAAAAAAAAGTTTCAATCAGTCAATTTCAACTTCTCGCGAAAAAAAAAAGAGATCTTGCAAAGTTGGAATTGATTGAACTTTTTAGTCCCATCCAGTCTGCCGTTACCACCGCAGCCACGCCCACCCAATGGGCCACACCCACCCAATGGGCCACACCCACCCAGCACTCGACGATGCATAAGTGGGTTTTGGGTTACAGTTTGGGCACTCAGTCTCTAAAAGGTTCGCCATCACTGCTATATATATAAAACTCTAAAAAATAACTATAGTTAAAAACTGAGGCTATAAAAGAGGAGTTGGCTATCAAATACTTTTTAAAATGTATTTATTAAAATGGAAACAGTACCATAAACAGCTATGCAGTGGCACAAAATAAGCAATAATTTAGGCGCCATACATACCAAGGAATATTAGGAGTATGCCAACTCCAATCTGAAGTGCGAGTGAGATGCTGATGAGAACAATCAGGGGAACATAAAACCCGAAAGTGGGTCCTTGCTCCATTACAGCTTTCAGCTGGGATGCGTTGGCCATGAGCAAAGCAATATCCAACATACTTTCGGCTGCGCTCTTCTTATTGGCATAATGGTTCATGTTAATTTGTCTATTTGTCCGTAGCCACTGCCTTCGACCCTGAAAGGCAAAAATATTTCTAAGGCATTTATCAGCAATGATTTAGCATTATAAACGTCATAGGGGTGGGAAAATAAATAACTTGTTTAAATCAGTTACATGTTTGTTTGGAATTGTAACAGCTTTCCACAAGGACTGAAGGCAAAAATGGACTTCAACAGTTCAGATTAAGGAGACATAGCATTGGCCACTGCAACGTTATATTGCAATATCTTAAAACAGGGGTCAACAGCCTGTTGGGAACTGGGCCACGCAAGCAGCAGGCGACTGCATGACACTTCATTTGTGCACGCATAGGAGGTAGGTTGCAGGCATGCAACCATCCCCTACTCTCCCAGTGTATGGAGCCGGAAAGGTTGGGGCCCGCTGCCTTAAAACATTTAATTAAAAATATATCAAAATGGAAGATGAGATGAGAAAAAACATTTGGCATTCACACCAGGAATATAACTGAGTCAGGAATATAACATGACCCATATTCTGAAATGACAGGAAACAGCTTAACATGTTTTAGCATTTTTTTCTTTTTCTCTATTTTATAAAAGTTTTAACTATCCCATTACTGCGGGAAAATGTATTTCTTTTCTAAACACTTTTGTTTGTTTTTTTGATAAAATCAGAATATATTTCTGATCATTCTCTTGAACAGCTTAGATTGCAGCTGTTTCTTTTCTGGCTTAGCCAGTAAACATCAAGCACTTAGCAATAGCACACTACTAAACACACACAAAAAGTTAGGCCAGAAAGCACTTTCTATGGAGACAAACATGTTTCCAGTTTCCTCCCTTACCTTCAATTTCTGTGGAATTTTTACAGATTCACTTTACTAAATTAATCATTTTACTAAGATAAAAAAAGTCACACAAGAGCATCAAATCAAATATTTAAATAGCAGCAGGTCCCATTTGAAAAGAGAGAAAAAAATACGGGATGCCGAGTTAATGTTTTTGTGGTAGTGTTTTGTTGATAGTTAGCTGCTGAAATAACCTCTCCCCGTTTGATACTTCCTTCCATATTTATTTTCCATGTAAGCTACAAATTGTTCCATGTGTTTATATATAGTAAATCTGCCTGAGAGTGACATGGTATAAAAAGTACAGAAATAATTGAAATGTCAGCAATGTAAGCGCAATAGCAATATTAGTGAGTGAAAAAAAATCCCCATATTATCTGTTCCTTTCACACACAGTCAAATAGAGGAAAGAGGCATGTTGTAATATCCTTTTGTCAAGCATCTTGTTTCTGCTGTTTGCTATTTAAAACAGATAAGACCTATGAAAATAAAGGATTATTCCAAGAGTAAAGCATACTGGCACCAAATAGGACTAGGAGTAAAATGTGCAAGAGTACGGTCTTACGGTCTTACCAGTGCATGCAATTGTCCTACGGAACAAATGGTGGCAGATACAGATAGTCCTTGACTTACAGCCACAATTGAGCCCAGAAATGTAGTCATAGGTCATAGGGGTCCTTAAGTGATGATTGCTTCACATGATTGCTTCACTTAATGACCACAATCCTGGCTCTCCCTGTTGTGGTCATTAAGGTAAATGTGCAGGTTGCAACGCAGAGCACTTGAAGCCCCAGAGGGTGGAAGAGGACTGTTGGCACTCACTAAAGCTGGGTTAAGCCTGTTCTCTGCACTCAAGAAAATTATACTATTTTTCTTTTCTTTTTTTCATTTTCATTTCTTTTTGCATTTTTCTTTTCAAAGCGACCTGCACTCTACATGTGCTTGGAATATTGGCTTTTAAATAGTAATTTTATTAAAAATTTCAATTGCAACAATAAAAAAATAAAAGAAGAAAAAAAGAAAGGGCAGAAAAGGAAAAAGTAGAAAGAAAAATATCCATGGAGAGTCGCGGTCATCCAGGTCATGGTTGTCCCAAAGATGCCTTTTCAAAAGGCAACTGGACTTCCTTTGTTTTCTTTGAAGACGTTTCGCTTCTCATCCAAGAAGCTTCTGAACTGTGGAAGCTTCTTGGATGAGAAGTGAAACGTCTTCAAGGAAAACAAAGTCCGGTTGCCTTTTGAAAACGCAACTTTAGAAAGAAAAACAGAAAAGAAAAAAGAAAAATATAGTAAAAAAGAAACATATACTGTATGTAGAAATAACTCCCTTTCATCACAATGGGTATAAATAACTTTAGTAATTTATCACCTTTTCTTAAAATAGAACAAATGACATTTTCTTTCCATAACCCATCTCTTTTTCATGAGGCCTCATTATTTCAGTCCTGATGTCAACCATAGTCCATACCAGAGATAACAACATATCTATTTTAAACTTGATCAAATAAACCAAGTTTATATTCCTTCTTTTTGCTTTTAACAATCTTGATTTTTAGTCCCTTCAAATGCCCTAGAATTTGATTTCTTTTTATTTTATTTTTTGTTTGTCTTTTCTCACAAAATGTTTCAAAGCTTTAACAAGTCTCTTTTATAACTACAACACAGGAAACATATTCAGGGTACTCTCTTGGTTTGTTATTTGGATATCTCTTTTAATTTTTAAGACATCAGCAGGGGGTTGCACTAGAAGAGTTCTAAGGTCCCTTACAACTCTATCATTCTGTATTGAGTAAGACTTTGCAGAGAACCAGCTTTGAAGAGCTAAATGTCATTTAGGCATACCTTAAATGCAACATACATTTTTCCAGGATTTCCTGGCAGTTGTGCATGACAACCTTGCTAGCACAGAAAAAGACAAATCTGCTTCAACAAGTTCACAAAGAAAATAGCTGTGCCCCCATATGCATTCTAAATCACATTTAGCCTTTTGAATCCAGATCTTTGCACAGCTCTGCTTTTTATACACCTGACGAAGCAGCAAGAAAACATATGGTGAACTTTTCAATGAGATGAGAATATATCATGACTGGATTTTCCCTTTTCCTCCAATGCATTTTTCTGCACTATAATTTGGCATTCTGTTTTAACATTCCCAGTTTAATCCTAAAATGAGCAAGGGGTTGGACACAAAGACCTCCAAGGTCCCTTCCAACTCTGTTATTCTGTTAAATTCACTTTCACTTTGGGGTTTTTTACACTTGTTCACTAGCAACATTTTTGAAACAGTAGCTTTATATAACTATTTTATTGCCCTTCAAAGTATTCCTATTGTTATTTGCCATATTTTCCATATTTTACTTCTAAAGTTTCACACGTTTCATTATGATAAAGTCCATTGTAAGAGGACATGGTTCTAACTGGTATCAGGCTTGTTTCCATCAAACATGTTTTTAATGAGATCAGAATTAAAATCATGTTGAACTCAGAAAATTAGCATTTTAGCATTCAAAATTTAATACAATGAGTGCAATTATTGAAATTATGCACACAAAATAAGTGTATGTATTCACAAGACTGCTTTTGCAATCAAGATAAGATTCAGAACATGCAGAAAATAGTTTCCCTATTTAAGACACATATTTAGAATTGCACAAGATATTGCTTCAGTGGAGTATTTCCCCAACTTCCACAACTTTGCAGCATTTCAGAAAAAAAAATCCTTCTAAATTTTTTCCCCAGCAAATATTTGTCAGAAAATCCATTCGGTGTAGAAAAAAGCAACAGTGAGGAAAGGGTTCGTTTATTTAATATTTTACGTTAGGTGGAGTTTAAGTGTTAAACCACAGTGAAAGATTTCATCATTTAGCCTATTGCTAATGTAAATACTGCCCTTTCAATATTAAAAGCATCATTTAATGCTTTTTTCCTAGACTACAGGTGTTTATATAACAACTCAGGTCTAGCCTGTATGAATAGTAACTTTGTTGGTTAAGATGAAAATGACTGGGTGTCCCTGAATAAGAGCCACAAAATGAAATATTGATCTTCTATGAAAGAAGCTTTAACTCAAAGCAATGGCATGAAAAGAGGATTCATATATTCCACTAAGCCAGAGGTCCCCAACATTTTGGGCACCAGGGACCAGTTCCGTGAAGAGAGGTTTTTCCGCTGACTGGAGGGTGTGTGGTTTTGTGTGCTGCCTGCATGTCACGGATGGGGCTTTGCTTGTTTGTGCAGACCAGTTGCTAGCATGCCGCAGCCCGGTACTGGTCCACGGACCGGGGGGTTGGGGACCCCTGCACTAAGCCACCAAGCACTTTCTTTGGATTCATCCCACTATAGTACTACAGTATGTTACATTGCCTTGAAAACTCTAGTAGTTTTGTCTGAGGGCAACACTGAAAATAGGGTGTGTCGGTGTGTGGATGAAATTGGAGTTTTAAGTACCTGCAAGACACAACTTACCACTACCAACTTTCCTCCCAATGGATCACATTTTTTGACTCCATCGTTTCTGGCTTAGTATGATCTGTGAAATGCTTTTTATGCTTATTTTCAATGTGGCCTTTGGCTTAAGACAGGGGTGTCAAACTCAATTTCATTGCGGGCCGCATCAACATTGCGGTTGCCCTCAGGGGGCCGGGTGGGAGTGGCCAGGGTGGGTGCGGCCTACTGGGTGGGCGTGGATGGAGTGGGTGTGGCCTACTGGGTGGGCGTGGCCAGCTCTACATCATTCGCGTCAAGGGTGCCTGTGGGGGCCTGGGCAGGAGTGGGACAGATCTGAGGGTCTCTGGCAGAAGGGGGTGGGACCAGGGCAAGTGCCAAGGCATGGTCCACTGGAGGAGCCTCACTGTTCCTCTCAGGTCATGCGGGGGGGGGGGGCTGGATGGTGGTGCGGGCTCTCCGGAGCCCTGGGCAGCAGAGGTCAAATGCCCAGCCTAGCCCTCAAGCACCCGTGGCACCAATCCCAGCCCCACTTCCCCAAGGGGGCGCCCAGCTGCACTTACCTCCTCCTCAAGGCTGCTGCTGCTGTGCTTGCTCTCCTTAGCCACGTTGCTCATGATGGGTACAAGGGCAAAGTCAGAGGGAGGCCCATTCCCTCTCCATGGGAGGAGACCCGGCTTTGTATCCAAAGCTTCCTTAGCAATAGGATGGGAGACCCCCAGGATAGGCCAGGAGGAGGGGGCAAGGGGATGGTGAAAGGGCAGCAGGGCAGGACTAAGGTAGGACTTCCCTCAGACCCTCCCTCTCCTTTCCTTCTTTCCTTCCTTCTTTCCTAAGTACAGAGTGGTGGGAAAATATTTGACATGAGGGAGGAAGAAAAACAGGCAAGAAACGCAGCTGGGGAGGTGTCACCCTTCGTGAGGAATGAAGAAATGCACCATCGCCTGGAAGTGGCCAGGGCGATGGTGCATTTCTTCATTCCTCATAAAGGTGACACCTCCCCAGCATGCACCCAGGGGGCGGGGCCGACGTGGCAGGGGCTGGTTCCTCGCTGTTTCCACACGGCCTTGTGGAGCTAAGACTAAATGCGTTTCAGCATAGATGGCCACCATAAAATTGTACATGGGCTCCCGGCCAGCCTGGGCTGGGGCCAAGGCAACGGGGGCCATTCCCTCACTGTTTCCAGGATGGCTTTGCGGGCCATATGAAACCACTTCGCGGGCCGCATCCGGCCCCCGGGCCTTGTGTTTGACATGTCTGGCTTAAGACAAAACATCCATTGTAAACAATGTTGTAGAATTTAGATATGTATTTTATATGTTACTTCTTTATTCTTACCTCAAAAAAAAAGACAAATTAAATGAAAACATCTTTAAGTGCCTTAATGTAGTTTTAAATGGGAAATCTCAATTGTCTAATTACCACAATGAACTGCTTCTCAGAATTTAAGTCCATTCATATCTACTTTTCATTTAGATATTTTAACATGCTATGGTAGCAATTAAAGATTCTTGCTAGGAATTAGCACTATCAACATCTTAGTTAAATGTGAGGCAGACATTTTCATTTACATAAAAAGCCATTAAAATGTTTAATCAAATTCTACTCTGCAAAAAACATGCCTTTTAAAGTTTTCCTCTCTGGAGAATTTGCTTTATAAGACATGAGGACATCCGAGCTCTTCAACTACAAAATGCCAAATCTGCAATTTGTCTACGCAATTCCTTCATCACAAAAAGGAAGCTGAAAGTAGCCCTCAGAAGATGGATTATTCATTCCATCACAGATGAAGCATCACTATTGTGTGATTTTTTTCCACATGGCACAGACAATTTTCATGCCTGGACTAAGTCATTTCATCCTGAAATAGGACAGTTCTACAATTATGTGACAGTACATATTCCATGAAGAATCCATCTCACTGAGACTGTTTCCAGCTGTTAAAGCTATTGCAGTGGAGATACTCTTTGGATAGGGTTATCAGCTGCCTGAACAGGCAAAGGAAAACATCAACAATTGGAAAGGAGAATAAATGGGGAGAGAAAAGAGCACACAGCAACTATTTAACTTTCATGGCATTAAATTATAGTGAAAAACTGGGGGGGGAGGGGGGGAAATGTACTTAGGCCTACATATATATGAAATTACATTCTCCAACATTAGAAAGGCTGGCTTTTCAATCATGGGAATCTACCAGATCAAGTAAGAGGCAAAAGCTTTCAGTTTGTAGCTGCTTAAGATCCTGTCGACTTCAGGCAGTAGGGCAAGTTGGCTGGCTCCTACTAATGAACTAATTAAGGTCATGTATCAGAGCTTGTTAACTTTCCTGAAGAAAACCTACTCAGACAGCTGGGCAATATTTGATTTTAAGACTAAGCCTGCCAGGCTGAGGATATGAGAGCCAAGAGGAGGACATGTCCTCCTTTTACTAGAAGGCTGGTAATCCCCAGTCCCATGTTTGGCCTTTGCAGCTTCCTGAAATAAAAGGGAAAGCTGCAAAATAGACCAGCCCCAAAGGCACTGAAACTGAATGCCTGTAGTATGAGAATTGGACTATTTATAAATTTGGAATTTGAATTCAATGGGAGCCCTTGTTAGACAATGTGCTCCTTGGCATATTTACATACATTGCTTAATTAATTAATTGGCAGTACCGCTGGACTCTCTTCAAAAAGAGGAAAAAAATATACTTAGGTGCAAGGTATTTTCTTATGAAAGAATACCGATACATCATTCTTAATGTAACTAATGTAACTCGTTTAACAATAGATCAGGTGAGAGGCAGACTTCCCCCCCCCTTTTTCTATCTTTGCCATTTGCCCATGTGATCAGAAGAACTCACAAGGCAAGGAGATGATGCAACATGTAAGCAATTCAGTTTTAAAAAGAGAAGCCCCCCCTGTCGGAATGGTAATTCAAAAATGTTGTTTCAGATATTAGGAGACATCAGTCCCAATAATGAAATTATCTTGGGAGACATTACAAAAATTCTGTAGAACCTTGTTGTGGCTTGCCAATTATTACAATATCACTTCTGCCTGAACATGAAACAGCTGGGTAAGTAGAAAAAGTAAACAAGAGTCTGAGTCATAGGATTAATAATGCTATGACATGTGCATTTTCTAATTTCTCTTCTGGCTGGCATAATTCACTGAGAATCAAAATCACCCAACTAAGAAGCAGCCAGTTATTTAAAAAGCAGTACATAAACAAACTTTTTACAGATGTCATAGTTTTGTCACATGCTCAAACACACACGTCTGGCACGTCCTATCTCTTGACAACCTCTGAGAAATTATTTCCTATTCGGTACCAAATAGGCAATAAATTTAACCTGTGAGGATGTAGATAAGGTGTTTGGAGAAATATAACCTATAACCTCTCAGCTTGAGCTTGATATTTCGGGAGTGACGCAAGCTAAATGGAGTGAATGATTGAATCTAAGAAATAAGTAATATTTTTTCTGAAATTGGAATTTGCTTCAGAGATGATGGACATGAAGACCCTTTTGTAGAATCCTTGTAACTATGATCCAATCTAAATATCTTTTTTTTCTTGCAAGATAACATCCGTTTGGTTTCAGATATACCTGAGTTATACTCTTGTTGTGGAACCATTTAAATTCTGACATGCTGTAAGACAAATAGGTATTTTCAATGTCTCTACAATATTCAATACGGCTGATGCTTTAGTAAAGTCTTATCATGTCAAACTTGATGATTTCATGAACATGTCAACTTACAGGTAGTCCTCAACTTATGACCACAATTGGTACCAGAATTTCTGTTGCAAGCAAGGTAGTTGTTATGATGTGCGTTATGTCTGATTTTATGACCTTTTTTGCCACAGTTGTTAAGCAAATCACTGCAGTTGTTAAATGAATCAGGTGATCATTAAGTAAATCTGTCTTTGTCCATTGACTTTGTCAAAAACCAGCTGGGAAGATGGCAAATGGTGGTCACATAACTGGAGGATGCTGCAACTGTTATAAGTACATGCCTGTTGCCAAGTGCCCCCCGAATGTTGATCATGTGACCATGGCGATGCTACAATGGTTATAAATGTGAGGATTGGTGGCAAGTCATTTTTTTCAGTGCCATTTTAATTTCAAATGGTCATTAAGTGAATCGTAAATCAAGAGAAGCCATCTTTAATGACCCCCATGTGCGCTTAATGACCATTACTGGCTCCATTACTGTTATAAGTTGAGGACTACCTCTGCTTCCAGATTACCTCCATTTGAAAAAGGAAATTATTTAATGTGCGATTATGAGGCATGGATCTATACTGAAATAAACAAACTTCTTGATGAAGAAAGAAGATAGCATGGAAACCATAGAAATTAAAGCCTAAAACTTATAAGATAATCAAATCTCACAAGATTTCAGCATGCTCATTCCAAGATCCCATGGCATTTTGGCATTCTCAGTGTATATCACATTAGATTTCAGGCAAGTTTACTAAGATCACGTGAGATTTGGGCCTTTTAAATTTTTTAATGTCTCTCTCTCTTTCTATCTTTCTTTCTGTCTCTGTCTCTCTCTCTCTCTCTCTGTGTGTGTGTGTGTGTGAGAGAGAGAGAGAGAAAGAGAGAAAGATTGTAAATTGGGGCGTTGTGAATAACATGGCACCCACAGCCTCCACATTGCAGATCCCGGTAATCAAGAGAGAACCAGTTGAGAATTAGAGATTGTCATCAGTCAGTAATTTCCCTCCTCATTTAAAAGCAAAAAAGTCAGAACGAATCTGGTAGCACCTTTTTCAGCTAATGCATTTTATTAAAATTAGTTAAGGGGAAAAGGTAGTATACTAGACTGGTCTCAATGTTTTACCACAATGTTTCCTCACCAGCACCACATAGCTGTCCTCTTAAAGTACAATGTCTATGAAGCACCAAGAGGTAATAGCGAAGAATTTCTGATCTCCCCTTAATAAGGGAGTCATGTTATTTCTGAAAAAAAGAAAAGAAAAGTCTATCTGGAAACATGCCTTCTGAAGGCCATCCTTTTAATGGAGTAATGTAGTAATGATTTAGAATCCAGAAAAGGCCCTGATAGAATTTATTGTACCCAAACACCACAACCATACAGAAGGGATCGTGGGAATTATCTCAAAATGTCTAGAGGGAACCTGTTGCCAGTTTCTCTGTAGTAACTGGATGGCATTCTGTACCTACTCAGAGACATTGCCACATGTGTGGAAATTAATTCATCAACCCATATACATTCTTGATGTTTCTGAAAGAATTACACTGAGAAGTGCACATCTTCTTTCCAGAGACCTTTCCTATTGAAACGTGGATGGAATTCCTTTCCATCTCCAAACTGGAAAGCAAATGAGAGAAAAACCTGTCTTGGTGGCAAGTTTAAAGGATTTCACCCGCACTAAGTTTGTATCTTTGTCTCCCTAATTTTCTTTTGCTGTACTGATGTGATAAGACATAGAAAGTTGGTATTGTTCCCAGAGACTGATTAGCTAAGGCAATTTTTATAGACATGATGTTTAGTGCTGTTATTTCTCCCACCCATTTTCAGTCCTGGCTTTTAAAACAGATGACAGGATGGAGCCAGGGTAATTCCCAGCATAAAGGATGCCCAGTTTCAATTCAACCATGTGATTTCTATAAAACTGCTGAAGGAGTTCTAAAGCAGTTTCACAGAAGGCAGATAAACTCTCTTTTTTTTATGATCCTGTAATCCCTTAATTTGGGAGGTAGATGATTTTGTTAAAGTTTAAAAAACACAGAGGCATGAGTGATTGTGGTCCTTTCTTGCATAACACATTCATGTGTGATGAAAAATACTTTGCCTGAAGTCAGTCCAGGTATATATAAAATTATTTTCTTCCAAAATAAAGCAAACGAAAACTAAATTCTCTACATTTTAAGAAGCAATTGGGGGTTAGAACACATTTATACACCCCAGAACGAAATTCTGTTGATAGTGTAGTTGCTTTTTCTCAAATTGCAGAATGGGACGAGGAAGATTTATCATTTATTTGTCAAATATATATATAGCTGCCCATTTCACAATTTGTGATTCTAGGCAGCACACAATTCAAACAAAACAATTAAAATCAAAGCCTTAAAAACAAATAAAAACAAAAATAAACAAAACCATGGGAGAGCGCATGTAAAATCTTACATGCATTACAGTCATTTCACAGGCTCCCCATTTCCATGAGACCCGCAAGCCTCCTGACAGAATCAAGTTTTAAAAAATCACTTGGGGCCAGTCAGATTCCAGCTGGTACACAGCCTAGTAGTCCATCTCTCCCTAGCCTAAGGCTGTGAATTTATTATGGTCCAACCGTGTTTCTTCTTCCTAGAATGCCATACTGTCATCCGTCCACTTGTTTGTCTCTTCCAGTAAATTGGTGAGAAGCCTTCCGAATTCTGCTGTCTCCCATCGCTTTTTTTTTTTTCCCCTTTCCACCGCACTGCCCAGTGGCATCTGTGCTAGGGAAAACAAGCAGCCTCTTGCCAAGCAGTCCCACCCTCACGCATTCAACCCTTCCCAATCAAAAAGCCGGAAACTCGCCCTCGCTGCCTAGACTGAAGATCCAACTTCGCCTTTGGAGGAATTCCAAAGCGAGACGCGATTTACGGGAAATCTCCGCGCCGAGAAGAAGCGGGCAAAACGGCCCCTCATCCCTTCGGAGGTGCCCCCGCCAAGAGGAGATCTCTGCCCAAGATTGTCTCTCTGCCAGGGAAACCAGGCCCTTGGGATACATAGGCCTCCGCGGCGCCGGCTGACGAATCCCATGCCCCCGGGGCACCTTCGCCCAGCTACCAGCCCAGAAGCAGCGCCCGGTCGCGGCAGTTTTTTTGTCCTCTTGGCCTGCCCGCCGAGAGAGAGAGAGCCTCTTACCTCCTCTGGAGGCGTCGCGTCGCCGTTGCCGTTGCCGTTGCCATTCCCCATTGCCGTGGTCAGCCCGTTCATCTCGTGGCTATCGGGGGTCGAGCCCATGGCTGCTGCGGTAGCTGCTGTGGCGCGGTGCAAAGTGAGACAGGAGGAGGCGCGCAGGGGAGCAGAGACACGTGTTAGGAGGTCTTGTGCTTTAGTTGTTACGCAGTTCTCAGGGCCGCCCTCGACCCTGCTTGGGAAAGAAAGAGAGGAAGGGAGCGGGGCGAGCGCTGGGTTTCCCCTCCTGACTCGCGGCGCCAAGAGGCCGAGGCTGCGGATACTGAGGCGTTGCTGTGGCGACGTTTTCTGCCCAGCTGCCTGAGGAATTTGTCCGGACGAGTGACCTCTGGCGGGGAGAGATTGTGTTGGGTGCACTCCCTCCTTTTCCTCGCAAGGAAAGTGGGAATTGGGCCACGTCAAGAGTTAACACTCCTTGCCAGCCAGTGATGCCTTGAGCCCTATGGGAAATATGGCAGAGGGAGACTGCCTTCCTTTGCTGCTCTCCCAGTCTGTATCTTTACGGCTTTCAGTAAGCTCTGGGGTTTTCCTCTTCCTACTGTCTTCAAGGGACCAGAGTAAACATTGTGCATCACTAGGGTGTTTTTTTTTCTTTCCCTGGGGCTATGGGGCACTAAATGCACTACAATATGGGAATTTATGAATTAATCTGTAGCCTTCTGGATGGTGATTCAAGAAGAAATTGGGTATGTCGACCCAGCTATTGCATTCTGCTTCTTCTCATCTATTGGTATCTTTTTGGGTGCCAAGGTATAATTTTTACACATAACTTTTATTACAGAATTACTGTAGAAGGTGGTGGGGAATCAGAACAATTTATTTATTTCATTTGTCAAATTCCTACACAGTCCATCTCACTTAAGTGACTCTGGGTATCGATTCATACTTTTTTCTGCCTTTTGGTCACTCAAAATTGCATTCACTCTCATTTTTTTAACTAGAGGTCTTCAGTCATGTATGATAGGAAAGAAAAAAAATCTAGAGATGATGGCATAGAAAAGCATCTTGTTTTGCTCCCTTCTTTCTGCTGTTTGTGTAGAAACAAATTAGTCAAGAAAAATGAGAGTAACAATGTCTGAGAACTGGCTTCTCTTGGATCTTCCACAATGCTCCTGATCATGTTTGTTGTGTGGCCAACCCTTGTAATGCACCTCCACCTGCTCCTTCACTCCTATGAAGGTGTGATTTATTCTCGCATAATAAAATAATAGTATACTCTCCATATTGCAATGTTAAATGTTATCAAACATTTTTTCACGAGAGATTCTGATAACCCTCAGAGTTAACAAGAGGTTCCTTTGAACTTTTACTTGCACATTTCAAGTCTACTTACTTGAATTTCAGAAAAAGTTATGTTAGTCACTGGGATCCAATTTCTCCACGCAATGAGAAAAACGCTTTCTTCCACTATTGCTTCAAATTTTAGGCTTTATTATTGGCACTTTTAACATGACAGTCTTAGCCTCTTGTTTAAATTTAAGAATGCATGTTTTTCTCTTCTTAGTGAAGGCCACTTCTTTGGTATGTGAGACCTTGCTTTCTCAGCAACTACTGTACACAATAGAGAGTGTATTCTGAAAGTCCTTCAATATACTTGCAAATTTTAAGAAAGATACAAACCCAGCTGGGAAACTAATGTAACTCATAAATTTGCCACTTGTGGAATGTTATCTAGAATCAACGTTTTCTATTATTCAAGTCTCGGGTTTGATCACTTGCTTTCTGACGCATCATATATACCAAATGTGTGCATCATTTGAGGGGTCCTTGGTATGTATCGTTTGTTTTTGTTCTCTATAAAAAGACTTGATCATCCTTAATAAATGCTTTTTGATTTGGCTGAATCATATTTTCAGGTATGCAAAGAAGCCTCTTTGCAAGGGTAAAAGTCTCTCACAAATTCAGGAATCAAGTTCTTACACTAGCTCCACACCAAACTTGGGTGCCTGAGTTTGAAGGCAACACTGCCAGATGAATTCAGAAGGGTTTATAACATAAAGAGAAAAGTTTAAAATGCTGCAAAATGCCCACTTATTCTTTGTTACAAAGTTTTGCCCCTGTCCCCTTTTATCTAAATATTAATACTGCAATGCATTCCAGAATACAAAGCAACTTCAGGCTAGTATAATATAACATTGCAATCCTTTGCTTGCGAGAAATAGAGGTTTTTGGGGGCAGGCCATGAAAGAATTACAATCTACCCCAGTGATGGCGAACCTTTTAGAGACTGAGTGCCCAAACTGCAACCCAAAACCCACTTATGCATCGTCGAGTGCCGGGTGGGTGTGGCCCATTGGCTGGGTGTGGCCAATTGGGTGGGCGTGGCTGCGGTGGTAACGGCAGACTGGGTGGGACTAAAAAGTTCAACCAATCAATTCCAACTTTGTAAGATCTTTTTTTTTTCCGCAAGAAGTTGAAATTGACTGATTGAACCTTTTTTTTTTTTTTTTGCACATGGCGCCGGAGGCCTAAAGCGAAAAGGTTTTATAAAACCCAGCTGAAGGCCTAGGACTGGGGCGATGGCACGCGTGCCCACAGAGAGGGCTCTGAGTGCCGCCTCTGGCACCCGTGCCATAGGTTCGCCACCACTGATCTACCCCATCATCCTTGCTCTTCCTTTTTTTCCCATGCAATAGCTGCTTTTTTTTTAAAATCAAACTGACAAAGATATTCTTCTTAATAAAGTTTTTTGGGAAATCACATGTACAATACAATACAATTACAATGTTCCATGTTCTGACCCTTTCAATAAGCTAAATGTCTAAACAGAGGTCTAAATATTTATAAATACTGTAAATCAGTTGGTGTATAAAGAAGGAAAATAGAAATTAAACATTTACTTACTTTTTCCAGCAGTATCTTTTTCATTTTTCATTTTTCATTTTTTCTCTTTTAACATTTATAAATAACAAATAATACAGAAGAGAATTTAGTATTAAGTATTAAGCTCAAAATTATAAAATAATTCAATGCATTTTTAACAGTTTATCAACAGTTTATTAGTGTTAATTGTACAATTTAAGCATCCTTATGTTCATTACATTTTAGAAATCATATTTAACATTGAAATACATGTTTTTCTTATCTTTAAAGATTTAATCAATTTGTATCATTGCAGTGCTCACAATTTCTAGCTCAACTATCATTTACTGGTTCAGTATAACATATGACCTCACCTTAAAAGATGTTCATGATTTAAGGTTAAAATTAGGAATATACAATTCTATCCAATAGAAAACATATTCACCTCTTTTCATTTTTAGTAAGTATAATTCTTTGGTTTTTTTATCTGTTTTCTTGTAATGGTATATAAGAGTAGTTGTATTTGTGTGATAATGTTTTTTTTTCAAACAATTAGCTGGATCAATAAAATACAGTAAAAGTGCTATTGAGATAATTAGAACAATTGTAATGAGCTAGGAACTGAATATTTTTCAAGAACTATTGTTTGGTTTGTTCAAGATGAGAGCACAATCATTACAAAATAACATTTTCAGTCATGTTGTGACAGACACTTAGTTTTCCATATTGTCGTTTTGTGATCCATCCAGGCTTATGGTATTAGTTGGTGACCATATTCGTCTTAAAATAAATGTGGTATAATTGTTCTTCATAAAGCAGTTGGTAAATTGACCCTATGCTGAATAGCTTGAATCCAGCTTTGATTTTCTCTTCCATGTAAACCTATTTGTACAAAGGTAGAATTAGTAAAGAAGGAGGGGGAGGGGGAGGGAAAAGGGAAGGGGGGAAGGGGGGAAGGAGGAGACTCTTCAACTATCTTCTCTGTAAATAATCCTGAGCAAGTGCTGAAATTTAACAACTTTTTCAAAGAGGTAATAAATAACTAGCTTAGCTAGGCTGACTGTATTGACTGACTGACTGACTGACTGATTTTGTTTAAAAGATCTCTGTGGATTGCTTGCTCTTGTTCCCCATCCATTTCCTCTCTCCCAATAAACTCTTTTGTTATATAGAGAGATTTATTTCCACTGGTTTAAGAAGGGAATTTCTCACTAAGAGCGTTGCTATGTGCAATGCTGCTCAGTTCCACAACCACCCTGTTTTCAGCACTAGCACAAGCTTGATCTCTATTTTGGGGCTTTGAATAGAAAAATCCAAAGCAACTTTGATACATTTTTTCCCTTGGCTGAAAAGACAAGTCCTGGCTATAAGGCCTAAAAATTGTTTCAGTTGGACAGGCAAGAATGTGATAGAATATTCAGTGTGACTTGTGGCATTCTGTCATAAGTGTCTTGTACCAGAGAACCATAAAAATAGCCTGGTACAAAGGTTTTAATTTCTCCCCAAATCCAGTTTTAACACATGAACTTTGATTTCCTTAATTAAACAGTGTTTAACACCGAATGCTAATAGAATCCTGTGGCAAAAAAGTTGATATCCTGTTTAGGACTGTCAGTCAGTTAATTGGCTATTGCCTTTTTTTGGTTATTGATATTCAAGAACTTTATTGTTTTATAAATGCATAATGTAGTCTGGGGAAATATTAATCCACATAGCTTAAGATACAGAGGAGGAAAGCCAGAAAGGGGAGTGAAGAACAGTTGAAATTCCACATCCATATCTTTTTCTGCATATAATAATTTTATTAAGGATTACAATTACAACAGTAAAAGCAAATACAAACTAAAGAAAAAAAGATAGAAAAATTAAAAAAAACTCACTTGATGCTATCAACCTTATTGCTCTAATAACTGAACAATAGTTAAAAACAATTTCTGAAAGTGTTTAGAAAAGGAAGTATGCAAACTTAATGTCCTTTCAAAGGCACCAACTACAGTTTGAACAAGATGTCTATTCCCTCATCTCCCAGGATTTAAACCTGCCAGAGACCTGGAGTGCTTGTGGGCAATCTTAAGTCCTCTCTTTTCCAGTGGGGAATCGAAGACCAATAAAGGAGAATCAAAGGAATCGAAAAGCCTGTGTATTTGCTGGTTTTCATTCCATTAGAGTCATTAGCTTGGCTTTTTGTGGATCTATCTTCAATCTTTCTTCTTTCTTCCTTTGGAAGCTTTGAAATTCTACATATGTATCCTGATGTTAAGGACAGTTTAAATAATTTGCATAACATATAACAAAAATTCAGATTGTGGTTAATGTCTCTTTTCCTTATATTTTTCATATCTTTGAAACAAATACTTGCTGAAGGTTTGTACTGTAATAACCAAAATTGCATTATTTACTTGAAATCCTTGCCTTGCCTTGCCGTGCCCTGTCTTAATCACTCACCAAACTGTCTCTCTATTTACTTGAAAATAAATAATATTTAATTTAAACGAAGCTTTTTTTTCTGACTAACATTTATAGGATCATACTGTACTAGTTTTTACCATTTTAACATGCAAAAGGGAGTTGAACAGTTTCCACAAAGATTTGGAGCCTGCATTGTTAAAGGTTTATGAAGCTGCTTATACAAGTTGCTTTTTTCTGGAGATACTTTTCAGTTGAGGACATTACACAATCCTCAGATGCAGAAACAAAGATACAATGAGTGCAGATCTTGGATTTTAAAAAAATCTTTATGTTTTGCTTCCTTTTGTAACCACTCAATAATCATGTCTATGGAGATTCTCAGTCATCCAGGTCATGGTGCTTTTCCAAAAGGCAACTGGACTTGTTTTTTTTTCCTTTGAAGACATTACACTTCTTATTCAAGAAGCTTCTTCAGTTCTGGCAAAGGAAAAACAATGTCCAGTTGCCTTTTGAAAAAGCACCTTTGGGACACTCAATCATTACTGAAGCAATACAAGGCTATCCTTTATTGCTATATTACATATATTTATATCTATATCTATATATCTATATATTTATATCTCAGAAATTCAAGTGGTTCTTGTTCCCGAGTTTGGCAGACTTGCAGGGCTTGACTTCTGCTCACTGCAAATCAGCTGGCCAAACGAAAGCCACTCATGGCCTCAATGACCATCTCCCACCTTCGGGAATAGTCAGCTGGCCACACCCTGCTTCAGTCTCTACTGAAATGGTAAATAAATCCTTACATTGTGTAATAAAAGGTAAATGGCAAAGGTTTCCTCTGCTCAGTCATGTCCAACTCCAGGGGGCGCTGCTCATCTCATTTTCTTAGCCAAGGGGGCCAGCGTTGTGCAAAGATGCTTCCAATGGTCATGCAGCCAGCATGATTATATGGGAGGCTCATGGAATGCTATTACCTTCCTACATAGCTTAATAGGACTTCCCAATATTTTCCAATGTTATTTTTTTAGCAGTCCATGAGAAATACTGCTGTACAAGCAGCTCTAATGGGCTTGTGGGAACATGCCTTTAGCTATTTGATGGAGTTATTATGCTGGGCCTCCACCTGGATTCATTCTGTATATGTATAAATCAGGTACCGTAATTCTTTTCCATGAATGAATGATTTTATGAATGAATGAATCTTATTATATCTTCGGGCCAAATAACAGAACAACAACAATTAAAATAAATAAAATTAACCTGATGTAGTCTGTTGCTGCGTCAAGAATAATTGAGCTTTTGTCTTAATAGCTGTATAAAATAACTGAAATTGTTTAATTAAATCAGAATACACAGCTGCAAGACAGTAATAACTTAAATCAGGGGTCCCCAATCTGTGGGCCACGGCCCAGTAGTGGGCCATGGCCTGCTGGCCACCAGGCCATGAGACAGGCTGGTCAGTGCACGCACGTGTGTGCACACATCCCCACTCACGCTAGTGCCATGGCCACAGGGTGCAAAAACAGGACACCGCACCTTGGGGTGCAAAAATGGGCGCCACCACGCGCGGAAATGGGGCACTGTGCCACGCAAGAGTGGCACAGGGCTAGCGAGTGTCACACAAGTGCTAGACCACCCTGTTTGCATCATGGGTGTGCTCGCAGCCCAGTGCACATGCGTGCACATGTGCGCACGTGTAAAATGCTTCCCACTTCCTTTCCCTCTGGTCCGCCAACTAAGAAAAGTTGGTGAAGTCTGACTTAAATCATCTCTTCCTGGGAATCTTAAAAATAGGAGTTTTATAAGTTCCTTTCTTATATTCCAATGAAGAATACAGTACAAAAGAACTCATGACATGAGTTTTAAAACAAAATCTGTATCATAACTAAGAAGTGAACAGATCTGCTGAGCCTGAGACAGTAGTTTCTGGTGCTTAATATTGTACATATGTTGGGAAAGGGCTTCTGTGCTTTTTTGTCTAAATCAAGTGTAATACAATATAGGTTTTAAATTTATCTTTTAATTAGCAGAGTGGGAAAATGGCTCCCTTGAGGTTCTAACAACTTAAAACTCAAAGCTGATCCTGGGAAGATGTGGGGCTTCACCTATCATAGTTAGGTGCATTCAAGTTGCATATGATTGATGACTGTATCTCAAGTTACAATAATGTGTAACTCTTCCAAAGTTCTCATGCTGGCTAGGAAAAGTAGGAGTTTGTCTAATTTACGTGGAGGGTACTAGTTGGGAAGATTTGCTTCTAGTATCCTGGGAAAAAGCCTAGCTATTTGTAGAGGACTTCAGTCAGGAAATGAAAGCTACATTATCATTGCTGCTCCCTTTTGAAACTGGATATTAATAATAGAGAGGTGAAAA
Source organism: Azemiops feae (assembly GCA_023970755.1). Taxonomy (NCBI): domain Eukaryota; kingdom Metazoa; phylum Chordata; class Lepidosauria; order Squamata; family Viperidae; genus Azemiops; species Azemiops feae. The sequence continues at coordinate 1,136,687 of JALGBA010000170.1, read as the reverse complement.
AAGCCTTTTAGATATCCTTCCTTGTCTCTGAAGATAAAATCGGTGGTTCTTTGGAGACCAAAAGCCTAATTCATCTATTCAAATGAACTCTGGGACCTGTAACATTTCATACAGCTAGCATTTCAATAAGCTTGATTATCTGGATGCTTCTCTTATCTTCTTGTGGTCATATGCTTCATCCATTCCCAATTATTTTAGCTTGGCATAGGAAAGCAAGAATTTTGAACTCATGTAAAAAAACAACACTTGTTTTTCTTCCTGCTGATAGGAACCCAGCATGATATGACACCATGGGCTGCATTTGGGCACTGATATCCAGGATACAAGGGACAGGCTGCTGGGACTTGCCAACCCTCCTGATAATATTTCTTGCTCCTGATTCATGTGGGAATGAACAGAAAAGTTAGAAGAGACTGTGATCAGATTTTCAGATGCTATGAAAACTATGGGAAAATGAAGGAAATGGGAAGACAAGTTGTGTTTTCTTAAGTCCTCCTGGTGAGGGTGGTGTTTTAAGAAGAATAAATAGGTTTCTAGAAGTAAATTACATAGATGGTCCTACTAAGAAAGCTTGGGTTCCTTGATCATGGATCTTACTCCTGGGAAGAGATAGGATGAAAGGTACCTCATGAATCTTGGAGATATAATCCTTCAAACTTGGCCCTTTTATGACTTGTGGACTTCAACTCCTGGTTGAGGAATTCTGGGAGTTGAAGTCTATAAGTCATAAATGAGCCAAGTTTGAAGACCCATGTATCTAGTCTGACCCCTTGCTCAAGCAGGAAACCTTATACCATTTCAGACACATGGTTGTCCAATCGTGTTGGAGCACCCACAATGGAGGCAAGCCATTCCACTAATTAATTTTTCTGTCAGGAAATTTCTCCTTACAGCATCGGCTGGCAGGTCAAGATACAGAAGTACAGTATAGGACTTTGCCTAAGCTGCTTCTGCCTTGTTCCATCCATTATGTTCCACTTGCCTGGTTTTGTCTCTTGAGCTGATAGGCCTACATTGGTGGAATGACTGCAGCAACTTCACTGGTATTTTCCCTTCTGCTGATCTAAGAGACCACTTGTCATACCCTATAACCCAGGGGTCTTCAGACTTGGCCCTTTTATGACTTGTGGATTTCAGTTCCCAGAATTCCTCAGCCAGCATGCCTGGCTGAGGAATTCTGGGAGTTGAAGTCCACAAGTCATAAAAGGGCCAAGTTTGAAGACCCCTGCTATAACCCCTCAGCAGCAATTCTTGATGGCAGCATCAGATCCTTTTTCAGCATAGTGTTAATTGCACTGCAATTTAGTGTTATTAAATATGGCATTTTGTTAGAGATTGCTGTCTAATTATACACAATATTTTCCTCTTGTCCTGTAGTTTTTCTTAATAATTTCCTGTCTGAAGGAGAAGCCTGTGGAATGTGAAAACTTTCTCATTACTTCAAGATTGTATCTGAGCTGTAAAAATCCATATGCCCACTGGAGGGCAGCAAAGCATTAGTGATTGTCCAGATTTTTGCTGCTTAGATAAGATAGGGCTACATTTTATTTGCATTTAATAATTACAGTATAGCAGTTCTCCCTCTTGGGCTGGGACTCCATCTCCCAGAATTCCTTAGGAACATGGCTGCTAGCTGTGGAATTTGGGGAATTGAAGTTCTAATCCATTTGAAATACTGATCTATTTTTTTCTATGACAAATAAATGTTATAGAACCGGAGGAACTGAATAACTTCATGTTTATTTAGGAAGGTGTGGAATGCATGGACAAGAAACTTCAGAAAAAGCAAGGCCAAACTGGCATTTTATAGCGCTTTATTAGTGCTTTCTTTCAGATGATCTTTTCTAAATCCCAGCTGTGAACCATGTGATGGAGTTCTGAAAATTTTATAAACAGTTAGATTCAGTATTAATCTGGTCTTTCATGGGAGAACCTGGATAATTTATGAACTGCCTACCTGTAGAGTATGCACATTTCTCGTTCTAATTCAATATACAACACATATTGCTTTTAAATAGTACAGTACTCTTTTCTAAAAGTTTTTTTTTCTTTTGTTGCTTTAATAAAGAACACAGCGCCCTCTAGCAGTCACAATATGCAATTAAAATAATAGGTGGAAATACAGTAGACTCATTAAATTAGATTAATAAATAGGGCTGTCATAACTTGATTAGGGTTTTCTGGATCACTTGGTTGACGTTTAGTGGTTATCTGGATGTTTGTAATACAGCTATAATAGCTCTTGAACAATTGAATATATCATGAGACTTCCTTCCAGCCTTGGGTGAGTGTAAGGAGAGGCCAATGCTACAGCATTGCTCCTGACCAGTGATAGCCAGATCATCTTTCAGCCAGTTTATTTGCTTCCCCCCCCGCAAATATTGCTGTTTTGTTCCACTAAGACATTCAGAGCGTTTTCACTGATTATGAGTGATGTTTATGCAACTGTTTATGCTGCGGACAGCAGCTTTTCCTGCTTGCATATAATGCTGTAAAGATTAAAATTCCCTTGAGTTGAGCTTAACTACAAGGAGCTTCATGGTCATATCCATGTAGCTTATTCGGCAAGACTATGAAAATTGGCCACTGCCGCCGCCTTCTATTTTTTTCCCCCTCAGTTTTCCTGCCTACCTATAGAGAATATGTAAACCCCCCTTTTCTGGCTATTCTGTGATTTAACTCTTCCAATCTATTACCAAACACCGTTAGAACATGTCTTCTAAATTATCTAGGTGCCTTGTCTCGCCAATTCCACTCTCAGTTCATCAGCAAATCCTTCTCGAAATTGGTCGGTCAGAGCCAAATCAGATACTCTTATGATGACCTTGAGGGAACTTCTCAATCAGCTGTTGCTCTCCTAGTTAGATCATTGAAGGATGCTTTAAATCTTTGCTTGAGATTCTGGAAACCGTCCAGTACTTAGTCATTGCTTTCAGTGCAGCCCACTTGGCTGCCACTTCTTTCAGTAAACTCAGCACGAAAGTCACCTTGGTGCAATATGTAAGAAATGCCACCGGTTGATTCTCCATAAACAATTGCCACTAAGTTGTAAAAGCCAGAAATTGCCTTTCTTCAGACTTTTCTGGCAGAGTCCCATCAGAGTGTAGAAATGCCAGCTGAATTGCTGGCTGCTTTACCACTGCTGACTGAATACTGTGTTGGCTCCATCCTGGCATTCTGCTGATTAGTTATTTGTAAATCCACTTGGTGGTGGTATTGTAATAATGCTGCAACAAGGTATTCTGCAGACAATGCAGACCCCTGAGGGCCAGTTGCCATCTCTGATTCTCTCCCTCTCTCAATACAGAGTAGGAGGCTTTTAAGCTTGATGTCACCTCCTTGAGGTAGGCCAGGTTAAAAATCAGACCTTACAAGTTTGACCAGAATATACTTTACTGATATAAAGATTCTGATACAGAATCTTGCAAGCCTGACTGTGGGTTCACTCCTCCCCACCTACCCTTATATTCCAGTGACTTTGTAATTCTTTCTAATGCTTTCTTTGTTTCCTGGGCTTAAAGTGTGTTTTTGTTTTTTTAAATTGTTTCTGCGTATTTCCTTCAGGGTTGTCCTCTACACAATATAGCTTTGGATTTCCTCCCCCCTCTCCATCCAACTAACAGGCCTCACTCTGCTTAGCTTCTAGGTCAGAGCCAGTAAGGTATACGATACTAGAACAGTGAAGGTGGCAGCCAGTTTAGAAGTACTGTAGTTCTGTTGTGTTCCCCTGCATGTTTCATTTTGGTTAATAACAGGTTTGGGGAAGGATTCAACCCAGGACTGTCTGTGGCACAAATCAACCTCCATCTCCCCCCCTTTTTTTTTCCTTGCTGGCAAAAGAGAAAAATTGGTAGACGTATCTCTTCTGCCACACATGATTCTTAAACCAGAGTGGTTTTTTGATTATGTTTGATCCTTTGCCATTGGCCATCCTGCTTGGAACTAAAGGCAATCTGAATCTATCAGCATCCCGAGAGCCGCAGGCTTCCCATCCATGCGCTTAGTGCCTTCTAGGCCATGAAATGGAAATCAGGACCAGACCATCCATCCTGCAAGAGACTACTTCCATCATTGGGCACCTGATCATTTCCATTTCTTCCTGTTTAATTATAAAAATGTGTGACTGTGTTGGTAGTCCCCTCCTTTTCCCCATCCCGCTTCCCCCCATTTTATGTCATGTATTTTAGATTTGTTAGTTCTGGGTTGCAGGTCTATCTTGGTTTGTTGATGATATGTTAGCTACTCTGAGTGTCTCTTCAGACTGGAATAAACATGCTTCAAATAAAAAATGGACAGTGATTAGGAAATCCAGGCAGGGCATATTTGTCAGTGGCTATGAGCAATGACCAAGAGTTCCATCATTTCTTTTCTTACAGCAGACAAGCAGATGACAACAGCCCCATCTCATCTTCGCTCCTTGATAGCTGGTGTCCAGGACCACAAGGATATCTTCCCCAACCATTCTGGCCAGACGGGATTCCAGAGAATCCTTGTAATGTCCATTGTCCACAAGCATTCCCAAAGTAAGCACAACCATTTGGCTAATTAATATTTAAAACAATTATTGATTTAGGGCACTGTTTTTGGCCCTTAATCGATATTCCTAATATATCAGTGGTGTCTGATGAATACCACTAGCTTTTCAGAAGATCAGATTGTCACTGAGGTGCCTTCTAGCACAGACTGTGTTGGCAGGGAATTTTGGGAATTGCAGACTTAAAACATGTAGTAGATTTAAAATCAGAGACAGACCTCATCTTGTTTACGAACTACACGAGGATTGGAACTAGGATCTTATGCAAGTAAAACAAGAAGGCAGTTTATATATATGCACATCAAAAAGCAAAGGATAATAGAGCCGACATAAAATCAAGGTTGTAAAAAATTAATGTTATGTTGGAAAGATATAGACAAATATTGCATTATGCCAAAATGAGTACCGTGTAGGCGATAGGCATGCTTGCCTGGGGGAGAATATCACAGCTGGGTTACTCGTTTCCTCAAGTTTCTTCTTTCTGCCCAGATACTCCTTGAGGGCAGCTCTCATTGATAGCCTTGCTGGCAAAGATAGAGTTGGTTTGGAATTGGGCGGTGCCTAAATCGAATGAAATAAAGAATACAGAATTAAATTAATCAAATAAAGGAACCAACAGGTCTGGGAACCTGTGCTCTTCAACACTTTCATTAGGTGGCTCAGATGAAGAGGTGGAGGGATGTTTATCCAATTGCAGAAGTTATTAAATTGGGGGGAACAGTAAACATATTAAAAGGCCAAAACAAAATGCAAAATAAATGGATAGGTTAGAGAAGTGGCTTGAAAATATCATGATGGTAGAAACAAATGCAAAGTTTTTCACTTAGGAAGCGGAAACCAAATGTGTGAGTATTCTGCTAGGGCAGGGGTCTTCAAACTTGGCCCTTTTATGACTTGTGGACTTCAACTCCCAGAATTCCTCAGCCAGGCACGCTGGCTGAGGAATTCTGGGAGTTGAAGTCCACAAGTCATAAAAGGGCCAAGTTTGAAGACCCCTGTGCTAGGGGAATCCTTGCTAGGCAATCTCCCTGACTTCTCTTAACCTCACTTTCATTCCAAGGGATAGAGACACCAAGAGGAAATCCACACCACAGGCTCTTTTTTAGAGCTAAAAACAAGGGCAATCAGAATGGAAGAGACATGGAAGAATGGAAAAAACAAAGACACGAGGTACAATCCATATAGATGTGGTCTAATGAAAATATGCTAATATGGTTGGGACCCAGGAGATACCTTTGTTCAGATGTAGCTTATTTTAATGCTTCTTGTGTTTAAGAACTTCCAAGGTCATAATCCCAAATGTACAGAGTTACAATATGCTCCTCTCCTTTGCTTTAGGCAAACTTACCGCTGAATTGCACACCCAGAAATATTATTTTTGGGATGGTGCAGCTGCTGCAGAATAGGATCTGCTTCCCAAACAGACCGGACACCCTGCTTTGAGGGAGGAAAAGAAGAAACAAGCGGCACCATTCAGAGAGAGTCCGGCCACAGAGTCTATTGTGCACTGACTTAAAATGGATTGTAGTAACAATAAGCACAAAGAACAGCTTTGATGGAGGGCTTATCCGATATACTCTGATATTACTGGTCTGATGAAGAGACGGTGGCTTCAGTGAAAGAAGATATCAGCATTTTTATCTCCTTCTGGGTCAATGCAGGAGAGCCAAAACTGGATTTTATGAACATAATGGATGCTTGGAGGGAAAAGAGGAGAAGGAAACCTATCTCTTTTTTTGCATATTTTTTTTATATAATTAACAGTCTAAAATAAACTTTAAAAATTGAAAGCAAGTAAAAATGGTAAAATTATTATTTTTATGAGTTTAAGTCAGATAATTAATTCAAATAATTGCCGGATATATAACTCAAATAATCATTTGAAGAAGGAAACTGGTGATTAAGGAAAAATTAAATTAAAAATTAAATTCCAAGGGATTGGAACATGCAGCACTACAGTTGTTACCTAACATATAAAAAAGGCCATCAAAGTTACTCTTTTCCCTTCTCTTGCCTTGCAAATGTCTTTCCTCTTGCATTTGTCTTTGTTTTCCACTAATGTTGATAGTAAACAAATGAAAGTGCCGATCTTCTGTGAATTCATTTAGTTTAAAATATTTACATCCCACTTCTCCACTTTCATTTCTGCAACAAAAATTTACACAAAAATTCAGAGACCCACATAAGAAATAAAACCAATAATATGCAAATAGCAGGAAAAAACAAATTGACATAAGTAAGAATATAATATAGCAGCTATAAAAACAACAATGCAATAATAAAATAGCGCTTTGTATCTTTTTTTTCTCCTTCTCTCATTTTACATTGGCATTGTGTTCCATGTTAGGATGCCTGCAGAACATGAAGGGAATCTAATGTGGGGGTCCGCTGACAGATATGTTGGGAAAGGGAGAAAAAAATGGAGTCAATATTGACTGGCTGGCTGGTCCTGGAATCCCTGTTTCCAGCCTTGTTTGGAAAGGGACATTCAGGAGAATCTGGAGATGAGATGTCATTCAGCTTGAAGTTGAACAGATGGTGCTTTGAGGTGATATTTTGGCTGTGCAAGTACCCAGCCTTACTTAATGGAATGGGAGGGGGTGGAAAGAGAAAGGCAGATATTTGTTTCTTCAGCCTATTATCCTTATATACTTTGCCTTTTTATAACCTCAAAAATCCCTTCAAGGAAGGAAAGAGGGAATGCTGGGGTCCTTTGATCGACAATGCTCAAAGAGGTTTCCATCTGGAAGAATCCAGAGGGTCAAAGAATGGAAAATGTGTAACTGGCATTGGCTGAATGTGCCTCCTGTTTGGCAATGTGGTGGCGTAAACTGCAATTCTTTGCATGTTGTTTGATTCTTCCATTTTACTTTGTCTGTATATTTTAAAATAAAACAAGAATTAAAGGATAGCAGATGTGAGAAGGGTGTTTTTTTTTTGTAAATGTGTTAATATTAATGCATGCAGTGCACTAAATTAGCATATGAGCATATAATGTTCAGATCCCAGCCTTTCCATTCTGTTTCTTACCCTCTTAAGTTTCACATTTTTCCCTGGTCAGTCAAATATTTGCTGGACATTATTGGCATTTATTTCTCGGAGGCTCTTTGGGGATTTTCCTTTCCTCTTGAGTGTTTTGAAAATGATTCTTTGTACTTTTGCAACTCTCAGGTTCCCTGGGATCTCTATAACCCTCCTGTTGTGCTGCTATTCTGGCTTGCATAAGCAATAACACTCTGAGAGCTGATTTGGTCTTAGAAAGTATATGGTATTATTTTTATAGCATCAACAGGGGAGCTATCTGGAATGTGTGTTTATGTTTTAAAGGGAGGAGGAAGTTGTTATTCAACATATAAACAATTGTTTTAAAATCTGTTACTTCTGTTGCAATAGCAGTACAGATATTCTGTCCTTTTCTAGTTATTAATACTAAGAGTATAGTTCTCAAACTCAGCAGCCCCGGTTTCCAACATTATGTATGTGAAAAGCCATCATTCATAGAATGGGGCTGCAAGGTTATGTTGCTAATAGGTCCAAGGTCACATGAAAATATTGCCCTGGCAATTTGACACAGAGATCTGCCAAGGAGACTATACGAGTGTAAATCTTTTTATGTGTAAACTTTCCATAAATTCTAGAAACCCTTTCCTACACGCAATGCTCTTTCAACTAACGCATGAGCGAAGAAGGCTGATGTTTCTCTGAAATCTAATTATGTTACTAGAAAACCCAGTTTACAGTAGAAATTAACTTCATTCTTCTGAAAAGTCTGAAGCTTGCTTTCATCTTCCTACACTCTTTTTTTCTCCCCCCTATTGATTGTAATTTTCATTTTTCTAAAATCTCAGTGCCTTTCCTACTGTCCCCTTTTGGCTTTCATTTTTGTAACAAGAGGCTCAGTTAAGCAGAGTGGCGTGCTGAAGCTGGCTCAGAGTGGGTCACAAGAGCCGCTTGTTAAATTCTCTGGAATTTTGCAAGCAGATTGAGATCAGAGCAGAGCCACTACAGTACACCCAGCAGGCTGATCAAGTTTTCTGCAGTTGGTGGCAGTGGTGGCAATGGGGTCAGCAGAGCCAGGGTTTTTTTTTAAATTTACCAGAACATGGTTAAGTACTGTCTAGTACAGGGATAGGCAACCTTGGCTCTTTTATGACTTGTGGACTTCAACTCCCAGAATTCCTGAGCCAGCATGGCTGGCTCAGGAATTCTGGGAGTTGAAATCCATGAGTCATAAAAGAGCCAAGGTTGCCTACCCCTGGTCTAGTAGGTATACTGGTTCCCAGTATCTATATGAATCAGTGCTCACTATCTTCATGGTATTAATACCTCATAGATCTTCTAATCTAGGGACATTTCAATAAAAGTAGATCACAACCTACTACTTGATAAGATAGAAAAATGTGGGTTAGACAGCATCACCACCAGATGGATTCGTAGCTGGCTGACCGGCCGTACTCAGCGTGTGGTCCTCAATGGAACCGCATCTACATGGAGGGAAGTGTGCAGTGGGGTGCCCCAGGGCTCTGTTCTGGGGCCAGTGCTCTTCAAGATCTTCATCAACGATTTGGACGAGGGGATAGATGGGGAACTCATCAAATTTGCGGATGACACCAAGCTGGCAGGAATAGCCAACACTCCAGAAGACAGGCTTAAGATACAGGAGGACCTGGACAGACTTGAACATTGGGCGCTATCTAACAAAATGAAATTCAATGGTGAAAAAAGTAAGGTTCTACATTTAGGCAAGAAAAACCAATTGTACAGGTATAGTATAGGGGGTACCTTGCTCAATAGTAGTAACTGTGAGAGGGATCTCGGAGTCCTAGTGGACAATCACTTAAATATGAGCCAGCAGTGTGCTGCAGCTGCCAAAAAAGCCAACACAGTGCTGGGCTGCATTAACAGAGGGATAGAATCAAGATCACGTGAAGTATTAATACCACTTTACAATGCCTTGGTAAGGCCACACTTGGAATACTGCATCCAGTTTTGGTCACCACGATGTAAAAAAGATGTTGAGACTCTAGAAAGAGTGCAGAGAAGGGCAACAAAGATGATTAGGGGACTGGAGGCTAAAGCATATCAAGAACGTTTGCTGGAATTGGGTATGTCTAGTTTAATGAAAAGAAGGACTAGGGGTGACATGATAGCAGTATTCCAATATCTCAGGGGTTGCCACAAAGAAGAGGGAGTCAAGCTATTCTCCAAGGCGCCTGAGGGCAGGACAAGAAGTAATGGATGGAAACTAGTCAAGGAAAGAAGCAACCTGGAACTGAGGAGAAACTTCCTGACAGTTAGAACAATTAACCAGTGGAACAACCTGCCTCCAGAAGCGGTGAATGCTCCAACACTGGAAGTTTTTAAGAAGAGACTGGACAGCCATTTGTCTGAAATGGTATAGGGTTTCCTGCCTGAGCAGGGGGTTGGACTCGATGACCTCCAAGGTCCCTTCCAACTTTATTATTATTATTATTATTAAACTCTTTTGTCCCATCCATCCACTTATATCCATTATCTCCCCTTTCTTCAACAGCCTTCTGTCTTGCCAATCTTTGTCCCTCGTCCTCTTGTTTGAATCTTCAAAGTCTCAACTGTTATGGACTGTTATGAATCACTTCCCCCCCCCAAAAAAAATTTGTATTCACTGTAAAAAAATTATTGGAAGGAAGACAGGTATTCTGGCAAAATGATTACCCCTACTCTGTTTCATACTCTGGCTGATTTTTACAGTCAAAAGCCTTGCTGAAGTCAAACCTCTTTTGTTCTCTCCATTTTCTATTCATGTTGACGGTTTGACCTTGTGTCCTGCAACCTTCTGAAGCCTGCCTTTTCTTTCGGTGTTTCTTGACCCATGGATAGTTTTCTCCTCCTCCTCTCCTCCTCCCTCCCTCCTCCTCCTTGTAAGATCATGAGCCAAATTCTGCTTGTGTAAAAAGGTTACTGGCTTCAGTCATTTGTCCTGTTTCTTGGATCTCTTTTTTTAAATACATATATTTAAGTGCATCTCTCTCTGTGGGTCCGTATACACACATGCATATTGATTCATACACAGTCTTGTTCTCTATTTGTTATTGTCAGGTTACGTTCCTCTCCTCCCACAGCTTTAAACAGATCAATGGACGCTTCATCCGTGACTGATGCCTTTTTATTTACCAGCTGGTCAGAATGTCAGTCATATAATCCTTTCTAGGAGATTCAGTTTCTGATTACATTATCTACAATCGCTCACTGCAAATGTTTCTGTCGTTCTATAATTCTATTTTTAAAAGATTTTGGTATAATTTTTTAACATTTTTTAACAACTTTATTTTCCAGAATCAAACCGCTTCCATGAATATTTTTATTATTTTTATTTTAGTTATAACGTTTTCTCTGATCTTCTTAAAGTGATCATGAGACCCATAGAGTGAGATTTATTATAGGCTCCACCTGCATAAGATTACTTCATAAAGGTTCTAAGGCTCACTCTACATTAGTTTTTAGATCTGTTTAACAATAGTATTCAAGAGAAAGAAGAGAGCTAAATCTAATATTTTATGCCAATAGGATCTTGCTTATTGATATAATCTAGCTGTCTATAACTGGTGTCTGCTTCTCATTGTTTTAGTGCTCCACTGTCCCCATTATTATTATTATTTTTGTAATATTTTATTGATTTTCTAATTTTACATTTAAGTATTTAAAAAGCAACGTGGCGGCTGGGTTAGTCAATAATTCAATAACGTACAAAAATCTTTAGTACAAGTCTCAAACTATCACATCAAATATTTCCTCTCCTTTTCCCTTAATATCTACTATCTCATATTTAAACTAATACAATTCTTATTATATCCATTAAGTAAAGATAGCATTGTTACATTTATCAATAAATTTTTAGCTTATACATATCCTAGTTACTTTAACATTCAATCTTTATAAATAGTCAATGTCCTTTAGTTAGTTTTTCCCAATTTTTAGTTTCCTGTCAATATTTACATTTAACGTTTAATATTTATAATTTCCAAATTTTTGGTAACCAAAATTTCCTTTATCACAATTCTTAACAAAGTCTAATATTCAAAATGCACATCTTATTTATTTGAGTATATTCTATTTCCCACCATCTTACATCATCTAATTAATAATACAATATAACATTTCTTATTTTCAACTAGTTTCCAAATGTCTTAAATTTAATGATCAAAATTTTCCCTATTTCAACATTAAATATTTCCTCTCTTTTTCTCTTGATATCTACTATCTCATATTTAAGCTAATACAGCTTATTATCTCAATTAAATAAAAACATATTTATTACATTTATCAATAAATGTTAGCTTATTACATATCTTAATTACTTTTACATTCAATCTTTATAAACAATCAATATCCTATTTATTTGTTTTCCCCAGTTTTTAATTTCCCATCAATATTCAAATTCAACTTTTAGTCTTTATACTTCCAAGTTTTAAATAACCAAAGTTTTCTTTATCTCAATTCATAACAAAATCTGGTATTCAAAATATACATCTTGTCTATTTAAATATATTCTATTTTAATTAGTAATATAAAATCCTCGCTGATAGATCAAAACCCCAATTTTCTTCAGCCTTATTCTAGCTTTCTTCCTTTGCCATCTCGCCCTCCATGTTAGTGCTTTTAGGTCATCAAATAGATCTCCCTCTGTTATTATATATATTATTTGAAATAAAAGAGACCATCCAGTCGCCATTTTTTTGGAAGGGCTAATAAATTGTTTCTCTCTTATTCCAGATCCCCATAATTGTCCTGATATGTTTATCTTCCCTTCGGTCTGTTCTTCTTGCTCCTCAAGTTTCTTCTGGTTTATATAGAAAGTCTTTTCCATTTTCAATGTTGTCAGTCCCTTTTCTGGACTTTCCATTGACTGTATTTGTTGGTCAGTTGAATCCTCTGTAATAGTATTTAATTGTCCCACTTCTTCTGTTATGTTTTGTGTAGTTGATTCTTGAGTTGTAGTCAAAATTTGAGTTCGTATATCTAAGCTGACATCTTGTTCTTTTCTGTAGCATCTTATTTCATCACAAGCAGAAAGAATGGTTTCATGTATTGCTTTTAACATAAGGAGAATCTGTTCCTGATCTTCATCCATATTCTCTTAGTAGTATGTTAAATTAAGAGCTTTAAAGTCAGAGAGTGAAAATAATTTAATAACTGAGTATAGAACACAGCTGAGCTTCTCACAGCTGATAATTGTCAAGGTTAAAAAAGTCTTATCTGTAGTCTGGGCTTCCAGCTAAGTCTCCTTTAGACAATAACAGGTTGTAATATCAAACTTAGCCATAAGATGTCACCAATGCCATTTAAGGTTTTTTTAAGTCCAAAATTTTTATAATCCTTTTTCCAATTTTATTTCTTTTTTGTAAACAAAAACCAAGGTCTTCGATAAGAATAAAAAATCTTTTGATCCCCAAATTCTAGAAGCATATAAATCCAGTTAGATTAAGGTTATTCTTTCAGTGTTTTAACTCCCCTGGATAGTCAGTCACCGCTATTCTTAGAGGGTGGGATAAAAGTTCCCTTCCTCTCTCCTCACAGGGGGGAAGATACTTTGGGCAGCTTTTGCAGGAGAAAAAAAATACTCGGGATTAAAGAGAGGTTCAGATCTAACCCAGTCTCATCCATGCTGCTTTGGAGTGCCTGGTGGTAAGTTTGATTTTGGCTGTCTGCAGCCTAGTGACGAACCATATTTCTATGGCCGGTCTTTTGTCCGCCGGTTTGGAGGGCTGCCCCAGATTGAGCGGAAGAGCTACCGCCCTCCCGCGATCAAGCAGGGATCCCCTCCTTGCTGGTTGCCCCTACAGGGCGACTTTTGACCCTTTCCAGGGTCCCCCAGAGGTGCAAAATCGAACGCGGAAGACGGAGCTCGCCTTCTAGCATCTGTGGCGGCTGCGATGGCAAACCGGAAGTCTGTCCCAATTAATTTAATCTTCCACCTGCTAACAAGTGAATCGTCCTTGGTAGCTTCTTCTGGAATTGTTTATTCTTTAGAGAATGAATAATGCTGTGCTAGTACATATATATTAATAAAATATGCATCTGCCTTTATGTGTTTGCTCATACATGTGCATATACCTTGTAAGATGAGGAAAACATATCCCCAATGTTTCTTACAATTGCAGTTCCTGTTTTAATGTGAATAATAAACAAATTAAAGAAAAAGATACATTTTGAAAAGAATAACTCCATAGTTCTTTGATTAGAAATAAGCTACTATATTCCTTAAAAGGAGTTCTACCTTTCTGTACACTAAGCAGCATATTACAGGTTTGTTTGTATTTTAACAATAATCATTAACAGTTTTTATATTAATTCTGAAAAAAACCCTCATTGTACCAAAACAGGGTCAAACTTTTCAGTCAGAAAAGGTAAGCATTACTGCCAACTTATCTATTCAGACTGCTGAAGCCATTAGAAATAATATAGACTCATTTTTATATACAGATAAAAAAGAGTATATCTGTTCTTTAGGTAGATGATACTTTATATAATTCTAAAAAAAGGAAGGGAGGGAAGGAGAGAGGAAGGAAGAAAGTTCAAAGTCAACATTATGCAAATGTTGAACCATAAAACCATTACAAATAAATATAAACATAAACCAAATAACCACTCATTTTGAGGATGCTGTATCCAGAAAAGTCAGCAGTTCATAAATCATCTTTATTACAGTCTTAATCTAAATGCACTATTTTGCCATATAAAAATTATATTGCAAGCCTAGAGTAGATTTAACTCATTTTTTTAAACAAATAAACTCCACCCCCCAAATCCAACTTCAGTGGCATACATTGCTTCCACTCTGGCCACAGGTTTCCTCAAAAAACCATTAATAGTGACCACCCTCTCTCTCTCTCTGTGGTGTGCACCTTTAAGTAAATTTTGACCCTGGTGACTGCCTGGACTAGTCTCTGCAGTTTTCTTGGCAAAGTTTGTAGAAGTGGTTTGCCATTGCATCCTTCCTAGAGCTGAGAGAGAGTGCCTGACCCAAAGACACCCAGCTTGCTTTGTGCCTAAGGTTGGACTAGAACTCACAGTCTCCCAATCTCTAGCCTGATGTCTTAAGTAAGGCTCCTGAATAGCCGAAGGCTTGTTGCCTTCTTGGATACAATAAATGTAATCTCTTCTGTTCAGTTATAAATTGTATGAGGACCCAGATTGTTGGGGGCCATATGCTGGCTCTTTAAGAGAGTGCTAAAGCACTGGAATGGTATATACGTCTAAGTGCTATTGCTATCTTTAAAAAAGCTGGTTGAAGAACTCTGGCTGTCCCACTTACGTCCAGGAAAACTCCTAAATTTTAGGACTTTTCCCCACTGACAGCTAAGCATGTATCAACCTGACCTGGCAACCTCTTGTCTTCTGCCCTATCCCCATAATGTTGCTTTCAGATTGTTCCATTCTACTATGCATGAGGAATCCTAAGGTGTCCTGTTTTCCCTGTATTCATATGCCATTCAAGGACAGATGACTGCAGTGACTTGAAACAGAGCCATTAGAAGAATAAGGATCAGCAATAGGCACCACAATTTCACCTGAATTGTTTTCTGATGATTCAGAAGATGGGTGGAAAGCATTTCCACTCAACACATTTGGAAAACTCCCCAGATGTAGAAAGTTGGCATGCATACTTGGCTTTTACCAACCTGCATTTTTGCTTGTTTTTAAAGAGAAAGTTTTCTTTTCCTAATCAACAAAGAATATTTAGTTGCACAAATAAGCTTGGGGGGGGGGGGAAATCTATTCAGAGTCAGCGTCAGCTAGCTTTAATCCAATGCAATTCAGGAAGGAAATGAAAACAATGTATTCTATTCTGTAGAAAATAATGCATACATGCTAAATTGGATCTACAGTATTGAGAATGAATTAAGAGAAATAAAAAGAGTGTTAAAATTTTTAACTGATGAAAACTATAGTTTCCATCCCAAAAAAAGATAGCCTTTTATTTCTTGGAAACCACACAACCAAGCAGGAAATGCTATGTGAGGGTAATAGATTTAATAAGAATGTAGAAGCAACCACTAGACTAGAGCATGCTATTATTTCCTGTCTCTGAAGATGAGTCTAGTTTTTTTCAAAAAAAATTCCACCCCCATAAGAAAATGTTAGTAAAACTGACTCTATATTTAAATAGTAGGATTTAGGTTAGTTGTGACTATGTTGTATTGTCAAAGATATCCCATTTTTGGATTTTGATTCACTATATGTTGACTAGGCAGCTATGAAATTCATGGTTGGGAAATATTTCTAGGTTAAAGCATTATATAAAGTGAATAGTTCTGTTACACCGATATGTGAGTGTTTTTGTTAGTATACCTAGAATGAAATGTTACAAACACTGGCAACAAATATTTCCAGTATTTGTAACATTTCATTCCATATAGTTATAATTGGGATACATTTTCCTTGCAATAAAAAAACAAAGAACAGGAATAACCCTAAAGTATATATTTCTTTCCCTACTAGAAGACAGGACAGGTATTATCAAAGAGACATTACCAAAAGGCTTACAGAATGATAGTTCTAAAAAATTATAAGCCTGGCTTGGTTCTGGATAAAAGTCTAGAATAAAATGAACAATAATTCTTAGGTTTTGCAAAGCTCTCATAAACAATCAATACTGGGCAAAGATTTTTGAGCTTATATTGCAATTTCCTGGATTTTCCAAAGCACGAATGAAAACTGGAAACAGTGTCACCCTCAATTTTTATAACTTAGGTAACTTATCAATACAGTGCAATGGTAATTTGTGTTTGTTTTAGCCACAAGCTTATCATTTTTAGAAGTGTGCTTGCATTGGGAAAAACTCAAAGTACTTTTCAGCTTTTGCTGCAACATTCAATTAATTTACATGAAGGTAAAACAGAATTTGAATTTTATGAGCAACAGGATGTTCAGCAAACAAAAAGCAGAACATAAAACACCTCCAGTTTACTTTATACGACATATGTTTCTGCCCTTCATAATTTAGCCTGTGGGCATCTAGAAAACAATTATTTTAATCCACAGTTGGAAGATTCCTTTAAACCAGTTATCATGAAGCCTTTGGAAATGCTAGATTAAATATTTTCACCTTCTTTTGGCAATTCACTTTTCTGGATTATTTCAACAAAGCAATATAACTAAGCAAATTTAGATCCAGAGCTATGAACTATCAGATTCCTGTTAGTTACACTGATTTTAACCACTTTTGCTCATCTTCCTGCAATACACTTTTTCATTCCATGGTAAATGCAAACTAACATTTGTTATTTTTTAAAAATATTCTATTTGGTTGGTTTGCCACCAACCATATTGTGAAGTTCGCAGATGATACAACAGTAGTGGGCCTTATTCAGGATGACAAGGTGGAAGCTTACCGCAAGGAGGTTGAGGGGTTGGTGAACTGGTGTAAGGAAAACAGCCTAGTTTTAAATACAGGAAAAACCAAAGAGATCATTGTTGATTTCAGAAAAGGCAGGCACAGCCACACTTCTCTGTGCATTAATGATTCACCTGTGGAGATGGTTACCAGCATCAAATTCCTGGGTGTGCAGCTAACGAGTAGGCCGACTTGGTCGCTAAACAGTGAGAAACTGGTGAAGCGGGCACAGCAGCGCCTGCATTTTCTGCGCCGCATGAGAAAAGCACATCTTCCTTCCCCTGTCCTGACCACTTTCTACAGGGGGACAATCGAGAGCATCCTGTCATACAGCATCACAGTCTGGTTTGGAGGCATCACTGCTTCAGACAGGAAGGCGGTTCAGAGAGTGGTGAGAATGGCTGAAAAGATCATTGGCAGTTCCCTCCCTACCATCCAGGACATAGCACAGAAGCGTTGCTTGAGCAGGGTCTGTAAGATTACCTGGGACACTACACATCCTCTTCACGACCTGTTTTCCTTGTTACCTTCTGGGAGGAGGCTTCGTGGTATCCATAGCAGAACATCCAGATTCAGCCATAGTTTCATTCCATACAGCATTAACCTTGCGAACTCTTAAACTTCCTCCTTGCGTTATATATTCAAGATGGACAGTATTTAATATTTATTAGCTATGTATATGTAGGGATGTGGGTCTATATATATGTTGTACATAGTATGTTTAGGTGTGTGTCATGTATATGTTTCACTTTGAGAGCGGGCAACTAAATTTCATTTTTTATGTGTGCCACTGTGCCCACAATATAAAAATGACAATAAAGGTTATCTATCTATTTTGGTATGACATATGCTGCTTATGTGTCATATAAAATAGCTCTTTTAAAGCAATTTAAGAAGAGGAAATGGAGGGGAAAAGGTGTCTACCATCTCCCCAGCTAACTATAAAGTTTAGTATCGGCGGAAGAACAAATACTTGAAAGCATTTTTTTCACTGCAGGAAAGTAAATAATATAAAGTCATATTTATGAAGTAAAAAAAAAAACCAAGAATAGGTCTTTATGTCTTTTTATTTATCCATAGTTTATCATCTTGAACACTGACAAATTAAACAACTTGTGGCTACTAATATCACCACATTCCAGGCTGAAATATTAAATAGAGTCAAATGGACATTTATACTCAGAATGTTCAGAAATGATGCTCTCATTCAATAAGTGACATCTTTCTATTTTTATGAATGGAAATCTACCAAAAGCTCCAATTCTTAACAGATGAATAAAAGTATATCCACGAGAAACATTGCCTAGCCTCTTTTGAACCATTTTTTTACGCTTACAATCTCCTTTTTATTTCAGTGGATCTCAGAAACATTCTCAGAGGACACAGAAATATTTCTGAGACTACATTTGTCAGCAACTACCAACAACTTGAATTGTAATTTTACTCAATTTTATCATCACAAGAAGATCCTTCCAAGGACTTTACCCTGAACCTCTATACAGATATAGGTACTGGATACAGATAGAAAAGTTGCTGGACTGATACTTTCTATATAATACAATGCCACAGCAAAATAGGATGAACTAATTGAGACTACTATGGTGAGCAATAATTTCCACTACCTTGAGACAGTGCTCATGCTAGCTAGAGCTGATAGATCAGTGGTGGCGAACCTATGGCAAGCGGGCCAAAGGCGGCACTCGGAGCCCTCTCTTTGGGCACCTGCATCGTTGCCCCATCCCCCCTCCTCCCGCGGCCCCTTCCTCACCAGCAGCCCCCCAGAGGATTGTCTACCCCAGACATGGCCTGCACGGAGCAGCACAGCCAAGGACATGGCAGCCGGGCAGCAGGGACGACTCCGCCCTTGCACCCCATCGCATGCAGATGATGCTGCGGGGTGCGGGCAGAGGGCATGGCTGCCATGGCACTGCAAGGCCGCCTGGGCGATCTGCTGTGGCAGGCCATGGAGGCGGTGAGTGGCCCTGCAGGCAGGGCGGGGCAGAGCGCGAAGCGGGAGTGGGCTGGGGGGCGGGGTGGTTTTTGGGCACTCAGTCTCTAAAAGGTTCGCCATCACTGTGATAGATGCTGTACACCTTACAACCACATTTGAACCCAAAATCTCTGTTGTTAAGTGAGACAGTTGTTAAGTGATTTTTGCCCAATTTTACGACCTTTCTTGCCACAGGGAATCACTATTAAGTGGGTCACTGCAGCTGTTAAATTAGTAACATGGTTGTTAAGTAAATCTGGCTTCCTGACTGACTTTGCTTGTCAGAAGGTTGCAAAAGGGGATCATGTGACCCCGGGATGGTGCAAATGTCATAAATATGAGTCAGTTGCCAAGGATCTGAATTTTAATCATGTGACCATGGGGATGCTGCAGTGGTTGTGAAAAGTGTGAAAAGTGGTCATAAATCAATTTTTTTTCATTGCCATTGTAACTTTGAAGGGTCAATAAATGAACTGTTGTAAGCCGAGGACTACTTATATACATTTAACCAATACAGGAAGACTGAATTGAAATTTGATTTTAATGACAACAGGCGGGATGGTGGAAAACTTTCTCCTTAAAAGTTCCTAATGTAATACAAATAAATACTATATCCTAACCTTTTCTCCATCTCCTGTCTATTACGTCGATTGATAGTTTCTAATGCACTTTCTCTGCAGCCTACTACTTCATGAGCAGATGAAACAGGCATCCAAAAGAACGTTCTTAGATCATTCTTTTTCCATGAAAAACTGAAGATTTGGGGAACTTACTTTTCTCCCATCCAACTGGATTCATTTTCCAATTCTAGCTAGCTCAGGATCTAGGGTCATCCAGAACAATGACAATAATAAAACTGAACCAACCATCTTATGATTTCTTCAGGAAAGGTTATCCCTTGTTTTGTCCTAGGTAAAACAGCCAAGTTAAATGACTAATTTGGTCTTCTTTATCCCACTACCCCAGATGTGGGGAATTTAATGCCCAGAATTCCTGGCAAGCGTGTATTTTGGCCTTGCTGATTGGGAATCCCATTTGCAGTACATTTGACGAGCACCAGTTTGGGAAAGGGTAGGTTAAATTCTCTGCTACTTCCTGGAAGTCTCTGACGCAACACAGACCTAGCTGTTAGATTAGGGTACTTCCCATGATCACTATTTGCCTCTTTGGCTGCAGATGCTTCTGAACAGTTCCCACAATTGCTTCATCTGTATGCATGGGGTGGTAGAAGCTCATAAATTTATTACTACATCTGACTATAAAGCAAAATCTTATCTTCTATTAGAAGGAAAGTGAAAGAACATTTTCAATGGTAACACCAAATCAGTGTTTCTCAAATTTAAGATGTATAGTGTTCAACTCTCAGAATTCCCCAGAGCCTTGCATTTCCTTTGCTGGCTGGGAAATTCTGAGAGTTGAAGTCCACACATTTTAAAATTGCCAATGTTGAGAAATAGTGATCCAAATAACAAAATTCTGATGTAAGGGAAAGAGCAAAACTCTCTCTTTCTGTCTCTCTCTCTCTCTCCCCCTCTCTCCCCCTCTCCCCTCTCTTCCTCTCT
The DNA here is from genome assembly GCA_023970755.1 of Azemiops feae. Classification (NCBI taxonomy): domain Eukaryota; kingdom Metazoa; phylum Chordata; class Lepidosauria; order Squamata; family Viperidae; genus Azemiops; species Azemiops feae. Next base: position 1,116,225 of record JALGBA010000170.1, on the reverse strand, counting down.
CTTTCTCCCTCTCCCCTCTCCCCTCTTTCCTTTCCCCTCTCTCTGTGTTTAAATATGACTAACAAAGATAGTTTCAGAGATTTTTTTAACCTCTCAATTAGATGAGATAGAGAGCATTCCGGATGGCAAGGCCACAGAACAGGTGCTAAGCTGTTATTGGCTAGGTTGTAAAACAGGCCAGATATCTTGCTTTGTATGTATTTCAAATTAGACCTTTTCATGTTTTTACTGTTTTTAAGGTTTTAAAATGCTTTTAAGGTTTTAATATACATTTTGAATTGTGAGCCGCCTAGAGTTGTTTGCTGAGCTGGGTGGCTGTTGAAATCAAATAAATAAATCAAATAAGCATATTTATTTCATACAGAAAGTCCCATGTTAAATCTTCAGCTTCTCCAGGTAGATCAGGAAATACTCCTGCCTGCCCATGACTTGTCTAGGCTAACAAATGGACAATAAATTGAGTCAGGCAGTAGCCTATGTGGTTGTGTAGAGAGGTCATGCTAGTCTACAGTATTTAGAAATCAAGAGTTTGGTAACATTGCTTCCAAAAAGGCATAAATGTTCATATATATTCACCTCCCACCAAATGCAAAAATCTACCCATCCCAAATCGTGTGTGAGAAATGTAACCCAGAGGTGTTTGCAATCTGCCTCACCTGCATTGTCAAACATTTTTCACACACCCTTAAAAAAGGAAGTCTTCTGATGGCAGAACAAAAGGATTCACATAAACCAGATGAATTGGTTCATTACCTACCACCCTGAAGGCCTTAACACAATTGGATGTTCTTCTAGGCAATCCTTGCTTAGATGATTTTAGCTTAAACAGGATTGATCTGTATTCATAAAGTAGATTCTCCTTTTATTCTGATGAACTGAACCTGAGGAGCCCTGCATACTTAGCCTGCTGGTTTCATAAGCCAAGAATGCCTTGTCACACATCATTCCCAGTTATGTCATTTTGCTGCTGACAAGTTATTGTTTTCCTGAATAAACCAGAAAGAATTAACAGAGAAGGTTTGGCCATAGAGATATAAAGGAATTAAGTCAACAAAGAGAAGAGAGAGGAAAAGTTGCTTCTTTTTTATGCACCCGGATCTCTATTCTATCATAAGCCAAAAGAGAGTTCATATGCCAATTGGACAAAAGGTAGAAAAGACCATGCAAAATCCATAACAATAAAACCCAGACAAAGGTGGTATTGATTGGTACATTTGCAGAAGATTCTCAGCAATTATCCACAACTTTTTTTAAAGAGGTAAAAGTGACATACATAACTCCCCAAGTCCTCGTGACAAAGTAAGGCTGAGAATTATTGAGAAATCCGAAAGCTTTAGCTGGAAGATCCTGGATCATTCCCAGTTTTAATCTCATGTACTGGTTACAACACCACACTGTCTTTTATCAGCAATTGTTAGAGCTTTGGTAGCCAGGGTTCCAAAAAAGAAAGGAAATAATAATTAAATAAAGGTCAGGTTTTAGCTTTTCTGAAATGAAACAACAGAACAATAGTAGAATAAATTCTAAGACTACAGATATCAATTATCACTCTGTACTTTTATAATTTTCAATTAAGAACTCCAAGGATTTTGTTTCCCATTCCGTCTTAAAGAAGTTGATCAACCTGGCAATTGCATCTTACATGGACCCCAGCAATAATCATCGTCTTTCATTGTTTGAGGACATCATGATAACTCAGGGAGTATAGACAGGCTCTCTGGCCCTGCTTATTTCCACAACACCTGCTGTATAAGGAATCCTTGTTTTGCCAATGATACATCCACCCTGGTTCAGAAATGTAATCCAGAATGATTTAAATTTACTGATCCAATTGTCCTAAGAAACAGGCTCAAGTCTTGTAGCTTCCCAAGATTGATCAGATTGATCAGTTCAAAGGTAGGCTCCTAACATTAGATCCATCATCATCCTGGGCAAGGATTGAGAAGTCCTGACTTCAAAAGTCAGAAAATAGACAGTGAAATTCCAATCTCAGAAAAAGGAAGCAGTTAGACTACATAGAGATGAGCTGGTCAAAATATATATTTGTAGCATTCCATGCAACTTCTGCGTGCTGTGTTAAGTGAACAACTAGAACAAAGAATTAGATACCTGTCCTAAGACTGAAATTAGGAATAGATTGAAGGCATCTATACTTTCCCCAGTGCACTTTTTACTTTGAACTCCTGAGGTACAAAATCCAGAATGTTTTCTATAGTTTTCTATGGTCATAAAACCAGTTTCATAAATTAAGGAGGCACTTATTACTTTGTGGCAATTGGACATTTATGCATTTCTTTTAAACTGAAAATGTTTCAGCTAACTTTGAAGATGTGTGCTCAGTATCCAACATTGGTACATATGGTATGGTTTTGGGTTAGAGATTACTTCACTTATTTGTTGCAGTAGATTGCATGTTTGTATTATGGAGTGTGGTGTAATAGTTGAAGCATCAGAAAAAAACTGGGAAATCCAGATCACCTTCAAACAGGAAACTTACAGAGTGATTTGGGGCTATTCACTACCAATCCTACTTACCACACAGGATTGGTAGGAGAAAAATTGGAGGAAAGTATGGTGCTGAATATATGACATCTTGAGCTACTAAAGATATAAATATAGATTAGATATAAATCTAATCATAGTGATATTCCAAGACAGCCCAGTGTTTCCCACATTCAGGTCTGCTGATTTGATAATTATTATAAACTGGTTTCTTAAAATGATCGGATAATTCCGGTTTATTTGTAAATTGCCTTTGAAAGGACTTGTATTCTTAAGTGATGCAACAGGGTAGCTTATTTAACATAAGAGTACGTATTGCTCCCTGCATATGTGCATTGTAAATTGAGAGCCAGGATGGGCCCATGGTTAAGGCACCAGGCTAGAAATCAGGAGACTGTGAGTTCTAATCCGACCTTAGGCATGAAAGCTGCTAGGACTTTGGGCCAGTCACTCTCTCTCAGCCCACACTATCAGGCTTGAGCAACAACCCAATTCGTTATTTCCTGTTTCAATCAATGGAACACTCAGCTGATCAAAAAAAAAAAAAATAGACCATGCACTTGCAGGAAAGACATCAGAAAGAAAAGAAAAACAAATGTGCATTGTAAAGAGATTGAGCTTGAACTTCAGAAACAATGAAGTTTGCCCCACAGTCAATTAGTAGCCCTACCTTTATGTGGCGGTTGTTAAATACATCTCCTTTTAAAAATGGGATCAAAGTACTTGTTAACTATTATGCAACTCACAGCACATTTTTTCACATTTCATAAATGTGAGCTGGCTGCACTTTTGCCTCTTTGTGATCATTTCATCTCTATAAAAACAACTGATAAAAAGAGTCCAGTGAGATTAAATGATTGAAAGAAGCGAAGCTAGGAAACATGGCAAGAAGAACAATTGTGAGCTGAAGAGAGGGACCCAAATGCATTCTACAAAGTGCTTTTCTTTTCTGAAAACTTTTGCAAATGTTCTTTCTCTGAAATACAGTACTGAAAATTAGGATTGGAACAAATCAGGAGGGCAAAGAACCTGAAGGTAAAACAATGAATTTAATGGACAACATGGCTGAAGGTGGACTAGGCTTCTTAGACAGTTAAAGGTTAAGAAGCCTTTAATTAGAGAGATTAGGTATGAAGTGGCAGGTTTTAATATGGGAGAGCATGCCAAGAACAGTTAGAACATTTTTCTCAGAGCTTTGTCCTCTAAAATTTCTAGTTTTGTGATGTCCCCCCAGGTGTTTTCACTACTACTGACCTTGTCATAAATAGATTTCTCTCCATCAATCAGCATTTGCTTAGACTTGTCAGTTGCTGAATACAGAAATCAGCAGCAAGCTAGAGTCTCCTTCATTCTTACCTGCACTCCTTTCTGTAGCAAGGTAAAAGCAAGAATAATTGCCCTGTGCAAGGGGAGTAGCAGAATTGTCCCTGGGCCTAAAAGAAGATTTGAGGAGGAGTCACAAGCCACAATGACAACTGGACTTTGGCAAAGAAGCCTGAAGAGTCAGAAGATGAGATGCAATGACGACTCAGCTCTATGGAAACCTGATTGCCGTACAGCTGCAGTGGAAACATTACAATACTACCTTCGCAGTGCTTCCCTGGAGCAGCAGCTGAGTCACAAATTAATTGGCTTAGCTGCTGAAGTGTCTTAAAAGACAAATGGCATCATGGGGACAAGGTGTATAGATCAATCTCAGATCAATGTAACCCCTATTTGTAGAAGACCCTGATTCATACAAATGGTAGCTCACTTTACAGAATTGATTCCAACCTACTCCATCAAACAAAAAGATGTTCTTAAATTTGCTGATCTGTGGCTGAATAAAGATTAATTTGATGTAATAAAAAAAATCTCTATACGTATATCCGAAATTAGGATCAGAGTTGGTCTAGCATCATTTACTTTCATGTACATGTTCTACATCTACCAGTGGAGACTCTAGGCCTGGGTCTTCAAACTTGGTCCTTTTATGACTTGTGGACTTCAACTCCCAGAATTCCTGGTTGAGGAATTCTGGGAGTTGAAGTCCACAAGTCATAAAAGGGCCAAGTTTGAAGACCCCTGCTTTAGGCAGCATTCTGTTTCTCAGTTAAGATTTCAGATTTCCGGTACATAATTATGATATGGAAATAAATATTTTATGGTAGCACAACTAGTAATTGTGTTTGAAACTGTACTGAAAATTCAACAGAGAATTATAATATAAAAAAGGGAAGATTTTTTTTAAAAAATATAGCTAAAATAAAAATAAAAATGGAGGTTGGATAATTCAGCTGCCTTCCTGACAGATTGGGATGGCGGTAAGAAAAAAGAATGTGGGGAAAACAGGAAAATTAGAGATGAGAGTTAGTAACATCTGAATCTCCCGTAATCATTTCATGAATGAAGCAGGACAATTAAATGATTAAAAGAAATCAATCATATCTCGAACTTTTGGGAAATGATGGTAGTCCAAAAGGTAAAGTATGTTTCTCATGTAATCCAGTGAATGTACTGATATATATCATATATTCTCATGTAAGCACCATGTTTAATACATGAGGATTAACTACTTAAACTCAAAAGAAAGGGTGGAAGATTAGAACACACGATTGAGGAAGAAGCTGTGATATTACAGGGAGAGAGATCAGCCACTTTCAAATCAGAGAAAAAGAAAGGAATAAATAAGTATAGTGAGACAGAAGAAGAGAAAATAATTGGTAGGTTAATTTACATTGTTTTTCCATGGTTCTGCAGAATTACTTGAAGAAAATTGTAAGGCTCTTACACTTAGAAACTGTACTAGTTTCTAACACATGTTTGACTACAAAGGTGAATGCCAAATTCTAGTGCACTGGCATAATTGGTGCTGCCTCAGTAGGAATGTTCTATTCTGCCTTGGTATGAAGGCTTGTGAGTGGTGCTCTTCTTGCCACGTGTGAAGACAGGGACTGATGGAGGCTTTAGCCAATTTTCAAGTTGCTTGACAGGTTGCTTAGTATGGTACAGCTCCATGGCAGTCACTCCTCCTCACTTAGGCTATGTCTGCTCACATGTCTAGCACTCTTCCACAATTAGGAGACAATCTCATCAGGAACGCTTCCCCCTATTTCATCCTGTGTGCCTCCTCTGCCTTGCTCACATGTCAGCCAAGCTATTTTTAGACCTCTTCCAAAATCTACTCAGTTTCTGATCAGAAATAGCCCAAGGGACAATCCAAGCCATGGGAGAGGGGTTGGTTGCAAGGAGCATCTAACTGTACTTACGGCCTGTCGCTTGGACCATATGAAGAAACAGGTAAAACTTTTGCCCATTTTGCCTCAGTTCCACCATATCCCAGAGTAATAAGTGCTACATGGTATGGCAGTTTTGGCAACAACCTGCAGCATCTTTAAAGAACCCATGAGGGATGCAAATTGGCACTGGTGCAAGCAAAATGGATCCTTGCCCCACCCCAAATTTATAAAACCTATAGAATCTTCAGCTACTAGAAATCTTTTGTCAATAAAGCAGCCAAAAACCTGCAATGCATTCATTTTAGGCATGGCTGACACTCCAGCTATTTTTTCCATTTTAAATGGAATTGTACGCAGCAGACTGCTGGTCCCCTTTTTACAAAAACACAGGTCTATTGACTCTTTCAGAGGACTAGTAAAAAAAATAGGTTTAAAAAAGAGGTCAAGTGCTTGTATGCAAGGGACTAGATCAGTGTGGACTTCAGTCCTGACTGGGAATTCTGGGAAATGAAGTTCACACACCTTAAAATTGCCAAAGTTGTCATACATTTGCCTCTGCAAAGACCAAGCATCTGGCTCTTCCAGCACCCAAGCCCAGATGGGGACTTTCCAGTAACTAAAAGGAAGGGACATGACCACACCAACCTCGAATTGTCAACTGAATCCAGGTAGTTCCCAGCCCCTGTTGCAACATTGTCAGCAACACTGAAGAGGCATCCAATTGGAGAGAAAAGATTTGTGTCTGGAGGAAAAGCAAAATGCTACTTAAAAATTGAATGTATAGTGCATGTGTGTGTATGTACATGTCTGTTGCACACAGAAGTTAACTTTCCCCGATAGCTTTGCTTTTTCCTAAATGTAATGAATCTTAGTGAGGGGGTTGTGGGTTTTTCGGCAAAAATTGTATATTTCAAATTAGAAATACCCTTTAGTGACTAGTTACTAATTAACCTCCTGAGCAAAACAAAAGCAGCTGCATGAAAATAAATAAAGGCAAATAAATGAGAACATTTCACATGGCTGCTTTAAAAATAAACTTCCCTTTAAATAGCCCCCATTTGGAAAGAAGTATAACATTTATTCCTAGGCATTTTTCATTTGTTTTGTATATTCCCTCCACTCTGTGCTTTCAATTGGAGTGGGCAGGCTTCTCTGCTGTGATGATCAAAATACACTGACAACTTATTTGGGGAAAGGATGGATAAAATTACAAGTTCCCACAGGAGGCTATTAATAAGTTTTGGTTCCTAGGACAGATAAAAATAGCTATTTAATACGTCCTCAACGTACGACCACAATTGAGCCCAAAATTTCTGTTGTTAAGTGAAACAGTTAGTAAGTGAATTTTGCCCCATTTTAGGACCTTTCTTGCCAGAGTTGTTAAGTGAATCACTGCAGCGATTAAGTTAGAAACACGGTTGTTAAGTGAATGTGGCTTCCCCATTGACTTTGCTTGTCAGAAGGTTGCAACAGGTGATCACATGACACTGCAACTATCATATAGTTGCCTAGCATCTGAATTTTGATGAAGTGACCATGGGGATGCTGCAATGGTCGTTAGTGTGAAAAATGTCACTTTCCCCAGTGCCGTTGTAACTTTGAATGATCACTGTTGTAAGCTGAGGACTATCTGTATGTAAGCAATGGGAAAAGATTTACATTGTACCTCTCCTTTGCTTATATGGAGTGACAATCGAGTGAAAAGAGAAAATGACATGAAAGGCAAAGAGAGGCAGAAGAGAGAAAAGTCAGAAGCAGCTGCATGCCTTGGAAATGCTCAATTGTGTATCACAAAAGAAAAGCAAATGTATTGTAAAATGAGGACATCAGAGAATACACAGACACCCATAAACTAGCAGTTGCTGATTGTAACATATACATAGGCATTCAGGTATAATTCTTACAGCTCATCTCATAGCAGTGGCCGGGTGATCTGCGCAATTGCTCAGTCTGCCATCCAGAGCTGACGTGGAACTTCAAGGCTCTTTCCGCTTCACATGGTGCTTTTCTTTTACCTTTCAAGGGGGCTTGGATTGGACAGCCTTCAAACAGAGGACAGCTCTTGGTAGGTTAGGGCACCTAGAACATAGTTCTAGGTGCCTTCCTTGGACCACGCCCAAGCAAAGTTAGTGGCACCAGAGATTATATCATTGGTGGTGTCCAATAGGTTATGTTATCTTCTCCAGCACATAGGAACAGCATGGAGTTTTTATGTAGGGATGTCTTAATGTCTTATACATCACTGCAGCACAAGAAGTGAATTCATTGTTCCCTGTTAATTATTAGATGTGCTATTGCAAAATACCAGAAAATTTAACTTTATTTGAATCAGCAATATTTAACGCTATAAAATATACCACAACATCAAAATCTCTCTCTCTCTCTCTCTCTCTCTCTCTCTCTCTCTCTGTATAAACACACACATTCAAATTTGGTCTTTATTTGTTAGCTACGTAACAGATAGATCTTAATAGATTATCTTCAACTTTACAAATACAGTATCTAGGTAGAAATGCTGAATAATATTTGAAGTTTAACAGTGTAATTATGTTTCTTAAAAGTTACTTATACATTTCTATATATTGCCAGATTTTTATTTTCTTTTTTCTTTTGTTTGCCTTTCCTTCTCTTCTCTGCTTTGTTCTGTTTGCCATTCCCAATGACCTGTTGATGCTCCATTTGTTTCAATAAAAAGTTCCTCCCCATCCAATGTACACCCACAAACATATTTCTGGGAATCCATAGACAATGAAATCAATGCTTAATAATTAAAAGGATGAGTTCATGATGAATCATTTCCTGTAACCTATAACTATAATAAAATAACTATGTTATTGCTGCTAATTGTTTTTATCACAGAAATTGGCATTATAGCTTAGCACCATTCAGTTCTCTCAGGTTAACATAGCTTTGAATTTAAGCAGATTTTAAAAACAAGTTGCAAGCTTGGGAGGAGAAGGATCCTGCTTAGTTAAGAGTAAAATCTGTTTATCTTAACAAGGCTTACCTCTGAGTAAACATGCATAAAATTAGACTGTGAGTCATTTTTATTGATTGACTGATTATATGCTAGCAAGTCATTTTCAACTTCTAGTGATCATATAGATAGATTTTCTCTATGATGCTCTATCCCTTACCTGTTCTTTGAAATCTCCCAACAGGGTACTCATCACCACCCTGCTGGTGGTCATCCTCGCTTCTTTCCCTCTACTTTCCCCAACTTTAGAGCTTTAGAAACAATTCATTCACATTGTGAGTCTATGGAAAGGTAATAAAATGAAAAGGTATCCAAACTGCAAAGCAAAAGTTGCAAAATGTTTATAAGACATATGGACCTTATTAATCCAAGAAACCCACTTGTATTTCTTATCTGTTCCTTAGCTGTATGAGCAGAAAAGCCAAAATGTTATGCAGTGACACATTTCTGAATTTTAAAACTGGATGAACTTGATATTCCTTTAGACCTCGGACGCGTCACGAGGAAACCGCGCCACCCCATTGCCGGCAATGGGGAAAAAGCTCCGATACATTGTGCAATGGGGAAAAAGCTCCGATATGTCGCACGACATTGCGAGTTTGACATGTCTGCTCTAGACTTTTTGTCATGAGAAAGAGTATATAAAACAAAGAAGAGACAAGATTAAAACAGCTCTGCATTTTAGAGATTTTCTTAAAATGCTTCCTTGTCAGCTTGGTCTATATATGATTAATAGGAATGGACAGAATTGGACCAATTAAGTTTAGTGTGGATGAGAACAGCAATCAATAGCTCTAGGAAAGATTCAGTTGGGTCTGAATTTAAACTGTTGCTTGGATCCAGACTTTAGGAAATTAGGAAAATTAGGCCTTTGTTTTCCCATAATTTAGCATGCTGCCAACAAAAATAGCCATAACCCTTTGGTTTTCAGCAGAATATAATGCAGTTTACTGAAGAGAGAAAGATGAAACATGCTACATTTCCAAATAATTAGTGTCTAAATATTCAAGCCATGTTTCTAACCATTTAGAATTTTGCTGCATGGGACAGAGAGAGGTGACATTTGCAGTGATAGTAATCCTGTGCCAAGCAAATGGGTTTTTGTGCAAAGAGAAGAGAGGTCTATAAGAAATCACAATACTTTCTACTAAAGGCGAGGGAGCCATGTTACTGCCTTTCCATGTACTCAAATATCTGAAAAGATTCTTCATCAAAATCAGAAAGATTTGATCTACTGCACCAAAGGGAGTTGGAAGTCAAGGCCTTTTCTTTCTTCTTCCCTTTCTTCTCCTCACTGTTCCCTTCCCTTTCCCCTTCCCTATTTTTTCCTACTATTTTCTTTTGTATTTTTGTGTGTGTTATAATATAAACTAATAAAACTGTTATACAAAAAATCAGAAAGATTTGGGACCCATTTGCTCCATTTTGAGACAATGACTGCCTGTTGCAAATTACTGTATTATTTTTCAGAATCTGGACCCATGCTGGCTGGGGAATTCTGGGAGTTAAAGTCCACCCATCTAAAAGTTGCTGAAGGTGACAAACAATGGTCTAGACTCAGAAACAAAACGCTGTGCTGAAAATTCTTTAACCTTTGACTGTGTCAGCAGTAGCAGCACTTTCCCCTTCAGACAATGTCCAGAAAGACAAAATAGCCATAGCACCTTATCAAAAGTTAGAGTTCCTAACCCTTTTGTTTTTTCCCATCAGCTTTGTCCATTCTTTGGGAATATGGAATGTGTGCTTGCTGGTTTCACATGCCAGGAGTTGCCATCCTACTCCTTTGCAGTAATTTCCATGCCATATTTTAAACATCGGGATTCTCAATGTTGTTACAGCACAGGACTGAATTCATATTTCCCTACACTACAATCATTTCTTTGTTTTTGGTTTGGTGGTGGAATCCATGGGGGCAGTGGTGGTGTTCAGCCGGTTCGCACCACTTCGGCTGAACCGGTAGCTAATTTTTTGCTGCCCAGGCCCAGAATGGAGTTCCGGAAGCGGCATCCACACAGAGAACTGGTTGTTCACATATTTGAATCCCACCACTGCATGGGGGTAACAAAAAAACAAAGATGGTGGTCACTTCTACCCAAAGGAGCAGAATGTTAATTGCACAGCTGCCACTGCCATATTGACTTTTTTTGGTTTCTTACATGGACACCACTGAATGCTAGTATGACTTAGATTGATGTTCTAAAGGTATGCATAGTTCATTGGTTATAATTTATAATTTATTCCTGTTTATAGACCTTGACTAAGCTACTAAAGTTACTTTCTAAGCTAAACACATAAGCATTCTACAGAGGAACATACAGCATAACTGAGAAAGAAAGGATTGACCAGCTAAGAGCAAAAAATTGCTTATTAAGACGAAGACCAAGTCACAGGTGGTTCACACAATGCACTTAAGGTCTGTCACAACTGAAAAGCAAAGAAATAAAAGCGAACAAATAAAGATGGTTTGATTGATTTTAACTTACGCTACACAAATACACCAAATTTTATCTCATTAAAAACAAGTTTAGAAGACATGGTTAGTAAAGTCTGTGAACCCAGTTTGGTTCCAGCTTTTTTTATTATTATTTATGTACAGTAGCTGTCAAAATTGCATAATAAATCAAATAATACACCAACAATATTGCCTAACCCCGTTAACAAAAATTATGTTCATATACTAACATATCAAAAATACATATAACCAAAGCTCACTAATCATATACAGTATGCCACCCTCTGAAGATGGAATTCTTGATTGTCCTGCCTCAACACCCAGAGAAAAAAAGTCAAGTTTTTAAACCTTTCCTGAAGAGTGACAGGTGGCCGATAGCTTTATTAGCATGCATTTCTTCTTCACTGATCTCTCTCTTTTTTATGCTTTTCTCTGGAATGAAATCTCTAGATGGATGTATTCTGTATTATCAGAATTCTTTTCCCCACCAAACACAAGTAAGACATTGGGGAAGGCTTTATTATAGGTACACTCACAGTAGAAGAAAAAAAAATGTGGCTTGTCATCCAGATGGTTTTGAATGCAGACAATGTTTTGTTTGTCTTCACAACTGGACACTGGCACTATGTGTGTGCGCGTTGTTCGCTGTTAATAAAGAAAGATGTCAGCAGGCTGGAAAAGCAATACTGACACTGCATACTTTTAGGTAAACATGTTATCTAACCTATCAAAGCATTAAAAAAACAGCATGCCTTTGGTAAAGACATTTCCAGGTTAAAAAAAAAAAAAGCAACATTTCAATATACTGCATTTATTGGATAGTAATATTGACTTTCCCAGTATGAGCCTTCTGCATCAGACTCCAATTCATTTTGATGCAGCAACAATCAGCCTGATGGAACAAAGAAAAATCCATCTTCGCATCATAAATAATGCTGTCTATTTTTAGAGAAGTAATTTCTTTATGACAGATGTATTATGTTTAAGCACCTCTTTCTCTCTTTCTTTATACTCTCTCTCTCTCTCTCTCTCTCTCTCTCTCTCTCTCTCTCTGTATGTGTGTGTGCGTGCTGGTATGTAACCAACCAGAGAAAATATTTTATACTCTGCAACAAGATTTACTTTTGAAGATCCTTCACTTCTGTTGCTTCTCCCCTCCCTCCCCTCCTCTTGGATCTCATTTCTTGCTACAACATTCAAATCTGTCCCAAATGTGAAGGGCAAACACATCCCAAACTGTAGATGTGTTTGCTCTTCAAACAAAAATTTTAATCCCAAGTTATATATGCAGTTGGCTGCTCAGGAAGCTCTTGGATCTGGCAGAGATTTGGGCTGATATTGAACATAAAGCATGGCTCACTAGCTTGTAAGGGGAGTCAAGCTATTCTCCAAAGCGCCTGAAGGCAGGACAAGAAGCAACGGATGGAAACTAATCAAGGAGAGAAGCAACCTAGAACTAAGGAGAAACTTCCTGACAGTTAGAACAATTAACCAGTGGAACAACCTGCCTCCAGAAGCGGTGAATGCTCCAACACTGGAAGTTTTTAAGAAGAGACTGGACAGCCATTTGTCCGAAATGGTATAGGGTTTGCTGCCTGAGCAGGGGGTTGGACTAGATGACCTCCAAGGTCCCTTCCAACTTTATTATTATTATTATTATTATTATTATTATTATTATTATTATTATTATTATTATTATTATTATTATTATTATTATTATTATTGTAATCATAGTGATGCTAAGACAGTTCTGAAAGGCTGACTTGTAGCTGATAAGCAAACAAGCTATGGTTTAAAGATTTATTGCTTATCTCCTACTTCACTTCTAAATATGTATGGTTTCACTGTGTGATTTTCTTATATTTGTTAATTATAAAATTTCACTACTAAAATATTTCTCAAGATACTCTGGCAAACCTAGGATCCCTGACTGAAATGTAATAATTGAGTTTTAAGTGTCTGCCAAAAAAAATAATAATTGTAAAACCTCAGTAATTTCTGGTATGAAGAAAGTTTACTGATTTCAGGGCCTGGTGGACTTAACTATCTTCCAGGGGCATAATAAAGGATTCAGGATTTGCCCATTGAAGAAGACAAAACAGCTACTTAGGTGAAACAAACTTAATTAATTGATAACCTTAAGAAGTATTTATGATTCACAGCATTTTTTCTAGATTAGAATTATAACATTTTATTTTAAAAAATCCCATCATGGGGACTTCCAGGGAATAAATGGAAGACTGAAAATGGCTCCACAAAAAGTGGAGCCGAAAACTATGATGGAATGAAGAGCCATTGAGGGGACCAGCTGTTCGTAATTCCTCTCCAGACAAGGAGAGGACTTGAGATTGCCCACAAGTGCTCCATACATCTGCTCCTCCTGAGGCAGTAGTCTCCAGTGGGTTTAGAGCTCAAGGAGACTAGGGAATAGCCAACTTGCTCAAACCATGGTCAGCCCCTTTGAAAGGACACTAAGTTTGCACACTTCCTTTTAAAATCACTTTTGGAAATAATTCTTGCTAACAGCTCTTCAGTTATTAGGAACCTTTGGATTGACAGGTTTTACAGCACTGGATGAGTTTCCTTCCTTCAATCTTTAGTGAAAGAAGTCTTAACTATGTTGGAAGAAAAGTCTTCATCCTGGTTCATCCAAGCTGGGAATAAACATGGCAACTGCTTTGGGAAGAAGGTTGTAGTTTATTGGAGAGGAGAGCCAGACAGAAAGATGGCTCTGGCAGAAAAGAGAGGGAACACATGTAGGGAGTGGGTTTTTATACCCTCTGAAGCCTTTTGTTTTGAGTGGTTTCCTGTTCCTGTGGCATGAACTTTGAACTGAGTGAGTGTGCTTTTCTGGGCCTTGGTATCTGTGGTTTAATCCTATTATGTCCCAAAGGTCATATCCTGCTTCCCTGGGGCTGGGCTAATGACTCTTAGAGTGAGGTATGCAGATTTTAGATCTTTGTCTTCTTAATCTTCTAGCTCCAACTTTCCTGAATGGTCTGCATCTGCATTTCTATAGAGCTGGTTTCTGCTTGTGGGAGGCAGACTTGGGGCTATTAAGAAAACTGGGCATGCTTTCCTGCCTCTTTAAGATCCTTGGAGGAAATATATTTTTCTGCCCTTTTTTATATTTCCTTCTTTGGGGGGCTGACTTCCCACAACTACAAGTTTAAAAACTTTAAAAAAACTAATAAACAACAAAAGGGTGATTAAACCTTTCATTTTAGAAATGGTCTAAGGATTCAAATAAATTTGAAATAAGATTTTGGAATTAATTATAAAGAATCCCCTCCATGGAAAAATGCTTTGGTTTTGATTTAAAAAAAAAACATAGTAAGATAAGACTTTAAAAAATGGACACTAGAGGGAGCCAAAAGGAACTAAAGATTATAATTAAAGAAGATTTGATTTACAATTACAGAATGAAGCAAAATATTTTAACATTGGACATATTGAAGGATATTTTTGAATAATGGACCCAGAAGTTAATTGTAAGAGTGTCTGCCTCTATAGGTGGAATGTATCTAAAATATGTTATAGAAATGGAACAAATTCTACCTGATAAGATTGAGACTGAATTGAAAGTGGATTTAAAAATGATAGGCTACAAGAGTAACATAGAAATAGATATTATTCTGGACATAAAAAAGAAACTGGCTGATGTCTTAATAATTAAAAGGAATATATAAGTAACAAATCAAGAGAATGACCTGAATAATTTTCCTATATTGGACTTACAAAAGAGGCTTGTTAAAGGTTTGAAGAATTTTGTGAGAAGGGACAAAGAAAAAATGAGAATAAATCAAAATAAATAAATCTCATTTGATATTTACACTTTTTTTCAAGAATTAATTCATATCATCAATATTATTTATACATTTTAAAATCAGCAGACATTTATCATTCAGATCTTTCCTTAATATGCAGGACTTTTGTGTGCAACTTCCCCTAAGGCAGGGCTTTTCAACCTTTTCACCAACTGTACCACTTTTAGGATATGGTAATATTCGAGTACCACCTAGCAAGGTGTCAAAAACTCGATGACCAAAAAAACCACACCTGTTCAAAGTTGTATTTGCACTGAAATGACTTACGACCATTTTTCACACTTATGACCATTGAAGCATGCCCAGGGTCATGTGATTTATATTTGGATGCTTGGCAACTGATTCATATTTATGATGGTCACAGTGTCCCAGGGTCATGTGATCCCCTTTTGCAACCTTTTGACAAGCAAAGTCAATGGCAGGGCTGCTGGTGGCTAAGTGCTAAGGCGGGACTTCCCTCCTTCCCTGCCTCCCTCTTTCTCATGCTCACCTCTTTCTGAAGGAAGAATTTGACCCCCCCCCCCATATTTTCTCTCTTCCATATATTCATCAAACAAGGAAAAGCCTCCAGAGACAGAAAAGACAAGCTGCTGAATGAACTAGCTTAAAAAGGCACATTCCCCTTTAAGAATTAGCTACTGGCTAGAAAGGAAAGTTAAGGAGCACAGCCACCACTTAAGGAAGAAAAAAAAATGTAGTAAGTATTGGCTGCCGGCTAAGGCAGCCTCCCCAAATGGCTCCATTCATAAGTAAAGGAATCTACAGGCAAAATCCATTCAGGAGAAAAATACTTCAAAATCCCTTGCAGCAAAACTTACAGCTAACAATAGCAGAGCAATAGAAGCTAACACAAGACATGAGCCATCAGCCAAATAGAAATTGCCAAACACTCCTTAAGAACACAAAGCCCACATCACACAAATCCCAGAACTTCAAAGTCACAAAAGCACATAAGAATTCTTCCACTCTCCATCTCCCTCCCTCCTTCTGTCTCACCTCCAGCTGATGCTACCTTTCTTCATTGCTCATGGAGGGCAACCCCTCCCCTGCTGCATTTCTTGCCTGTTTGTTGCTGCCAGCACAGGTGGCTGCCACACCCTCCTCCTTCCCCTTCGGTGCAGCTAGAGCTGACTCCACCTCCTCCCAAGGCTGCTTCTTTTTTTTCCTCTCCCTCTCCCACCCAAACTGCCTCCCTTTATACTATAGCCTTTCCTGTCTCCGCCCCCCTCCTCCTCCTTTCTCATGGGGGAGGGTGAGCAGAAGTGAGCCTGGGGCCTTTACCTCACGCCAGCCACTCTCCAGCTGCAGAGGACTCTCTCACTGTAAGTCCTTGCCTGCACTGGCTCTTTCCCTCCCCCACTACACTTGGCTAGGCAGGGTTGCGTACCACCTGCCACTTGTTAATGTAGCACAAGTGGTATGTGTACCACAGGTTGAAAAGCCCTGCCCTAAGGTACATTGTTTTATGAATGTGAATTTCACCATTGGTTAATTTTAAAAAAAATGAATTTCTTTGATGTACATAAAAAAAAAGATTAGAAACACCAATATTTTCCTAAGCTATATGTATACATCTGCAAGTTTTTCAACTCCATCAGCTTTTGTGGATCCATCTTTTACAAGTAGCTTCCTTCCCTTTGTTTTGTACAGAAAATGATTGGCAGCTGTGATGATGTCATTCAGCTGCCCCAGAGCCCATTTCTCTAGATTGTACAAAATAGCTCATGTTGATTTCTTTTATGTTCCACTACAGTCCACTGCAATCAACTGCCACAAGTATTTATAGACACTTGTTAAGGTGAAAGTCTTTTCTATCACTATCTGATCTTTATAAATGGAAAGGCTACAGACTAGACCACAATCCAGTGTGCAAGACCCATGCTAGGTTATGTTACTAGGGATCCTACTAAGAAAAACAACATTTTTCCAGATCCTCCTTAGATAAATCTTTGTTATTGAAACTAAAGATTTATAATAAGCAACATACAATTTGTCCATTGAAGGACTTTCCGAAGCTTTCCAAATTCCTGCTAATCAAAGAATTCATTCAGTGTGCATTTAAGCTTCAAAACTAAGTCACTGACTTGCATTCTCTCTCTGGAAAACACTGAATCTTTAGAATTCTCTATTAACTTTTAGTGATAGCCTCATCACGATAGCTTCTTGATAGATTTTGAGAATTTGGCAAATATTTTTAAATTAAACAGCCCTTCATGTTTTTTTCGTTTATGGTGTTTCTGCTGGTGTAACAGTGAAATATATATGGCATGAAACTAGGGCATGTTTTTCAAACTCAGCAACTTTAAGATGTGGGTACTTCAATACCCATAATTCCCAATCAATACTGCCCTAGGGCATGAAAATGGCTTTCAGAATACATGTTAAGTCCTGTATGTGTTGAATTCCACTAGCTTAGCATGAATGTTTAGTCAGAAACAGACTCTACTAAAAATAGAAGTTGTTTTTATACATTTCTGCATAACTCTTTATGTTGAAGTGTTGAGATTCAGATACAGACTGAACTCTACCTAAAATTGCATAACTGATGAATAAGCCCACAATATAAGAACACATTTTTGTGTTCAGATAGTGCTCTAACAGTGACACTGCAGCATTTGTTCTTTTAGATTAGGAAGCTGAAAATATAGACATTTTCTACCTTGACAATATTCTAGAAATGGGGCTAAGCCTGCATTATGTTTGCAGAATATGAGCCTGAACAGATTTTCTTGCTAAACCATCACTCTTTATAGTTGGAGAAAAATCTCTCACCTTTTCTTTTTAGTTGGGAACAAGATACAGTAGTGTACAAGTCTGAAATTTTCAGCACACAACTTTTGACATAATTCATGACTGCAATCCAGCCTGTCAGAGGATAACATAACCATTGATTGTTTACTGAGTATAGGGTGATACATTTTCCTTTTGTTTTCAGCCCTGTGATTTAATACTGACAGCTGTTTTTTACACAGATTTGGAAACCCTAATATGAGAAATATTTTCAAATTGGAGGGTTCCAGTTGACAAATTCCCACAATGCTGGCTTTATATCAGACTGCATTAGGAAAATACTATATCCCCAACCAAATTCTTATCAACTGAATTGTATCATGAATCAATGCAGTGATGATTTAATGTTAACAATCCAGAAAATAATTTTAAAAATCTATACAAGAGAAATAACTTTAAATCAGAATGTTATGTTTTCTTTCTATAATTCTTGTCAAATTTAAATATTATATTAATTAAGTTTTCTTAACTTAATTTTGTTTACTGTTTATGATGATTGATTGGCCATTCTCGTCTTCTCTTTCTTTCCGCATTTCATCGCATCACAGTCTTCTCTAGAGAGCTGATGTGTCCAAAGTATGATAAATTATGCCTGGTCATTTGTGTCTCGAGTGAGAACTTTGGGTTGATTTGTTCAATGATCTATTTGTTTATTTTCTTGGCTGTCCATAATATTCTCAGGAAACTTCTCGAACAAATTTTGCTTTTAAGAAGCCTCTCTGAGAATTTCATTAATTCATTTACTCATACAATTATATTGACCTGTTTATCTCCTCTAACCTTTATGCTGTTTTGAATTCTACATCATTGCTCTTACTTCTTCTCCTATATCATTAATGCCGCATGGCCAAGAAGTCTAGTGCAATACCAGTATGCCCACAAACACCTTCCTTAGTATCAACCAAGTTTTATTCCCCACCTCATTTTAAGATTCTTTCAGAATCTTAATCAGAAGCTAGCCTGTTAAAAAACGAAGTACTGGCCTCAAGCATATTTATAGTCTTGATTTGTATCTTGCATGCATTCTTAGAATCCATGTATCTGAATTCCTTGTGGGTTAGAGCGGTGTCTCCTAAGTGAACAGGAGAAATTACAGAATAATTGGGAAATCCTAGTGGAGATGCAGTTTAGTTCTTTTCACAGTTGTTATATAACATGTACTAGTTTTTGAAAACTTAGTGCTAGGATTATTGCCTTTTTATTACTATTTTTTTCCCCAATTGTGTCCCATCTTTTCAGTCCTAGGATACTCAAGATAACGAAATAGTACAGTATATTTGTGTTTATGCTTTGAAACTCAGGTTAGAAATGCAAAAGGAAAAGCTAATAATTATTACTAATCCAGTTCAAAAAGCCTTGTTTTTGTTGTTTGGATAAAAAAAAATTGAACCTTTTTTTTTTTTTAAGACAGAGATACATGTTGCACAGTTCAGGAACAACGTGTGAAAAAAATTGGCATGGTCTTTAACTGTCAACTTTAGTGCTTGGACTTCATGCCAAAGCAAGCAATGCCTCCAGTAGTGAGACACTAAAACTGCAAGGATTCGAACCAATGTTATGAACTGGATTGGGATCAGTCTGGACAGTATTTTCAGCTCAGGCATAACGTGAATCTTGCAGGGTTTGTGTTTTGGGGTGGCTTTTTTTTTTTTTTTTCCTTAACTAGGTTTTGGTGCCATTCATTCATTAGAGAAAGTTTTTAAGGGGTTGTAATCAGAGGTTTGTAATTAAGCTTGTAATCAGGGGTTATCACCAGAGCTACCAGGAAACAAAAAATCCTTGAACTCATCTTTGAGTCACGATTAAATATAAAGAGTTAAAGCCTAATTCTTTCCTAAGCCTTGTTATTGGAAGAGCACCAAAACATCATTCTTGCAGAACTTTCCTACTTGGTGAGAGATCTTTGACTGTTGAATCAATTCCAGGGTACAAAGAGTGACATAAAACCTAGCCCTAGAGCAAAGGCACTCTCACTTTTTGACCTAGCTTTTAGTTGTTGCATTGTGTGTGTGTGTGCGTGGGGGGGGATGCATACAGTATAGAAACAGCTGTTAGAACTACTAAGAGCAAATGAAGCCAGTATTTTCCATGTAAGAAATTATACTGAGACAGAAGCAGTAAAATATATCTCGTATTTTAATTAGTTTTTTTTTCCTGTAGGCTTTCCTGTTATTCTCCACTTTAATTTAAATCTCCATGTTACTTGCTGGGTGAAAATTACAAATGGAAATAAGCTCTACACAACATGCCTATTATTTTATTTTCCAAATAGAAAATTGCATTTGAGATTTAAATTACTGGATATATCTTGCACGCATTTCATCTCTCAACCAATTACACCCAGCATATCACTACATTTGAAATATTCATCTAAACTCCCATATTCTGTACATGTGGGGGACTGGAAAATTCAGTCTGTCCTGTGTAAATGATTTAAATAGAATATCTTAAGCTGATTTCTGGTTGTCAATCCACCTTGCTGCTGGTTGTCCTCTCTTACCTTTCCTTCCAACTTTTCAAGCATTGGAGATCTCTACAGTGTTCTGTCTTTGCATAATATGTCCAAAGTGGATAATTTGAGTCTGGTCATTTGTGCCAAGTGGGAGACCCTATATCATTTCAAAGAAATGGCTGTCCAATCTCTTCTTAAATACTCCCAGTGGTGGAGCACTCACAACTTCTGAAGGCAAGCCATTCCATTGATTAAATGTTCTGTGAGTAAATTTCTCCTTATTTCCAAGTTGGTTCTCACCTTAATAGAATAACCGGATAACAGAGTTGGAAGGGACCTTGGAGGTCTTCAAACCAACCCGCTGCTCAGGCAGGAAACCGTATACTATTTCAGACAAATGGTTGTCCAATCTCTTCTTAAAAACCTCCAGTGTTAGAGCACCCACAACTTCTGGAGGCAAGTCATTCCACTAATTAATTGTTCTAACTGTCAGGAAATTTCTCCTTAGTTGTAGGTTGATTCTCTCCTTGATTAGTTTACATCCATTGCTTCTTGTCCTGCCTTCAGGTGCTTTGGAGAATAGCTTGACTCCCTCTTCTTTGTGACAACCCCTTAGATATTGGAACACTGCTATCATGTCAACCCTAGTTTTTCTTTTCATTAAACTAGACATTCCCAATTCCTGCAACCAGTCTTCATATGTTTTAGCCTCCAGACCCTAATCATCTTTGTTGTTCTTTGCACTCTTTCTAGAGTCTCAACATCTTTTTTATATCATGGTGTCCAAAATCGGATGTAGTATTCTAAGTGTGGTCTTACCAAGGCATTATAAATTGGTATTAACACGTCATATGATCTTGATTCTATCTGTCTGTTAATGCAGCCTAGAACTGTATTGGCTTTTTTGGCAGCTGCAGCACACTGCTGGTTCATATTTAAGTGATTGTCCACTAGTACTCTTAAGATCCTTCTCATAGTTACTACTATTGAGCCAGGTACCACCTATACTGTACCTGTGCATTTGGTTTTTCTTGCCTAAATGTAGAACCTTACTTTTCTCACCATTGAATTTCATTTTGTTAGATAGCGCCCAATGTTCAAGTCTGTCAAGATCTTTCTGTATCTTAAGCCTACTTTCTGGAGTGTTGGCTATTCCTGCCAGCTTGGTGTCATCTGCAAATTTTATGAGTTCCTCATCTATTCCATCATCCAAATCATTGATGAAGACATTGAAGAGCACTGGGCCTAAGACAGAGCCTTGGGGTACCCCACTGCATACTTTCCTCCACTTTCCGCATGTAGATGCAGCTCCATTGAGGACTACACATTGAGTGTGGTTGGTCAGCCAGTTATGAACCCATATGCTTGTTCTCTCCTTGATTAGTTTCCATCCATTGCTTTTTGTCCTGTGAAGGATGGTTAAAGGAACTGGGTATGTTTAATCTGGAGAAGAAAGGATTGAGAAGAGATATGGGGTTAAGGGTTATCATACAAGGGGAGGAGAGGACTTGGTCTCTGCTCCTCAGGGGACAGGACCAGAACCAATGGATTGAAACTATAGGGAACTATATTCAGTTTAGCTATTAGGAAGAATTTTCTTATGGTAAGAATTGCCAATTTGTTTCATGAAATAGTATGTTCCTCTTCACAGGACGGCTTCAAATAGAGTCCAGATGCACATCTGTCAGAGATGCTATAGTGGGTCTTACACAAAGCAGTGGTTTGGATAAATGACTTCTAAGATATTTTCCAGCACTTGTGATTCTTTCTTTGTATAAAGCAGATTCCTGTATCTCTAAATTTAAAGCTAGCATGTTTCTAATAGAGCTTTACTTTTATGACAGTTTTATAAATTAAAAGAAGATATAAAGAATGAAAGGACATGACTACATCCGCAAGAAAAGCTCATTTAAAGGATTCCTCCCTTTAATTTCATTTCCAATTGTTTTTTCCCATAAATTATGAGAAAAATGAATTCTAGTTTTACTAAAATTAAGCTTTAAATCAGGGGTGTTCAACTTTAGCAATTTTACAACTTGTGGACTTCAACTTGCAGAATTCCCAAGCAAGCCATGCTGCAGGGCTGGCTGGGGGATTCTGGGAGTTGAAGTCCATATCTTAAAGTTGCCAAGGTTGGACATCCCTGGTCTAAATTATCAGTTTCAGTCAAATGAAATAAGATATTTCCACAAAGCTTCTTCTAAGTCTTTCTTAAAGAGGCAACACACATAAACACATACCCACGTTACTTCATTAGAGAGAAAATGCTTCCTGTTTCCACAGCAGGTAAAACGGTTTGACAGAAATCCAGGAGTCTTGCTCAGCAGGCTTCCCAATTTTATTTTATAAAGCTGATAAGAACAGGGCACCACAACTAACAAGCTGAGTGAAACATCCCTTCTTGTTAGAAATTATATGTTCTCAGAACCTATGAGTGGGCTTTTATTTCCTGGTAGTTTTCCCTCCAGACAATTACTCCTCCACAGTGACATCTTTCAAAATATGTTCTCTCCAGGGCTGAAATATTAACTTTGTTAGTTACAGAATGAACATGTACAAAGCTTTGTAATGACAGCTAACTGATCATTTCATATAAGCAGTGTGTTTTGCTTCTGCATTTAACAATTTGCACTTCTTTGGGTTCACTCACTGGCTTTTAGGTAACACCTGCAATGACATTAGAAAGTTTCCATGACATGAGTTGTCTGTCAAGATCAGCCCAGTTTGTCCATTGAACTTTCGATTAACATTCCTCTGAGCTTAATGAGCTTAGGAGCAGATGGAGCTATAGAGTATAGAGATCCTTACTGAATAATTCAAATGTGAACATTCATGACCTCATCATCAAACATATGTCCCCTTTTAAATCAACCTAAGCTTTATTCAGCAAGTACAGTCAAAGTGAGGAAATAAAAGTGTTTCTGCACGGCAATTTTGCTATTATATTGAGGGGCCTGAAAATGTAAGAGCTTTGCATTCACAAATGTATTCATATCTATATGTAGAATAGGACTTATACAGAAATGATTCATACCAAGTCAGCCAAATGGTGAGTTATTTCATTGGTATTTTGTGTAACTAAGATCGAAATAACTTTTCTTCACTTAAATATTATTTAAATATTTGCAAATATTTGATAGGCTTTAGCGATGCTTCTAAAAGTTATTATAACTGTAGGTAGCCCACAGAGAATTTCTTTACAGTGGGCCTCTCCACATTGGTTTTTAAAATAGATTAACCAAATTATGTCCCTTGTGATTCAAATGGTTATAAGCAGTGGGTAACTTTTATGCCAAGAAATAAAGCCAAAACAATGACTGCATTGAACCTCTTCGTTTAATGTGGCAGTTCATTCAGTTATATAAGAAATGGCAATCAAGGTGCAGATGGAGTGAGCCAATGAATTAGTTTAGGATAAGTATATCCTAAGATCTTTTTTTTCCAAGCTAAAGGTTGTATTTGGCTTTTGAATAACATAACAGAGGCTGTGTGCCAAGAAGTGAGCAAGGCTAGGACAAAGAAATAGATGGGGTCATGGCAGCAATTCAAGTTTCATTAAAAATGAAATGGAATTAATTAAATATAGTTAATATGATTTTCCCTATGTATTTAATAATTTCCCCTTTTGTCCAAAGTACCTGCATGAGAAATTGGGTCAAAAACCCATCAAGTTGATGGCAATAACCATGCAATCCAAGTTTAGACCCTTTTCTCATATTAAAAGCTACAGTTCAGCAAACAGAAGAGCCAGGAAGAAATCATTTGAGCTCTGGCAGTTCCTCTCAATCAGATAATTAGAAAAATAGTCTTCTTTCATTATCTATATTAACCTTATAGCTGTACTCAGACATTTTAGCAAAAGATTTGTCTCCAAGTGATGGAATACCCTCATTTTAGTAATGGCCCTCATTTATGGAATAGCATATCCTTCGAAATAACTCAGCCTCATCCAGTTGTTTTTTCAAAGGGATGTTTGGTCCCAAGTGCTACCGTGGGCTGTTTTTAATTTCATTTTACTGGATTTTTCATTTTGATTTGTATATTTTAGGTTAATTGGAAGTTAGGGATTTTATTGAGAGAATTTGAGGATGAGGATGATATTTTTCAAATTCATGAAATTGCATCTTACTTACTTTGTCATTTGGGGGGAAAAGCAATTATGTTGGAAGAGTTAGTGATAAAAGGAAACCAGGCTGTCAAAGAACATGGTGGCTGGACACTATCAAAGCTGACACCAGCCAAAGCATAGAAAAACACAAAGAAATAGTGCAAGATGTGGAGAGGCCTGGCCCATAGAATCGCCAAGAGTTGGACTCGACTGAATGGATAACGTTATCATCAAGATATTTTTATGTTTGCATTTTATCATTGTGAATTGATATGTCTGAATGACAAGCTTTCGGGAATTCCCTAGCATTTTGGTATTTAGCATTGTCAAGGATACTCATAGTTTCCAAGTTGAAGTTACACTGTGGTGGGGTCTGTTCATGTATTATGAGCATAAGGAGTTTTCATTGTGTTTTCAGACTGGCTAATTGATGGTCATGAATCTGCTGTGCTAGCCTTCTGTCTGTCTACCTTAGATAATAGCTGTCACAGTCCTTACTCTGTATGTTATAGATTACTGTTTTTTTCTTCTTGGGCTACTGGGTCTTTTGGCTTATCAAGCAGCTATCAATCAGCTGGTTTCTCAATCAGCCATCAATAAAATCAATCAGTTATCAATAGATACATAGAGAAAACCAAACACACACCCCATACTGGCAGGTAAATAAACAGGAAGCAAACCCCACAATCACTAGCACTTATAATGTTGCCTAGTTGCATAATTAAACATCGGCAAGTGACTAACCAGACTCAAAGACCATCAAGGAACCCACAGTTCAACCTTAATATTCTTTTCTATATAAACAATCTGGTACTTGTTTATTACTGCCACTTGGCACTGCAAGTTTCACAAACAGTGAAAATCACAAAAATCAATCAAAGGCTTGACTTTGTCATCATAGTCAAAAAGAGGAGTTGAACAAAAAGATAGATGAATGCTTAAACAGGATTAATTTTCACATGATTTGATTTGAATTTGTTTACTTCTTTAATGTATGCCCAAGTTCATTCCCTGGGCTCAGAAGGGCTACAGAGGCCATTCTTAAATATGAATAGCTCTGTTCAGTGCGGACGTACAAGTTTATACAATGAAAAAAGTTGGGATGGGAAGAGAAGAAGACAAATGCACTCTAAAAACAAATGAAACACTAATATAACACAAGGAACGGCCCCTTAAATCCTTTCAAAGGGCTTCAGTTCTGGCAATTGCCTGCTTACAGGTTGTTTGTTAAGGAAAGTGAGAGGGTGACAGTTTTTCTGAGGTGTCACATAAGAGACTGATGACTCTTTGAAACAAAGCTACCTACACAGCAGCCAATTCTCTGGCAAAAGCGCGTTTCAATTTGTTTCCTGTGGGTAAAGTATATTTATTAGGCCAGTGATGGCGAACCTTTTAGAGACCGAGTGCCCAAACTGCAACCCAAAACCCACTTATTTATTGCTGGGTGTCAGGTGGGCGTGGCCCACTGGGTGGGCGTGGCCATGGTGGTCATGGCAAACTGGGTGGGTGTGGCCAAGTTGGGCATGGTCACCTCGATGTTGCTCATGGGGAGGGACGCCTGTGTGGGCCGGGCAGGGTTGGGGGAGATCCAGGGGGTCTCTGGCAGGTGGGGCAGTGGGCAGGAGGCTCGTCCTGCGGGGTGAGGCAAGGTGAGGCGAGGCAGGGCGGGGGTGCCATTGTCCCAGGGCAAGGCGAGGCAGGGGCCGGGGCGGCTGCTGCCTGACACCATCAGCTCCCGCACACAGAGGTCAGCGAGCGCATGGGGGCCGACAGTGTCTGTCAGCAGCCACAGCCTGCCGGCCCCTCAACCAGCGCACTTTGGCCGCCAGCAGCCCGCCGCCAGCAGTTCAGAGAAGC
Source organism: Azemiops feae (assembly GCA_023970755.1). Classification (NCBI taxonomy): domain Eukaryota; kingdom Metazoa; phylum Chordata; class Lepidosauria; order Squamata; family Viperidae; genus Azemiops; species Azemiops feae. Next base: position 1,090,042 of record JALGBA010000170.1, on the reverse strand, counting down.
CGCCTCTGAGCTTGGCGGCTGGCCGACAGCTGAGGAGGCGATGCAGTGGGTCGTGCCTGGGAAAAGGAGAGCATGTGAGGCCAGGAGGGATGGGACGGGGGGGAGGGAAACCAGCCGTGCTGGGATGCATCCGGCCACATGGGACCTCAGCGAGTTAGCGGGCGGCTGGTTGAAGAGGGACGATTGCCATCTCCGGGGCATGGCGTGCGTGCCCACAGAGAGGGCTCTGAGTGCCACCTCTGGCATGCGTGCCATAGGTTCGCCACCACTGTATTAGGCCATGTAACTCTTCAAAAGGGTCCTTGGTCAGTTGTTCAAAAGAAGTGCTGCTTCAGCTGAAACTGTAATGCAAAGTAGCGCCCACCTCCTAGTGGAGAAGTGCGAATCCCCATTGCAGCAACTGTGAGCTTTGCACCTGCACAGAGAATGTCTTTGTGCACAGCATATGTCTCAAAGTCTTGTAAAAGAGAGCAAAGTGCCTCCGACAGGAAAGTACCTCATCAAAGTGGATTGCTCGGACTCTCATTTAGCTTTCATTTCTTTTTTAAAAAAGATTTTGACAAGGGTTAAAAAAAAAACCCACTGACCCACTGAAGAATCAAACACCAAATCTACTACCAGTCATGTCTCTGGGCTCTCCGTAGATCGCAGAGACAGTCCTATGGAATGAAATTAAGAGTAGAGTCCTGATCTAGTGATTGTTTTGGAAATTAGCCTACCTGTCCGGAAATATGCAAAACTAAATTAGAGAACACTAGGAAAAATGGGGAGGCAATGAGGTGCCAAGGAGCAATGTCATCATGTTGCCTTTGGATTAATGGTTGTTTTAAAACATGACGGCCAGTTTATGATAACATCCACAACCTTTATTTATCTTATTTATTTACTCAAAGTATACAGCAGCCTGCAGCTTACAATATTGTATGCCGGCGGTTTACAATAAAAAAATAAATAGAAGCACAAAATATATACTATAGCAGGGGTGCCTAACCCCTGGGCTGCGGCACATTCGGAACTGGACCACACAAGTGGTGGGTGAGTGTGTGCGTGCCAGCCCCACTTGTATGAGTGGTGGGCAAGGACGTGCAGGTGAGAAGCTGCATTTGTGCAAGCAGTGTGCATGCACACCCGCCACTTGTGCAAATGGAGCTGTGGGTGCATGGTCACCCGCTGCTCAAGCAGAACCATCCCGTCTCCTGCCACCACTGGTCTGTAAAGCCAGAAAGGGGACTGCTGAACTATAGAACAAAAATAAAAACACAAAAATAATAAAAAAGTATTCTTAATTCTAAGGGTGCCATTTGCATTGAAAGGTTTCCTATACTTGATTTAGCCAGCACATTTTTTTCTTTCCTGGTGTTGCCATTGCTTAGCTTGACCATCTTCTGTGAAACTTTTCTGAAGCATCTCCCTGGTCACAAGAATTAGACCAGAGGTGTCCAACCTTGGCAACTTTAAAACTTGTGGACTTCAACTCCCAGAATTCCCCAGCCAGCCATGCTGCATGGACTACCAGGGGTCCTCAACCTTGGCAACTTTAAGACTTGTGGACTTCAGCTCCCAGAATTCTGGGAGTTGAAGTCCACAAGTCTTAAAGTTGTCAAGGTTGAGGACCCCTGGACTAAACAGTACCAATACATTGCTGCATATTCTTCATAACACAGGATACTAGAGAGAGCACATTAGTTCCATAAGAAATGTTTCTTTTAGTTTGTTCTATGTACATATGCTTGCACTTTCACTCATCTGAAAGTGCAGGCAAGGCTTTTTATGCTTTATTATTATCTCACAATGCCAGTCTTTAAGAAACTCCACTGATTTCTTCCGTTTGTTTTTTAGCCCTGCCCCTGGGCTAGCAGGAAATGAGCCCAACAAATTTCTGTCACTTTTGTGCCATTGAGCTTGCTTCTTTTTCCATAAGAGTTCATGAATCCTCAGTATTTTGAGGCACATTATCTTCCAGTCTTAAATCCTCTCTTGGTAGCTTTATTAATAACTACATTTTCACATCACTGCACAGATGACATCAGATCACAAGAATATAAGAAGGACCAAGTTGGCTCAGACATAAAATCCATCTAGTCCAGTGTTTCTCAACCTTAGCAACATTAGGATAAATGGGCTTCAACTCCAAGAATTTCCCAGCCACCCATGCTGGCTGGGGAATTTTGGGAGCTGAAGTCCACATATCTTATAATTGCCAAGGTTGAACTAGATGGATCTTAAGTCTGAGCCTTCTGTTGATTTCTTTTTTATACTTTTTAATCCAGCCTACAGTCAGAGTGGGCTTGGTAGTCTTTCTTCTAGATAGTAATGAAATTTGACCCTGTTTAGCTTTTTGTGATTAATGAAAAGTCTGGAGAGCATGGCACTTGCCCATCAATAAAATAAAAATCCTCTAGTTTTCAATGCGCAGGGAGAGATGGGGGAATTGACAGTTAGCCACTAAGACGTGGTGACGCGGTGGTTAGAATGCAGTACTGCACGCTAATCCTGCCAACTGCCAGAAGTTCAATTCTGACCGTCTCAAGGTTGACTCAACCTTCCATCCTTCCGAGGTCAGTAAAATGAGGACCCAGATTGTTGGGGGCAATATGCTGGCTCTGTAAACTGCTTCGAAAGGGCTGTAAAGCACTAGGAAGCGGTATATAAGTCTAAGCGCTATTGCTATCTAAGTGCTGCTAGCTGAGCCCAAACAAGCAAACAAACAATCAGTTTGGCTGCCCGAGATTGAGAAGTTATCTGAGACACCATCAACTGATTGGTGTATATGCTGTATGTCAGACATGTCAAATTCGAGATGTCACGTGACGTCGCGCGACGTATCGGAGCTTTTTTCCCATTGCCGGCAATGGGGTGGGCGCGGTTTCTTCATGATGCGTCCGGCCCATGGGCCGGCAGTTTGACACTCCTGCTCTATGTGGAAGGTGACTAAGTAGATACTGAGAAACATGGCCTTCTTGATCTACCCACCATCCTAAATCATTTTGTGCCATTGATCAAACTAGTAATAGATATTGAAAAAACAACACTACATTAGAGTCCCAGTAATGCAAGCCCCAGTTTTTGCATATAATAATGATACTCATTCCTGTTTATTTTGTGAAGCTTTCCCAATGTCTTTGTTTGTTTATTTGTTTACTCACCTATGGCCATGCTTCTGATCTTATTGCCTGCCTTGCAGAAGGCTAAGCACTTGGCACCATTCTCTCGAGTTTATTGATCATAAAATATATTGCCCCTCCATTTCATTCTCAAGATAAAGTAGAATATGTATTCCTTTTCTTTCATATATCATTGTTCCTTAAATTCTCTCATGGGCTTTTTGAAAACCCCTTTATCCCACTAAAAATAGCTTAAAAGTAATGATTTTTTTCCAAGTGGCTATTTTGTTCTAGCTCTGTTTTCTATCTTTTTCATTTTATATTGTTTCTATCCCATAGTTTCTTGGCTACAACCTCAAAGTGACCTCACTACAGAACATCAGTTAAAAGTACAATAAAATGCAGATAGCAAAATAGTAAAACACGGAAGCAGTTTGAAAAACGTAAGTACAAAAGCAAATAAATCCATGTACAAGCTTAACTGAAAACTGCTTGCTTAATAAAACTCTCTTGATGCTCATTTGAACCCAGACAATGTGAGACAGCCAATAGTATCTTTTTGTATAAGTCACTTTCTAATCTACAAGCCTGAACTTTCATTATATTTGTGGCTGATTCAGATAGTAAAAAATCTTTACTAAATAACAATAACAAAATAATGGGAAAAAATTCAAAATACAGGGACTTGCAGGTCAAAATCGAACACTTATGGAGAATGAAGTCCACTGTTATGCCAAACACGACTGGAGCCCTTGGAGCCATACCTAAAGGACACCCTTGATGATTGGAAATTTTGAATTTATTGTACAAAATTGTACAATAAATACCTCTTGTACAAAAAATTGTACAAAAAATACCTCTTGGAACTGCCTATATCCTTAGACACTAAATAATTCTTAAGTCCTTGGTTAGGACTTGAATTATTAAGCTTTTATCAGACCATGAATCCAGCTGCAGATTAATCATCATCATCATCATCATCAAATAAATGTGGATTCTACAAAGCAGCCGAAAAAACAATGGACCACCTAGTTAGCTGTTGCAAGAAGATTGCACAAACTGACTACAGACAACATGATAAAGTAGTAATAATGGTGCACTGGAAGATCTGCAAGACATACCATTTTCCTGCAAGCAAGAACTGCTGGGACTACATAATAGGCAAAGTAATAGAAACCGAAAAAGCCAAAGTGCTCTGGGACTTTGGAATTCAAACAAACAAGCACCTGCCACATAACAGCCGAGACCTAACAACTGTTTATAAGAAATACAAACAAAAAAAAAATCTGGATGATGAATATTTCAGTACTTGGAGATAGCAGAAGAGAAGAGAAAAATCACAAAATATAAAGACCTGCAAAAAGAAGTATAATGACTATGACAAAAGAAAGCAAAGATAGTACCAATAGAAATCTGGAGCACCACTTGAACACCATCAGCATTGACAAATTCACCATCAGTCAATTGCGAAAAGCAGCTTTACTTGGAACAGCTGACATCCTGCAACAACACCTCCAACACCATCGAACAATAACATCTACCTACAGTATCTCAAATCCTTAGGAAGATTTGACAGGTGGATGAAAATGCCAAATCCAGTCTAAATATCTGGCTGACTGTGTGACCAACCAAAATAATAATACCCCTACCATAAGCAAGGGGAAGCAATGGATTTACTTTCTATCTATTTACTAGAGTCCTTGATGTTGTATCCCATACAGTTTTGGAGCTTTCTAAATCTCAGAACTAGCTGTTTAGTACTGTAATAAGTTGCATCAGGTAAGGGACTTGGAAAAAGGGGATGTCCCCTCTTCATGATATATAATCTTGTACTCCCAAAAGGCTAACTTGGATATATGCGGGAGTTTTCATGAATAAATTCCCTCTGAAAAACTGAAAATGGAAACTCTTCAAGCATTGAAGAAGGATCAAGCATCAGCATGCTGAGCTATCAAAATGTTGGAGGAGAATGCACAAAGTACCAACTTTGTTTTCCATGTGGGGAAAGCCTAAGCACCTAGAAACCGTTGGAAGCTTCTCACTCTGAACATAGAAAACTTTAGGCTGCAAGATGACCATTGCTTAGTGTTACTCTGAATAACAGCAAGGTACTCTGAATAAGGTATTCTTATCCTTGTCTAGACTGTAACTTTATATCAATGCTATCTATTCTATCTCAGCTTTTCATTAAGACCTTAGGCATGGGCTTTTAAAGCATCTGTTTATTTGGATTTGGGAATTTAGGAAATGAATCTATGACTTTCTGCAGACAAAGCACTTGCTTGACTACTCAGATGTGGTCTCCCCCCCCCCCCCCCCGTGATATTGATGCTATGATCAAACTTGCCTAAGCCACCAGAAGGAAATCTCTGTTGCCATAGGAACTTTATATATATATAAAGCACTCAACATTTTGTGTATCACAATCTGAAAAAGGGCTTATCTTTCTGGGTTGGTAACACATTCTTCCTCTACAATTATTTATACTAGTAATAAACCTTTTTTTTAAAAAAGGATGCATTATTCTCCATAGTAATTAAAGTCTAAATGTAAGGTTTGGGGATGGGATTAATTTTGATTTTTAGTAACTTTAGCTGGACAGTTAAGAGATCAATGAGAAAAAAAATGCCCTGGTTGCTAAAACTCCTTGTGTCACAAGGAAATAAACATCCCAGATGCTTTTCTTAGGGTATACACAAAATAGGTTCTGAAGCTCTGAGGAACCCTCATAAATAGCCAAGCACAGTGGCAGATATTTCATGGCATACATCTATATTTGGCTTGAGAAAAGATTCAAGCATTTCTAAGCTAATTGATTCATAAAACAGAGTGGAGGAAAAGTTTGTACATCAAAGTTTCTTTCAACTCATTTCCCCAAAACATTTACTTGGAGTTTAATGATATAAAGGTAGAGAGATGGTATAAGGGTATGATTTTTTTTTTACAAAAATAGAGTTGGAAGGGACCTTGGAGGTCATCTAGTCCAAGCCCCTGCTCAGGCAGGAAACCCTATACCATTTTGGACAAATGGCTGTCCAGTCTCTTCTTAAAAACTTCCAGTGTTGGAGCATTCACCACTTCTGGAGGCAGGTTGTTCCATTGATTAATTGTTCTAACTGTCAGGAAGTTTCTCCTTAGTTCTAGGTTGCTTCTCTCTTTGGTTAGTTTCCATCCGTTGCTTCTTGTCCTGCCTTCAGGCGCTTTGGAGAATAGCTTGACTCCCTCTTCTTTGTGGCAGCCCCTGAGATACTGGAACACTGCTATCAGGTCACCCCTCATCCTTCTCTTCATTAAACTAGACATACCCAATTCCAGAACTGTTCTTCATATGTTTTAACCTCCAGTCCTGTGATCATCTTTGTTGCTCTTCTCTGTACTCTTTCTGGAGTCTCAACATCTCAACATCATTTTATTATTATTATTTATTTTTATTTTTTTAAAAAAACACACCCTTTTCCAGGGCATTCCTTTGAACAATATCTTCTCCATGATGCTGCCTAAAAGAAAGGCCTCTTCTGTCACTTTACTGTATGTGACCTCGCTCCCCTTGTATTCAGGTAAAACAGCTCTTTATCCAGTCACCTTTCCTACTTCAGGATCCAATCTGGGTCAGTCATCGGGACCAGAGGTTTAGTCTTCTGAGCTTTCAGACTCATGCTGGAGTGTGAGAGATTCTGGTGAGAGAGAAGTTCCCTGAGGATGGGCTCCAACACAAGTCTGAAAACCCGGAAGACTAAACCTCTGGTCCTGGTGACTGGCTCAAATCCTGCAATATTATCCTGGGACACCTATATTTGCCCTCATTCGTTTCCGACTTCAGTTCAGTAAAGAGAATCTGATTCCAAGTGTGCCATGATGATGAACAGAATGGCATATGTTGCTCTTCTTGCTCTCTCCAAAGTCTCATGATTTCACCATCCACCCAAACGGCTGTGACTGAGGCAACTGAGAGCGGTCCAATTACAAACCTCCTTTGATTTCTCATCCAATGACAGGCTGAGCCATCCGGTGCTTCCTTAGATTTCCTTCTCCTCCTCATGAAGGTGCTTTATGCAAACACACACCAAAGGGCATTAATTCCCTCCTCCTTTTTTGCAGACAACCATCCATTATAAACAGAATGTTGTGGGTTATGAAATAAATGCAGGCTAAGTTAAAGATCTCTCACCTTGAATTATCTATTCTGCACTTAGGTACAGCCGTAGATACAAATCATCCTAATTTTGGAATCATCCTATGTACTTTTTCTGGTACATGAATTTCATATCCTGTCACTCTATCTATTAAATAATTAAATGTGTTGGCATGCTACACACTGACATTTAAACTTGACTGGTTCCATCTAGATCCCAGGGTAATATTTTCCAAAGACTTTTTTTTTCTTTCCTGTTTCAGGAAATTTTATTCTGATATATAGAATCACCAGTCCGAAAACCATGTTAGTGAAGTCAGAATTCTTTTATTAATGCCTGATAATGCCACTATAATATTTAACAGTAAGCTCATAAAACTCAAAGATGACTTTCAGACTACACGCAGGTTGTATATAATGACTGAATACAATGACAGCTGTTTGTGAAAAGTCAGGAGTTACTTCTGCCAAAAGCTATAAGCCCTGTTTCCACAAAAGGGTACAGTGGTTTGTCAGTCCAGGGCTCTACTCGGGGAAAGGAGGGGAAATAAAATTCTTACCTACTCCTATATTTAATAAAACTCAGCAAAAAGGGGTTAACAATTCTAGCAGCAGGTTTTCCATTCAATCTGCCATGAGAAGAAATTAATTTAAAGCCAAACAAAGGAGGATTTTGTTTTACTTGCTTCTATACTTAGCACAATGAGTGGGGATAAAGGCAGAGGTAGCCTACCTTTCTGTCAACTGGGCCCGAGTGTGAGGGCAGCCTTGTGAATCTGACATCCACATCTCATGCCCCTCCCCCCCGCAACATAAAGTCACATCCTCAGATACTAACTCAGATAATGAGAGTTTGTGTCCTTCACAAAAGCAATCACTGGAATGGAACATGACCCAAAGTCACCCTTGCTAAATCATCCATTGAATAGCCAACATTTCTTTTTCAAAACTAGAATAATCTAAATTAGCCACTTTCAATTTTCATCTGAGAAAACTGTTGGTTTATTTGGTTGATCTGCTGAATGAGAATTGCATCGATCCCTATGTAGGAAGCACTTGTATAACATTGGGGAGGTATATTGACTCATGGAGTATACCTTTGAGGGAGACCTTGGAAACTGGAAGTCCTGGGAAAATAATTTTCTTTGGTTTGTGCATTTAAATTTATTGGGAGGAATGAGCTGTAATTTTGCAGAAGAAAGTAAGAAAGGCAAAGCCAGTACAGTGCCTTGAAGATACTGATGATCAGAAATGGATATTAGATGAACTGGGGCAAAACATGCTATGCATTTTCAAATACTGTATCATGACCATTAAGCAAAAGAATTCTTTGTCAGATTATGTCCACATGGACATCATAACATTTTACCTGACCTTCATCGGAAATCAAAATAAAAAATTAGACTTTAACTTTGGGAGTCAGTTCCCTACAGGAAGTAAGCTTATTGTTGCATTGCACCACATACAGTTCATTTGAGATATACCTGACCTATCTTGAGGCCTTTGATCCCTAGCGTAGGCTGCACAATAATCAATAATAGGGCCCCTGGTGAAAGAATGAGACATCTAAAGGTTTATGATTCATCCTTCAGGCTAAATTAATTTTAACAAGAATATTATTGCCTTTCAATTATTTTTAGCCTCTTACGTAAGAGGCTTCCTAGTTCTTGTACAAAACAGAAATATGTCCATTGAGCTTCTGAATCCAAGGCTCAAAACAAGCACTGCCAAAGAAACACATTAAAAATAATAGGTGTGCAAGAAAGAAGGGTCACAGAACTGCAATCAGGCACAATTCAGATTTTAGTCTGGTATCTCAGCCAACTTTTTGAAGGTATCCAATTGCAAAAGGCTCCTATTGAGAATTTGGGTAATCTTTCAAGAAGATAAGGAAAGGTATAATTTTGGAGTGAAAATAAGAAAAAGATGCAATGATACCTATTTGCCTGGAAGTCAATGCCACTGAATTCAATTGAGCACATTATTGATTTTACCAAAAAAAAAATGATTCCTCTTTTCCCCTCTATCCTCAGATGAGCATTGGTGGGATGATCTTTGGAGTGGACCTGGGGACCCCTAGGAAAAACTGAAGAGGAGGAGACAAGGGGGAAGTCTCATTGTGAATAGCAATGTACTTTGAATCTCTGTGTTTTCAATAGTTTTCATATGCACAGTTAATGGAAAGATTTAATAAAGACAAGACGGTAAGTGGAATTGAAAAAATTCAGATGCTCGGCAACTGGTTCATATTTATATTTATGACCCTTGCTGTGTCCCAAGGTCATGTGATCACCTTTTGCGACCTTCTGACAAGCTAAGTCAATGGGGAAGCCAAATTCAGGTTACTAACTTATCAACTGCAGTGATTCACTTAACAACTGTGACAAAAAAGGCCATAAAATGGGGCAAAACTCACTTAACAACAGATTTTGGGCTTACTTGTGGTCATAAGGCGAGGACTACTGCTCCTGTCTTTTAAGCGATTCTTCCATGCCAGCAATAATTGCCCTGCTCATGTTATAGCTGCAGCCACATAAATCCTAAATCCCCAATTCTGGGGTGTTTTGGGAGTCAGAGCCTGCTGAATGGGATTGCTTATGAGAACACAACAGGAGGGAAATGACAAAAGGAGCATGTGTGAACCCAACCTGTCTTTGTTTCAGAATATCAGGTATATGTCTTCCTCATAATACCTCTCCTTCCACTAAATAGCGTAACTTTGTCTTTTGAAGTGAGAAGGAAGTTGGGAACCAAGGCCAGAAAGAGCAGCCTCAGAATTATCTGGCTGGTGGCTTCTGGGATAACCTGCAGAAGGGATCCAGGAATAGTCAACAGAGAGGAAAATCAGACTCAATTACCTGGAGAAGAATAAATTAAAAGCTGTAGCTAGCTATGACTATATTACCTCAGGACAAATTTACATTTTCTTTTCTGTGTGGTGCTAAGTCTAATTTATATCTCTGAGATTTATTTTATTTTATTTTTCTTTAAATTTGTGTTGTTTTTATATGTAAATAAATCTCTTCAATAAAAACATTTTTTTAATAAAAAGGAAAAATTCCAAATTGTCTCTCAAATTCAAGTGGGTGGAAAAATACGAACTGGTGTCACCTAAGTTGTTATGCATGTGTATGGAAGTAGGAGTCCATAGAGTAAAGAAAATTGCATTTTATATTTGAATGAATTAGAAAAACCAGAGATGAGAAATCTAAACACTCTGCTAGAGAGAGGTTTCCCTGAAGATGGGCTCTAGCACGAGTCTGGAAAGCTCGGAAGACAAAATCTCTGGTCCCGGTGACTGACCCAGATTGGATCCTAGAAATTTAGGATCCAATGTGCGGAGGCTTGTAGAAAAAAAGTGGGTATTATATGATCTGTTGCAAGGAGTAAACTGATTGAAAGAGACCAGTCTTGCTTAGTATTATGTTTCTGTTCACATTGTTCCTTGGAAACGAGCCTTAGTTCTGTCAGGAGAAATGTAATGTAATGAGAATGCAATCAGAATAGAGCTGGAAGGGACCTTGGAGGTCTTCTAGTCCAGCCCCCTGCTCAAGCTGCAGTAGGCATTTTTATTTATTTTTTAAATCCTATTTTTATTATTTTTATATGTAACTCAAAGCAATGAACATACCCAATTCTCCTTCCTTTTCCTATTTTCCTCTCAAGAACAACCCTGTGAGGTGGGTTTGGCTGATTAAGACTGGACTAGAACTCACAGTCACCTGATTTCTAGCCTGGTGCCTCCCACACTAGACCTAATTTGTCTATTGGATATGTAAGAAGTCTGTGGGTTAGAACAAGGAGATAGAATCAAGAATTGAATGAGTGATGAATGAAAATGTACTGATTACAAAAATAAGCATTCAGTGTGAAAGAAGTATAAAAGGTGATTTATTCTTATAGAGACAATAATGTGGATTGAATGGCAAAACAACATGAAGGAAGAAAGAACAGGTTGAGAGCGAAGGAAAGATTCTTCTTGCATGGAGTTGCAGACTTAGGGAAAAAGAGGGGCTGTGACAAATTTAAAGGACAAAAGGGGATGCATGACTCTGTGTAGGTATGTGGTAGAAACAAAGATGATTTATAAGGATAGAAAAGTAAGCAAAGGCTGAGTGAATGGCATTAGCGTAACCTAATTTAAGCTCCATCTCAGAATAACAGAACAACAGAGTTGGAAGCAACCTTAGAGGACTTCTAGTCCACCCCCACCCACCCACCCCGCTCAAGTAGGAAACCCTATACCATTTCAGACAAATGGTTCCACTGATTAATTGTTCTGTCAGGAAATTTCTCTTTACTTTTAGATTGATTCTCTCCTTGATTAGTTTTCATCCACTGCTTCTTGTTCTGCTTTCAGGTGCTTTGGAAAATAAGTTGATCCCCTCTTCTTTTTGGCAGCCCCTTAGATATTAGAACACTGCTATCATGTCACCCCTAGTCCTTCTTTTCATTAAACTAGATATAACCAATTCCCGCAACCATTGTTTATATATTTTAGCCTCCAATCCCCTAATCATCTGTTGCTCTTCTCTGCACTTTTTCTCAACATCTTTTTTAGATCGTGGTGACCAAAACTGGATGCAATATTCCAAGTGTGGTCTTACCAAGGCATAATAGTGTTATATATCTCCTTTTCTTTCTTTCTTTCTTTCTTTCTTTCTTTCTTTCTTTCTTTCTTTCTTTCTTTCTTTCTTTCTTTCTTTCTTTCTTTCTTTCTTTCTTTCTTTCTTTCTTTCCTTTCCTTTCCCTTTCTTTCTTTCTTTCTTTCTTTCTTTCTTTCTCTTTCTTTCTTTCTTCCTTCCTTCCTTTCTTTCTTTCTTTCTTTCTTTTTCTTTCTTTCTTTCTCTCTTTCTCTCCTGCCTTTAATTCTTTGTCTTACTGTTTTTTACTCTTTTTCTGCACTCTGCAGCAGGTTCTTTAACCCATAAAAGAATAGTGTGATGGGTATGTAGACATGTAGATACAAGAAAACCTCAAAAAATTGTTTGAAAGTTCTCCTTTTGTCAAAACAGAAGCATAAAGCACATTATATGTTATTATTACATGGAAGATGTTATCCAAGGACTGAGTTTGTGGGCACATTTTTCCTATTTGGAACATTAATGTTAAAAAGGATTATTACTATGGGAAGGCATTCTTCCTAACTCTAAAAAACATTGCAGATGATATCTGGAATAGTTTCCTTTTCCATCTCCATCCTCAGAAACCAAACTCTGCAATACATGGGAGATCAGAGACTATTCCAGGAGGATCTGACAGTTTTCAGCACCTTGCCTGTTTATTTTTTCATACTATGTGCAGGTATGAAAGTACAGATGAAATGAATGAAAAAAATGAATGAATGAATGAAGACGATCCAGAGAAGCTGCAGGTGTTTTAAAATATTTATTTGGGGAGAAAGTTTCCGCAGAGAAAATGTATAAACAAGATTCTGCCTAGCAAACTCCCTGGAGGACAGCCAGCATTTGCTTGCATGGAAATTATGCTCAGCAGTCATAGAGGCCTCCAGAAAGGGGGAAAAACAACCTCCTTCCTTCCTCTCTCTCCCTTTCTTACTCTATTCCCATAGCCAATATGATAACTCTGATGTGCCCACTGGTTGTAATGGACCACAACTACAATACACACCCAGTAGGACCATAGTTGGAGCTGCAATCAAACATGTTGAGGGAATCAGGTCAGAGGAGATTTCTTCTTTCTGTTTGAGTGTGCATTGCCCTTCACCTCCAGACACACCTCTTCGTTTCAATATCTTCCCAGGGCTGGTTCCAGCTCCTTCTGTGCATCTTTCATCTCCTAGCATCCCCTCCGTGCTCCTATTCCTTCCTAGCTTTTAGCCACAGAAGGATGTGAGCTGCAGCTCCGATGGAGGACATGCATAACATTTGGCTTCAGCTTGAAGCAAAGCAGTCACTCACTCACTCACTCACTCTCTCTCTCTCACACACACACACACACCCTCGACTTGCAGAAATGCGGAGCTCTCTCGCTCTCTCTCTCACACACACACACACCCTCGACTTGCAGAAACGCGGAGGGAGGGAGGAAGGGAAGGGAGGTCGAGGACGCACTCTTAGCAACTGAGAAGGGGGAACCGACTTGCTCTTGGTTCCCTTGCGACGCGGGGCGGATCTAACAAGGGCCACCTCCTCCGAGGCCTTCTCATTGGTTGCTCAGAGATTCCCGTGCCTCCCGGTCGGTCCGTTAAATGGGGCATCATTAGAAAAACAAGCCCGATTTCGGAAAGCGTGGAGGTGAAAAGCGCTGGCGGAGAGAGGGGCCCGGCAGGCTAACCTTTGGAAGGGGTTCAACGGGCCACAGGGAGGCGCGCTATTTACGCGACTGGATTCTTCCTTCCCCGGTACCTCACCGACGGCGCCCCCGCTCCTGCCTGGAGGACAGCGGACGTCGCGCGGAGCTGCGCGGGGAAGAGGCGCCCCTCACGACTGAAAGGCCGGAGCTAGACGCAGAGGCCCTGGGGAGGCGGGAGCCTGGCCTCGGAGGGTGGAGGAGGAAGGCTCCATGATTGGCAAGGACGGCAGAGTTCAGCCGCTGCTTTGCCAGCCCCCGGCCTCCAGCCTCCACCGCCGGCTCTGAACATGGCTGGCTCCTCTCCTCCGCGTAAGTAGCTGTCGGCGGGGCTGGGCTGGCGCATCTCCTCCCGCCCCTTTGCCGGGCCGCAGGTGAGCGCCTCCATTGTGTGGCCGGACAGCACCTGAACCCGCCGGGCTGGGGCGAGCCGCCCGCAGTGCCCTCCGGCCAACAACTCCTTCGGCGGCGGCGGCTGCGGATCACTCCCGGCGCGCCACTCGGCCGACGCCCGCTCCTTTCTCTTTTGCTGCGGGGACGCGGCAGCGCAGCCTCTCGCCTCCGTTGCTGCAGTTGCCGGCCTCCCCCACTCGCGTGGCTGCCGCTTATCTAAGGCAGAGGTTTCGGAAGGAGAAAAAGGCGCCCCGAGCCGGGCGGGGCAAACGATCGCAATTCTTAAGCCCCAGTTCTGAGCCTTAATGTTGCGCTTTAGGGCTGGTGTAAGCAAAAGCTGAAGGTGCCTAGTTCGGGCTTTATTAGCCATATCCGCCTTCCCGGCTTTCCATCACAATATGGCTTTCCGGCTAGGAGCTGCAGTATGACTGAAGTGGGCAAAAGGGGCGGGGGAGGCGGCCGCCCAGGGTGGCTGGAAGCGGGCCGAGCAGGACCGAGCGCGTGAGCGTCTGGGGGCTTTCAGACGAGGGTGTGTTCTGCGGGAGGGAGGCCGCCGGGGGCGGGAAAACAGGCTGGGGGAACCGGGTTTCCCTGTGAAAAGGACTGGGAGAAGAGGGAGACTTGAGGGATAGCCGGAGAGGGGCGGGGACGCGTTGGAAAGACCCTCGAGAGGCTGGGCTTCTGTGGGGTGAGCCTCGGAGGCCGGTGCCTGGGATTTTTTTTGGGGGGGGGAGGCTCTGAACTAGCCTTAGAAAGGCGGGGCGACCTGCATTTGAGTCGGACAATTCATCCTGGGGGTGGAACTGCAGTCACTCGGTTTCCCTTGAAGACGCTGCATAAGAGGCTTCCTCGCCCTCGGTCTCTCCCAACACTCGCGGAGAACCAGGCGCCGAAGGGCTTGCATTTTAGCTCTCCGTTCCCCGCGGGGCGGGTGGAGAGGAGAGGAGAGGCGGAGAGGGCATTAGGAGGCAGACGGGACCGGGCAAGAATTCCGTCCCCCCGGGATGGTTTAGCGGGAGAGGAAGGGAGGAGCGGGCAGAAGCTCCCGGGCAGGTGACGGCCGCCGCCTTCTTGGCCAGGTGAGTCGGGCAGCAACGTCAGATCCGAGCGCCTTTTTGCTTTTGTTTTGCCTCGCAGCTGCCTCGGCTGAGTTCCCGCACGAGGATGCACCGTGATGACCGCCACAAAGCGGGGACAGCATCTCGGGAGGCGCGAGCGGCACCATCTTTTCCAGCAGCCGCCGAAAGCTCGGTTGTAATGGAAACTGGGGGCGATGCCAGCACAGCCCCTTCGCGGAGGGGAGGCGGCGGCAGTGGCGGCGAGTTACCAACTGCTGGTGTAGCAGAAGCCGCCGGTTTCCCAGCGGCCGCCGCTCGCCCACCGGCTCCTGCGGGGGGAAAGGATATGAATATGGATGATGGGCCAGGCAGCGCTAGTCGAGGCGGCGGCGGCGGCGGCGTGGATCCTGCTGCAGTGCCGAAAGGAGGCAGAGCCGCGGCCCCCGCCCCCTTTCCCCGTGTGCCTTACGCCAAAGATCCCAAAACAGCCCACCAGCGCTTTCTGCGGAGGAGTGTGGTGGACTCCGATCAGGAGGAGCTCCCCTTTGAGCCCGCCGAGCCGGAGCAGCAGCAGCAGCCGCCGCCGAAGAAGGTCCTCTTCCTCTCCAAAACCAGGCGGATAATCGCGGAGAGGGTGAAAGCGGGGCAGAGGCCCGTGGTGGTGGAAGAGACGCGGCCGGGAGAGGAGCCGGCCGGCCAGGTGAAGGGGGTGGCCGCCGAGAGGCTCCCGGCAGGTGACCAGGCGAAGGAAGGCGGCGGCGGCGGCGGCAAGGAGGATGCCGGGAAAAAAGAGGTGCCCGAATCCTCCAAGGATCAGAGCAAGTCCAAGAAAGAGGAGGCCGAAGAAGAGGAGGAGGAGGCCGATATGAAAGCGGTGGCCACCTCCCCCGACGGCAGGTTTCTAAAGTTTGATATTGAACTTGGCAGAGGATCTTTCAAAACGGTCTATAAGGGGCTCGACACGGAAACGTGGGTTGAGGTTGCTTGGTGCGAACTTCAGGTAAGCCGCGTCAAATGTCTTGTCTGGGCTTAAATGCAGTAGGCGCTGGGGACAAAGTGCATATGTCATCTATGAAAGCTTTGCTGGAACAATCTCCACAGTTTATCCTCCCGGAGCTAACTATAGCTCAGGGTTTTCATTGGTTCCATCCTTCCTCTCCCCCCCTCCCCCGTTATGCATAGACACACTCCCCCTAGGATTAACCCCTTCTGTTCTGGGCTTTACAAAGGGCAAGCTACTTGTCTGGGCTAAAACAAATACATATAATCCTTATTCTGTGTTTGATATCAGCAACTTTTAGCAGGTCTGCCAAATCTTAGGGCCTTTGAATAGGCCTTGTTTTATGCTGCTGTTCTGTACTATTCTGAACTCAACTCTATTAAATTTAGCAGGGCAACACAGAAAAGTAATTATTTCAGAGAAGTAACACCATTTATAATGTCATGCTGAGATATCTACAGTATATGCTACTACAACTCTTGGATCTGTTTATTTGTAACCTTCAATTGGGGGAAATGGACGTTTGAGGTAACAATCCCAACTAAAAAGAGCAATGTTTGCTAGCATCATGTCTGTGGCACAATAAAGGTAGCTACTTTGGAACCAAGGTTGAAATTTGAAATCTCTTAATGGCAGTGGCAATGAGGTAAGGCTGAGGGAGCAACTCCTGTGTTTGCTGGTGAGTTGGGCTGGCTGGGGGGCACCAGCAGTCAATGGCTGAGCTCTCTTTTCCTTGTAGGGAGGGGCCCTTGGGGACATGCCAGGATGGGGAGTAGGGTATAATTTTACTTACTTATAGTTCCCTTTGTTCCCCTCACTCCAGCAAAGTTGCAGGCAGTTCTGCAGGGCAACTGAGAAGGAAGAGGAGTGATTTTTGATGTTCCCTGCCAGCTTCCCACAAATAATATCAATTTGGAAGCCAGCAGGAAATCAGAAGTCTATTAACACTGCTCTTTTGCCCACCCATGGCCATTCCATTACTCACCCTCTCCAAGCAAAGTGGCAGGCAGTTCTGCAGGTCAGCCAAGGAGGACGAATGATTTCCAATGGTCCCTGCCAGTTTCCCACAAGCAAAGTCGGTGGGGAAGCCAGTAGGAAATCAGAAATTGCTCCTGATCCCACTGCTTATTTGCTTCCCATGGTCATTTTGTTGCTCCGTTTAGATGAGGAAATATTTCTGAAAGATTGAGCCAACAGATCATGGGTTGCCTGGTATATGATATTTTCAAAGTGATAAATCCTATTCTTTATACAGAAGCAGGCTGTATTATTTTAATTGTAGAATGTGCTACATATAAGCATGTACAGGCTTGTACATGCTTATTCAGAAGTCCTATGGAGGTGAGTAAGATTACATACTTGAGTGAGAATAATGGAATAATAATGGGAAAAAAATCATTGGTTTGTTTAGACTTGAATGAATTCAGCTTTAAAATAGCCTGAATGAATGAAGAAAATTGAATGTTGATGTTTCTGGAACTAATCATGTATATAAAGGGACTGGTTTATCATTTCTGTTTTAGACATAAGAGTGCCACTTTCTCTTGTTAAAAGCTTCTTTACTTAGTTAGGAAAAGGAATGACTCCTTGTTAAACTTCTACAGAAATGCTGGCTGATGTTTTATTTGCTGAAATCACAAAGCTGTGGCTAATGCTTATGTTAAATTATATGAAAACATGACCAGGTGATTACTTAAGCATCATTTTTCTTTTTGAAACTCTGGTGTGTTAATCTAGACAATATTTTCTTTAGCATGATGAGAATTTGATATACTTTGGTGGCAATATGTATATGTGATGAAGAAATCAATTGTCAGCTCTGTTTTTCTATCCCATCTACCTATAATTACGAACTGGTCCCAAGATTACCATGAAAACAGGCTGGATTAATCACATTTCCAAGAGACAGTAAAAGCATCCTTGGGGGATTGTCTCACAACTGCTGTTTCTTCCAACACAATATGCATCCTTCCTGCCTGATAAATTCCTATCTAAGTAGCAATTGCAAATAAATTTCCTGTCCTTATAGATAATTATTCTTTTCCTGCCCCATGTACTTTTTGTAATTAGAACACTTGAAAAGACCAACTTCAAAACTAATTTGGCTGGCCCCAAAGCTACAAAGTTCAGCCCTTGCATTGGCTGATTTAGAGACAAAATTTTTGTCTCTAAAGCATCTCCTTTGGAAATCAGATCATGGCCATGCTGCAGATTATCCTTATAATTTTCTGACCCTGTTTGGATGTAATAATAAAACATAGTTTAGTAGTATGAGGAATAACTTGGATAAATTGTGCACCCTGTTGTACTTCACCATCTTCAGCATATTGACTCAAAAGATTCAGATGCATTTTGTTGATGATAAGGTCAGTATTAGTGCTGGATATCTCATAAACTGCAGTATGAAGATGGGAAGATGGAAGAAAAGGAAATATGTGACTTCCCAATTTATTTGGGCTTGTTCTTATGTAATTTTGGTTTATATAATTTCTGTAGTTTTTATTGACTATTAGCCATCAAATTGTTTTTGACTCCTAGCGACCACATAGATATCTCCATGGGCAATCTATCTCTAATCTGTTCTTTCAGATCTCCCAGTGATGCACTCATCACTGCTGTGAGTCAGTCTGCCCACCTTGCTGCTAGTCATCCTCTTCTCTTTCCTTCCACCTTTCCCAGCATTAAAGACTTTTTCAGGGAGCCAGAATTTTGCCTAATCTGACTGGATCTCTATAGTTAGAGCCAGTGAAATATTGCATGTTTATGCAAGCATGTGTGTGTGTATATATATTCACATAAAAGAATGATATAGTTCAGTAAATTCAGTAATAATTCTATAGTCATAGGCTGTTGAGTAACATTATTGCACTGAATAATTGAATGTATTTGTCAGTTCCTTTAGTAAGCTGAAATGGGTTCTACCCCTGTGGAAACTATTGCAAAAGAAAGTACCTTTATTTGAAAAAGAAGCAGCCAGTAGATTCTTGACAAGTGATACTTGACAGGACTGCTTGGCCTAGATTACCAGTATTTGTGCTCAAAAACTGAGTCTACCCTTCCCTTAGCCCTCTGTCTACAATTAGAGTCTTAGCCCTCAAACTAGACTCTGGAAGTACCTGGAAACAATGAAAGTCACTTTTATCCTTAAAAGTGAAGTTTCCAACTTCATTTTGACATGCCAGAGAATATTACAAGAGTCACAAGGCCCATCTCTCTACCGTCATAAAATATGGGACCCATTTTTCTCTCTGCTGTATGCAGATAACTCAGAAGGACTCTCCATGGTCTTATACATTAGAGAAGGCTTGCAAAACTTAGGGAAGAGCCTCACCGAATAATTAAAAATAATCACAGGGCCACAAAGGGATACCTGGGATGATAGTCAGCTGTTCGGCAGCTAGCAGAACAGTGGCTGTGCTGGAGGAGACTCAGCCATGAGGCTGGGAGGACTCCAGCAGTATGTCTTTTGGGGTGGGGGTGAATTTATTGTCTTGATAAAACCTCGGCAGACTGCTTGTTGTGCAGACCTGCATTAGAAGCAGGTGGCTGTCAGGAAGTGACTTATGACTAGATGCTGACCTCTTAGCAATTTCCTTGGTAAACCTTTGTGTGTCTTAGGGATACATGGAGCTAACAATATGATACTTTCCTGTGGATAAGATTTGACTGAGGCAAAAAGATATAATTTTATTGGTTTCATCATTGAATTTTGATATCTATAAGTTGAGTAGGGATAGTGTGTAATAAGCTTCAAATGTGTTGTTATGAATAATCTTTGTATGCATGTAGTCTCATAAATTTATTGACTTGTATGAAATAGATATTCCCCCAAAAATGTAATGTGTGAAGTTGTGTTTCGATTTCTGTTGCCTAACGAAATGTAATTGGTAAAACAATATTGCTACAGTAAATGTGTGTTCTGGTTTGAATATATTATGTCTCAATATAGGTTCAGTGTTTAGTTTAAAATAAGCAAATATCTAGCAGCTTATATTTAGATTTTGTGTATAGCTAAGATATTAAATATTAAGGGAATGTTCAGGAATATGATTGTGAAAAGAACTATATTCCTTTTCTCTAACTATTCTTTCTTCAGAATAGAACATTTTCACATGCATCTTACATGACTTTTGATGCTTTTGAGAATATTATCTGCTGATAATTTTTGTTAAAAAAATACAAAGCCAATTGCCTTTCATTAGAGAGATATTTAATTGAAGATACTGAAGTTATTTAAGAACAAAGATTTTACCTTATGAAACTGTTTATGTGGTTACTGTAAAATGTTATTTTTATAATATACCAAAACTCTTTGAAAGCAAGGTATAATATGTTATTCACCCATTTATCTATTTCTGAAGTTTTATGATTTAATGTATTGACATAATTTCTCTGTCAGTACCTGCTTCTTTTGAGTTCAAGTGATTTTATCTAGCCATAAACATTTCAACCACTCTTTTTAAAAATTATCTTATTTTTTTAGATTGTCGTGTCTTCTCCTGATCTTACCCTTTGCATTATACAATATGTCCAAGATATTTAATCTTTAGCTTTATTAGTAATACTTCCAGTGATCAATCTGGCTTTACTTCACCAAGAATTGAATGATTTGATTGTGTACTCATTACAATATAGTAATACTTTCTGAAAATAAGATCCTGTGGTCTTTGGGAAGGTACACTGTATTAGGGCTGATAGCTTGATCAGAATAATATATTTATCTTTAGGGGAAAAAATCTACCCTTTCAAACCTTCCTGTTTGCAGGAATGAAATCCTTTGGTGTCCTTAGTGTTTTGAATTTGGAAAGCAAAAAATGTAGCATTGGATAATCACAGTGTAATCTTCTTGTTAGTCCATCAGCTCTGGAGTTAGCTTAATACTGTGGGTGGAGTGAAACAAGAGAGAAATGTGTCCCCCTCCCCCCAAATTAGCACTACTATATCCAGGTTGCAACAAATCCAGATAATCACTAGATGATGGCGAAGAAAGCTTTCTGTATCCTTTTGTTTTTAACAACCAGTCATCTGGATTTTTGTAGCCCAAATATGGTAACCTGAGGAAAAGACTTCAACTCACGTTTCCCTTGAATAGTAACATTGCTCTACCACTCTTGTAAACACTGCAGGGACACCAGAGAAATCCAAATAGTTATACTTAATGGCATTGCAAAGGGCTAATGTTGAGTAGCAGCAGATATTTAGGACAGGAGGCAAGTAGTCATTTGGCTGGAACACTGATGTCCATATTTAGGAATAAATCAAGCAAAGCATAAGGTGGTGCATCTGTTTCTGTCATAAGAAATTGGAACTGTGAGGGATAGTAAGGTCTCAGGTGGTGAGCTTAAAGTGAAATCTTTTAATAAAAATAGACCTGTCCTGAATACAATTAAAGGATTAGATTGATAAAGAATATAGAGGGATCTTTTTTTTTTTGAAACGTGAAATTAAACTATTTGTAATAATTTTTTGTTATAAGACGAAAATGACAAATGCATTCCCCAGAGTTTAGGAATCAAATGTTCCCAGCTTTTGAAAGCATAATGTTAAGCAGATGAAAATATTTCAGGTCTGTACCCTATTAATCTACTGTGGTTGTTGATCTTCTGCTTTGCTTTATATGTCAGTTTTCCATTCATCAGGGAGGTTTCTTCATAATATGAAATTTAAATATCCGTATACATTATTGTTTTTTTTTTAAAAGAAAGTACTTGATTCTATCAAGCTACAGTGACACAATTTTTTTGTTTTAAAAGTTCTATTTATAATTGTGTGGATATTACAATAGGGTTAGTTCACTTTTGTTATCTTTGCAATCAAAAGGAAGAAAGCTTTGTTCACTTATAGTGCATTTATTGTACAGAAAGCCCTCTCTCTTCCATTCCTTTGAATTTCCAGGTAAAACTGGAAGGAGCCTCAGCCTGGAATCCTGGAGACCCACTGCCAATCAAAATAATGCAATACTGAGCTAGATAGAACAGTGATCTGATGCAGTGTAAGGTAGCTTCTTTCATCCTATAGAATGGTAAACAACAACTTTGAGCAATTCTGTTTTGCCATTTTGGGTGCTGTCTATTAACCATCGCAGTCATTTCCATATATAGATTTCATGGGATCCCATTATTTTGCACCAATTTTACATTTTACACAAACTTTTGGAAAGTTTTTAAAAACAGCAGCAAGACAAGTATGCTGAGATTGTCAAGTTAAGGTGCTGACAATGGAATGAGGCTTTCTGATAATGGAAATACTAGTTTTCTACTATCTGTAAAGAAAACAGCTATGGGATTTGTTCCTTATGATGCAGCCAGATTGGGTATTATTTTGCAACACAAATTAACATTAGTTCCATCAGTACTAAGGGGGATGGGGGATATGATAGCAGTGTTCCAATATCTCAGGGGCTGCCACAAAGAAGAGGGAATCAAGCTATTTTCCAAAGCGCCTGAAGGCAGGACAAGAAGCAACAGATGGAAACTAATCAAGGAGAGAAGCAATCTAGAACTAAATTTCCTGACAGTTAGAACAATTAACCAGTGGAACAACCTGCCTCCAGAAGCGGTGAATGCTCCAACACTGGAAGTTTTTAAGAAGAGACTGGACAGCCATTTGTCTGAAATGGTATAGGGTTTCCTGCCTGAGCAGGGGGTTGGACTAGATGACCTCCAAGGTCCCTTCCAACTTTATTATTATTATTATATAGTATTCATTATGATATAATTATTGATGCAATCGTGATATGTAAATGGGTATACATATATGTATTATAGGTCTCCCCCCAATACCCCAGCAACATATGAAAGGTTGTGAGAAGCTAACGAAAGTGCATGGCTGTAGATAAGGCTATGTATCAAGAAGCTACACCAAAATTACAATTCTTTATCTAGAAATAAAAGTAGGTGCATCCAAGGTTCCTATAGCAGTTTCAGCAGTTTTATGGTTGCTTTGTTTTATTTATACTATCTTTATTTCTATAAGAAACTCAAGGTGGCAAACGTACTTAATACTCCTCCTTCCTCATATTTTTTCCATGATAACACAACAACCTTGTGAGGTAGATTGGGCTGAGAGAGAGTGATTGGCCCAAAGTCACCCAACCGTCTTTCCTGCCTAAGGCGGGACTCACAGTTTCCTGCTTTCTAGCCTGAAGCCTTAACCGCTAGACCAAACTGGCTCTCTGTTTGCCAAAGATTTATAGAAGAGAGATTAAAACATAGTAAACACGTCTTTTTACATTACAAATCAGAGCTGTTCCTCAATAAAACAATACAGGCATCTCATGCATGTTGCGGAACTGCTCTGAGTTCCAGAAAATATGAGCTTTGAAATATAAAGCTATGTCTAGAAATGCATTTTCTCATCAGAGTTGTATTGATTTTACCGCAAAACAATTTAATTAAATTAACTTTAATTGAGTTAAAGTACAAATGGAAAAATTTAAGGGGAGATATGAAGTTGAGAATTGTTGCCTAGATGATATATTTATATATTTTAATGTATTGGCCCTTGCTCAAGGAAAGGATGCCATTTTGGTTCTGTTTCAGGAAGAAAAATGTCTTAGGTCAGCACAGCTGTGGGCTAATATGATAATGTATCAAGTGCTTGAATTATCGAAGTAAAATGTTTCTGTCCTAAATGAATAATAGGAAGCCTTAGAAGGAAATACAGAAGTTGCAACTGAATATAAAACATTTTCAAAGGATTCTGTGAGGGTAATGAGGACAGTCTCAGTAGTATAATCCCTGGTTTTGGTTCAACAAATGATTCTTTGTGCAACATTTTTTGCTATGCATAATTTAAATTAGTTTCTTTAGGCAAGGTTTAAAAGTAATCAAAGAAGTAACTTTTATCAAAGACAACTATTTCTGTAAAAGATATAAGATAATGGTGAATAGGTTTTAGAAAACAAATGGAGAAAGTCAGAATGTCAGCATTTTCATAATAGGAAAGATATTTAAAAAATAATCAGCTTGATAGAGCAGATAGTTAAACAAACCTAACCTGATAACTGGAATGGTTCCCTTTTGAATCACAGCAGAACATGATATAGCTTCTGTTTTCTGATTTTAAAATTTATTTGTTTAGTAAAAAGCAATATTATCTGCTTTTATAGTAATTACTGTAAATTAATTACTGTTAGTAGTTGTAGTGCTATTTTTTTTTAAAAAAAAGAACAGGACATAAAGCAGCAGTTTTTCTAGAGGAGAATAATACTTTTGAACATTGTAAATCAGCGGTGTCAAACTGCCGGCCCATGGGCCGGACATGTCACAAGGAAACCGCACCCACCCCATTGCCGGCAATGGGGAAAAAGTTCCGTGACGTTACGAGTTTGACATGTCTGCTGTAAATTGACTTTGCTTATACAGGTAGTCCTCAACTTACAACAGTTCATTTAGTGACTGTTGAAAGTTACAACATCACTGAAAAAAGGGACTTATGACCATTTTTCACACTTACGACCGTTGCAGCATCCCCATGGTCCCATGATCAAAATTCAGATGCTTGACAATTGACTCATATTTATGACGGTTGCGGTGTCCAGGGATCATGTGGTGATCTTTTGTGACCTGACAAGCAAAGTCAATGGGTAAGCCAGACTTACTAAACAGCATTGTTATTAACTTAACAACTGCAATGATTCACTTAACAACTGTAGCAAGAGAGGTCATAAAAAGGGGCAAAACTCACTTAATAAATGTCTCATTTAGCAACATGAATTTTGGGCTCAATTGTGGTCATATGTTGAGGACTACCTGCACTAACTGTGCAGTCACAGTTTAATTAATGTATAATTAGAAGTATTTCTTCCTGTCTCCCTGAATTTATCTAAAACTACTTTAAAATATGTCTATTTTTCTGTAAATATTCTTTATTATTTGATTCTGAAGTTTATTTTTCATTGCTTCTTGAGTCTGTCAAGTATCTTTAATTTTCTTTTCTCTTGATTAATATCACAAAAGAATCTGCTTAATTTCTCAAGTTGACTGGATTTGATTATTGTAACTATTGTGATTTGGCTTATGATTTCTCATTCTGAATTCTTGTTTTCTAATTCATTTTTACTGCTACACATTCTGGCTAATTATTTCCATTTCTGATATGTCTTATCTCCCTTCCTTCCTTTCTTGCATTTTACTTATTTTCATATCTTAATAACATTTTCCTTCCGAAATCTTCTTATTTTCAATTTTTTTCCTTTACTTCTGTTGATATTCTCTCAGGATTAGAGTATCCTTAAGATTTGTTTTATGCAAGATTTATGTACTTATAAAATTGATTTCATGCTATGTCTGTCTTTAGACTTTAAATAACCTACAAGCCTCAAAAAACAAATACGTAATTAAACAATGTTGAAAACCAATTATAATCATAGAAGCCATAATCCTATATGTCACTAAGTCAAAAATACATCCCGTGCACAGAAACTTCTAAAAGGTTCCTAAATAAGTGTCGAAAAAGCCCTGTTTTAAAACCTTCTTAAATGTTAAACCTGAGGGTGCCACCCTCTTAGTAGGAGGAGAAAGCTTGCCTCCAAATCATTTCTCATTGCACATACGGGGAGTGGGGTCTTTCAGCAAGTACTCTGTAGTGACATGTCTTGCACAGAGAGACTTTTTTTTGGAGAAAGCCTCATATATTAGCCAGTCTTCAAGTCATGGAGGGCTTTAAAGCATCTTGAATTGCACCTGGAAACATTAGCAACCAATGCAGTTCCATGGGTTGTCATGATTAACATATGGACCAGTACACTTTAACTTTGTGGCTTTCAAGGACAGTCCTATGTAGGGCATATTCTAATAGTTCACCTGTGAGATGATGAGCTAATGACAGACTGCTGTCGTACCTTCTGCTGTGGCTGGCAGGGGGTAAAGTCCTTCTTGGCCATGGCTTTCTGCCAAGTAGTTTCATATAGATACTAGATAAAATGAGGGAGAGGTTGGAGTGGACTTGATTATCTCCTCTCCCATGCAATCAACTGGAACCATCCACTTCAGAAGGAAGCAAACCAGTGAAGTGTACCCAATTCTCAACCATCACAGATTATCTGGAAGAATACCATGGTTGATGGTATTGTAGGCCACTGAGAAATCTTAGAGGGACTGGTAGGGTGATTACATAATTAACAAAAGTGATTGTGGACATAAGTGCTACATAGAATTTGTGACAAGCTGGCTGAAAAACAAAACCCTTATTTATCTGAACTGGAATCAAATCAGATCAACTCTAATTCTGGCTCGAAGTGTATTTAATGTGTTAATAAGAACTTTCATTTTAATGTATTATTTGTAGACAATAAACTATCAGAAGATTGTGTGGAAAACATTATGAAGAACATTAAATCCAAAATCTGGTCACGTCAGCTAATTACATGGTCTCTTGTGGACAGTTTTGATTGTTAGAGCAGTTTAGTGAAAGAAATTAAAATCTAGTGTCTAGACAAGATAAAGAGGTAGGTATTTTATTTGGAAAATACTTAAAGAAAAGTAGGAAATGAGAAGAACATCCAGGAGGTAAGGGAATTTATAAGGCCCAGAGATAGGCAGAGGAAAATAAGTCATGAGTCTGCATAGGAATATTCAGGGATAATCTCAGTAATAACTTTCATATATTACTTTTTGACATATAGTTTATTAAAAAGATGTATGTTAACCTAAGCAGATGATAGCTAGGATGCTTTTTCTGCATAGGGAAAACACCTATCCTTATCCTGTGTTAAGTCTCTGTGCTACATAGAATGGAGTTAGGTGGCTCTTACTCCTGAGGAAGCCTGCATAGGATTAGTTTAGTAAGAAAGGAAGTGTGCATGTCATTCAGGAGTATTGTTGGTATGTGTGTTAAGATCCCAGTATTTAAAAAAAAACACCACCTCAAATTCCTGCGTTGGCTTTGATTACCAGGGTAGTGTAGCCCAAGGAAAGAGGGTTTTGAAGTTTAATCATTAATTTCTCCCAAACAAAAGGGAAGTTGTGGAAATGAAGAGAGTCAGCACAAGCATCGAATAGAAGGATATATACTACATACACTACACACAGATTTTAAAAGCTTACACGTATAAAACATAAATAACTTTTATTTTTAATATATGCCTCTTTTGTGCAATGACCTTTAGATGGCAATATCCATGATTTCATTTCATAAGATATCAATCTTCTGGGAGATTGATAGTCCTGTCAAAAAAATAAAAGATTGATATATACGTCTATAAATCCATACCTCCCACCAAAATGTATGCCTCAATGGGCAGCAAAAGAAACCTGAACCAGAGAACTCCCTATACCATTGTGCCTTTAGCTTTATTTCCTTTTTTCTTCTGATACCTATTTCTTCAAGTTTATTTTATTTGTTTATTAAATTTATATGCTGCCCATCACACTAGCAAGCAACTCTGGGTGGCTTAAGTTTATCTCAAGTTTCCCCAAATTGTCTGCATGTAAAGTTTTGTTCTGAGAGAAAAATTGCATATGCTCCTGGACTGTGTGCTGACAATGAGATGGAGGTGACATTCAGTGGACATGCATTGAAAAAAGCATTAATGAAATGCCGTGGCAAGCAGGATGCGAAGATGAGTCCTATGTTTGTGAAGTTTGATATTTCCATCAGATTAATTGGCTGCCATCCCAGAAGGTTAGGTTGGCAGTGCACTCCCATAATGAGTCATTATTTAGTGAAAATGTTGTTTAGGCAAGAAAGCATAAATGTGTAATTTTAATGAGATGCCCTTAATTTATCTGACCTATCCAATCCATTAAACTTGTAGCGTTTTTTTAAAAAACTTTTCCTTCTGAAATGTTATCGCATATTTTCATTATTTAGCTACCTTGAGTAGTGCACAAGCACTGCGGGATTTTATGTTTTATATAAATAAAATAATCACTACTTTTGTATAAGTATAAAACAGTCATCAGTTTTGTAGCTTAAGTCGTCATTCTGTGAGTCCAGGCCTCCTTTGACTTGTGTAAGCTCCGTTTTCATTCTTTGCAAATATCAGATTCAATAATTGGATTCTGTTTGTCAAGCTTGTGCCCAAGTGCTGTTTTCTATAATTGTGTTTACACTATTCTGCTGTCTCATCATTGTGAAACCTGTAATGACCCAGTTCTAAAATAAATCCAAGTTTACTGCTAATATTTTCTAGAATAGAGCTATCTGTATTCAATAGAACGTTTGGAAATATTTTGGGAAAATGCTTGGTAGAATGTTTCCAAAGTATTAGAATTAGATGTATCCCTTTATTTTATTATTTGCCACAAGTTAGAGTGGGATATTGAGGTTCAGTTGAGTTATTGAGATGTCTTGTGAATTGTGGTGTAGGCACTTATAGAACAAAGATGTGAATTTTTGAACTTAGTAAAATAGGTTACGTGTGGGAGTTTGAAATGTTAAAAGGAGAATGTAGTTCATTGTGCTTTTTTATTTAGAATGTGAAAATACTCTACTTGGCTGTTGCTTACAGAGAGTAGGATTTATTGTGGATACTATGTTCATTGAACTTTACCAAATAGAATTCTTATATAGATTAGTCTTGATTGTCTTCCATAAAGTTGTGTAGAAAAAAAGAAAAGATACTCCTTTTTTCCTTCTTTGCGGTTATCAGGAAAGTGGTGAAGGATAAAGCTAGGCTACTTAAATGTGATATGAGAGAAACACTACCACAGTTCCATTCTATCCTCAAGTTCTTTCCTTTCCAACAAGTTAGCCAGGAATCATATTTTCATTTGCTGCATTGTCTACTTACTCACTTTTTGTAGATGGTTTTTGGAACAACACATAAAATTGAATGCAGCCCTCATCTGCCCATCTACAAGCTACTCATTATGTATTAGAAACGAAGAGGTTAAACAAAGGCAATAATGCAAGGTCGAATCTGGATCGGTCACAGGGACCAGAGATATACTCATCCCAGCTTTCGGATGCTTGCTGGAGCCTATCTTCAAGAAACTTCTCTCTACTGGAATATATGCTGTGGTAACCCACTACACTGTGAGTAGTGTTTATGTGGTGCCTTCCCATTGTTTGATTGGTGTGTTGATGGCTGGCAATCGGCTGTCATTTCCTTGTGCTGATAAGCCCTCAACTCCTAAGTACCACATAAACATGACTTGCAGAATAGCCCAAAGCACATACTGATGATGGGTTCCAGCACGATCCAAAAGCTTGGAAGACTAAATTTCTGGTCCCAATGACCGACCCAGATTTGATTTTGCATCATTATCCTGGGACACGTAAATTTGTCTTCATTCGTGAGAAGTAATAATCTTCTGAAATAATATCCACCAGTATGACCTACAAGGTTGCAACAGGATATAAGTAGGGCCAATAGAAAGGATGAACAACAATACTGTAACAAAATGTCTGACTAAAGTTCTTAATTCCTACAAGGCAGTTTCAATGAATTTCTGAATTCCAAAACCATCAGATGATACATAGCAACTTAGCAGTAGGTTGTTACTCTAAAAGAAAAAAATCTTTTAAAAGGGAATTGGAAAATATTTAATAGTAGCTGACAGTTTTCCAAGTTTTATATGGAATATTTTGTCTATTTTCAAAACCAGCTGTATTTGAATCATGACAATTTGCTCAGATCAGAAAGTGCCTAGTCACTCAAAATGTGCCTTGTATGCCCAGGTTATACCTCTGCTTTGCTAGCTGCACTGGTTGCCAATTTATTTCTGCATTGCATTTCTTAGCAAAATTGCAAACAAGAGATTCTATATATTGCAGAATACTTCTGCTGAAATACCACCTAGACAGTTGAATTTAGGAAGGAAGAGAGTAAAGATTCTGTTGCAGCCCTGCATATGTAGTTCAACAAAGCAATAGTTGAAAAAGTGACTAAGGTAATAGCTTAGTTAGTGAAGAGAGAGCTGTAATACTCCTACATGCTGCTTTTTTTTGTTTGCAGTGTTCAATTTGACATGACACTGAAGAGTTAGCATTGCCCTTGCACTTGTGAAATGGCTTGGTTTTTTTTGCATCTGCTCACAGGGCTTTCTGGGATGCCAGGAAGACTGGTTAGCTGATTGGCAAACTTCGTCCCTCCTAAGAAGACTCCTTATCACTAGCTGCAGTAGAGTAATTGGCTGGACAGACCACATTGGCTGTTTGAATTTTTCTGACCAGTGCTCAGAACAACAATCACTGACTTGCTGTTATGTGATGATGTTGACAATTGGACCTCATTGATAAGCTTGTCTCTCTGTGAAGAACCCTCTCTCAGTACATTTTATATTTAAGAATGCGTATTGAACTAGCCAAGCTTCAAACCATACTCAAGACTGTACATGACCTCTACTTATGTTCACAGGACCTTCAAAGGTTATAAAACTCCATTAGTAAAGACGGGACCATTCAAGATCTTAAATGCTAAGAAAATGAATAAAGCCTATATCAATGTTACCACCCCAAAAAGAATTCTCATGGTAGAAAGTTTTATGAGTTCTGTTAGTGCCAGAGAGTCCATTATGACACTCAACTCCTCTCAGTATTTCCCACATACAAAAACGAAGTTGCAATATTATAAAACTAAAATCAGCAGAATCCCTTAAGCAAATCTGCACAGGATTTTGAAAAAGAACAAAGTACTTCAAGCCACCTGATTCAGTTTCCTGCTTCAAAACAGGTTTCTGCTTCAATTAATCTGTTGGCTAGATTATTTAACTATCTGAAGTTTGTCTTGAAAGTTTTGTGCAGCCTGAATGACATTGAAATAATTTCTCAAATTTGTAGAGTGCTACTCTGATTACCTTGACCCCCAGTAAATTTATCCTGTGCTTGAAGTCAATTAAACATCCCTTGGCTATACAAGCATTAAAGAGAACTCATAGCCCCAAAAATGCTATTGAGGGTCCTTGAGATGGGAATAATTTCTGATAAGCTTGTGCCTGCACTATTCGAAGGACTATTTCAGTAGTGGAACCTATGGAATTGTGCCTCATCTCCATCACTATTTACTTTGAAAGTTAGGTAGCAGCTTCTGTGAATGAACCCAGACACATTGTATCTTATCCATGGCTGAGATTGTTACTCCCTGTTAGTGCAAACCAGTATTACTAAATCTGATCATTTTTAGCCTGTAGCTAATTCTTTTGACTTCTGTTTGTTCATATCTGATAGGAAAGACATACCTGCTATATTCCCAGATACTGGGGATTGCACAATGTGACTGGAAAAGCGCAGACTTCGCTCATGGTTGATGCAGAAGCATAGATAACTGGACTATTTGACATGTTTCATTTACTCTGTTGAAAGGAAGGATGTGTAACAAGATCATATATCTAAGGTTATATATTTATTTGCAGTGGGCCACTATGAAAACCAGAAGAATTTTTTCTGAATTTTCTGGAAAAAAGAAAAGGACAGCATATTGGGAGTAGCGAGCCAAGTATTTGTGTTTTAAAAAGTTTGGATAAGACGGGACGATAGGTACATGTATACACACTTGAAAGAGATGCTGATATGCTAATCAGACCAATGGTTGGAGAGAGTATAGAACGAAGGTTGGGGTCCATATACTGGAAATATTGAATGATTCAAATGAACCTTTAGAAATCCAGATTCCCCATGAAGGAAATTCTATGTCATTTTGAAAATATGTGTAGCCGTGGCAGTGTTTATATGGACCCACCTGGTAAGCAGCTGGTTGATGTCTTGAAACATCTGGAAGTCCCATGATACCTTAAAACATCTGAAAATGAAATGAAGTAATTGTGAAGTACATCTTGGAGTTTTGAGGCATAGCTGTATAATACTCAAGCACCAAGGCATCTGTGACGAAAAGGGGACAGCATGCAGTAGGTTGAGTGGCTGCTCTCTTACTATTCAGTCTTGATATCGTCATTGCTGTGTGAGGCACAGTGGAGAAAGTGTAACTTCTGGGCTGCTGCTGCTGCTGCTGCATCTACTGTTGCTTTGTCTAATTGTTTGAATCAAGGGGTTTTGTTTTTCTTTGTTCAAATCTTGGTATGAAAGGAACAGAAGCAATGAGATCGGCTCTTGTTATCTCATACATGGTGTTGAAGTGAGAGGGAACATACTAAAAACTCTCATTGTGTCCAGGAGAAATGATGCATTTTCTGGGCCTTTAGAGACTGTGGTTATAATGTGTAGGAATGAAGGAAGAAAAATAAATGGAGGAGGGCATTAAAAGTAAAGAGTAGAGGTAGCTAGGAGCTTCTGCAGTGGTTGGAACTAGTTATTCTCTGCCAGAGCATAGAAAAACTCAAAATAGTGCAAGATTGGAAGATGTGGAGAGATCTGGCCCGTAGAATCTCCCAAGAGTCGGAGACAACTGAATGGATAACATCATCATCACCATCTTGGAGCTCAAAAGAAAAGAAAGAAAATTCTTTGACTGGTGGCGCAGTGGTTAGAATGCAGTATTGCAGGTTAATTCTGCTTAATGCCAGAGTTTCGATTCTCACTGACTCAAGGTTGACTACCTCCTTCCGAGGTGGGTAAAATGAGGACCCAGATTGTTGGGGGCAATATGCTGACTCTGTAAACTGCTTAGAGAGGGCTGAAAAAGCACTGTGAAGTGGTATATATGTCTAAATGCTATTGCTATTGCTCCTACCATTTGGAATAATGGGTGGAACAAATCAGCTAAGGTTCATTTCTAGTCCCAGTATGAAAAAAAAGATCCATCTTGGTCCTATGATTTTTATGTATTTATTAATATAAGTTGCAAAGACCTTTTTATGCAGCCATATTTTTATTGCATTTACTCAAAGACATATTTTAATGTTAGTGGAGCCGGCAACTGATGCACTAATTAAAATATCTTTTAGTTTAGAACATTTTTGAAGCATTTATGGCCTTTTATGAAGTGTTAGATAAGTTGCAATGTTCAAGTTTTATCAAACACAGAGAGCAAAACATAAATCCTTTCTATTTTATTGTATTTGACTTTGTAATGTAGCAATGGGTTTTGGAGTTTATGATAGTTGCCCAAAAGGAATAGTTGCTTTGCAGTTCCTAAATTCTATCACTGACATGTTTAGCATACCTGTCATTTATCTCTAGATATTATATGCTTTCCTGAAAAGTCTTTTTTTCTCTTTTTTTAATTTGGGACTTTGTGTCACATATCACGCAACGTTTAAAAGCTCTTTGTTGCAATTTATTACATCAAGTTAACCTATTCTTTCCACAGACAAAATATCTAGTATGTTTCTGAAACAGAGGCACATTTAATATGTGAACATTCATATATAATTTAAACAGGGAAACCAGGCCACATCTATTCCTGAACATTTATTTTGGCTCTGAATGTTTGAAGCTGATGGCAGTAAGTTGCTATGAAACTTATTTTTCCAAATTTTCATTCACTGAAATCTGTATTAATTTTTTTTAAATTTTTGAAGAGCTTAGAAAAATAAGATTTCAGTTCCTGTGTTTTTCAATTTACAACAAAAGGAGAGATTTTTTGCTTTTAGCAAATTTGAAGTGTCCTACTCCTAGCCCGTCATCGCTCCCATCAATAAACTGTTGCATTTGACTTTTATCTTTCTCAAGTACTTTAGAAACTATTTAAATCAAGTACACAGGGTTCTCATACATATTACTGCTCTGAGTTTATTTACTATCCAATTTTCTTCCTAGCTTAATGCATATGCTCAAATCCATCTTTATTAGTCATAGTTCCAAAGTTTCACTGCACCCGTTTACGTAGTATGAGTAATCTGATTGGCACCTGCCTTGTTTTGTGACTATTTGCAATTATGACTGTCCTAAAAAAGTAACTTTGTGGCTACTCATTACATTTATGACCTTTGCAGATGTGAAAAGCAAGGAAAGCTGAAGTAAGATCACAGTTTCACTTAGCAATCACTTCACTTAACATTCCAGGTGCCAGTCCCAGTTGTGGTCACTAAATGAGGACCATTTCTTCAATAAAATATTCTTATGTAATTGAATGAATTGAATGGAATTTTTGAATTAGACATAAATATGCCAATACTGTTTAACTATACTACAAGTTCTCATTAGAGCCTGTGACAAATCTTGATAGTGTCAAAATGTTAGCATGAGCATGATATCATTATCTAAATGTTACATTTATATAATTCCCTTACAGTGTCCACCTGAAACATATAACTCATAGCATTTCCATAATGATGTCACTCATATCATTATCTCTTACTCCATCCCTGATGAATGGCTGCAATCTCTACATTTTCAGAATGTAATCATAGAGTGGATGTGAGCTAACATATTATAGACCAAACTAGACAGATGTAGTAATGGAAACTAATCTGTGATGGGAGATTCAGTACTGGTAATGGTAGTTATGCAGTGATACAAGCTAAAGGACCAAGTTTGTGGTCTTGGATTAGATACTGCTTTTGGCCTTTGTTCAGCTTTAATTGGTTCTTCTGCTTTATTTTTATAGAGTTATCTGGTTGTAGCGGTACATATTTTGGATCACTTTAAGTTTTTATAACTGCAGTGAGTTATGGGTAGAACTGACCATTAAAAGTGTTTGGAAACTGTTTTGTTAAAACTGTAAATGCCCAGATCTCTGAATACTCTGCAAATTATATTATACCAACTGCATTGATTTTTAATTCATTTGTATTCAATGCAAAGTGCTGGTATTTAAATATAAAAGTCTTAAAGCTAAATCATTTAAGATACCTATAAGGACACTTCTTTCATTAACCTGTCCTTAGATTACAGCCACCATTGGAGGGCCTGTTTTTGTTACCATCAACTAGGAAGTTTGGATGAGAACCTAATTACTTCATTTCATTTCCAATAACATTTTTATGTTTGATAAAATGCTTCATTTTTTTAGTATTTGAGAATACAACAGAATAACAGAGTTGGAAGGCACCTTGGGGGTCTTCTAGTACAACCCACTGCTCAAGTAGGAAACCCTATACCATTTCAGACAAATAGTTATCCACTCTCTTCTTAAAAATCTCCAGTGTTGGAGCATTCACAACTTCTGGAGGCAAGTCATTCCACTGATTAATTGTTCTAACTGTCAGGAAATTTCTCCTTAGTTCTAGGTTGATTCTCTCCTTAATTACTTTCCATCTATGGCTTCTTGTTATGCCTTCAGGTGCTTGGGAAAATAGATTGACTCCGTCTTCATACCCAATTCTTGCAACCATTCTTCGTATGTTTTATCCTCCAGTCCCTTAATCATCTTTGTTGCTCTTCTCTGCATTCTTTGTGGAATTTCAACATCTTTCTTATATCATGGCGAGAAAAATTGGATGCAAGTGTGGTCTTACCGAGGCATTATAAAGTGGTGGCATTACATAACTGGTCTAACTGTTACATATTTTGGCTTATATTGAAGCACAGTAAACAGAGTCTATGAAAACATATATGAATTACCTTTTGTGGTGGGCATATTTCAAATTGCTCCCTTTACATATAAGAGGACTTTAATTATTAAAGACACATAGGACATTCCATGACCTTTAAAATATATGTGTATTATAGTGTGCTCCTGAAGCAGAAAATAAAGCATTTATTATGGAGCTCTTAAAACTAAACACTTTCATATCTTTATGGAGCTCTTAATGTTTAGCATCTTTTGAAGGACAAGTTTTTACCAAAATTAGCTATTAATATTCATGGTAGATTTGATATTGTTATTACAAATATTGAAATGTCATATCTTAATTATAAAATTCTGTCAATTTTTACCAGTGTCTCTTCCATCTATTTTGTTTGCAAATGCTCGCTCCTTAGAACCAAAAATGGATTACTTAAGGCTGGATTTAACAACAAATCAGGAGGTGAGAAATTGCTGTGTTATTATTGCAACAGAAACTTGGTTAAAGCCCTCTGTTCCAGATGTGCTGTTAGCTTGATGGGATTTTCAACATTTCGGTTGGACAGGAGTTCTACTCTTAGTGGCAAATCCAGGGGAGGGGGTGTCTGTTTTTATATAAATGACAGATGGTGTAATAATGCCAAGGTGGTCTCAAGTCTGTGCTCCCCAGATGTGGAGCTTCTGACCATCAAATGCAGACCCTTCTATCTGCCCAGAGAATTCTCTGTTACCATTATCACAGCTGTGTATATCCCCCCTGATGCAAACAGAGAAGTGGCCCTGAAGGTTCTCCACCAACCATCAGTGACTTACAAACTACTCACCCAGAAGGTGCATTTATTGCTGTGGGAGACTTTAACCAAGTGGATTTGAAAGCTACCCTGCCACATTTCCATCAATATGTGGACTTTGCAACCAGAGGGGACAATACACTGGATCTTGCTTATTCCAACATCAAGAAGGCTTTCAAAGCTATCCCCCGCCCTCACCTGGGCTCCTCTGACCATCTCTCAGTGCTGCTTATTCCAGCATATAAACCTTTACTAGTCAGAGTGAAACCTACAGTAAAGCAGGTGAGGATTTGGACAGAGGGTGCTATAGAAGCATTACAAGACTGCTTTGAATGTACAGATTGGGGCATGTTTAAGGAAGCAGCTACTGATAACCAACATACAAATGTTGAGGAGTATGCCACCACGGTGTCTGCATATATCCAAAAGTGCATAGAAGATGTCTGTGTCCTGAAAAGCTTTGTTGTGAGGGCGAATGAAAAACCGTGGCTGACTTATGAGGTCCGCAAGATGCTGAAAGCACGGAATGTGGCTTTTAAATCTGGGGACATGCTGGCACTTAGAACAGCCAGAGCAAATCTGAAAAGTGCCGTAAAAGGTGCAAAGCAAGCCCATTGCCAGAAAATTCAGAACTTTTTTCAGGACCAAACAAACACCAGGCAAATGTGGCAAGGGATCCAGGCCATTACGGATTACAAGGTGGCTCCATCGAGATGTAAGGATGACACAGACTTCCTAAACAAACTGAATGCATTCTTTGGTAGATTTGAGGCATCAAATAGTACTCCTGCTAGGAAAGCTGTGCCCCATCCTGATGAGCAAGTGCCTAGCTTTGATGTCACCTCTGTCCGGAAAACACTGCAGACAGTTAACATTCGGAAAGCAGCAGGCCCAGATAACATCCCTGGACGTGTCCTCAGGGAATGCGCAGAGGAGCTGGCTTGTGTTCTCACTGATATTTTTAACCTCTCATTGCAGCAGGCAGTGGTCCCATCGTGTTTTAAGATGGCCATCATCTTGCCAGTGCCAAAAAAGTCCACAATCACAGGCCTCAATGATTACCGTCCGGTTGCACTGACATCCACCATCATGAAATGCTTTGAGAAGCTGATAAAAGACACTATTGTATCTAGCCTCCCGCCAGCATTTGACCCGCTTCAGTAAAAAATTAGGACCAAAATTCCTCGGTTCCTTCCCCATAGTTCGAATTATAAACCCTGTTACAGTAGAATTAAAACTCCCTTGTCTCTTGGGAAAAGTCCACCCTGTTTTCCACTGCAGTTTACTAAAACCTGTCAGGGAGTCCTCCTTAAGACCTGTTCCCCAAAAAGCACCTGGTCCCCTTTTGGTAGAGGGAGAGACCCATTATGAAATAAAACAAATTCTTGATTCTAGATTGTACAAGGGAAAATTACAGTATTTAATACAGTGGAAGGGATACCCACTGTCAGAAGCAATTTGGGTAAAAAGTACTGATGTCAAGGCAAATAGGCTAATACGTAGATTTTTTGATAAGCACCCTCATAAGCCTCGGGGAGATTCCTATTTCTAACTTTTCTTCGTCTGCAGGATTTGTTCTCTCTCTGCAACGATCTTGGCTGAAGCCATTTTTTCTTCGTTTTTGGTTGCCACACTACTGGGAGGGGGGATGAGTGGTTTTAAGGTTAGACTAAACAATAATTTGTCCCGTGGGAACCAAGGTCATTGCTATCTGTTTTGCAACTTTGCTGAAAGACATAGTATAAAAAGACCTTATTTATTATTCTACAATGTGTTCTGAAACATTCTACTTTCTATCTTGTCTTGAGTTCTAGTTGTAATCAAAAAATTGAGTTTGTTCATAAAAAGCCATAATGCCATCATTCAGCTAAAAGCAAAGTGAGAGGTCAGTAATCAGAATCTTATGCAATTGTTTAAAACAAAATGAGAGAGGAAGTGTTTAGTATTTTTTTTCCATGATGTTTCCCTAATGAATGTCAGGTGATGTTTTTCAATTGCCCATGTTTCACCATCAGGACAAAAAAAGGGCAATTCCACCCAAGATCTGCATCAATTTTCAAGCAGCTCTATAGCAATAGCAACAAACTTATATACCGCTTCACAGTGCTTTACAGCCCTCTCTAAGCAGTATACAGAGTCAGCACATTCTCCCCAACAATCTGGGTCCTCATTTTACCAAACTCGGAAGGATGGAAGGCTGAGTCAACCTTGAGCTGCTCAGAATCAAACTCCTGGAGTGAGCAGTGAGTTAGCCTGTAGTACTGTATTCTAACCACTGCACCACCACAGCTCTATAAGAGTCTTTTATTAGAATGGAAGGTTAAGGGCTAAACTGATTTTCTTTTGGCTCAATTGCAGTATAACTGAAATCATCTCTAATATGATAAACGTATGGTTTCATTTCTCCTCTAGAGGGTGCTATTGCTCTTATGCCCTGAGCCTCAGGTCTTTTAAGGCAGTGGCCCCAACTTTTTGGCCACCAGGGACTGGTTCCGTGGAGAGAGGTTTTTCCGTGGACCGGAAGGGGCGTGGTTTCGCATGCTGCCTGCATCCTGCGAATGGGGCTTCCCTTGTCTGTGTGGCCCAGTTTCTGGCATGCTGCGGACCGCTGCTGTTCCACGGATCGGGTTGGGGACCCCTGCTTTAAGGAAAATGCTACCTTGAAGGTTTTGCAGCCCTGCCTTCCCATTCAGTACCTAAACAAAATAAAGAGGGATAAAACTGGTGACATTTTTAATCAGTTTCCTCCCCTTCTTCAGTACCACAGAAAATGTCACTAAAAGCTCCAATAGATTGTTTTCTTTATTTCTTTTCTATGACGAGATGGTGAGAGTTTTTTTGTGCTCTAAGAGTAGGTTAGCACTGCATCAGTAGAACTGAACTGTCAAAAACTGCTTGTGACAGTTCAAGGCAGGAAAACAGTGATGGTCTGGAACTGTCCAAAGTTACATCAGGTAAATTGCATTAAAAGTAAGAGTTAATTCATTTCCTCTGCCAGCACTATTTCTTTGATCTAATTAGCAGCCTCATTTGACAGACCTTGAGATCTTGATCACAAATCTGTATCACATTTAGTTGTGCCTACAGCCAGTGCTAACACCTTTGCAATATTATTTCCAATGTCTGAACAAAGCATTGTGGAAAATCCTCTCCTGATCTTTAGGGTGTGCATTTATTCCTCTCACAAAAAAGAAGCTAAAGTCTTTTAGCCATTCATTACTTGAATACTTTTTCAATGTGAAAGTTTTGATGTCCCCTACTTGTTGTTTCAGTGTTATCATGTTTCTGATATTCCTGTCAGATTCATCCAACTAGATTATTAGTTATTTACTTGCTGTTTCTGCTCTTTCAAGAAATCAAGGAGAAACGAATTGGTTTTTCATGCACTTTGTTTTAACTTTTGAGAAAGTTGTTTTATATTCAAATGTAGCAATATTTTAAAAAATGGTTATAATTGTTACTACTTCACACATTATATAATTATATTATTCATGTGTCTCAGAATAAGCAATGTGCCTGAAGCATAAAAAATATATTTTCATTTGGGAAAAAGTGCTTTCTTAAATCTGAATTTATGGATGATATTCTCAGTGTTAAATCTGGAGCAGATAATAACATTATTGTGATGACTGGAACTGTCGAATTAGAAAATACAGTTGCACCACATGAGGAACCTAATTCTACAGAAACAATTCCTTGCTATGATTCATGTAAATGGGATGCCATATTTTTTTATTTAATCATTTTGATTATATAATACAAATAAAATTGTATTTGATAGTGACCAACTCTAAAATATGAAGGTGATAATTGTTTGCTAGTATATTGTTCTCAGCATATCTTAAATGAAGAACCCCACTGTATAACTAAACTTTGAAGTGCAGACAAATACTGCACAGCGAGTCCTCGATTTATGACCACAATTGAGCCCACAATTTGTTGCTAAGCGAGACAGTTGTTAAGTGAGTTTTGCCCCACTTTACGACCTTTCTTGCCACAGTTGTTAAGTTAATCACTGTAGTTAATAGCACGTTTGTTAAGTGAATCTGACTCCTCCATTGACTTTGCTTGTCAGAAGGTCACAAAAGTTGATCACCTGACCCTGGGACACTGCAGCCATCATAAATATGAGTCGGTTGCCAAGCGTGTGAATTTTGATCACGTGACCATGGGGATGCTGCAATGGTCATAATTATGAAAAACGGTCACAAGTCACTTTTTCCAGTACCATTGTAACTTTGAATGGTCACTAAATGAACTGTTATAAGTCAGGGACTACCTATAGATATTTCGTTTCCTCCATTTAGTAGTTACAATCTTCATGGCAGTACTGTAGCTTCAACTATATTTTAAATATGCACTGAGAATATACTACTTACAACTGAATGGAGCAAGGTGAATGTAAATTATTTGCAATACTGTACTTTTCAAACCTCAAAATTGTTCCCATATTACATAGGAAAGATTTCATTAGCATGTTCATCTATTTTACAGATTATGCAGTATTAATGTATTTTGTACTGCTGAGGTTTTTGAAGGAACTATCCCAGTCTCAGCTATCCAAAGCAAAAATACACTTTATTCTTATGAATTTATTATAATTGTACATTGACTACCAATGAAGCTCTCTCTATGTAGATCTATCTATATATCTATCACATAAATACACACACACATATATATACACATACACATGCATACATTAATATCAAACAGATCTGGGTATATAATTTTTATTTTATATTTTAATTTAATACAACTATTAAACATTACCATAATGTAAACATATGAGGAAATATTGCAAAACATTAAAAAATAAGATGATTTATAATTAAGAATGTTTTATGGAAGTTAAACCAACATATCATTATTCCTTCCTGTGGCTCTACTCGTGCAATAGGTCTTCCCCTTCCTCTCTTCCATTCTGCATCCTCTATAGAAATCTGATCCAATGGATCTTCCAGTTTTTTGAAGCAGGTTTTGCAGTTGGCCACGGTGAGTTGTCCCGCAGCGAGTTGGCTGTGTCAAGTTGGCCACGATGACATGGCCATGGCGAGTAGGACATGTCGGATTGCCCTAGACCTCTTCTGTGGAGCCTTTGGAGTTCTCTGTGGTGTTCTCTGAGCTTGTTTGCTTTCTTGAGGACATTCCATCACCAGCTAGGTAACATTGTCTTTCATTCATGAAGGTATTACCTAGCTGGGTAATGAAATTTCAGCAAGAAAACAACCAGGTTCGGAGAGCACCAAGGAGCCCTTAGTTAAACCCTGAGCTACAAATATTCTCTTCTATTGAGAGGGAATCCTTCCTGCCAACAGGCCGTGTTCATTTATGTCCGATGATTTTGTGTCAGTTTAAAAGCACCTCCAAATCTTTGTGATTCCCCAATATTGCTACTTGTTTTTACAGGATTTATTAACACTGCACTGGAAAGCTGAGCTTATTTATTTCAGTCTCAATTAAGATGTATTTGAAATCATAGTAAAAGTAATCCTTCCTTTGAAATGTTGCACTTTTCTTTACCCTATGGATGATGTCTTGTCCCATTTATCGGAACTCTTATCTCACCCTGCTGCCAGATTGCTAAGTTTTAGGATTTTCAAACAGAAGGAGACGCCAGTGTTTTTGCATCTTTTTTTTCAAAGGAACCACTGGGACTGTTTGGGAGAGTACATTAGGGTAGACTAATGTACCTAGAATCATTAGGTTAGAAGGAATTTTGGAGGTCTTCTAGTCTCTGCCCAGGGCA
The DNA here is from genome assembly GCA_023970755.1 of Azemiops feae. Taxonomy (NCBI): domain Eukaryota; kingdom Metazoa; phylum Chordata; class Lepidosauria; order Squamata; family Viperidae; genus Azemiops; species Azemiops feae. The sequence continues at coordinate 1,048,212 of JALGBA010000170.1, read as the reverse complement.
GGGATTCTCTGACCATCCCAAACAAATTATGGAGTGATGGAGCCCCCACAGTTCCAGAAGGCAGGCTGTTCCACGGGTTAATAGCATTTTTGATTAGGAAATTTCTTCTTATTTTGAGTGTGGATCTCCGTCTTTTCTTACTCTGGAAGATATGGAATATAAACAGACATCCTGTTTTCTGTGGCAGCTCTTCATGCTGTAAATTTGAAGACAGCGATTATAATCTCCCCTTAGCTTTCTCCTCTTTAGGCTATACAAAGCCAATTCCTTTGACTATTCTTTATAGGAGTTATCTCCAAGCCCCAGCATAGAGGATGCTCAGATCCTTCTTACAAGTACAGGCAGTTCTTGACTTATGACCGCAAATTTCCGTTGGTAAGCCCAAAATTTTGTTGCTAAGCAAGACAGTTGTTAAGAGAGTTTTGACCCATTTTATGATCTTTCTTGCCATACTTGTTAAGTGAATCGCTGCAATTGTTAAGCTAGTAACATAGTAGTTAATTGAATCTGGCTTCCCCATTGACTTTGTTTGTCAGAAGGTTACAAAAGTCAACCACATGACTCCAGGACATAAATACATGCCAGTTGCCAAGCATCCAAATTTTGTACTGTGGGCATTTTTGTACCATGGGCATGCTGCAACACTCATGTGAAACCGGTCATAAGTCACTTTTTAAAGTGCCATTTTAACTTTGGATTGTCACTAATGATTGTAAGTCAAAGACTACCTGTACTACTGCTGAGCCATGTCCCACCTACCTCCATGGTGGAACAGTGGTTAGAATGCAGTACTGCAGGCTAATTCTGCTGACTGCCGATTGTCAGCAGTTCAGCAGTTTGATTCTCACCGGCTCAAGGTTGACTCAGCCTTATTGTCAACTGTCCAGTAGGCATTTCCAGAAAAAGAAACTTAAAGCTTCCAAGTGGCTTTAAAGGGCAGCCTCATGTAGAGCCCATTGCAATAATCCAATTGTGAGGTGACTAGGGCAATAGTGACTGTTTACAGGTCCTCCTGATCATGCTATCTGCTCTTTGAGCAATAGCTGCAATCCAGAAGTTGTGGACCAGTCTTGCCTGGGGAAGTGCAAGACCAAAGATAGTATCATCACCAACCCAGGGGTCCAAAAAGCCACAGCCACTCCATCTTGTTAGGATCGAGCAGAAGTCTGTTCTTCCTCATCTGAGAGAGCCTCCAAATACTGGGGCCAATACATTGACAGTTTTACCTACACTGCTTGAATTAGAGATCCAAAATTGGGTAAATTTCTTGCTGATCTTTGCTACATGTATTCTCATCAAGTTCTTTTGATTAATTATCCTTATGGAACATTAGGAAGTTTTGAAGTTAAGTGTTTATTTTAAACCTACTGGCTGGCTGGATTAGTTACAAAAAGCTTTCATTTATTTTTGGTAGAAATTATATGGTGTCTGTCCAAGTGCCAAGATTCCATGACCCAGTAAAGATAAAGCTCAAGCTAAAAAATAGCTAAACACCAAGCTGCCTTATAAGGAGAATGAAAAAATGCAGCTGTTTATATAACATTTGTGTTTATATCAAGGGACATCATAGAAGTTTTTTCCTCCCCTTTTTAGAGCAGCTGAGTGCAATATGTGTAGCATTAAAGCTATGCAGTGAACTAAATGGTAAAAAGAAAAGTTAATTTTTCTGGCATTTAGTAAATCACAGTTAGCAGAATAAGTACTTTTTAAGCCCTGGAAGAGCTGGATGTTGCAGTGGATACTAAAAATACAAGACTGCCTTAGAGTATAAAATTCCTCCACTTTATTTTTTTGACCATGTTTGCATGACACTTCATTAAATGAATCTTATCATAAAAAGACTAAACAAAATAAACCCATAAATCCATACAAACTACAATAGCATTCCTGATTATTTACTGCAGCCCACCGATTCATGGATGACAACAGTCATATCATTTTGCCTTACCAAGGGCTTTCTGGAAAAGCACTGCTTTTATTGCTTTTTTGAAACGACATAAAGAAAGGTCCAATGTAATCTGGCTTTTCAAAATCCAGGGAACTTGTGACCACGAAGGCTTGCTTGCAGGCCTGGGTCCTTTGACATCTTAGAGGGCAAATCCACACACCTTCTCCAGGCAGGATGTATTGGGTGAACAGATTCTGCCTTGAGCAGGAAGTAATGAAGCTATTGAGGCTCAAAGACATGAGGGACTTTGCAGGCAATAAGTAGTTCCTTGAATTGAACCCAAAAGCTTTTCAGTAGGTTATTCAATTAGCAGTTGGGTGGCTGCATTTTATACCAGCTGGAGCTTCTAATCACCTTAAAGGATAACCTCATGTAGAGCAAATATACACACACAAGCTGATAAAGATATATGTCAGGTTCTTGGCAATTAACTCAGTTAAACTAATTCTTCCAGAATCTTTCTTAAATAGATTTCAGAGAGATAGATTACAAGAATTTCAGCAAGTGAATTATTTGCAGTTTAGAACCCATTTATTCCCCCCAAATAAATGAAGCCTGAATCTGTATCACTCGCAAAGAATGGTCAATTGTGATATCTAGAAAAAGGAGCTGACTGATTTTTATGCTTGTCCCAATTGTGCAAATAGTTGCTGATGCAAGTTCCTGTATATAGTGGTGGTGAACAAATTGGAAGTTTGCGCTGGCATTTTGAAAACATGAAAATGGATGAATTGTGTGACCTTGATGGGACTGTTATCTTCTGTACATTAAATTAAACAAGTACATGCAACTACTTCAGTATGATTTATAAATGGATTGACCCCCTCGGTCGGACTTCTATCAGCTGATTGGGAAGGTTACTTAGCAAATCCTATAATCCCGTTCTGGGTGACATTCAGTGTATTTGAATGGATGATGTAATTGCAAAGACATACAGATAGTCCTTGACTTGTAACCATAATAGGGACTGGAAAAATTGTTGTTAAATTGTTTGATCGTTAAATGAGTTATGTGACAATGCCAGATTTTATGATCGTGTTTTGCTGTGGTCGTTAAGCAAGACATGGGATCGCCATTTGCGACTTTCCCTACTGGTTTCCCCTTTGTCTGTCGGAAGCCAAAGGGTGATCATGAGACTCCAGGATGCTGCAATACATTCCTGTTGCCAAGTGCCCAAAACATGATCATGTGACTGTGGGGATGCTACAACAGTCGTAAGTGTATCCATAGGTCTTTTTTTTTTTCCAGTGCTGTTGTAATTTGAAATGTTGTAATTTTGAATGATTCCTAAATGAATGGTCATAAGTTGAGGACTACCTTAAGAGAAAAAGTAAAGAATCCTATGACCCATTGGGACATCCTTTCAGAGAAAGGTGGTGCAATCTGATGTGACCAGTATGAATATTAAATTTTATGCAGACCATGTTTTTTGTTTTTACTCCAATGCTGGGTTGACCTGTGATCATCTAAGGAGAATATATATCATACATAGAAAAATAATTGTAGTGGCAAATGAACTTCAATAATAAGTGAATATTTACTTAAACAGATGCCCACGGGTGGGAAAACAAAAGCAGTGGGAGTGGGAACAGCTTCCAACTTTCTGCCAGGTTCCCCATTCACTTTGCTTGTCGGAAGCTGACAGAGTGTCAGAAATCATGGTCATGTAATCATGGGGATGCTGTAACAACCACAACTGTGCAAATAAAACGGGTCTGACCATCATGGACATTTCAGTTGCATAGGAGTAATGGGCCCTGGATTTTATACACGTTCTTTAAGTTATTTGAGTTACCTTGATTCAAAAATTGTTGTGGTATAATGCAGAATTTGGGCTAACCTGAGGGTACATACAGACACACAATGAGAATTGTAGGTAACTCATGATCTGTTGAGTCATTATCTCAGAGTTATTTCCTTACCTAAACAGAGAAACAGAATGACTGTAGGTGAACAAAAAAGCAGTGGGAGCAGGGCAGCTTCCAATTTACTACTGACTTTTACATTGACTTTGCTCGTGGGAAGCTGGCAGGGAGCACCAGAAAGCACAATTACATGACTGTGGCAGTGCTGCAATAGCCGCAACTTTGTGAATATAACTACTGTGAAGATCCTTGAAATTTAAATCATATCAGAGTAATAGGTACTGAATTTTGAACTTACTCTTTAAGTCAATGCATTTGAGATACCCAGATTCAAAAATCCTCACCACCTCACAGTGCAGCTTCCCCATCCATGTGGCACCTCTTAAACACACCCATGCACCCTCCCCAACTCTCACTTTGCCTCTCATGTAACACTGTGCACTTTTGCCACAACTCCCTCATGCACCCACTTGCCCTTATGCACCCACTCTCCATGCACCCTCCGCAATCCACACCTTACTACTGTGCCCCCTTGCCCATGTGGCACCCCTCACGCAGCTCTGTTCATCTTTCATGATCCACACAATGTGTCTTGTGCATCCCCTTGCACCCTCATGGACCCTCTCTTGACATGCATGGTGTCTCCCATACACTCCCTCACCTGGTAGCAGCTACTTATAATATATAGCTCATAGTAATAGGATTAAAAATCTGGAAATCAGCCATTTCAAAACCAAACTTCAACAACAAATATGATAATAAAACCATGCCTGCCCATTCACATAAGTCACTGAAAACCATAGAGGTCATCCACACAATGCCCAGTTAAATAATACAGATTTCCTTGTCTTGCAAAATACCAGTAAAAACAGTGTAAGGCATAGCTCTTCCACTGGAGTGTTCCAAACTAGGTGGGCCACTGAAGAGAAGGACTGACTTCAGGTCTACATTTCCCTGATCTGACTTAGGGACAGGAACACAAGACTTTTTCCATACACGTGTATGGGCTGGGCAGATTCCACTTGGACACGATTCGACTGTCAGAAGGTATGCAGCAGTTTTATACTGAAGGCTCTTTGGGCAAATGACGTAGCCTGTTCTCCAAACTGAGTCCCACCAGATATTCTGGATTAAAACTCAATGATAGTCAGCAATTTGTCATAGATAATGGTGTAAAATATTTTGAAGAATTCATGTTGGGGATGCTGTCCTGGTTCTTGATACTGCTGCCTTATTTTGTTCAGTGCCTTTTTCAATATTTATCTTGAAAGATTTCCATTGAGAAACAATGAATGAAATAATTTACAAACTTCTTAGTTTCTTCAGTTAACTGGCTTATATGCTCAACATTGTTAATTATAATTCTCCTAACCCCAAGTGGCAGCATTAAATTCTTTGGGCTACATATGTGACATACAACCACCTGATGTACCATAGGACCCATCTTTTCAAGTAGTTGCTTCGTGTGGCTGCATGATTTATGAACATCTGTTAAAGTAGCAAAGGTTATAGCTTGTGGTCATGCTGCCTTATTCTTTGTGGTTATTTTGGCTTGCTCTTTGTAGTGAATCTCTCGGGTATTAACCACAACTAGGTGGAGTTGTTTTATGTTACATAGAAGTTAAACTCTTAAGCTTCTCAAGTATGAGGTGTGTTTTGGCCAAACTTTTAGAGTCATATTCATCCTTGGAGTGTGTGTGCACCCTTAATATAAACCTAAGCCAAATGGCACTGAGCCAGAATTGATATATACACATATTCTTTTTATGCTGGTGAATGAAAAGAAGAAGAAAAACTTATCTCAGAGTATGTTGAGATTTTGTTTTTATAATCATGCATTTCTTAGCCACATTTCAAGTGTTCATCTTCCCAATTCAAAGAATGTTCCTCAAGGCAGTGTACAACAACAAAAAACAACCTGAAAATTAAAATCACACAATTGAAACCACAATACAGGTAGTCCTCAACTTACAACCATTTATTTAGTGACAATTTGAAGTTAACAGTCATATTGAAAAAAGAGACTTATGGCCAGTTTTCATACTTAATGACATTTGCAGCATTCCCATGGTCATGTGATCAAAACTCAGACGCTTGGCAACTGGCATGTATTTATGACAGTTGCACTGTTCTGAGGTCATGTCATCACCATTTGTAACCTTCCCAGCTGGCTTCTGACAAGCTAGATTTGTTTAATGACCTCATTATCCACTTAACAACTGCAGTGATTTGCTTAACAGTTGTGGTAAAAAAGTTGTAAAAGGGGGAAAACTCACTTAACCAACTGCCTTGCTTAGCAACAGCAATTTTGGGCTCAATCATGGTCCTAAATCAAGGACTATTTGTAGATTATTATCACTTGTGAGAGAATTCCACAGGCTACTTCAGCAACAGTAAGGCTTCCAGAAGGATTTCAACACGTGGACAGGTTCCAAAGGATGATCCTTCGGTTAACCTGAAACTAAGAGTTTAGTTACCACAATTTGGACCTGCTGCAATTTCTGAATCTTTCAGAGGCATCATATATACAGAATATTACAAAATAAAAGTTACAGGTAACTAGCATATGGATCAGAGTAGTTGAATTGGTCTTCTTCAGGAAATGATGTACCCAGTAGAGAAAGTAGAGCTAGAAAAAGGTACTTACCACTATGTAGACCTAAGTACTAAAGCAGGGGTCCCCAACCCCCGGTCCATGGACCAGTACTGGGCCATGGCATGCCAGCAACCAGTCCACACAAACAAGCAAAGCCCCATCCACAAGATGCAGGCAGCACACAAAACCACGCATTCCGGTCCGCGGACAAACCTCTCTCCACGGAAACGGTCCCTGGTGCCCAAAAGGTTGGGGACCTCTGTACTAAAGGATAGACCTAAGTGCTGAAGGCCAATACAGGTCAAAGACAATCACCAAACCATGCACCTGATTCTTCAATGGAAGAATCTCCTCCATCTACATCAGGAAAGTTCTCTTCCAGTTGCTTGAAGCCTCCTGTAAACACCAGTTTCAGTTTCAGTCAGTTATGCTTAATCCAATCTGAGCCAAGCAGGAATCAATCATAGAGTCTAGCACATTAATGCACATAGGGATCAGAAGTAAACCTTTATCCTCATGGGCAGTAGTGCCAAGCCTCACAACTTTGACAGTTATTCCCCAATGTAAACCAGGAGGCAAATCCCACACTGACTAGCACTGATTATGTTACCTAATTGGATAAAATATGTGCAAGCAAATAATCAAGGTCAGAGAGCACCAAGGAATCCATGGATCTTAAGTAGCTTTCCTAAAGGCAGGCAGAATTGGAGCTTGTAATTACAGAAAATAGGGGTAACGAGAAAAAAGGCACACTTCCTACGTCTCATAAGATGACAAGATTTAAAAGAAGAAACTTGGAGAAGCTCTCTCTGTTGGATCATGCTGTCTAGGCAGATGACCATGGGAGAAGAAAGCAGTCCTTCAAGTAACCTTCTGAGTGGTCTTCAAGAGCAGCCCCCTAAAGAGTGCACTGCAATAGATCAAAGGGGATGATGATCTGCAGAACTAGGGTGAAAAAACTATGCAAAAAAGAAAAGATATTGTAACTATAATGAAACACTTAATGATAACTTTATTGTGTTTTGATTGTTGTTGTTTAACCCTTTGTGTTTTATCAACTCAGAATTTTATAATTATATTTGACATTTACCTAAAATATTTGCGAAACTGAGTTATTGCTATGGCTTAAATTTAAAGATCCTACTTTATAATAGTTCCACCTGCAAGAGAAATACTTTATCTTTTGTTTGAATTCTCCTGCACCCCTGAAACCAACATTTTAACATCCTCTCTAGAACAGGGGGAAAAATATGGCCATCATTTTTATGGCCCTCTTCATTTGAGCTGAAGTGCAGCAGCCCTCTTAATGCAAGGCGTGTTCCCAAGCTGTCTTCTGACAAGAAATATTTTCTGAATTGCAGGATCGAAAGCTGACAAAACTGGAACGGCAAAGGTTTAAAGAAGAAGCAGAAATGTTGAAAGGTCTTCAGCACCCAAATATTGTTAGGTTTTATGATTTTTGGGAGTCGTGTTTAAAAGGAAAAAAGTGTATTGTGCTCGTAACAGAACTGATGACCTCCGGAACTCTGAAAACGTAAGTACTAGTTATGCCATGACATGGATAATTAGTTAAGTAGAACATCTGTATGGACAAAATTCTTGCTTCATCCCTAACCCTGTTAAGAATGGAAATCTACCTTCCTTCTTTATAATAGCTTGCCTGACTGTATTTCCAGTTAAATCAAATGAAAGTAAGTTTCATTTCTGTTATATTCTCTATTGTTTTCTTCTGTGACTACCCACAGTCCTGCCTATATTTTCTCTTCCTTTCTTTGTTTTACTTGGGTCATTTTGAACTTCTGGTTAACCTTTCCCAAAATAGATAACATTATTAAGCTATAATCAAATAATCTTCCACCAATGAGAAGGAAAACACTTGATTCAAATTCACATGCTTGAATAATTAATCTGAATCATCATGCTTTATTACCTTACTGAATTTAATATTACCAGTGGTAAAATAACCTTTTTCAATATTTGTAAGAATTCTCTGTATGTTTTTTTCCACTTCATGAGGAATAATAACATTGCTTCAAGTTTCAGATCTGAAGCACTGTTGATCAACTGTATGCCAATATACATACAGTATCAGTGCATATATAGAGTTTTGCATAAACAAGGATCTCAGTAGAATTGTAATTCATAGATTTTAACACATTAGCATTTTAATGAATTTATTTATAATTTATCTTCCAAACTATCTTCCTCTAAAATTAGGAATGTACTTGAATGTACTTGGCTGAAGGCTGAATCAGATAAGTCTAATTGTAAGAGGTAGATCACTTACAAAATGCTCAAACTGACCTGGAAAGTGTCATGCATGTGTCAGGGGTTTATTGTGCTGCAGAAAGGCAGACATTGTCCTCAAGAAGAATCTCAGTGCATCTGTTTTTCTATAAAATAATTTTATTCCATCTCACATGTTTTTATTTTAGCTATTTGAAGAGATTTAAAGTGATGAAACCAAAAGTCCTTCGTAGCTGGTGTCGGCAAATCCTAAAAGGTCTTCATTTTCTGCACACTCGGACACCACCAATTATTCATAGAGATTTAAAATGTGACAATATTTTTATAACTGGGCCATCTGGATCTGTGAAGATAGGAGATTTGGGTCTGGCAACTCTTAAGAGAACTTCATTTGCCAAAAGTGTCATAGGTAAGCATAACATGACATGACATAATAACAGAATTGGAAGGGACCTTGGAGGTCTTCTAGTCCAACCCCCTGCTTAAGCAGGAATCCGTATACCATTTCAAACAAATTTCAGTCTCTTCTTAAAAATCTCCACATTTCATTTACTTTATGTATCTTTATTGAAAATGGATAAATAGTATAGATCCTCAAAATAATGAACACATATTTTGTTTTCATTGGCAATGTTAAATCCTTGCCTCATACATTCTTCCCAAATTAGTAACATTTCAACAATGTTATTTTTTCTTAATCTATAATTTTATAATGTATTCACTATTATACATATATAAACATGAATTATAATTTATTTTTGTTTAGAAGTTTATGCTTTCAGTGGATGTAATGTATACATAAATAAACTTTATCCTCTTCCCCTAGGAGTGCACTGTTCCCTTCGCTTTCCCAAGGCAAAGTCTACATTCACACATACCATCTTGAATTCTAACTTTCACATTTCTTATGGAAATCTATAGTTCAGGGATCTGCCACAAAGCATAAATTAGCAATAGGGCATCTGTTAACTTTCAAACGTGGCTTAAAAGTTTATAAATCTCTCCTGAGATTTCAAATATAAGACTTTGGCATTCTTACATTAGATCATACAAAATATTAAGTGAAATCAACTTCATGGGATATTTGATGAACTTGCCAAATTCCAGATATTTTTTCAAAAAATATAGAGATTCCTATGCCATTGCAGAAAATTGTGCAATAAGTGTATAGGACCTGAAAATATCTTGAATTCTTGGTCTAGTTGTTTATTGGGCTTCAAAGTATTATTTGAAATGTGGGGGGGGGGAGGGACAAGATTGTGGAAGACTATCTTTCTGCAAGTTGAACTTTTCTGCATAGAGAATAATGCCTTTGGGTGCAATCCAATATTTCATCTAGCTATCTGTCTTACTAATTTCAGTTTCAAATACAGAAGTTCCTTTGAGTTTTATATTCATGCATAGAATGTTTTCCTTTAAATTTACTTTTCTATGGCTTGATGCTCTATGTACAAGTATGTTTTCTACATTCTCCTTTAAATTTACTTTTCTCTGGCTTGATACTATAAGTACAAGTACATTTTCTAAGATGGATTCCTTTTGTTCTGTTCAGGTACTCCAGAATTTATGGCCCCAGAAATGTATGAAGAACACTATGATGAATCAGTGGATGTATATGCTTTTGGAATGTGTATGTTGGAAATGGCTACCTCAGAATATCCATATTCAGAATGCCAGAATGCTGCTCAAATTTATAGGAAAGTAACCTCTGTAAGTGATATTTTAATATAATCATTTTGCTCTTTCATATACACTGTTTTTTCTTATTTTAACACTTTAAGCACTGTTATACTATTATATAATACACCATATAATTTTAATAAAAGTATTGTTGAATAATTCTTAAATTCTCAACATCATGATATGTTGAATACCTCATTCTTATTTAGGTCTTTATATTTTCTGGCAAGAAGAAATGATTTCTTATTAAGACTCGGGTTGTGGTAATTCTACATATCCTCTCCTTTGTCATACCCCATCCCAGCCAGTTTCATCAAAATGTAGAAATGACATCGACGTTTTTCAGATTTGCTCAGTTTCTCATTTTACTAATAACATGTTTTGTTACTTATTTCAATGTTAATTTATAAAAATTCTACATGCAAGTTGTTTCTACTTCCTTCTTTAATATTTATTTTTGTATATTTTTAAAATTCCTAACTGCATAGTAACATTTCTAATAGTTAAGAATGTGGCACAAACTGATTATATATTATATTTGAAAAATATTTGGAGGGGAGGGACTATTTATGATGCAGAACAAATTCTATCCTCCAGGCACTAATTTTATTCCTTGAGAATGCCTCTGTGAATACCGTACTGGCATTTCCTAAAAATATATTGAGATATACCTAATATACTCATTATGATATAAAGATAGAGCAATTCCTTCTTAGTTTGTCACTAGAAGATTGTGTACATGTATGATTTGTGTCTATTTTATATATTGTTTCTTGTGGAAGCTTACTTGTACGTATACTTACAATGATTAATGGATATGGTTGTATGCATTTATTTATTTTTATATCTTTATTGCTTTTATAAATAAGGTAGCAAACATGCTCCTTTCCCCTCTTATTTTCCCAACAACTATAACTCTGTGAGGTGAGTTGGGCTGAAAGAGAGAGAGATTATGCTTGGGGCAGGACTAGAACTCACAGTCTCCTGGTTTCTAGCCTGGTACCTTAACCTCTATAGACCAAACTGGCTCTATGCATTTGTATGAATGCCTGTCAATTTGCTTTTGCCTATAATATCACTTACAGCTCTGTGCATTATTCTGGTTCCACATAACATTGGCCCATCTATTTTCTTTTGTTCAGCTACAGTTGTCACTAAGCATCTTTGATATTGATCTGGCATGTGAACTCGGGGCTGACTTTGTTCTTTTATCTTGGTGTGTTTTTGGTATTAAACTGAATGAGTTGTATTCCGGCTATTTTTAGCTCATGAAATCAGGATTGATTTTGCCACTGATTTTAATGGAACTAACTTATTGGGGATCAACTCTGTTATATTAAACACGAATATATAAAGAGTGGTGGAGAAAATTCATATAGATTATTCTGCAAAGAATACTATGTGCTTCTGTATATATACACAGATCTTTTTACTTTGTTTTCAGAGGGAAAAGAAAATATTGGAACTAAACTATACTGTCAGGTTTAAGATCAAACATGAGTTGTGGAATCTGTATATTTTTCAGTCAGTGGAAAACTGAAACTTATGTGAACACAGATCATACACTATTTAAAGTACAAGCTCTTACAGCTCAGTTCTTTGTTTTTATTGATGCTAAGATTACATTTGTCACAGATTGCATATTTATTGTGTCATTTGTTTTGGGATGTTGACATAGCAAAGTGCATGAGAAAACTTCTTTCAGAGGCTGGTTGGGACAAAAAATGACCTCAGTGGAAGGGGTTAAGAACTTCTAAACCTTGTAAAATACACTTCTAGCTATTTATTGCTTTTCCTTTTTTTAAAAAAAGGACATCAGGAGACCGTCATAGATGTCTTTCCACAAACACTTAATTGGATCTTTTAGCTTACCCACATCTGAAATAGAGTGATAATAATATTTGTTTGTCATACCAGTCTAATGTAAGGGTTACCGAAGAAATGGATTACTAATTCATTCAGACAGAAATCCATTCAGCAGCATTCAGAGGGAATCAAAAAAATGTCAAGATGCATCTAAAGCAGGCACAAGGCTTTGAACTTGTAATTGCATTAATACTTTTTGGACACCCTTCCTCTTTTCCCCAAGAGGCTCTTATTTATTTGCAGCCGCAGAACACAATCCTCTTCTCTCTAAAGTCCAGGCACAACCTCAACATTGCTTTGCAAATTTGAGGGACCTTGTCGAGGAGATTATAGAGACAAGCTGCAGAACAAGAAGAAAAAGTCTTGCTTTGTATGTCCCTTACAAAAAAAAATTGGCCGTTGTCCTTATATTGTAAGAAGAATGCACTACAAACATTCCAACTATTCTGTTTCTTTTTCAACAAAGTCTTTGTCTAGTTGGTACATTTTGTTAATATTTTTTAGTTATGTTTGTGCCTGATTTTTATTTAATTTCCTTTGTAAATAGCCTAGAATGGAACTCTTTCATTAAATGATTAAATCCCCAGGAAACAAATAAGCTTTCCAAGTTTAAAATAACTATCCTATGCCTGTCCTTTCGTGCACTAAATTCTTAATCATAAATTCAGTGTTCTTTGGGGAAAGTACTGTTATTTTATTAAAGTCAGTTTATCTAATAAAGTATCATGTGATATGGTACATATTTCCCAAGCTTGATTATCAAAACTGTTCATGCAGGTACATGCTTTGCTTTCCTACAAGGTTAGTGGGGAAAGGCACAAAGCTCCACCTGACCAATCATGTTACATAAGCACAGTTTGCATCAACTATTTTGTAAGAACTATTTTTGTAAGAAATTGTGTTAAATCCTTAATATGTACAAATATTAATTTACATCATTCGTATGTATTACTATACTTGCTTTAAAAAGGTAATCAAGGAGACTTAAGAAGATTGGTATAGACCAGCGGTTCCCCTAGAACGCTTCTGATATATTCTCGCACCCCTTACAAAAGTACTAAACTTATTTAAACAAATTTTGAATGACGTGAACATAAAAATAATTTTGAAACTTCTAAACCCAAGTTTTCGCACCCCCTGGAATATTGTCTCACACCCCCAGGAGGTGCGAGCACCCCCACTTGGGAACCCCTGGTATAGACAGTTCAGAATGATGAAGTTTTCTGGAAGAGTTTAACCGGACTAATTAAAAAGAATTTATGTCTTATCCAATTGATTAATTAAGTTATAGTAATAATTTAATCAATTCACATGCCTCCTAAAGGTCAGTATGAGAGCCAAATAAACCGGGAGACTATGTGTTCTAGACTCATCTTTGGCACAAAGCCAGCTGGGTGACCTTGGACCAGTCACTTTTCTCAGCCCTAGAAAAGTGACAATGGCAAACTATTTTTTGAAAAACCTTGCCAAGAAAACTCCAAGGACTTGTCCAGGCAGTTTCTGAGAATCAAACACAATTGAACAGAAGTAAATAAAAAGCTCAATATAGGTGTCTTATTGAGGGGATTAAAAAATTATAACCACACTGAGCAAAAAGTAAACATTTTTCTTTCCTATTGTAGCAACAGATAGGACTCAAAATGTCCTCCAGAATGGTGACCTTAATTTGTCATTTTTAGTGACCTCCTATTACATCTAATTGGCCAACTGATCGCTCAGTTTCTTTATGACATTTGCTCAAATGTACTGTCTGTTGTACTGCCAGAAATACATCAGTGGAAGATACCCTGAAAAACCAAATGCTAATCTCTATCGTCTAGCTTCTCTGGATGGCGTTATCAGTTTATCTAAAATAAATACATCTTCCCACAGTTATTTATGTAGCAAGGATTACCTTCTGCTGCTTAACACTCCCATTAAATGAATAATTTGTACAATTCTTTTCCATTGGTGCTCAGGTTAAAATGGTGCCATAGTTCTTGGATTTTTTTTTTTATAATCAAGCTGCAATTTAACTTGGCTGAAAGCATAATGAATTGTTCCTCTTTGGTAAAATAAGATATATTTAACCTAAAATAGTGTAAGGCAGAGACAATCTTTTTGGCAACTATTTCGTGCGATTTTTTCCCCATGCCTCAATCACTCATACTTCAGGGTATTTTGTGGTACGTATAGATGAGAAATCTTAAGCGTAGATGACACCAACTCAAGTGATGCCTCAAATAGACCTTGAATAGCAGTCACCTCCATGCCTGCTTCTATTTCAATTTCTTTACCTCACTAGAAAAAGGTTCTTTTTCCATATTCAACATACATAAAAACGTTGCCTTAAATATCTATTTCCTCTTGGGATTTTAAATTTGCTATTCAGAATCCTTAAAGTTCACATCTTGTAACTGTCAGCAGGTGAAAATCTTTTTCTAAGACATTCACAAACTTCAATTAGAGGTGTACTCTGAAAAGAAAACTTGGTTACCTTACAGAGTTTCTTTTTCCTTTTTTGCATAATATAAATCTGTAAGGATTATCTTTAAATTTGTGGCAAAACCATAAGAGACACTTTAATTATTTTACAATATCTATTCTTTATTTTAAAGCGGACTGTATACTGGAACAATATCAAAATATTATAAAAACCTATTAGCTAATTAGGAAACCTGCTCTGAATCCTGGAAAGTTGAGATATAATTAAAATAAACAAATAGTTAACTGATAAATTAATTTGTTACAGTTTAAACAAAACTTTTTTTTTTTTAAAGAAAAAACCTTGATGTTGATCTTTTAGGAACAGAATCCCAGAAGCCAGGATAGTTCATTTTTCCCCATCCAATGCCTTTAATATTAAAATTCATAATAAAAGTTAATGCTGAATTTAGCTTTGTTATAGCATATATAATGGTCTATTGTATATTAGATTACATAAGAGTCCTAATTTAAACTCAAAGCTGTGTAGATCTAGAATGAAAATGCCAGAGAAATTTAATTATGGTTTTTTTTCCTCATGCAGGGTGTCAAACCAGCAAGTTTTGATAAAGTTACTGATCCTGAAATTAAGGAGATAATTGGAGAGTGTATTTGCAAAAATAAAGAAGAGAGGTTTGTTTCAAATAGTAAATTTCTGTTGTTTGTGAAACATGTCATAACCCTGAGCACATTTCAAAATAATTTCTTCGGGTGGAGGCAGAAAATGGCCAAGAGCTGGCCAGTACCATTTTAAACTGATAGACCTACTATAATCTAACCATGTAGATCTCTTAGGATAGTTACTAGCCAGATAGAAACTAATATGCGGACATGGATCAGTACCTATTTGGAATCTGGTTAGTGTGACTATATTCCTGTGAATTTTGAGGACTTCTCAGCAAATTTTAATACTTTCAGTCAGAATGTCCTTCTGGACTATATATCTATACCAGAGCAGTACGAGACTTTCTTCAAGTATTTATTTTATATTTTTATTCTTATTTATAAAATTTATACAGCGCCTATTTCACCTGAAATCTGGGTGATTTACAAATAAAAGTCATATAGACAGAGTTAGAAACAAAGTTTAAAAAAACAGAATTAAAATAAAGATTAAAAGGCCAAAAAGGCAAGGGGGTGTTTTCTAGCCACCAACTATCCCCATGATTGCATACAACCCTTGGAGTACCCTCACTTCTGGGGGCAAGATGTTTCGTAGGGCAGGGACAACAGTAAAGAAGGCTCTCATTGTAGACCCTGCCAGTCAAAATTCTTTAATTGATGGGGTCTGCAACAAACCCTCTCTGCCTGACTCGATGGGACAGGTTGATATTATTGGGACAGGATGGTTCCTCAGGTAACCAGGTCCACACTGTGAACCTTGAATTTGACCAGGAAATAAACCGGCACCCAATGCAGCTCACATAATAGAGGTGTTACATGCACAGCCCTAGGGGGTCCCCAGAACTGCCCATGCTGCTGCATCAACTACAGCTTCTAGACACTATTCAAGGGTGGCACATTGTACAGCACACTGCAGTAATCCATACAGAAGGTGACTAAGGCATGAGGGACCAAAAGGAGGGCTTCTCAATCCAGGTAAGTTCCAGAAAATGATACATGGAGATTTATATTTGACAAGTAGCTGTTGGATGCAGTATCTCATAAGAATCTGTCTTAATCCTTCTACAAGTTTTAAACCTTACATTTGTTTATTTAATTAAACCTAATGGAAAAAGAAAAAAATATGAAAAAGAAAAATCCCACAAAACTATATATATATGTGAGTTTCCTTTCATGTATAGCTCTATACAAGTTTTACACAACAGATTCAATAAAAGATGCTTAACCACAGATGGCAAATTGATGCCATCATTATGTTGGTGATACTCAGCTTTATTCTTTTCCATCAGATTTCAGAAAGGTTGTAGGAATCCTAAATCAATACTTTGGATTTGTAAAAGATTAAATGAAGACTAACAAGTGAAAGCTCAGACAGTATTGACTAAGGGATTGCTTAGTCAAATGAAAATATTGCATTACTGACAGTTTTCTCTGGAGCGTAACATTTTAAAAGTCAGCCTGACAGCTCTAAAGTTCTTGATTTGATTTTCACCTAAATGTTAGGTAATAGCTGCAGCTAGGAGCACACCATCCCGCTGCACATGTTCCTAAAGAAAGCAGATCAGGCAGCAGAGGTGCATGGTTTAGTTATTTTTCATTTGGATTCTAGAAGAATTTACATGGGATTCATCTTTTAAAAAAATAGCACAAACTACACCTGACTGGTTTTTGGCTTATTTATCTATTCCTATTGATGGGTAGAACCAAAAAGAAATGTATGGTACGTATAAGTATACTAAGGAGAAAAAAAGGAGAGGAGGAAAGTATCTAAAAAGTATAAATTGGGTCTGATATGGTTCAGATAAATACCTTTTTCAAGGGCATTGTATAAAACAAACACAGAAACTTGAAAAGGTATAGTAAGTGTTTTAACTCTCTGTTAGCCACAAGTGGCAAATGGGCAGCCATTGAAATTGAAATAAAGAACTAATAAAAATAAAGAAATGGTGTGGTGCTTATTATATCACACATTTGGCAGTTGCTACAGAAACACTTGTTATTTTGCTACAGTGGTTTAAAAACCTTTGTGTTAAATATTATAGATATTGAAAGCAAATTTTGCTTTCATTAAAACTTAGAAAGACATATAGTGCCAAGGAAGTTCTAATACATATGCGTACGTAATGCTAAAATAACACACAGCTATTTGGTCCTTAAAAGTATAGAGGAGAAAAATGGACTTAAAATGTGTTTGTGTTCTTTTTTCCCCCAGATATGAAATTAAAGATTTATTAAGCCATGCCTTCTTTGCTGAGGATACAGGGGTGAGAGTGGAACTTGCAGAAGAAGACGATGGTAGAAAATCCTCTATTGCCTTAAGACTCTGGGTAGAAGATGCTAAGAAGCTGAAAGGGAAATCCAAAGATAATGGAGCCATTGAGTTTACTTTTGAACTGGAGAAAGAAACTCCTGATGATGTTGCACAAGAAATGGTAAAATAAAAACTTCCTTTGACACTCTCTTCTCTCTCTCTCTCTCTCTCTCTCTCTCTCTCTCTCTCTCTCTCTGTGTGTGTGTGTAACATAAATCTCAAATGACATCAGAGGCAAACCTGGAAAAGTACATTTTATTCAAAAGACACTGCATGAAGTATCTCCAAACACCATAAATTGATCCACAGAAATAAAGCACAGTAATTTAAGTTCCGAACCTTGCTTATGTATACTTTTATATTTTAGTTCCACAACATCAAAACACATTCTTTCAGAAACTTGATACAAATTTTGATTGGCACTCGTTAAATCGGAAATTTTTGCAAATTATGTTTCCAATATATGTAAGAATCTGGAGTAGAATATGAGCCATTTTTCTTTCTTTGTGCAGTAAGATAAGTTATATATCATATCTGTAGTAAAATAAGCTAAATCCACAAAAGAATTACTTACTTTAAAAAAAAACCATAGAAAAGATGGCTACACAAAGTTTGATACTAATTCTGTGTCATTCTTATGAGATATATTACCTTTTAACATTTTGCCAGGTTTACTGCTAAATTTTATAAAGTGAATAAATGCTTATTAAACTAACATCTTTTTTTTTTCTTTTCCTTCTTCATCAAACATTTGTGAGAAAAAAGTTTCAGTTTTTAAGATGTAGGAAACCCCCACCCCACCCCCCATAATTTGTGTTCCGTGTCATTTCATTTTGTGGAAATCATTTAGTTTACTGTGTTGTTCTCTTTTGGACCAATTCAACAAACAGGCCTTCTCAAAATGACTTACCAAAGCAGATTATATCTTCTTTGTTGAAGTCTTCTGATTGTGGAATTCTCATTCCTTCTCCACTTAGCTTTAAGAGCTTATTACTTCTATCATTGCATGGGTATGCTATTACTCTGCCACCTAACTGACAGAAATAATGTTATAAATAAGTTGCTGTTATTTCAAATTTTATGTTACGTAGTTTGGATTTGGCTACTAGGATTTACTGCCTACAATGGACATTAATCAGAACATGAAGCAAAATATTTCTCTTTGACATAGATGTCGTTATATTTTACCACAACAGAATAGTGCAAGAGGGCTCTCCATAATTTGAAAGTGAATTGATACCCTGGGTCTGTGATGATATGATTGACCAGTCTTCTGTGTTTAAAGAACTAGAAAGTTTAGATCATGTTTAAAGACGTAGTTCAAAAAGAGTTGGGCTATTTCCTAGGCCATGGGGAGCAGTGGTGGGATTCAAATATGTGAACAACCGGTTCTCTCTGTGGATGCCGCTTCCAGAAGTCCATTCTGGGCCTGGGCAACAAAAAATTAACTACCGGTTCTGCCGAACTGGTGCGAACTGGCTGAATCCCACCACTGATTGGGAGGCCCTTAAAAGTAATAAAGCGGACCAATTTGGTAAATAAATCCAATACTACAAATATGGTAGTATAACCCTGCATTGGAGGAAGATCTGTGAAGAAATCTAGAGAAAACACAGAACTGCAACTGGCTCTCTAGGCGTTGCAATAATCCAGCCAGCTCAGCAGAGGTTGACTCAAAATAACTCCCCATGCCCTGCTGTTTTGTGGTCATGGCACAGTTGTAGTACTTCCTCCTTTAAGGGAAGAGATATCTATAAACAGGGCTTTTTTCCTCACAGAACGCCCAGAACGGAGTTCCGGCACCTTTTTTGGATGGAACCTTGTAGGATAGGCAAGGCGGGTTGTATGACATGTGTGAGTTCCGGCACCTTTTTTTTTTTTTTACAAAAAAAGCACTGCCTATAAACATCCACTGTGCGACAACTGCACTCCTTCCGGTCTTATCTGATTTTTCTCTAGGCAGCATCTCTTCCCCCACCCCGTCTCTGAGGGTCATTCTCACATAGCAAGACAACTGTGCACCTCTGCCCCAGATCATCCGAGCATATCACTCTAGGTGGGACACAACTTTACAATAAAAGTACATGCAATTTCTAGTAATAAATCAAAAATCAATGCATCATAAAAAGTTTTCCAAACAGCCAAGGCATGGCCTCTCTCACATGGGCCCTGGATCAGGGACACAAACAAGATACTGAAGGCATTGAAAAAGGCAAGCCAGATAGATGCCAACCTAATCTCAGGAAGAATGATGTTCCACAGGGCAGGTGTCACGGCATAAAAGGCTCTTCTTTGAGGACTGCCAGCTGACATTTCTTGGGCCAAGGTATTCATAACATGCCACTGCTGCTAGAATGAATTGGAGGGGGGGGGGGTAGAAGCAATTGGGAAGATACTGGTAATCCTCAACTTACGACCACAATTGAACCCAAAATTTAAGTTGCTAAGTGAGACATTTGTTAAGTGAATTTTGCCCCATTTTACGACCTTTCTTGCTACAGTGGTTAGGTGAATCACTGCAGTTGTTAAGTTAGTAACATGGTTGCTAAGTGAATCCCATTGACTTTGCTTGTCAGAAGGTCGCAGAAGCTGAACACATGACCCCGGAACACTGCGACTGTCATAAATATGAACTAGTTGCCAAGTATCCGAATTTTGATCATGTGACCATGGGGATGCTGCAAGGGTTGTAAGTGTGAAAACTGGACATAAGTTACTTTTTCCAGCGCTGTTGTAACTTTGAACAGTCACTAAGTGAACTATTGTAAGTAGGTCGAGGACTATCTGTACAATCTTATAAGTAACCTTGCCCATGTAGGGCTTTGTGTAGCTTGCGGAGTAGTGATGTCACACCAGGTAGCTAATGCCATTAACTGCCTGCATTCTCACATTCTGTACAAGCTTCAACTTCCGAATGTTCTTCAGGGGGAGTCTCATATAGAGCCCATTGCAGTTGTCCAAACAGGAGATCAAAAGGGATGGCTCTGAACAGGGTCCTCTGATTCAAGAACAGGCACAACTGACACACAACACCAAGCTATGCAAAGATCCTGCTAGCCACACTGTTGATCTGCTCCTTGAACAGGAGTTGAAAGTTCAGAAATACGATTAGATGGTGCACTAAGGTTGGGCCACTTCCTCCACAACCAAAATTGGAAGTTTCTGTGTATTGCAGGGTGTGTGTGTGTGTGTGTGGCAGCTAGCCCAGACAGAGTCAAGAAATTCAGACAGGGAGGTTGCTATGCAGTAGAGAAGCTGGTACAATAGCAACAGATCCAATTGAACCTTACAGCCCAATTAACAAACAGGATCTTTCATCCAGTAATCTATGGATAGCAATAGCAGATAGACTTATACACCACCCCATAGTGCTTTACAGCCATCTCTAGGCAGTTCATAGAGTCAGCATATTGCACCCAACAGTCTGGGTCCTCATTTTATCGACCTCTGCAGGATGGAAGGCTGAGTCAACCTTGAGCTGGTCAGAATCAAACTCCAGGCTGTGGGCAGAATTAGCCTGCAATACTGCCAGGGTATTTGGATTTAGCTGCCTATCATTTTGGAAAACTGAATTTAAATGCTTGAAATATAGTATGGGAGCTTCTTCATGAAAAATTACTATTCTCAAATTGCATTGCAAATGGGAAATTTCTTATTTGGTTTATTCATGAAGCAGACAATGAGATTATATGATTTTGACTGGTTGTAATTATTATATTATTGTATATATATTGTGTATATATATATATATATATATATATATATATATATATATATATATATATATATATATATATATATATATATATATATATATATATATATATTGTATATATAATTATTGTAATTATGACTGGTTGTAATTATTCCTAAAAATGCCCCCCTCCCTTTACCATCTGTTACAGTTGGATTAAAAAATATCCCCGCTATGAATTTATTTTGTATGAAGTTCTAGGAATATTTAAATTATAATAGCTCCAATAGTGATATAGACAATAATAGCCATTCGTAGCCAATGATGACTAATAAAAATATTTATGACAATTGATCATAGTTTTGCAATTGCTTCTCTGCTTTATAAAAAAAATGTTTCAGATACAACGTGTACTCTTTTTGAAAATAATTTTATGAATGAAAACCTTGGACCGCTAGCTATTATATGTAATTCTAAATGATACTTCTGCAAACTAATCAGCCACACATATACAAAACTTCAGACTGGTGATTTAGAATCTAACTCTCTATTCAACTACTAAAAGTGGATGATAAGGCAGGGGTGTCAAACTGCTGGCCCGTGAGCTGGATGCGTCATGCTGAAACCGCGCACATCCCAGCTCTGGCGATGGGAAAAAAGTTGTGATACATCGTGACACGTCACGTGACGTGGCGAGTTTGACAGCCCTGGAATAGGGAGTGGGCATGTGGGGCTCCATGATGTGAAAACACAGTCAAATATGGATTTGTTGTGGAAAACCTTTTATTTCAGGTTGATGCCGGATTCTTTCATGAAAGTGATGTCAAAATAATTGCAAAATCAATACGTGACAGAGTAGCCTTAATACAGTGGAGAAGAGAGAGGATATGCCCCATGTTGCATTCAGAAGATCGGGATCCTGAAAGCTTAGAAAAAATGAAGGTCACACAAGCACAACCACTTCAGATTACACACACTTCTCATGCTGGTCATCAGATTCCATCAGAACCAGATGAGCCTGAAGTGGACCAGCATCTTTCTCAACAAAACCTGCCCACAAGCATCACTTCACTTGCATGTAAGTCTGTGTTCTGTGTTGGTATATGAGGATGTAGTACAAATACACTGATTGGATGTCACTGGCCATGTTTGTGCACTGCAGTAAGCCAAAACTCTTCAGAATTCTGGTTTAACAGGAATAAGTATGTTAACATAGACTCTTTAATAGCTCCTGCTACTCTGGCTGAAGGGGATAATTATCAAACATGAAGTATTCCATACCTAGTTTGCTTAATATGTCATCTGAATTAGCACCTCTGTTTTTATTAGTCTAACCCAGGGGTAGGCAACCTTAGCTCTTTTATGACTTGTGGACTTCAACTCCCAGAATTCCTGAGCCAGCGTGGCTCAGCTTGGAAACCTCTCCCTTTCCCCTCAGCATGGCTGGCTCAGGAATTCTGGGAGTTGAAGTCCACGAGTCATAAAAGAGCCAAGGTTGCCTACCCCTGGTCTAACCAGTTAGAACTTAACATGCCTAAGCTTCTTCCTACTATGTTAAAATTCTGAAGAATTCTAACTCTGATGGACTGATGCAGCCAGGACTTTGGTTGCATGGACTTTGACAAGAACAAATAAATATATGCTAAAAATATGCAAGAACAATAAATATCTACTAAGTTATCAATAAACAGTTTCCGTCTTACTATGATTAAGATTGTACATAATTGAACTTGTATCGTTCAACAAATTTAAAGCAGGGAGGAAGTTAATTCCCCTGGGATTTGAGGGGAAATGTTACCTTAGCTTGTCAGTTTACGAAGTAAAGGCTCTTCTCCCTTCTTACAGCAACCGTGTGATCATACCATTGTAAGAAGGGGAACACAGAGGAAGTGCCCTCATGTGGTGGTGGTTAAAAAAGACCATCAACCATTCTCTGACATGTTAATATAGCCAACCCTTTGAACTGTATTGAATTTTCCTTCTAAAACAAGCTAATTATACCCACTCTAGTGTTGGTAGGACTGCTCACAGTATATGAAAGTGAGCCAACATGTACTTTGACTCAGGAAATACTGTTCTAGGTTTAGTCAAGATAATAATTACAATTTTCTTATATTAGTGAAAATATTGAAAGATTCTGGGACTGCTGCTTGAGGACCTACACATATTTAATTACACTAGATAAGAATTAAAATCTCTCCTTCACAGTGCAGAAACATTTTTAAAATAATCTTTTTTCTGAGTTGCTACTCTCAATTGGTTCTTTCAGTACTGTAAATTATTGGCATCATATGTTGTGCCAATGCTTGCACAATGTTTTTAAGTCTAAAAGCCCTATAAATAATTTCCTTGATGCTGCTGGTGATATTCAAATACAGCAGAAATGTACATAAATAATTTAGCATCTGTGTACAACAGATGATAACAGAATCCAAGTTTGGCTTCCAACTGCTGCTTCAGCTTTGTAGAGTTGTCTTCATTTTTGTGGTTAGATGATTCCTATAATTAGATTATATTTTCCTATTCTATAAACATCTTTACATTATTAAGTATCCAGAAAAGCTCCATAAACTTAGATAAGTAAAATTGAAAGGAGTTATTGTTTTATAAATTTGGAAAGATGGGTGAATTTTCATCAGTGAAGAAATGAGGCTTCCAAACGCAGACAAAATTAACTGTCCCAATATGTATACAAAACCCACGCACAACACATTTTTAATATTTTTAAATAATTGCAGGAAGCAGTATGCATTTTTGCATACATGTTGGGAAAGTTAATTTCATCTGTGTTTGAAAGCCTCATATTTGGATTTTTCAACCAATCCTTCACTGATGAAAATTCATCTAGTTATATTTTTTTACAACATCATTTGTTATTGTATAGAAACAGGTATGTCCAAATTATTTCATTTGGTATAATTTGGGGGGTACACATATAATTTAACCTTACTAGAAGTATACAATATTTTAAAAAAATTATTTATATACTTTAGCAAACTCAGATATTATTGTCTAGTGGCATTTTTTTTTTAATGTGAGCTATTTCCAGTGGTCCTGTGGTGCTTCATTATTCTCTCTGTAAGGAAAGCAAAAATATACAGAATCTCAAATAATTCATGCTGACTGCCACCCCCTGCCCATAGGGGTGCATCCTGCTGGAGGTGGTTGAGGGATTAAGAGAAGATCCCACCTCTCTCTCTGAACATCCTTTTCCCTTCTTCCTCATCTTTTTAATTGTAATTTTTACTGTTATTAGAAATATTTATTTTTGTGGTTTTATTGACTTTTAATATTGTAAGCCACTCAGAGTAGCTCTCTAGGTGAGATGGGTGGCAAACAAGTCTAATAAATAAATAAAATAAATTAATAACTCAGATTACTACTATAATATAAAGAGCTGGCAATATCAGCCTGAACAGCGTTTTGAAACTCACTAACAAATATTTGGTAGACATATTGAAGGTAATCCTCGACTTACAAGCTCAATTGACCCCAGAATTTATGTTGCTAAGCGAGAAATTTGTTAAGTGAGTTTTGTCCCATTCTACGACTTTTCTTGCCACACTGGTTAAGTAAATCATTGCAGTTGTTAAATTAGTAACACGGTTGTTCTTGCTTCCCCTTTGACTTTGCTTGACAGAAGGTTGCAAAAGGGGATCACATGACCCCGGGACACTGCGGCCATCATAAATATGAACCAGTTGCCAAGCATCTGAATTTTAATCACATGACCATGGGGATGCTGCCACAATCATAAGTGTAAAAAACGGTCATAAGTTGCTTTTTTCAGTGCCGTTGCAACTTCGAAAAGTCACTAAACAAGCTGTTGTAAGTCGAGATTACCTGTACAGCAGGGGTCTTCAAACTTGCCCCTTTTATGACTTGTGGACTTCAACTCCCAGAATTCCTCAGCCAGGCACGCTGGCTGAGGAATTCTGGGAGTTGAAGTCCACAAGTCATAAAAGGGCCAAGTTTGAAGACCCCTGCTGTAAAGCAATGTTACTTTTTGTGTGTGCATGTCTTTGAGTCAGTGTTAACTTCTGGAGACTGTCTGGACTAATCCCTGCAGTTTTTTTAGCAATGCAATCCCTGCAGTTTTTTGGAAATGGCCTTTGCCTTCTTCCTAGGGTAAGAGAGAGTGACTGGCTCAAGGGTACCCAGCTGACTATGTGCCTAAGGTGGGACTACAACTCACAGACTTTCTTCTGGTTTCCAGCCTGCTGCCTTAATCCCTACGCCAAGCAGGCTCTCAATATTACATTTACCTATGAAAATTTAGACTGTTGGTTAGACTGCAGACTATGACAAATTCTTACAAAAATTTGAACGTTTGTAGAAAGAAATGTAGACAGCCAATTTTTCAAAATTTCTCCAGTCAGTCATGTCTGCATTTTATATATTCCCCACAGGCTCACGTCCCAATTTAGATATAATTCGGAACAACTCATTTCTAGTTTATGGATTTGGTTTAGCTACTTTTGTTTCAACCTTTGAAATTTAACACTTAAACAGAAAAAAAAATCCTGTGGTTTTAAATCTGGTCAGAAAGTGAAATGAATCCCCTGCCAGGGGTTGCTAAGTGGTTTCAATTACACAAAATCCCAGTTCCTTCCTGCAGCCATGTTGAAGTGTTATGTAAATCTCTATCAATCTCTAATTTTGATGGTAGAAAAATAAGGGCTCCTCCCCCCCCCCGCATCATGCACCAGATCTGATTCATTATTGATTCAGATTGACTGACTTCTGGAGCACCCTGAACTATACTATATGCTATTTCCAAAGCTCCAAATTAAGATCTC
Source organism: Azemiops feae (assembly GCA_023970755.1). Taxonomy (NCBI): domain Eukaryota; kingdom Metazoa; phylum Chordata; class Lepidosauria; order Squamata; family Viperidae; genus Azemiops; species Azemiops feae. The sequence goes on along the minus strand of JALGBA010000170.1, from coordinate 1,022,119 downwards.
GAGTAAGATCAGATAGCCTTTGTACAATACGAATAATACTTTGATTGCTTTCAGTTTATGAAACCATTCAATTTTTTTAAAAATCAATATTAACAATGTTTCAGCTGATAGCACATTTGACAGTGGTCAAGGATCAACTGTGTACTCAGACTCCCAGAGTAGCCAGCAAAGTGTGATCTACTCGTCTATTCCTGATGCAATACCTCCAGCTGTTCAGCGTGTTTATAGCCCACCTCTCAGTGAGAGCCAGACTTTGCCACATGGTCTTCAGCAGATAGGGCCCTACCAGCAACCCTCAATAGTAAGTATAGTCTTCTTCAATTTTCACATATGAATTTTTAAAAATGATTAAATAATTGCATAACCTCAAAAGTCTGTATAGCTAACCATTTTTCTTAGTCATGTTCACACAGTATATATAAATGGAGTCACATATCCTATCTCCTATGTTTGTTTACTTACTATTTTATTTAATATTGCCTGGACATTTTTATTTTAATGGATATTGTCATAGCAATATATCTACTCAGTTAATCTGAATTATTAATATTAATTACTTTACTAAATAGCTTGAACAGCTATATACTGACAGAATGATAAGGTATGCTGTTGAGAATTTTTATAGACAATAGTTTTCTAAAGTAATGTCTTCCTACCTTCCTTCCCAGCCTGGACTTTCAGTGGTTCAGGGTCCAACTGCTGTTGGGCCTCCGCGGCCACAACTTTATCCAGAACCAGCAATTCCAATTCCATTTCCCACCTCAGTTGCCGCTGTGCAGATGAGACAACCTCAACCTGTATTAGTCAGCCAGCAGGTAAGAAATGACATATTCTGCCTTTCTCTTCCCCCTCCCCCTCCATATCTTCAAAATACACTCATGGCAACCATCCTGTGGGGTTTTGGCAAGATTTTCAAAACTAGTTTGCCATTCCTTCCTTCCTAGGACTAAGAGAGAGTGTTTGGTCCATGGTCAACTAGAGGCTTCATGTCTTAGGCAGGACTAGAACTCACATTCTTCAGGTTTTTAGCCTGTTGCCTTATCTGGCTGTCTTTTTGTCTATTAAGCTTAAAACCATTATGTCATTTGCATTATAGGCTTGATTGTCCATTTTATACTGTAATGGAAGATTTCTTAGCAAATTTTAAGTACAGCAATAGATTAATGAGTAAATTAACAAGTAGGGCAGCAGTAGCATCTGTAGTGAAGTATCAAAACAAGAAGGCAGTTGTGGTAGTATAATTGAAGCCCTACTCCTTTTGTATTTTAATTGACATTACACACATGTACAAAGGGCAGAGCTTTGATTGTGCTGCCACAACCACCAGCAGGACTTTTAAAATCTCACCTATGGATGCTTTTGCAACAAAGAGAGAAAGCTTTAATTTCTTCCTTCACCCTATAGCAAACTCAAGATTAATTCTTGACCTCTTTTAAGTTTGTTTCTCAGAGTAGAAGAGATTGACCTCATTATTTGGACTTTTAAAAATGTTATTTCTAATATATATTTTCTTGGCCTGACAATGGGCAGCTTTATCATTTTCTTTTGCCACTCTTTCTTCAAACAAACAAACAAACAAACAAATAAATACATAAAATTTATTGGGCTAATTTCACTAGTAGTTGAAAATGATCATGAGAAAGGGAGAAGTATCTAGCCATGGGCATATCATTATTTCCAGACAATATTTAGTTTGAGTTTGGGCATACATTTGCATAAGTAAATGTATCCAAATCAGCTTTGGAACAATTTATTTATTTATTTATTGATTGATTGATTGATTGATTTGACTTGTATGCCACCCATCTGAGCAGCTTACAAACACACTAAAAGCAAGTAAGATATTAAAATAATACATAACAATAATAAACAATAAACAGTTGGAATATTGGATTGCAATTTGATGTTGATTTGTTTGGCTTTTTTGTGAAACTGGTAATCATAGTTTGCCAATTCAGAAATGGGAACCATGATTATTATTATTATATCAAGACATAGTCATCCAAAAGGCATTAAAAATCGGAACCAATATCTTTTCAGAATATAGCAGGAAAATGGAATTGCATACATATACTCTACTCTAAAGCCTCTCACCATGGCTTTAGACTGTTCATTTTATAGATTTTCAACCTATTAACTATATTTTTAAAAAGCAGGTTTGTTATTTGTTTCTTGTTTGCCTATGACTGCTTCTCCAATCTATGCTGATAGCATTTCAAAAACTTATATGATCTTTTTTAAAATTTCATCAGCAATCCATCTCAAGCCCAGCTCTTTTACAGCAAGTTCTCAGCAACCAGCCCATGTGCTCAGTACAGCAACCTGCACCTCACCTGTTGTCCCAGTTTCAAACACCCAGTTCTCACATGGCACTACCAGTGCACCACTGGCAACTTTGCAGGTCCCCCCTGTGCAGTCACTTCCCCTAGTTCCACCTGGTCAAGTAAGTCTGTTGTAGCACTCAATAAGGTTCCTCATTTTGGTATGAAGACTTCATAGTGCTAGAAACATGGAAGTGTTTTCATGTATCAATTGACTTTTGTTGTCACATTGAATTATAAAAAAAAAATCTAGCTATTTATTACCTAGTGCCATAATAAATTAAAAAATAAAATAAAAAATTCAGAAAAGTTAAACAATGTGCCACTGGCTCTTGGAATTTCTTGAAAATGGACCAATGAGATGAGGAACCAATCAAGAACCAACTTTCTTGGCCTTCCGTAACTTGGCCTTCCATAATGTGGACCAACCAGAGAGCAGCTTGCTAGATACATGCTAGATACATGAGCCCAATCTGCCTCAGTGCTAAGAGGTACATCACAAACAAGGCTCTGAAGATGCTAGCCACAGCTGCTGGCAAAATGCTAGAACAAAATAAAACTTGGATCATGACCACTCAGCCTGAAAACCTCATCACTCCTTCTTTGATGCCAGCCATGAAGGCCTACGCCAGTATATCATGTTAGCACCAAAAAGACAGCTATATGAATATGAGAACTGTGTCATTTACATAGTATAGTAACTTGATGAACATTTTAAAAAATGACAAAGAAAAAGAAATTTTAATTTTAAAAGGGGAAAGGAATATGCCCTGCTGACATAAAGTGAACAGATAGCGAATTTCTCTGTGTGTATAATTAGTGCTTATATAAACAAAACATGCATTTTTTAAAATATTGGAAACTTCAGCCTTTGGTTCAAATCATAATTTGAGTACAAAAGCATAATAAGCTCATTCAACGTATTGTGAAATGAGTGGTCTAGTATTTCATTTGAACTAGATCACAGTTATTTATTTAGCACTATCACTTATAATCGTTGTCAGAATATTCACACAATTTGCTTGGAGTGTAGTATATTCATTTATTTAGGTGGTTACCATATTTTTTAAAAACAAATTCTCATGCAATAAAAAAAATCTATAAGACCATAAAAATATGAGCAGTGTGATGGCCTAATGATGAAGACACTCGCCTCCCACTTGGAAATTTGAGAGTTCAGTCCTAGGTAGCAGCAGATGTTTCTCTCCTAAGGCACAAAGAAAAAAAATATTTGCTGCGAACTCTAACTAGGCATCAGGAAAGGCATCCAGCCAGTAAATGCTCAGCTCCATCCAGTCACCCTGACTCTACCCCAGATTAAGAGATTATAGGGTTGTAAAAAGGGAAATTTAATAATAAAGTAAAAATGACTCCAGCATCAGTATCTTTCTGGATGGCCTTAAGAATGGCCTCATACCTGCCTTGGAAGGTAAGCATATAAGGTGAGCCTCTACAGAGAAATCTACCTTTAAGTCCCTTCCTTTCTTAACTTCTGGTAGGCTGGAATACCCAAGTAGATATTCTCAGACTGTCTAGGGCAGGCAGGCAAATTTTATCAGGAAAAGCATTCTTTTAAAAACCCAACCCCAAGTCATTAAAGCTAGCATTTTAAATTGCACTCAGAAACATGCTGGTAACCAGTGCAGCAACAATATCCAGTGGCAGTATCAAGACTAATTCACAAGCATTAAAAATGTTGACGTTTTTGTGTGGTCTTCAAAAACAGTCCCGTGTAAAATAACTTTCAGTAATCTAAATGAGATTATTGTATTTTATTACTGCATTTTACTCCATGCATTTTATGCCAGGTAAGTGTGGAAGTGGAACACCAGCTGAAACTGAGAAAAGGTCATCTTATCCACATCCTCACATGCCCAGACCCCAGGACATAACATCTGGCTCATCCATTTTGCTCAGGTGGAAGATGTGCAACTTTTGTATCATGTTATCAAAACTGATAGATATTTCTCTCAGGGGATTTATGTAGATGTTGAGCAGGATAGGGGAGAGGACTGCTAGTCCTGCAGCACCCCATAATGAAACATCTGAGAGCCAGAACTTTCCCCACCTATCACCACAATTCTGACATTCATATCCTGCCCAGATGAATCTTGTCCAATATCAAGGCTATTAAAAGATCTGGGAAAACAATGACAGTTGCATTTGCTTCATCCAAATCCCACCTCTAGTTATCCCTGACAGCAACCAGTGTGTTTTTTGTTTCATGCTGAGCTTAAATCTGGACTGACATTGCTTCAGATAATTTGTGTTCTCTTTAACTGCAGCCCCATCACTTTTTCCACAACCTTCCCAAAGAAGGAAAAAGAACTTTCCTTTTAAGGAGTGGATGGATCAGCATCTCTTTAAATAGTGCTGAATTTTCTTTTTCAGTGGCACACGCCTGGTCTGTCCTCTCATCCACAATTAAATCATATATGAGGCTAAATTTATTGTCGGCTGACATTTAGAACAATCAATATGAGCCCACAATGCCCAGTCATGCATTTGTCTGGCTCATGTGTCATGATTTCAGCATGGAAGTACAAATTTCTGATCCCTTTTCTTCTGGGGTGTCTCTTTCCGCACCCCCAATCTTTTATACTTTACCCTACTTGGTCCTACTGATTTTTTCCCCTATCTCTGTCCCCCCCTAGTCAGAATATCTCAACCTTAGCAACTTTAAGATGCGTGGGCATGCTGGTTAGGGAGTTCTGGGAGCTGAAGTCTACACATCTTAAAAGTGCCAAGCTTCAGAAACACAGCCCTCAGCTCCTACTCCAAACACTCCAATTGTGCAAAATAACCATCTCTCCATCATGGGCAATCAAGTACAATAGACGGAAGCTGCACCCAATGCAATCATGCATTCCCATGCTTTACATTCCCCAGACTCTCTTCAACCCAGTTCTCTTTCCTTCCATCCTTACATGGCTTCCCCCTAGCTGGGTCAGAAGGTGATAAACACATTACCCCTTTTTCTCATTCTGGAAAGGGGCTCTTTCCCCCCCCACTTCTTTGACTCCCATTTAGAAAACCAGCAATCTTTTCTTTTCTCTTTGGTGGTTCTGTTTGTTTTCCAATATCTCCTCCACTACTTGGTGTAAGGAAATAGAACTCAAGTGGCCCATTTCAGTTGACACAGTTTCCTAAACAACCTTGCCATCTGATGCATTTTTGGGTTTCTTCATGCTTTTATCTTATTTCTTCAGTCTTCTGTTTTTAATGTATTTTCCTCTACTATTTATTCCAGTTTTAATTCTATTTCTTTTGTTTTTCAGGAAAAACAATAGCTGGCAGATGAGGCTATAACAGTTTAATTATAGACTTGTAGTGCAATCTGGTATCAGATAAATAATAAGAGATAAAGCAGAATGTGTGATTCCTCTTCTTCTGCAATCCCTATTTGTTAAGTCCTTCCATATAATAAGAAAAACCCAGAGTGACAATCCCAAGATAACAGAATAACAGAGTTGGAAGGGACCTTGGAGGTCTTCTAGTTCAACCCCCTGTTCAGACAGGAAACCCTATACCACTTCAGACAAATGTTTGTCCAGTCTCTTCTTAAAAATTTCCAGTGTTGGAGCATTCACAACTTCTGGAGGCAAGTGGTTCCACAGATTAATTGTTCTAACTGTCAGGAAATTTCTCCTTAGTTCTAGGTTGCTTCTCTCCTTGATAAGTTTCCATCCATTGCTTCTTGTCCTGCCCTCAGATGCTTTGGAGAATAGCTTGATTCCCTCTTCTTTGTGACAGCCCCTGAGATATTGGAAGACTGTTGTCATGTCATCCCTAGTCCTGCTTTGCATTAAACTAGACATACCCAATTCCAGCAACCGTTCTTTATATGTTTTAGCCTCCGGTCCCCTGATCACCCTTGTTGCTCTTCTTTGTACTCTTTCTAGAGTCTCAACATCTTTTTTACATCCTGATGACCAAAACTCAATGCAGTATTCCTAGTGGGGTCTTACCAAGGCATTATACAAATGATACCATACAAATATTTTGGAATCAATTATTCCTGCCCTCAGTTCCTGTCATAATTGCCTAAATAGCTCCAAAAGTGAGTCCTGATTAAGGTTTCCAGAATACAATAAAATCAAAATTAATCCAGAGATTAATCCCATCCTCTTTTCTCTCCAGACTTTACCCTTAGCCCAGATGGCTCCTCTCTTTCTTTCCAGCTGTTTTGTAATTTTATGGGGAAAAAACGTTTGTAGCTTGATCTTCCTGTAAGTGTGCAACCACATTTGCCCAAATGAGCCCTCTCTGAAACCTCAAAGAATATGTGATGCTCTTTGTGTTTTTACATCTTACTATAGCTATTAAGCAACTACAGATAGAAAGTGTTGGGGTAGGTGGACAGGTACAAGCTTCAACTATGATTGCATTGAACGAAATCAGGGTTTTCATAAGCAGGATATTTGTTGTAAAATCTGATCACATTCAACATGGATATGAATATTATCAAAGCATCACTTACCTTCTAAATGACAATCCATATAATTTACCCATCTGAGGTCTAAAAGATCTGAGAGGACTGCAGCTTCCAGAAATCCCAATGATATGGTGTACTTCCAAGAACTGAATTAAGTAAATCTAGTACAAATGCATTTTTAATCATCCCTGAAACTTTATTACAGAATAATCCATTTTTAAATCCCACTATCTTCATAATTAAAGGTTAGTCTTATTTTTAATGATGAAGTAAAAACGAGTATGCAAATCATTTTGTATAGTTATAATGAGTGAAACTAATATCTCAAATCAAAGCTATAAGATGATATCGATGAATGTATATTAAATAATGGTTTTGTCAAAGTTGCATAATGTTGAACATTGTTATGCTTACCTATTTGTATTGTGAGTAGCATCATTTATATACTTACAGCTGCTATCCTGCTTTAAATAATTGGAATTATTTTAAATGCTTGTACTTACTTTTTGATAATATATTCCAATTTATCATTTTTTAATATACTCCTCCCAGCTTGAATCTACTTTGTTATGCTTGCTACAGTCATACTTTTTCTGTATTGTTCTTACACACATAATAAGTTGTCCTTACCCATTCTTGATCCTTGACATACTTGCTTCCTGCAGCATCGTGTCCTCTGCATTGGGGAATTTTTTGCACTAATTCTAATGCACACTTAATCTGCATTCTGAATATTGCTGAATTTTACCATTTATTAGTCCACCAATGCATTATTCAAAATCCTCACATGAGTTCAATTTAGAAGGAAGAGACTAAGTTACATGCAATATATGTATATATTAATTAATAGAAACTTGGAAACCATAGCAGTTTTAGTATAGACAAAGGGCTTGTGCTTATGCATGGGTAGTCATTTCTCCTTTCAGTTGAGAGAACAGCAACATAAGGACATAATACTCTACTGAAGTGAGTAAAAGAGCCTGAACAGACAGAGGCTCCCTGCATACCAAATCAGATACTATTCGTGCGTGCCAGATATTTGCCTAAAATGTTTCTAGACATGCAATGAGTGATTATTAATAGGTTGCTGCTTGCTTTATCTATTTCCTTTGTATCAATTTTGGATTGGTCTGTTAACATGCAGTTGCTTTGAAAGCCTATCCTGCACTTATTCTAGAACAATTTATGAAATATTCTAGAACAACTCATGAAAAAATGAATGGAAATCATTTTTCATTTTATTGATTGATACGATTTAGGCACTACCCTACTCCAAATACTCTGGGTTCCTTAAAAAGGAGGATTTGTTTTATTAATAAAAAGCAAATAAATTAATTTAATGTCATCTGGGCTTTTGCAATTTATATAATATTATATTTTCTTCCAGATACCTCCATTTCCCGTTATTCCTGCAGTTACCCCTCTGGCAGGACTTGACAGTCATCCTTCAAACCTGTCTGATATACCTGCTGCAAATATGCCCCCCATCCCTGCTCCTTCTCAATATTTTCCTTCAGCTGTGATAGTAGCAAGCCTTCCTATGAACTCGGCTCTGCCACTGTCATCAAATTCCCCTGCCCTCCCCATGCAAGCAGTCAACCTTTCTCATACTACTGTGGCTTCCTTGGTCTTACCCTGCCAAACAATTGTGCCAAATATGCCGGCTGCTCCAGTACCGTTACTTCCTATACCTCCACCAGGAGTGTCAGCTTTACCAACACATCATGTGGTAGCCCAGCTCTCACAACAACAAATGTACCAGGCTACCCTTCAGCAGATAATACAGAATGAAGCTGTGTCTTCTACCCTCCATACTCAGAATATGCAAGCTGTTTCACAACAGCAGCAGATGCTGCCTTCACTTCCACAGTCACTTCAGCCAAACATAATTCATCCTTCAGAACAGGCTATGTCTGCATCTGGGGCTGGTAATCAGGTAATCTATTTGACACTGGATTTTCATGGGTTTAGATCATTGGAGTAGTTCCCCAAGTGTCAGCTCTGTAGATAGTTCAGATTTTAAAAGAAATTTGGAGATTAATGCCCATCAAGATAGGATAAGGAAACTGAATCCTTAAAAATGAATTGATTAGAATGGTGAAACACTAAACATGAAGGACAGCTTGAAAAGGCTATGTCAGAGGATAAAGAATGCTTAAGTCACTTCTGTCCCAGGAAGTGACATTATTTCTTCTCAGGAGTGTCCAGTTACAGTTAGCGTTTTCCAATATATCACTGCAATCAGACTATAAAATGATAATAATTTCTTAATGAAACTAAAACACTTATATAAGTAGGTTTACAGAATAGTGTAATTTCTTTAGAATAGCTGGTTTCTTTAAAAGTAGGTATTTATTTTACAAAGAAGAACTTAAAAATATTTAATTCTTCATTCTCACAATTACAAATTTAAACAGTGGCTGAAGATACATATTTATCTGTATACCATATGTGTATAGATGTGTGTGTGTGAGAGAGAGAGAGAGTACATTTTTTTTCAAGTTTAGAAGAATAGAAGCTTCTAATTTTAAATATTTATAAAAGATTATAAGGTAAGGTAATGCAACAGAAAACATGTATGGATTGAGAAGAAAATAGTTTATAAAAAGATTGAAGATTTCTTTAAAACAGGAATGTTACAAGAAAGCATAGCATTTTATCATTTGTCATCTACCACCTTAAGGTCCAGAACATTCCATCTCAAACTATTGTTCTGTACTTCCAACTTTACTGTATTACGCCTTTGTTTTCAGCCATATATTTGGTACATAAAAATTGTTTGTGAAGAATTTGTGTTCACCTGGTCCTAGCCTAACGTCCAATGAATCAATGATACCTATTCTCACTGGCTCCAAAATTAATTGTCCCATCCAATGTGCTTCTTTAAGCATTTCAGATATATCTTTTACTGATGTACCTGTATCAGTTTTGATTCAGACTGTAAGGTTTGTTATCAAATGGGATCTGGAGGCATTATTGAAAAACTATCCACATACTTTATACCTTGCCCCAAAAGATGAAAAATAAGGAAATTCAGGCTGTCTCCATTTCACTTTTACTGATGGTTGTTATTATTGTAATTGTTCACTTCACATACAACAAAAATCATGGAAATTTGTTAGTATCATATAAAATGATTCAAGACATTAAATGTTTGTCCTATTTCCCTTACATGGTATAACAACTGATAAATTGAGATAGATGATAGATAGATAGATAGATAGATAGATAGATAGATAGATAGATAGATAGATAGATAGATAGATAGATAGATAGATAGATAGATAGATAGATGATAGATAGATAGATAGATAGATAGATAGATAGATAGATAGATAGATAGATAGATAGATAGATAGATAGATAGATAGATAGATAGATAGACAGACAGACAGACAGACAGACAGATAAGACAGACAGACAGACAGACAGACAGACAACCAGAAAACATTTATATTGCAGGAGATTATATATGGTTGTCTGTCATATATATATATGCACAATAATAATTTATATAATACTAAAAGAAATTTTCTTTTTCCTCTATGCTTTCCTTTGCTGCTGTTGCCTTCTTTATTTGTTTCTATATCTCATCTTTTCTTCAGTTTCCTCTTCAGGTAAAGCTTGACTTAGTAACTATAGATTTTTTTGAGCAAGAATAAAAATCTCCACAATGATAGAGATAAATGAAAAAAATCTCATTTATCATTTTTATAAAAAAAGCAACCCTATCGGTGCTTATGGCAAAAAATTATTGACATAGTCTAAACATATGCAAAAAAACTAATACAGAGAAGCCTGAAAGATTAGTTTAATTTGAAGTTTAATTGCATAGATAATACCATGACATAATCCATGATCATAACTGTGAAATAGATGGCATTGGATTGCTCTATTTGGTCTCAGGTAAACATTTGAAATACCCTCAAATAGCTAACTCTTCGCATAAAAGCCCAAAATCCAAGGGACAGACTGCTTAAGGAGTTGACAGCATTCTGTGAAGGTGTGAATGATAGCATTAGTCCTTTGGATGTGACAAATCCAGTTGCATAAAAAGCCTACATTTACTCAGTTTGTTTTAAATACTACCTCAATTTACTGAAATAACAGCTTGAAATGAAGCTATACTTAACTTGGACTCTCTTGGATAGACAATCTTCTCGGATTTAGCCTTTTGTATGAATTATTTATGTTCTCTAACAAGTAGTTATTTCAATTTACCCTAATGGATATTTAGGTGTATATTTAAATATACACTCGTGGTTCATAGCTGCCGCTTCGTATTGTAACTGTAACTGTCTATGAACTTGATGTGCCAATTCAGTTATGTACATGTTCATTATAAGGTACTAACTTACACCAATGAGATAAAAATTTTCAGATCCTAATAATCGATAGTTGTTGTGATGATCAAATTCAACTTGCTTGCATTTCACACATCCATGAAATCATAGTTTGTGTATGCAGAGTGATCCATCCTCCCTCCCTCCCTCCCTCCCTCCCTTCCTTCCTTCCTTCCTGTTTCATTGCAGCATAACAAGGACCTATTTTAATAATGTTGATTTAGCTAGTGAGTCTTTAACAGAATTTAGACTAATACATTTGATTTTTTGAACAGATTATTGGACATCCTCAGTATGCTGTGGATATTGGAACCCATATAACTGCATTGCCAGTGCAGGCTTCTGCCGTTATATCACCACCATTGCAACTGCAACCTGAAGCAATGCTGCCCTGTATTGCTTCAGATGGACTTTCACAAAGCAGTCTTGGCACAACTAATTCAGCAATGCTGGCAGATCACGGACTGCCCCTTCAGTGTTCTGCTTACCTGCAATCCCAGTCAGACAGTCACCAGCTTCCTGGCCAGCAGGTTCAAACTACATGTCCAGCTGTCCCATTAGCTTCAGAACCTCCTCAAGAGGTGGTATGTGTTTTCAATATATAACAAAAATCATTAATCAAGTTAAAAGAGCTGTATTCCAACTTCAAGGGTACATCCTCCAAACTCACTTTATTTTCTGTTTACTTCACTATCTCCGAACTTGAGTACTTTGAAATCACTCAATTTCTTCATTTATATATTTGTTTTCTTTCCACATCTTTTCTTGCCCTTTTGTTTACTTAGAGTTTCAGTTTTACCAGATAGCAATAATACATGCACTGCAGTATATGGACACTCATGAGAGCCAGTTTGGTCTAGTGGGAGACTATGAGTTCTAGTCCTGACTTAGGCATGAAAGCTGGCTAGGTGACTTCAGGCCAGTCACTCAGTCCACAATGTCAGGCTTGACCAACAAGCTGGTCAGTCAATTCCTGTTGCAACCAATGTATCAGTACTCAATTGATCAAAAGAAAAGTGGTCCCTGCACTTGCAAAAAAAATGCTAGGAAGAAAAAGAAAACATATGGACATTTATACCTATGAAAAAGCCTGAGATTTTGTTAGACTTTAGCTAAAACCTGATTCTCTAGATATCGCCACCTAACATTTTGTACCGGGGGCAGTACATGATAATTTTCATTGGGAAAACAGCTCCAGGGTTAATGTATCTAGTAGTTTGCTCAGAGAAATTCTGCTGCAAAAGTTAATTTGGGCTGTTGGCCAATACTTAATTCTAAACCGTTCAAATCTAGTGCTCAAACTGGCTCGATTTGTTTATAAAGTGAAAAAGAGTATCACACTGATATCAATCTTCAAAACGTAACAAATTTTGTTTAATTATTTCTTCTTTACAATGTAGGAGCAAGCAGTACTAGAGAAACAGCAGTCACTGTCACAGAGCTGCGAAAGGTACCCTTTTCTATTTGTCTATAACCTGGCATAAAGTTGTCAAACCACTTGCAAAATTTCGTCAATATCTAGTAAAAGAGTAAAGAATCTTATGTAATTTCTAAAACGTATACTCATTTTGTGATGTCAATTCTATCTCTTTTCTTTTAAGCTCAGGTGATAGTGATGGGTAGATTCCCCCCCCCCAGAATCTATTTAGCCAGACCCTTCAGGTCTTTCAACATGATTTAATGAACCCATCACTGTTATTGCGATCAAGTCAGTCAATTTTGCCGGTGGTCTTCTTTTTTTCTTTTTGTCTACCTTTTCAATAATTATAGGTCTTAGTGAACCTTTGTTGTTATTATTGTTCTCGGCCTTACTTCATCAAGAATTAATATTTTGAGAACAAATACCATAATGGATATTATTGTCCCTTCTGCTTTCAAGCATCATCTCTTTCTTTTCCTCTTCTCCCCTTACAATACTCTACTCCACTCCATCATGAAAATATTAGGCTGATGGATACCTAAAATTAGACTGAAGGATATACAGTATATGACTATAAGACTGAATACTGTCATTTCCTCTTCAAATTAAGAATATTATGCATTGCATAATTAGCATCCTTCATGGCTGCATATTCCTTTTTGCATGGGAAACAAGAAATAGTAGAGAAGCTGTTTTTCAGACAGCCTGGAAGCCTTCTACAAATTCCAACACCATTTCTAAAAGAATGTTTTGGGGCACAGAGACTCATAGCAGAAAGGAAGAATCTATAAATATGTATTTCCCCATTCTGCCAGTTGAATTTCTCAGCTAGATCAAAAATCTCTTGTGGAAAGAAAAGACTTTCTTTCTATGAAAGATTCTAGAGACAGCTGAGTGGGTGTAAACTTTAGGAGAAACATTACAATTTAAGGAAGAGCTTCCCATTGATGGAGCAGGTGGTTGAAACAGAGACTGGGGCCAACCTGTTAAGAGCATTGAAACTATATTTTGCACAGTAGTTACTTCAAACAACAAAGGGATGGGCCACAACAGGGGTCTTCAAACTTGGCGCTTTTATGACTTGTGGACTTCAACTCCCAGCTGGCTGAGGAATTCTGGGAGTTCAAGTCCACAAGTCATAAAAGGGCCAAGTTTGAAGACCCCTGGGCTACAACATCTCCACTCATTATTTTTTTAGAACACTTTTATGAAAGATAGCAGAGATATTTCAGATAGAGAGAAATCATTATTTCCTTTTCTACAGATCTTGAATGCTGAGAAATTGAATCAAGTTTCTTTTAGATTCTTAACATTAGAGTTTTCCATAGAAGTTTGATTAAATTTGTGCCCATTACATTTTACTTTATTTTATGTATGTTATTTTACAAAATCCATTATTCCCAGAGTCTTAAATGCATGGAGTAAAATTATACAGGTCAATCTTTGCTGATTAATGTCTGATTAGTTTGTGTTCTTTGTGGACTTTTTAAGTAGGTCTGTATGCTAATAATGTTTTGTCTTTTTTTTTAATTCCTGCTTTGTCATCTTGCCACAAAGTTATATGAGTCCTGATGTTGCTTCTGGTAAAGAGATGAGTGACAGTTTTGAAGGAATAAGTGGAGGTGGGAAACAGGAAGGAAAACCTTCAAAGAAACATAAAAAATCAGCACGTGCTCGTTCACGCCAGGAAAAATCCAATAGGCCCAAGCTTACCATTTTAAATGTAAGATTACCTCCTTTGCTTAGTTTTTAACCCATGTATTTTATTGGGTGAGATCTAATGATTGGCTCTTTTTACAGGTATGCAATACAGGGGATAAGATGGTGGAATGCCAACTAGAAACACACAATCACAAGATGGTCACTTTTAAATTTGATTTAGATGGTGACGCTCCAGAGGAAATTGCTACATATATGGTAGGTTTAAGAATATTAAAATAATATTGACACCTCAGTTTCATAATCTGCACAGATGACAGTACTATTTGTATAGCTACAAAAAATATTTCCAGTCTTTTGGAAATTAGCTGATTGAAATAAAATTAATTTCTGACTAATACTCCTGTTAGACTAAAGGGGAATTAGTTTAGAATAGTTGTTACTTTAATAAACAATAAGTGAACCACTACTTCTTTTTAATCTTTGTTATTTGGAACATTTGCCGTGCAATTGTAGTCTTCAGATTTATTGGTAACAATGTGTTGTGTCAATTAATTGGCTCTAGTAAGATCAAAACAATTGAATCACTTTCATGATTCAAGAATGTTCTGTGAATGCCTCTTATATACTGAATCAGTTATTTACTGTTTAATTGAACTAAGCACAAATTTTGTTTTCTGCATGTAAAAATTCATACTATGGGTTTTTTGTTTTTGTTTTGAAATGGATAAGCAATCAGGTAAAAGGACTGGAGAACAAACAGAAAAATGGCAGGTTTTTAAAAAAATATTTTTTGTGTATTCATATAGGTTGAAAATGAATTTATACTACCAACTGAGAAAGAGATATTTATTGAGCAACTGAAAGAAATCATTGACAAAGCAGAAGATATGCTTAGTGAAGATACTGAAGGAGAACGAAGTTCTGATCAAGGTGTGAGCCCTCAGCAAGATACTTACAAGCTGGAAATCAATCAGGTATTTTTTTTTAAAAAAAGAATAAAATAAATATAATATTTAATGTTTCAGCTACTAAATGTTTCAAACAATAAACATTTCAAACAATAAATGTTTAACGTAACTTATTTATCTCCTCCAGAAGTTATGGATTACAACTCCCATCATCCACAGTGAAAGATACCATGCCTGTTTGGGATGGATTAGAATGATGGGACTTGTGGTCCAACACATTACTTCTATTAGCTAGCATGCAAAGAAGTATTTAATTATTTTTATGCTACAATATTGGTTTTTTGGTGATGAATTTGAGCAGATTCCAAATGGAAGTACTTTGAAACGCTTTAGTAACACCCTTCTTTCATTTTAAATAGGAGAATCGCCAATCCCATGCAAGAATGCCCATCTACCAACAGAATGGTAAAAGTATTTCTTTGAATATGCATGTATATCACCCAACACTGTAAGGCAGTATATCCCAACCTCAACAACTTTAAAATGTGCGGACTTCAACTCCACAAAGTTTCCCAGACAGGAAATAAATTTCACACATCTTAAAGTTGTTGAAATTGAGAAACACTGCTGTAAGTTAATACTTAATTATAGTAATGACATATTTCAAGATTGTGTCAAAGTCACCCAGCCAGTAGTAATTGCACTGAACACACTGATTTTCTGTGGCACTGCATTTCTTCAGAGATGCTTTTTCATTGTTCTATCTATGCCAATTGCTGTGATGAGAGCTTTGGCAGAAAATAAAATGTGAAACTTAAAATTTGGATAAGTCTATGAATAGCTTTATATTTGTCTCTCATATTGGATTTCAAGTATTAATCTCCCAGACTGAACTTCGGTCATTAATCTTCATTTGTTGTATTAACAGTCATTATTTTTAAATGTAGGTATCACATTATATTACATTATAGTATAGTATGCAATAATGGACTTTTTGCTAATTGTGGGTACAAATGTTTCTTCATTTTAATATTTTCTGTCTTTAGTTCTACATACTGGGAAACGTTGGTTTATCATTTGTCCCGTTGTGGAAAATCAAGCTGCGGAAGTGCCAGAATTCTCTTCTCATCCTCCTCAAAGTGCAAAGCAGTCTGAAGCCCCAGGTATCGGTGAGGTTTTGATCTTTAAAAAACAATTTTCAAGCTATTTTCATGGGGAAGAAAACAAGGAAAAATATGTACAGAACTATTTACTGATTTATGCAAGTATACATACATGCTTCATTTTTCTTCTCAAGTGGATACTCATACAATTCTGGTCTCAATCGCCATTGTAAGTTGAGGACTACCTGTATGGCTAACTGCGATTAACATGCAATGTATGAATATATATATATACATTATAGTCAAAGCTGAAATTAATCAACAATTAAAAGTCTCATGAAAAAGATGCTACAGGAAGACTAAGGGTAAAATGTGATGCCTGGGACATTTGCAGATAAAGGACCTCTCCTAATTGCCTTGGAAAGGAAATGTCCTTCTTCAGAAAGTTTCTTCTTCAGAAAACTCTGCACAACTCATAATGGGAGAGTTCTTCAGATAATAAAATTTCAAAATTTTAGGATTTTAGAGATTAACGCAATTGCACATAGTATGCTCAACATTCAAATTTGTACTAGTGCAAGGATGATGAGATCCCAAGTTAACAAGCTATCTGCCACTTTTCATACCTTTACAGTGTTTCAAGGGCAGCTTCATATGAAGTATACTGCAGGGGTGGAAACAGGATGTAAACAGTGGTGGGATTCAAATATGTGAACAACCAGTTCTCTGTGTGGATGCTGCTTCCGGAAGTCCATTCTGGGCCTGGGCAACAAAAAATTAGCTACCGGTTCTGCTGAACTGGTGCAAACTGGCTGAATCCCACCACTGGATGTAACTGAAGTGTGAATCTGGCTCAGAAAGGATTGCAGCTGGTGCACCAGCTGCAATTACACGACCACTCTTTTGGCTACAGTTACTATGTATGAGTCATATTGTCAAAATGAAGATAATATGTTTTCAGGATGAATGCAGCTCCACACAAAAACAAGTTGAATGCAGTTCCCAAGCATAAGAGTTCTTAAACTATGAGTTGAGCAAAAAGTATGTGCACACAAAATTTAACTGCTATCAGAAATTGCTTCCACTCTACCTAAAGAAATCGATATCTAGCTGGTCCAAGCAACTCTATAGCAAGTTCTAGCAGAGCTCCTTTAAAAAAATATCATTATATTGCCACTTAAAGTTCCATTTATTTTTGCAATGATCAGTGCACCAAAATAGAAGATCAGGTTGGGAAATAAGATCAGCATGCTAAGATCAGATGCAGAACAGATGAAAGAAAAGAAGCTGAGGAACTAGATGACCAAAGAATGCCTGATCAGTTCCAATAGTAATAGGTGCCTTGGGTGCAATTCCAAAATATCTGGAGCATCACTTGAACACCATCAGCATTGACAAAACCACCAACAGTCAATTGCAAAAGGCAATTTTATTTAGAATAGCCTACATCCTGCAACAATACCATTAATATTATTAAATAACATCTGCCTTCCTCAGGTCCCTGGGAAGGATTTGATAAGTGGACAAAAATGTCAAATCCAGTCTAAACATCTGTCTTATTGTGTGACCATAATATATGGGGCAGCAAGATGGATTGTAAACAAATTTAATAAACAAACAAACAAATAAATAAATAAATAAAACAACCGAAGATAGCTAGTACAAATTTAATAAATATATAAATAATATAATTGAAGATAGCTAGTACAAACACAGAAGTATTGGGAACAAAATTAATCTTTGAAAATTTATATCCCAAACCCTCTAGTTTAGAAAATACTTAAAAAAAATACAAGAACACATAACCACATCCCATTAGCTATCAAAGCGATGATGTCATCCGATGTTATGTAATTTATGGAAAAGTCCATTGTATATTCATGAGAAAATGAGAGTAAAAAAGGGCAAATAGATACTATGTTTATTATGAAATTAATTTTTATCTTCTGGACCCCTTGAAAGGGTGTCAAAGATTCCCAGTAGTCTGGAGACCGCACTTTGAGAACTGCTGTTTTACAAGAAAATATTTATTTTAATCATTTACTTGCTGTGAAGATCGAAATAGTTGGCAGAATCACAGTGTCAACCTTTCTATAAAGAGTACACATTTATGGACATTGCCCTGAACCGGTTTTGTTTTAGACGTGCAGATGTAATTGAAGTTCTTGTCATATAAATTACTTTTAAGTGTTATGTAATACACTGAATGCCTTGATATTAATTTTGATTTTCCAGTTGGTTAAAATGGGACAATGCATCATTATGGTTAATACCCAATACAGTGCAGTAGAGTTGTATTAGAAAAATTGCTAGGATGAGCTGTCATACTCCGTGCAATTAAGCATGTACTGTATAATTGTTTCATCTAAAATAAATTAGCTGGGAAAATATTTCATCTTTCTTAATTCTTTGGAAAAATGTCTAGTGCTCAATGGTTGTTGAAGTCTTTGTATAGGTATTTAGATTTTACAAAGTCATTTTCTGAATTCAGAAACTTCCTTTTGCTTTTGTTGTTTATAGGTCTGGAGCTGTTGGATGATCAGCAACAGAGCTCTGCAGTGACAGAAAAACAAACAAACATAGCTTATCAACATCTTTCTAATCAACTTAACTCCAATGAATGTCCCAGGGGAACTCCTCCTCCTTCTCCTTTAACACAAGTTTCTGTTCCCTCTTCATTAACTTCTCTTTCTCAGGTCCATCCAGAAACATTCACCGCAATTCCTCCAGTGTTAGCTTCAACCACACTAGAAAAAGTTGCTGAAAGTACAGGTCAACTACAATGCCCTTTGCTACAACCAGACCTAGCCAGTCAGTGTGACACTCTTGCCCAAAGTACAGCTATATCTGAAGAACATTTTGAGGATAAGGTCCTTCTAAATGCCTCACAGCACACACTACAAAAGAAAGATGAGAAAAATTGTTTTCCCAATACAGAACATGAACACAGCACAGCTGGACTGCCAAAACCATTTCAGTCTGTTCCTGTGCAGACAACAGAAAGTTCTTTCCCTGTCATCTCTGATGCTCCCATTTTGGAACTTGAGTCTTCAACCCAAATCCCCAGTTTGTCAGACAACACTCAGCTTGGCCAGATATCACATTCTTTTGTAGATCAGATACCTCCCATGTCCACTGTCTCTGAACCTCCAATTTCAGCAACATCTCAACTTTCAAGTCCTCCTCACCTCTCAACAGCTGTATCCCAGTTGCATATGCCAACCCAGTCCCAGCCAGTTGCATCCACTGGCTCTGCCATGACTGCACCCCAACCACCTTGTTTGGTAGAATCAGATGGCGAAGGACCACCAAGAGTTGATTTCACTGACAACACAATAAAAAGTTTGGATGAGAAACTTCGCAACCTGCTGTATCAAGAGTATATTCCAACATCATCTGCTTCAGCAGCAACACCAGACCAAGTGGATGGTGAATTTAATCTGGCATCTTTGCCTGCACTTGTGTTAGATTTGAAAATTCCTGGAGTTGGCTTGGATGCTCACATGGCTAAAGATCAACCCTCTCCAATTCTGGCAAGTCAAACCATTCATTTAGAAGTCATACAGATGCCTATTAAAACTGCTGTAGTTCTAATAGATATTTTCAAAATTGGTCCTATTGCTGACTTCTAAGGCAAAGCTATAATTGTTACCTATAACATTTAGTCATATCCTTTGTATTTATGTAAATCTTCTATGTTTCCAATACTGCATTAAAAAAAGAAATCAGATGCCCCTTACTAAAATTCATCACATCATAATAATATCTTGTTTACATTGACACTTCTTTGAACTCGGGATTATTGAATCAATTTTAATATCTTAAACTAAAACTAAAAGGGCACCATTGCAAAATGGGCAAATAAGAGTGAATCAGGACTCATCGCCTTATTTTATTGGCCTGAGTAGAAAATATCTATCATAGCAGAATTTCCCTTTTCACTTAAAGTTGGTCTTTTCTCACTTTGGCCTTTATTAATGTTTTACAAGATATGATGTGGATGGAGGCCAATCATATTGTGTCACATTTAGTAGCCAAATATAATATGTGATTTTTAACACTGGATTCCAAAATAACTTAATAAAGATGTCCTTCATGAGTAAAAAGCATAAACTTGCTAGAGTTTACACCAGTTGAAATGAAAGAATATAACTTTCTTTCTCTCTCAATATTATAATTCCAAATTGCATCAATTCATTCATCTCTATTGTATTGACAGAAAGTGTAGGTAACACATTTCATCAGTATCCAAGAAAAGGTATAAGCACTGTAAAGAACACCATCTTCAATTAATTTATTTTAAGTACATTGGTCTCAGAATCTCTTAATTCAATGAATGGATGTATGTCAGAATTCATAAATATTTGACACGAGAATACTCCCAAGTTCTGAGTCTTCAGGCAATAAAGAGAGTCTATTCCCTGGAATTGCTCAAGGAACCAGAAGATTTCCCAGTGGTTAGATTACTTATTAAACATCTGGCCCACAGAATTGATCCAGAAAGAAACATGGCTTACAAATGCTTTTTGTATTTTCTGGACCTCATTAAAAAACAATAAATTCTTAATAAAGGAAGTGCTTGAGGATGGAAACTATTCAATCCAATCCTTGCAATTCTGTACTAGGGATACATGCAGATGCACGCACATACACAAACATTTACATACTTTGTTGGATCTTTCAAACACATCTCTGTTATTCTATCTATCCCTTTTTCTAATTGTTCTTAAGTTCAGATGCTGGAATTCCTGGCATACTTTTTGACTGTTTTCAGATTCATGTTAGTATTCAGAATAAATTCCAATATTCTACTGTTGTAACTTCTTACAAGTTCTTACAATTTCTTACATGTTTGCAGTAACGTGTATCTAGGGTATCTTAACATGATTATGTGATTCATCTCATGATCTCAGTATTTGAGATTATATGCTTTCTTTGTGACCTATAGAGTCCTAGGATTCAAGTTAATTTAAAAAATCTACAGCTTCTTTCCTAATAGCTGGTACATCTATATAACATATACAAATACGGTAAGCATCATTATTTAAGAAAGGAAGAAAAAAAATCATGCATTTTCATGGCTAGATTCCTAGAAATCATTATTATCAACTTGAGAGATCTAATGTGGGCCCAAATCTGATCTACATCTCCAGTATGTTTTCAGAAACAGATTTGCATCTAATAAAGCTTGTTTTATAATATATGATAATTTTCCTGGTCTGTGAATATGCTCAATCATGTACCCAGACATTTTCCATTTCAAAGCCAGACAGTAATAATATCAGATATGAGACTCTCAGGTTGGCAGTTAGTGATGGCTAAAAATTACCCAGAAGAAAAATACCCCTTACTATCATCCTTCTGAAGGTCCAGTATTTTCTCCTGACCATCATGCCATATGGCACCAAGCTAAGCAGATGCTATGTGTTGATTCATCCTGTAAAAATGTGCATAGTGTCTTAGCTAGCAAGGGATAAATTCCTCAGACACCTTTTCAAATGTTCAGTGTCCTATGTTCCTCTATGCAAGTTCTGAAATCTGTCTTGACAAAACATGGAAGCATATGTATTGAAATATGTGTGCATATATCTGTACATACAAGTTCAATGTACAATCATTTTTCACAATTAGTTTTGCCATCTATATTTCCTGAATGTAGTAATTTGTCCACCATTGGACAATTCTCTCTTACTGCATAAGGCAAGCATGTGGGTGAATAAAATTATTACCCAAATTGTGGCATGGGCAATTGTTTACTGCTCTCTCCCTGTAATTCTGGTCTCAATCTGGTTTGTGTTTGAAAATATATTTGTTTAAAAAAAAGTAGCTGTCCATGAATAAACCGTGTAAAACGCATTTGACTTCATCCTTAATAAAACCAAATCAGACATGTTTTATTATTGCTTTCTAGAACCAACTGTGATAAAAATTAAGCTATTACCAAGTAGAATTTAGGTTCTTCTTTAAACAGAGTGTTGCTTCTGCCTGTCATTAATTTCAAAAACCAAATCCAACCTTTATTCTATTATTATATTAATTTCTCAAAACTTCTCAGTTCTTCTGATAAGATACTTCCTATTAGTATTTGTTAGGTGTTCCTATCTGTCAGTGTTCTGCTAGGGTTGTGAAGAAGAAAGTTGTTCTTGCAGAAAAGGACTTCAACATTACCTTCCAGTCCAAAAATGAGACTATTTTGAACATGTGCTGGTCCAAATGGAAAAGTTCTTTAGATATGAATGTATTGCTGAACATTTTGAATAATTTAATGGCCCAGCTAGTGTAATTCATACTTATGATCATTTTCAACATGGCATAGAAGATTCAAACAAGAAGGAAAAGGAACTTATCTGAACATTTGGCAAACTGAAATTCTTTAATCAAAGTTGGAACCTGGTAAAGAGTAATATAGGTAGTCCTTGACTTTCAACCACAATTGAGCCCAAAATTTCTGTTGCTGAGTGAGACATTTGTTAAGTGAGTGTTGCCCCATTTTACGACATTTCTTGCCACAGTTGTTAAGTGAATCACTGCAGTTCTTAAGTTAGGTAACACAGTTGTTAAGTGAATCTGGTTTTCCCATTGATTTGAAAGTCACACAAGGTAATCACATGACCCAGGACATTGCAATCGTCATAAATACGGATCGGTTGCAAAGTGTCTGAATTTTGATCACCTGATCATGGGGGATGAATCAATGGTTTTAATTGTAAAAGTAATAAGTTATAAGTCATTTTTTCAATACCGTTGTAATTTTGAATGGCCACTAAATGGACTGTTGTAAGTCAAGGACTCCCTGACATCTCAAACATAAAACTTTTTTCTCAAATATATACTGGAGATATGTCAAAGATGAAATCATTATTATGTAAATTAATCCTAGGGCCAAAGTAAATTACGCATAAAAATATGTGTGTGTGCTCACGTGTATACGTATAATTTTTTTTATTATGTTTGTAGGGGTTTTTTTTTGTATACTGCCAAGAGCTATATGGTTGTGGTGCTTTAGAAATCAAATATATGAACTACTTCCTGTTTTCCCTGATTTTAATGTAACCACATGTGGTTCAGTATGATCTAGGAACATGTGAAAGAAGTCCACCCCCAAAATAAGAAAAGGGAAGATTGACTCCCTTTCTTTTGCTTAATGTCCCTCTTCTGCAGTACTTTGAAGTCAGTAATAAAAACAGGAAGAGGGACAGCATAATAACAAGATTTTACATATCATTTAGATTGAGAAAAAAATTGTAACATAATATGGATTCTATCAGAAAACAGAAGTTTATATGAAATATTTAGCATATTAAATATTAGCTATGTGGTGTCAGAAGGGTATGAAGCCTCCAAACAGTGAAATGCAAATCAGTGACTTGAGTGATTTGCTTTAAGATGAAATATAAAAATAATTTTAGAGTTTATATATTTCTATACAGATTAAAACCTTGAAAGATTAATTTAAATTATTGTACTTTTTCTTACAGGAAATATCCGATGTTATTTGCACCGGGATCCAGCATTCTGAAATAAACAAACTATTATCAAGCAAAGCAGGTAGTAGAGCATAACTGTAATGTCCATTTTACTTTCTAAATGTCCATATGAACAACTAATATATCTAATAATTATATTAGATATAATTATTAAGAAAACTAGGTATTAGTGAATGCGTGTATCACAATAGCAATGCAGAATGTAATAATTTCAAAATAAAATTTAACGTGTGATTCTCATGAAAATTTATGGAAATCTATTGTGATAATTTTAATATATGAAATATGTTAAATATGAACTCTATATAAGTAATGCTTTTACTTCTAGTGGGAAAGCCAAACCATATAAATTATATGCATATGGTTTTAAAACAACATGCTCTGTCTTTTGCATATTGTATACATGCATTATTCAAGTAATTTTTTCTAGAAAATTCCAATGGGCAAATTAGGAAACCATGATTTTGTTCCCTAACGTATACATGGAAAGCAAGGGGGGGACATTTTTTTTCTGAACTGATTTTAAGTAGAAAAAATTGAAATGTCACTGTTTTTAATTATGAAGATCACGTATCATTTTTCTGTGATGCATATTTGAACATTATTTTACTGAATAATGATTGTAAGAAACAAATATCCTATTTTTCTTTAAGTCTTAATAGATTATATTAGACATTTCATAGAATGCTCATCCCATTGAAATTATAATCTTAAATCATGGTGATATCACACGTTGGATCTACCACCATGATTTATGTTTAATTCATATATAGCTGACCTATAGTCTTGAATACAAGAGTGAAACTAGAGTTATGGCCTTTGAGGATGTTTTAAATAAGAATTTTTCATATTTAACATTCATTTTGTACTAAAAATTTGCCAATCCAGATATATGCATGTTTTCTTTTTGTTTGTTTGTTTCCAATATATTAAACAGGTCAAGATGCAAATGTCAGTTCACCTACTACTATCCTAACATCAGGATATACTCAGGTACTGTGATCTTGTATTGTTTTTTCCCCTACATCTTATCCCATTCCTCAGACAATTGCAGCTAACAAAAGGGTACTATTAATTTCTGTAAAAATAATGTTTAAAGGCAGGTAACATGTTAACCAACTAAGCCTTTCTTTCATTTGTTATTTCAGGTTGTTTCTTCTTCACTTACAGCAGACCAGAAGGACATTGCTTACAGGAATGAAAAGGAAAATGTCAATGTATTACTTGAAAAGAGATCTCAGAAAGATGGTTCTGTAGACTCTGATGTTAATGTCAAAGAAGCTGAAACGCCAGCAAAAACTATAGGCAGATTTTCAGTGATCAGCACTCAGGATGAATTAACTTTATCATCTGTGCATTCCCTGAGGTATTCTGCACCTCCAGATGTTTATCAGCCTTCTAGCCCTGATACAAAGTCACCTCTGCGTCGTGTGCAGACAGCTTCCTCTTTTGATGTTCTTTATGGAAAGGATTCTAGTGATTCTGGAGATGAATCTCTCCTAGGAAAACAAGATGCATCTCCATTGTCACCTCAGAGCAGTAGACTGGGAAATGACAACATTAAAAAGACTTCATGTATTCTACAAAAGTCAGTAAAGTCAAGTTCACAGGGCCTTAATTCTCCAAATGGTCATGGATCAAAAATCCCAACTATCAACGTAACTTCTTTCCATTCTCAGTCATCGTACGTGAGTAGTGACAATGACTCAGAGTTTGAAGATGCAGACATGAAAAAAGAATTGCAGAACCTGAGAGAAAAGTACGTTTCCATTTTATCCAAACAGAGGGTCTTTAGTGCATATGTGTTTCAGCAGCTTATACAAATACACTTTGACATCTTTTGTCATTTGTTCCTTTCTTTTAAAAGCATTTATCTCAAGTTGTTTTCTGTATTTGATGTATAGTATTCTTTCAATGTTTTTGTTCTCATTTTGTTGATAAAAGCAACATTCTGCAGTAAAGAAAAATTGGACATTGTGTATTACAAGACAAAAGTGGCTTTATCCACCAAGAGGCATTTTAATTGCCTTCAGAACTGCAAAATAAATGGTATTCACATCGAGCAAGGACATCATATACTTAGGAATCTTTTTTTCAATCATTTACCCCTTGGAAGAAACAAATAAAAGATAGTACTACTTGAAAATACTTCCAGCAATATAATTTGGTTTGCTAATTGAAATGGCAGTAATTTTGTCCCAGATATAGTAAAAGTATTTATGACAAATGTATGCTTTGTCTATAGAAGACACGTGAACTCTTGAGGCAATCCATTCTAAACTGTTAAGAGTAATGTTTTGCGTCTCCTATTGTCTTGCTCTTCTGTGGCTGGAAATTAATCTTGCCTCCACTTAGGCTTATTTGAGAATTTATTGATTAAAGTATTGATAAACTAGTCTCAGTGAAAGAGTCTTTGGACTAGATAATTCCTAGGCTTTTTATTTTTATTCAATTATTATTAAATTTATACACTGCCCATCTCACTGTCCCGCCTGGAAGAAATGTATGGTCTTGGATTTAAATTATTGTGGCTTCTCCATCTAAGTCTAGATGATGCAGCTTGAGAGAACCACATATAGACGGAACAGGGACCTTGATTTACACAGAGAGATATGAGTAAATCTCTATATTATTGCAATGCCAACCTCTATATTGAACTTTTATTTTGTTCAGTTACTTTTCCAACACCTTTTTCATCTCACATCATCTGTTCTGTTGCACTAACCTATGCATCACCAATTGTATTTTGAAGAAATAACATCCTTGTTAATTAAACTTATGGATTGGCTTGAAAGATGAATGCTTTCTTACTGTGAACAGATTTGTCCATAGACAATTTATGGATATTTGTTACATAAGTATCTTTATGTGATTGCATAAGACTCTGGGCTTTACAGAGAAAATATCTGCAGATTGTTTTTCTGCTGTTTCTACATGTTGTTATGCATTTTGTTAATTTCTTGATTTTCTTTTTTCCCCTCTTACTATGTTAATCTCCTAATTTGTTTTGTTTTTGATTATGTATCATTTGGTTGGTGTGATCTCTTAGCAACAGCACAGATAGAGCTTTGCGATGACCTGTCTTCAGTCTGGCCCCTAAAAATCTTATAAAACTGCTACTGTTACAATTGAATCCATCCACCATGCTGTTGGTTGTTCTCTTTCCTTCCATCTTTCCCATCATTATGGACTTCTCAAGACAGCTAAGTCTTTCCATAATGTGCCTTGAGTGAGACTCTGTATTGATTTGTGTTATGATCTGTTGGTTTGTTTTTTGACTCTCCAACACCAAAATTGAAAAGTACTCTTTCTGTCTTGTTCTTCAAAATCCATTTTTTTTTTGTTCCATAGAGTGTCACAAGGAAAATTATTGCCTCCATCATTCTGAATGCTGCGGGTACAGGCATATCATGACATCCAAGTATCTTTTGCAAGGCCTTCATTAATACCCTGCCAACTGCCAATCTATGGCATATTTCTTGATTGCTGGTTTCTTTACTGTTAATTGTTGATAGTTGATCCTAAATGGTAATTTAGTCAATTTTTAAATTGGTTGCTGGACCTATTGCCATTAGTCTTGACTTGCCTATTTTTAATTGCAGTCCTATGTTTTCACTGTGCTCTTCGACTTTCGTTAGTATAATTTTAGTTCATTGGTATTTTCAGACACCCAAGCATAGCAAAAGTTTTGATTTACTCAGCTGTACTGTACTGGTACTTTAATCTTTCTTAATTTTATTAAATTTTAATTTAATTTAATATTAATAAATTATTACTATTATTTATTATTTGCCTTTAATGGCAAAGTCTCCTTTGAGTTGAACTGCTGATGGCACATACAATATGGCCACATAGTTTTCTTAGCAGCAATACAGAAGTGGTTTTCTTTGGAGATGGTAGTATACAAGCCTGGGACTTCACCGTCTAGCTTACAGCCTTCATTATTACCTTTGGATTTTTCATCTAAGTACTACCCATTTAGCTTCTGAACCCAATCAAAGTACTGCCTCTTGATGAGAGAACCTCCCCTACTAATACTTGAAACAAAATCATCAGTATTCTCAGGGCCAAATTCAAAGGTCTCCAGTCTTCTGGTTCTTGTTTCAGTTTTTCAGGTTTCAAACTCTTTTTTTCTGAGTTTCTTTATTCCTTATTCATTGGCCATATTGCATTTGAATGAAGTAAGCATTTCCTTGTGACTATTGCATTTTCTCCTACCCTATTACTACCTTTTTAACAAATAAATTTATAGATAGATTATTCTTCTGGTTCCCCTACCAAAAAACCTCCCTATACTGTTTGGTTTATTCTATATTCTGTATGGTGGAGCCTTCTTTTCTTGAATCTTTTTGCTGTTTCATGCTGGTCCTTTCACTATATTTAGCACTTGGCTGTCAAAACAATTTGCTGTTTTCATTGTTTTGATCATGCAACTTCTTAAAATATATATGCTGGCGTCTCCACTGTTCCTGAATGATTCATAAGCTTGCATAAATGTGCCTTTTCCATCATAGAGATGGTTTTCATATTTGGACCATAACCCATGGTGAGAGCCACCAATCTTCATTTTGAAATTTATGTCCTGCACTGTAATTTTTTTTAAAAGTATTTGATAATGATGTAATAAAAATGCATATTCTAAGACATTTTCTTAGAAATAGAGTTCTTAGAAATAGAGATGTCTTAATTTAAGAGTGACTTTCTTTCAGTGTGACTTTCAGTGGTTTCATGTTTATTCTTCAGACACATGAAGGAAATTGCTGAGTTGCAGTCCCAACAGAAAAAAGAAATAGAATCTTTGTACCTTCGTCTGGGAAAACCACTACCACCCAATGTCGGATTCCTTCATTCTGCTCCACCAAGCGGCCGCCGAAGAAGAACAAGCAAGCACAAATTAAAAACTGGGAAATTGCTAAACCCCGTTATCCAGCAGCTCAAAACATCAAGTACAAGTATGTTTAAAAGTGATATTTTCCTTTTAACAGTGATATTTTCCTTTTAACATGCATCCAGTGAAAATTTCAAATTGTCGATTTTTTCCCTTAGGATTTTGTTTTTGTTTTTTGCAGTTGTATTGTTCAGTCAAAGGAAAGGGGGTAAAGATCTATAGGTTGGCTTTATTTGTCCTTAGTTTTCATGGGGAAGGGAATTAAATTAGGTTGAACCATTAAACACAATTAGCAAAAACATATTAAACGGTTGGTGTAAGTTCCTTTCATTTTTATTTTATATGATTATCCCTCTTCTATTTACATTGTCCGAAACATTGTTAAGAAACAAGGATGGTTCTTGAGATTGGCGCATCACTTCATTCTTTAAACATTAAAATAATCAAGATAAATAAAATTAGGTGAAGCATGGACTTGATGGAGACCAACATTAGTGTCTGCGAACATCACATTGGAGACATTGATGCTACACTATGGATAAAAATTGTAAAACTATAGCCATTGTTGATTTTTATATATAATGAGAATTTACAGAAATGGTTTTCTGAGCATGTTATTAGCAATGGATTTTGGTCAATTAAAAAATCTTCAGAATATTTTAAGTTTTCTTCAGATAATGGTTTCAGATTCTTTTATTGCTTCCAAGCTTAATGATTTTTGCATACATCCTGTTTAGGCAATATATCAGAGCATAAAGACCCTTTGGTTAAGGGAAGCACTAGAGCTCTAACAGACTCTACTGAAGCAACCGGACTGACTGTGTCCACATCAGCCATACATGAGAGCTCAGTTCAGACTCAGCAACCTTGCTCTGTCAAGGCTTCATTGTCCTCTGACATTTGCTCTGGAGTAGCTTCTGAAGGAGGTGATGTCCGTGGAAATTCTGGCCAAGGTGATTTTATATCTTCAGAGTCATCTTTTATTCAATGCTTAAAACAGTCATTTTTCCACAGGGGAACGAAAATATGTGTTAAAGTGAGAAAAGGAAGTTTAAAGCTTTCTTTTTACTTGCTTTAGTGATTAGATTTCTAAACCACCTTTCCTCCAGGACCTCATGGTGGTACATATAACATTCCATGCTCCAATTTTTCCTCACAAAAACAACCTGTGAGGTAGGTTTAGCTAGGGAGAATGTCCAGCCCCAACCTCACCAAGAAACATCTGCTCAGCACATTGATTCAAAGCCTGTAGAAATGATGCTAACGGCGATACAACTAGAAAACTTACTGATGTAAATCTAATAGCAATTTCACTGACCATGCAAGGGATAGATGTCTAACCTGCTAGTGTTCATTTTGAAAATGAGCCATGAGAGGAAAATCAGTAGAGTATAAATATAAAATGCAGTTAATGTTAACCAGTAGAGCATAGAGCACTTTAAAAAAAAAGATCATTTGTCCATTATAGATTGAAATGATTCGCAAAGAGGGAAGCTGACTGCTCTTTATCTCGCTTCATATTCTTTGGTTTCTTAAGTTCCCATCCTTTCCTGCATATGCAGAATTTTTTGGATTAAAGTGTATTTACTGGCCTGCAAAATGTAATTTAGAAATGATTACTCTTTAATCACATGGCATAAATTTTGGCTTCATTAGAAGATTACTACATTCAGTAGTAGCACTGTTACCTCTCATGGCCTAGCTTCATTGTGGCGTAGTAGCAGTAGAGTCCTTACACTGCTGCAAAGGGTCAGGATGATTATAAATGGTCACCTCTGATTTGCATGCCCTGCCCAACTAATCCTATAAAGTATCTATTTTCTTCTGCTGTTGTTTTCACACCCTTTTGCTTATAGCCCATGAACTTACTCCTCTGGGGCAAGGTTAAAATGGAGGTGTGGATGATTAACTAACAAAGCTGATATGACTGATGGTAACATCTAATCGCAGCTATTTGTACTTTATAAGTGTCTTTGTTTTCTTCCCTTTATATTCATTTGCAGGCTGGACGGTTTTCCACCAAACGTCTGAGAGAGTGACCTATAAATCTAGTAGCAAACCTCGTACCAGATTCCTCAGTGGACCTGTGTCTTTGTCCATCTGTTTGTATTTGTTCTTTTGTATTTTATCACAGCCCATCTTTCTTTTGTCATCTTTTTCAAAACTCATTTTTTATCAATTTATCTAATATGCTTGGCAGGAAGCCCCTTCTTGTAGACAATCACTCCCCCCCTCCCTTTTTTTAAAGTAATCATCTTAATTTAATTTATTTTGTTTCATATGGAAAGCTTTTGAACACTGCTTTTGGCTCATGCCTGGGTATCAAAAGCATGTGTGGAAGATCTCATCAATTTATTCTATGGTCTTATGGTAAATTCTTATCTTGGACATATCTTTATGTGATTTTTTGCGTTGAAGTAATTTTTAATTTGCAATGTGACAATTATAAATGTCTGCTGTCCTGATTCCGGTGATACCAAATCGAAACCCAGGCTTCTGTAGACGAATGGTCTCTTTCACACATGCTTTGGACTATGAAGACATGCATGTAGCAAGCTGAAACTATTCTAGAAGGTCACTGAAGGGTAGAACGTCTGCACAAGGGCTGTATTCAAACAATATACAGTACTGTTTATATCCACTTTGTTGTTGTTATTGTTGTTGTTATTATTATGTTATTTCTCCTATCCCTTGCATGTAGAAATGCTGAGAAATGCTCCTGCTAGCTCTTTAACACCATCTTTTCTAGGCAGCATTTCCCCCCACATTCTGTACTTTTGGGTTACTTTAAATGAATTTTCTTAAATGTGATTGGTTATCACAAAGTACAATATGGCTTTTATTAGACATTCATCTAGCTGGAGCACTTTACTCAGTTAATTTTTCTTATGACCTTATGTGACCTCAGAGATGAAGTCAACAAGCAGTTCATCAAAGCACAGAATAAATTAAAAATTCCTAATGCCATTCTCAGAATAGTCTATTGATATCCTGTCCAGATGCAACTAAAACTAGACTGTTCTTGATTGTATGATTATACGAATTGGCTATTCAACCAGTTGTCACAAATATTTATTTTTAATTTTTCTTTTGTAAAACAAATGCTTATTATAAGGCAAAATACTTCAGGATATTTTGGTACAATAAGGCTATATTGTACTAATGAGAAAAATCTAAGCCATAGTTACAAGTAAGATAAAATAGTGCCACTATATAGAGATATTTATATTGAGTTAACATTCAGCAAATTCAGTATTCATTTTCATCAAACTTTTATCATTGGAACTATACATCTCTTATCATTATTACAGGGGTACAAATCAAAGGCACAAAGCTACTTAAAATTCATCCTTCTTGCTCTCCATTTTCAGTAAAATAATGTCCACATTTTTAGACTTAACAATGAAAGTGTTTTTAGTATTCATAAGCGTCTTTGTATATGAAAACAATAATATTAAAATTCAGTTATAATTTCAAGATAAAGAAATCTAATATTCTTGGATTATTTGGTAGTTCTGTGTGGTACTACATGCATGATATATATGCAGAAGATCCAAGTTCAGGGTTTGGCAATTGCAAGGAGAACTGGAAAAATTCCTCCCTAGAACCTGGAACAATTAGTGCTAATTGCTATTAACAGTTGGGCATTTATTCACCATCTACCATATTGGCTGAAAGGAGCCAATGATCTGGCTCAATATAAGGCTCTTTCCAGTATAAGTATGCTCAGAATGATATATTCAGTTGTTTTTGACAGCTAAGCTCTACAGAGCAATTATTAATGTTATGCTACCAATGTTATTAATTGCATTGAGTTTGTAGACCAATATGGTCAAAGATAGGCGAGGAACTGTTTTACAGGTAGTCCTCGACTTACAACAGTTCATTTAGTGACCGTTTGAAGTTAACAGTGGTACTGAAAAAAGTGATTTATGACCATTTTTCACACTTATGACCATTGCAGCATCCCCATGGTCACGTAATCAAAATTCAGATGCTTGGCAACGAACTCATATTTATTACGCCTGCAGTGTCCCGGAATCATGTGACTACTTTTTGCGACTTTCTGATGAGCAAAGTCAATGGGGAAGCCAGATTCACTTAACAGCCATGTTACTAACTTAATAACTGTGGCAAGAAAGATTGTAAAATGGGACAAAATTCACTTAACAACTGTCTCACTTAACAACAGAAATCTTGGGCTCATTTGTGGTCGTAAGTTGAGGACTACGTGTATTCTGTTCATCTTGTAATTCATAGGAGTCTTCCAGTTCTTAGTAAATATCTCACAGATTATAGGAAAATACTCAGAGATTAACTTTTACCCCTAAGCTGTGAAATTATTAATTGCTTTATGTGGTAGAAAATGATTCACTGAATTTTATTGGGATGGGATACCAATTGACATCTGATGAACCAGCAAAATCATGACAGTATTTTTCTTACACTTTATGGGCACATGTAAAGGGAATATAATTCTGTAGGTTACTTTAGAAAGTTGAAACCAAAATTGCACATAATGCATTGAAATCTCTTAAAATCTGGAAAAATATTTCTAGAAAAAATACTTAATTTATAGTAGTTTGAATAGAAACTGTTCTCTTTTTTAAAAATAGTATTTAAATCTGTATATAATGCTTGGGAATATTCACTGTAATTATAAACTTAAAATCTAATTATATGGGCATCTTGGCTATATGTTCTCTTAAAACTAAATTGTTGTATAGTACTAACTTTAAAGACCATGCAAAGTACAAAGGTAATAGATTGTGTAGATGGTTACTTATTTAATCAATAAGATGGTTAAGGATTTACTATCTTGTATATAAACAAAAACACATTTGCATATGGTTACTACAAGGAAATTCTCAGAAGAGACCACTGAAAAACTAATACATAGGAAAATATATTAAATTTAG
The DNA here is from genome assembly GCA_023970755.1 of Azemiops feae. Lineage (NCBI taxonomy): Eukaryota > Metazoa > Chordata > Lepidosauria > Squamata > Viperidae > Azemiops > Azemiops feae. Next base: position 988,633 of record JALGBA010000170.1, on the reverse strand, counting down.
GCATGGTCTTTTCACTCACTTTGATCCTCTTTCCAGAAGGGTCCCAACTAAAACCAAAGAGTTCAGTGATATTTATCGGAAGGAAGGAAAGAAAAGATAGGATAGCATAGGAAAGGAAAGGGAAGGGAAGGAAGGAAGGAAGGAAGGAAGGAAGGAAGGAAGGAAGGAAGGAAGGAAGGAAGGAAGGAGAGATAGATATAAACTGACCTTTTTTTGAGAGATTACTATGGAGAGAAAGGAATTATATCTAATCATATGTTCATTATGGAAGTATTATTCATGTTATTATTTCTTTACCATATTTTGATTCCCACATGAAGTATAAATAACTAATCTACAATTATTATTTTTGAGCTAGGCCCAATTCATGTGTCATATCAGCAGACATCCATTAATCTATAATCAGATTTTATTGTTCTGGCACTAAAATAAGTACTTTGTTGATGTGCACAAACATTATGGAGTCTGCTGTTCCTACGTGATTGAGAGTTACCAATAGGGAGATTGAATGTAGACAGTGTAACAAGCCAGCAGCATCTATGGTAAAAGATGACAACACCAAAAATGACAAAATAGCTGGGAAGATATAATATAAATGCAGCTGATATGTCCTTGCATCCTGACATTTTAATACTTAGGTCATGGCATTTGTGTGATGGTATCACAATGAAGGTCTCTCCCTTGGCTAAAATTAAAAGAAATATTCAACACAAGGCTTAGTGAGGTGAAACATGTGGTTTTCTTTCTATTTGAAAGATTGGCCCGTGTAACACTCAAACTGATCAACGCCATTGGAGTAAATAAGTATAGACATGTACACACATGTATACATGCATTACTGTCAAACTTTGGAATGATTTGGGTTGTGTTTGCATGAAAAGATAGGTAATCATTCTACCATATTAGGAACCACCTGATTAATGATTATAGACGGTTGTGAGGTACCAACCTGCACCTAACATTGAATAACCCCCTATGACACCATTGCAATATTACAAAGGCAAAATAGGTAGGTTTAGATAAATAAAACAGAAAAAGAAAAATTTAAACCATCTAGAGCTAGACTAATTAATAACCTTCCCGCTGACTTTCTGTCAGAATAAATAGATCTCCTTATTTTATCTTTTTAGCCTGTTGTTAACGCTGCATTTGATTCAACTGAGTATTCTTAACTAAGTAGTAAGATTTTTCTATCCATCTCATCAAATAATAAAGAATTCTAGGAAATGCCATCTCCTATACAGTAGAGCTGTAAGCGTCCAAATGCAGTTTGATGATAAGATCAAGATTAAGCAATTCATTGCCTTGCATTTCAATATATACTTTCAATTTGATGGGCCTTAGTTCTGCAGAACTCGATCTAACACCTGAAATAGGAAGTTCTTGCTACCAGTCTATTCTTATTTTTATCATTAACTGAGAGAAATCAGAGGTATTCCATTTACTGTGCACAAAGAATAGGATCTGATTCAGAAGCAACATTGATTAGAAATACTATTCTATGTAATGAAAATTGTAGGAGCCAATTAAAACTTCTGCAATGTTTTATTTTCATAGCAGTAAATTTCTATAGGCTTTGAGCAGCCCCATTATTTCTTCTTTTACACCTGAACTGCTGACTTTCTGTCTGTTCCTTCTTGCATAATGGTTATTTTTATTGTTTAAAAATACAGAAGACTGTCCATCAGACTCTTTCATTTTTCCCTTTTTAGTCTTACCTAACTCTATATATCTTGTATCATTTTACCTTGTAGGGTCCACCCTGAAACGACTATGTCTAGGCAAAGATCACAGTAGTAGTAACTATCCCTCTCTCTTTTATTTTTGGCTTTTTGGTATTTATTTTTGAGCATGGGCTGCTTTGTTTAAATATAATCTAGTGGTTTATTTAACAGCAGACTGCATTGATGATGGCATTTAAATTATGCTGCTTATGAATTAAACATAGCTTTGCATGTCCGTGCTATTTTTGGGTGCATGCCTGTTGCAAGATCATCATAATTTCAGTATGTACATGTGTATTTTAATAAGATAAAGCCGAGTCATATGCTTGCTAATTAACTCGGCTTCCTTATAATGCTCTTTTGTGGCTGGCTGACTAATACAGTTCAATAGTTCCTCTCCTCTGTTGAAATGCTTGAAGTACTGAACAGTGACTGAAGTATAAACTGGGGGGAACACTTTCACTGTCCTATTTTTCAAGGAGCATAAGAATTCACATTAGTTCAATGCACAAGAAGTTTTAAAGAAAGGCATAAGGTTTTATGTAAGTAAAACAAATACTAATAGTGTTGCTCGTGTTCTCTGCAAATTCGTAATACAAAAATAGTCATTTAGTATGTTTGTTGGATGTGATACCGTTTCAATGCAACTTTGAACTTTTCTGCTTCAAATTTTAGTCATTTTGAAATTAGGATACACGTTTTTGAGATAATTGGAAAAAAAATTATTTCAGACTCGTCAGTTGTCAATACTGCTTGATTTCACTTTGCTACTTAATTGGTTTTAATGCCTCTTTTGCGAAATACTTTGAGTAATGGTTTCAACAACAGTTGTCCCAGTTTCAGGATATATGTATTAAATATTTTTATAATTAGATTGAATATATTTACTTGCCATGTTTGTAGTCTTTCAAATTATGACCACTTGTGTCATTCATTACTACCATCTCAAAAGTGATTTTTTTTAAGCAAGGAAAAGATTAGTAAAATCTTTAAACTGCATTTCATTTCAGAACAGAGTAAGGAGGTACTTGTGAATTCTGCAGAAATATAAAAATTTAAATGGCTGCAAAGATAGGGTTTTTTTTATCCAATTATGACTCAAGAAAAATAAACAGGCTTCTGTGAAGAAAGAAGATATAATTTATCCTAGGCTAAACTAATACTCTGAATAACAAAACTAAAATCCCTCTGAACACATATTTAAACATGTGTTTATGCTACTGGAGGACCATTTTTGAAGCAAAAAAATGTTCTTCAGAAGAAGCAGCCAATTGATTAAACATATAGTAATTTCAGAAGCACCATAAATTGTAATAAATATACTCAAAAGGAAAAAAAATATGTTTTTATATATGCATATAATTGATTCTTACCTTTCCATGATATCTTAGGATCCTCAGCAAACAGCCTTGTAGCATATCCAGATCCTCTGCCACAAACAACAATACAGGTTCAGGTACAAGCCAACAACAGTAACAACAAGAAAGGAACCTTCACAGATGATCTCCACAAATTGGTGGATCAATGGACAAGCAAAACTGTGGGAGCTGTGCAAGCAAAGCCATCCTTAAACCAACTTAAACAGAATCAAAAACGGCAAGACATGGAGCCCAAGGCTAATCCCATGCAGACACAGAATGAGACTTGTGGAGTAAGTGGCACTCCTTGAAGAGCATTACGTTTTACTTTGGGTCTGAAAGCCATTGCAAAACTGATGTTTGGAGGAGGACATAAGCTTTAAAAAAAAAGCATATTCCATATACAATCCATTTCAATTCATTGACTGCTAAAAATAACTTAAGAATTTTTTTATCAACTTGGACTTGAGCTTGACGACATATGTATGGTTCAGTGTATAACTTTTTGCAAATTGAAAATTGTGGAAATAGTTTATACACAGCAATATGTTCACTGGTAATCAAATATTGCCTGTCTTAAATAATTTCAAACAACATCAATGAAGTTTATTTTATGTATTTTTTCCCAAAAAGTATCATTAATTTCATAGTTGGTGTATTGGCAGCAGTTAGTGGGTTTTGCAAGTGACTCTGCCAATAGTCCAATTTTAGAACAGAGTAGTGACAACTGTTAATATGATTCTACATAAATTTATTCAAAAGTAAGTCCCCTTAGTTCAGTGGCTTGATTTTTTTTACTTTGAAGAATGAATACCTATCAAGTCTGACTGAATACCGTAGGGACTTCTTAACATAAAGCTTCAGATGTCATTGTAAATGATCATTTTGAGTTGAATAAATGCATAACATTTCATATAAAGAAATATATTTAAATATACCAGAGTGGCTTAAAGTAAAAGATGGGTATAATGTATTCACTTCACCATATTTCCATTATCCATTTTCAGTGCTTTAGCTTATCATTTTCAAACACATCTGTCCCTGAATTCATGTAAAATAAACATATATGCAAAACTAGAGCCATAATATTATGGCTTGAACCAATTATCAACCCCATTCTCTTCTTTCTGCCTACAGAATTCAAACACAGTTATTGCAAGCAAGGCTGCTCCAATACGTTTTGAAGTTTGGTGGCATTTGAAATAGAATATAAATTAGATCCATCCTCTTTAGTATATAACAATGGGGCAAGCACTCTTTACTGACAGCACTGTAAACATCTGGATTGACCAAGTCATAAATAATGTGCCAGGGCCATTGAATCAGGGCAGTGTCATTTATTTATTTATTTATTTGTATTTATGCAGAAATTTGTATATTTTCTGTTCCATGGAGGAGATGCATGAGAGAAGAATCTTAATATATTTGAAAAGGAGGAGAAACATCTAATGAGTGTTGTTTATAAAGTATCAAGTGGTTTGCTTAAGCTACCTTGCTAGAATTTATTCTTTAGTCTTGGATTCCCTTGGCAGATTATTGTTGCTTTTTTTTTTTTTTACTTCCACAGAATCTAAAAAGCAGTAAATAACTTTTCTGTTAAGTTATAATAACAGAAAACAATGGCATTGGAAGGACAGGGATGTATTCATAGTTATCCATGAGGAGCTAGGCGCCTTTCATGAAAACAATTAAATTCATAGGAAACAAGTACACTTAAACATTTCTTTAAATCATATTTTTTTAATTAAAAGTTTCATTTGCATAGTAGTGACTTTGCAGACTTCTGATATTTCATATTAAAAGGTATAGATTGTACTATTGATGGAAAGTAGAAAAAGGATGGAGCCAAATGGCAGGGTTTGCCTCAGCAACAAGAAAAGTTCCCAGAAACTTATATATATTTTCTATCTGGTTACTGCAAATGGTTATCTGAATATGGACAATGCTCTTTTTGAATACTACACAGCTTCCATTTCTGAAAACAAAAAGTACATGTGATGACCTTATTGTTTTGTTACAGCTCTGAAGCAACAAGACATACACGTCTAGGAGATTAGTCAGTACAAAAACACTATAATAACACGAAGGTTCTTAAAGTTGTGAAGCCCACTAATAGAGAGTTCTCTATATGATTGTTTTTATTCCCTTGTCAGTCAAGTAATTAAATGGAAGAAGTAGGCTTGTACTTCCCAAGCTTGGGCCCAACCGAGGGTAACATTTCAGCAACCATAGTTGCAATTGAACCAGTCCCTCACATTTACTCACCTGATACAGTCAGGATTTTGATAAAGTGGTGCCAAGCATTTCCAAAGAATGTCTGTGTATTCTGGTGAGATCTAAGAAAAGGAAAAGGCTGAAAAGTACTGTACTCGAGGGAGACAGGATTTTTATTACCAGGTTTTGTACATTCTTACAATATATATGTATACATAATTGCTGTGCAAGCAAATCTAATCACGAAGGTTGAATGCATGCTGTTTCAGTGCAAATGTACTATTCTTTTCCTTACCATGCACTATAAATACTACACATGTTATTTTTATTCAACAAACGGCTCTGTTCCTTTTAGCATCATCCTTTTCTCTAAGAAAAAAAAACTTTGTATATTTTACTTGAAAAAAGCCGGTGACTCTTGGATCAGTTTCATAAAATCTTACAAGAATTCTCTTGTCCTGTTTTATTTGATATCCAAAACAATATAAGCAGTATAACCCACACTTCCTCCCCCCACCCCGACCCCATGCCTAAACAGAATTTACTTTTCTTTGCTTGTTTTGCACCAGGAACTCATGCAATAAAGGACATAATTTCTCAACCTGGCTGAAAAGCATGAGCAGCCAACAGAGATGTGCTCTTTTGTTTTTGACATCAGTCATGCACAAAGGGGGCTACAATAGGTCACTGTTCTTTCCATCTAATGGAATATGTGTAGAATATAATTCATAGCTCATGAGTTCATATGAGGACCTTTCGCTAATATTGCTTAAACTGATAAGTAATACCTGTTGAAACAAAAAATAAGAAAATAGAATTTTGAGCTACTGGAGGCTATTTCCTTGATTGATGGATAAATGTAAACAAAATATAACTACATAATACGAGTGTGTACGCACACCCTGAGTGTTGCAAGTTGGGTAAGATACAGACTTCCATGTAACTGAAAGATGGGGGGAAAAAATGCAAAGTAAACTACAGGCTTGTAGCAATTCAGTAGTTTGGGTTTACAGGTACCTGTAGTCCACACTTATGAACCATGGGACCAGAAACTCCATTGCTGAGTGACAAGGTTGTAAAAGTCACATGACCACACAGATTTATAACATCAATTCTGGCTGCAGTAATTAAGTGAACCACAATAAGTTATTAAGGGTAATGTCTCAAGACCATGACTTGTGATTTCCTATTGATTTTGCTTTTGGGAAGCCAGTTGTAAAGATTGCAAATGGCAATCATGACCATGAGACGCTATGACTGTCATAAATGTGTGCTGGTTGCCAACTGCCTGAATTGTAATGGGATGATACAATGCCCACAACTTTGAGGACCAATCATAAGTCTCCTTGTTCATTGCTATCCTAATTTTAAATGGTGGATGAATACTGATCAGTAAGTGGGGACTACCCGTATTATCTTATGAGCAGTATAATATTCAAGTAACATTTAGAATTTTGAATGGTAGCATAGTGTTGAGAGTGGACTAAGTGAGCAAAATAAAACAATCAGTGGAATGACTTGCCTCCAGAAGTTGTGGGTGCTCCAACACTGGAAGTTTTTAAGAAGAGATTGGACAACCATTTGTCTGAAATGGTAGAAGGTTTCCTGCCTCAGCAGGGGGTTGGACTAGAAGACCTCCAAGATCCCTTCCAACTCTGTTATTCTGCATTTCAAGATTTTGAAGTTTTATTTTATGAATGATAAAAGGATACTTTCTTCCAACATAACAACTGGTTTTCCCAGGTACAGATGAATATCCCATCCACAAAATATTTGCATCAGTCAGGAGCACTGGAGCACTGTGATGTGGACATGTGCACATTAACCATATGAAAAAATAATTAATGGGTTGAATTGATAGATCAGAGATAGTTACTTTAGATAGATACTGTAGATACATATATGAATGCAGAAGTCCATATTCAATACCTTTGCAGACCTCGAGTCCTGACCACTGATGATGGCTAGCGAATGTAAGCCAGAAAAAATTAAGAATGTTTATGGTCAGCTGATTTCTACAAAATTTAAACACACTTGGTAGCACAATTCTAGTTATATTAACTCAGGTATAAGTTGAAAAATAAAGTTCATACATATGCAGTTTCCAGCATTTTTATATCATTGTCTTCCTGTATCTGAAAGAAGAATCATGGTTAATATAAAATCTGACTACCAAGATCTTTAGGCATAAAGTTTCAAAAATTAAAACTCAGGATGCTGTAAAGGCCTTAATTCAATAAGTTTTATTTTTCCATACCTGGTTTTCTAGCTCAAGGAGCCAACAATAATAAGTAAAACAAAAATAGTGCAAATGTTGGAAAAACAGTGAAAAATCCTATTAAAGATAACCCAAATTGATCACAGAAGGATTGGAAGGGATCTTGGAGGGCATTTCTTCCAATGTTCTCCCAATACAAGAATCTGCTCCTTTGGCATCCCTAACCTCTAGCCATCCAGCCTCTTGTCTAAACACCTGCCCTGAAGGAGTTTATACCCTTCCAAGGCTGTCTATTTACTATTGAAGAATTAGTTCTTGCCGTTAAAATATTTTTCCTGATGTCCAACCAAAATTTACTTCCTTATCATTTAAACTCTCTTCTTGTCCTGACTTCTGGAAGAAAAAAAACTGAGCAATTCTACCCTGTCTCTTCCACAATAGTTCCTCAGCTGCAATTCTTGAGTCCCTGAGCTGATAAATGTGAAACCCAGATTTATTTCATCTTTTCAAGTAGCTATTTTATTTTTCTAGTCTTCGAACCTTCTTCGTTTGCAGTCCAGTTAAGTATCTTGATTTTTCCTTCTCTCTCTCTCTCTCGTGCCTTTTTAACTTTCTGGCTTTTTAAAAATCTCTTTTATTTTCTCAGACTTCTGTTACCTAGGCCTTTCTACTTTCTTACGATCTAAGAGCTTTTGAGCATCTTCTCTTTATCTTTTTTAAAATCCAGATCTTTCCTAAATCCTCTGATTTGGCTAATACCTTGCAAAATACTGTTTAGTCAATATATATTTTAGTCTGAAATATTTTATCTTTCAAAGTTTCTCTTTTTCACTTTCCGTATCTGATGAAGACTCTTGTGGTCAGTAATTCCATTATTGTGGATATTAATCATAGATATTGTACAATGGTACTTCATGTGGCTTGCTCATTTATTCAGTTGCTTTACCAGTACAACAAAGCATTGGAAATGTTGGTGGAATTTAATTGGCATTAATCTGCATTTAAAAGCTATGAGTAAAAATGGAAAAACAGTAATTTCCCTTCCTCCTATGATGTAATGTGTTCTTAAAATGGAGAATCAAACAAATCAGCATGAGTAGTGGCCCAACCATTGCAAATGAGGAATAATGGCTGAAAATAATGAAAACACAATTTTCCGTTCCATAGATAGTAGTCTCCAATGAAAAGCCACCTATGGTGTACTGTGTGATATAAAAATGTGATTGAGTGTCCTAGTGGGTGATGTCATAAAGAATGAAGCTTGAAGCCAACAAATCTCTCAATGTTTCTTCTTATTCTGGATGGTTTTTCCCCCCCAGTATCATAAATTAGTTATATTTTTCTTTAGCTCTGAATTTTCTGGAATAATTCTTTGCAAATCAATCAACAAAGAGGTTCTCAAAAAAATCAAATGATGTTTCATATAATGTGCATATAGTCACAGTCACATTTTGCTCCACAATTGCAAAACTATTTATACGTGTGGTCCTTGCTTAATAACCACTTGTTCAGTGACCATTCAACTATGTCAATCGCAGTATCCCCATGGTCATGTGATTGCCATTTGCAACCGTCTTTGCCAGCTTCAATGGGGAAGCTGGCAGACGATTGAAAATGGCGACCACATGACATCGAACTTAATGACATTGTGGGATTTGCCTAATAATGGCAACGGTAAGTGCCAGAATGTTCATTGCTAAGCAACTCGTCACATGAAGGGTTTTATAACTGTGTTGTTTAGTGACAGAAATTCCAGTCCCAGTTGTTGTTAAGAGAGGACTACTTGTATAGAAATAACTTCTTTTGAAATGAATTTTTTACAGATTGAGGCTAATTAACTAAGACTAAACTCTGCTAGAATTTTAAGCTAATGTAAACAGTTGAAGTTTATATATCTAATGGGCACCAAGGTTGGGGAAAGACTCTTATGAACAATTGTGGTGGCATAAAGGGCAGGCCCATCTGCCTAAATGAAGTGTCCTGAGCCAAATCCATTCTGCAAAGCAACTTTATCTGTCATTAAACAGCTTTTCCAAATATGTTACAAGGCCACGATAGTAAATGTAGTGAAATAGCAATTATGTTCTGACCGTATGTTCATTTCTGTGGCACTCCTGTTTTTATACTTTGCTGCAGATCATACACGTTGTTATTCTGCAACGTTGTTGTTGTTAGTTGCGAAGTCGTGTCTGACCCATCGCGACCCCATGGACAACGTTCCTCCAGGCCTTCCTGTCCTCTACCATCTTCTGGAGTCCATTTAAGCTCATGCCTCCATCCGTCAGTGACTCCATCCAGCCACCTCATTCTCTGTCGTCCCCTTCTTCTATTGCCCTCAATCTTTCCCAGCATTAGGCTCTTCTCCAGTGAGTCCTTCCTTCTCATTAGGTGGCCAAAGTACTTGAGTTTCAACTTCAGGATCTGGCCTAAGGAGCAGTCAGGGTTGATCTCCTCTAGGACTGACCGGTTTCATCGCCTTGCAGTCCAAGGGACTCGCAGGAGTCTTCTCCAGCACCATAGTTCAAAGGCCTCAATTCTTTTGTGCTCAGCCTTTCTTATGGTCCAACTTTCACAGCCATACATTGCAACTGGGAAAACCATGGCCTTGACTATACGTACTTTTGTTGGCAGGGTGATGTCTCTGCTTTTTAGTATGCTGTCTAAATTTGCCATAGCTTTCCTCCCCAGGAGCAAGCGTCTTTTAATTTCCTGGCTGCAGTCCCCATCTGTGGTGAATATTTAATAATGAATATTCCTCAGATAAGAACTATTGGTATTTCCCTTGGTTAAAGAATCGAGAGAGAGAAAAACGGCACATTATTCTGCAGATTTGATTTACTTCTTCAACTTAATGTTAGTCAGAAACATACATATTTCCTATTCCAGAACCTCTGTCTGGATTATGGAGTATTCTGAAAAAAGTAAAAGTTGGCCATGGAACTATAAATTAATTATCTTTGTTCTACTAGCAAGACTTGATATCTTGGGTTGGGACAACTATATTGGAACGGCTTTTTCTTTCTTAGCAACAATAAAACCCATTCTTTTCTTGAGCAAATTCTCTTTATTCCCAGAATAAAAACATGCAGTGTTTTAGAAGAAAGACACCAATAAATAATGTTTTCAGATTACTATTTCACACAATCAATATTGCACAGGAATTTGAATTGAGCTTTGGCTTGTCGATCTGATCTAGGAATCAATTAAGTTAAATGGCTGCTAGCCCGAGAATAATTCTACAGAATACAGTAGGATGTACAGGTAGTCAACTTACAACCATTTGTTTAGTGACCAAAGTTACAACAGCACTGAAAAAAGTGATTTATGACTGGTTTTCACACAACCATTGCAGCATCCCCCATGGTCACGTGATCAAAATTCAGGCACTTGGCAACTGACATGTATTTATGACAGTTGCACTGTCCCAGAGGCATGTGATCACCATTTATAACCTTCCCAAATGACTTCTGACAAGCAAAGTCAATGGGGGAAGAAAGATTCACTTAAAGACTACACAATTCACTTAACTTCAGTGATTCACTCAGCAACTGGCCAAAAAAAAAAAAAACCACTTTGCTTAGCAATGGGAATTTTGGGCTCAATTGTGGTTGTAAGTTGAGAACTACCTCTAGAAAATATGCCAAGAATGAAGACACGTTTACATTCCCCAAGATGTTTTGCTTTTCATCCGTGTACTTGTGTACTTTTTCCGTTTTAAGAATGGTCAGTCCCTGGGTGTAATTATCAATCTGATTTCATACTTATGGACCCTGGGATTTGCCTCAAAGAAAGATTGTTCAGGAGTAGGTGTTAACTTAATGGAATTACTGTCAAAAGTTGTAAATCATTTATGAAATTAAAACCTGCTAACCAGATCCAGTGGGAACGAAGCAATCCTTTGGTCTATATTTAACCTCATAGTTCTCAAAATGTCAGCTGCTCTCAGTGATCCAAAATTTCTTTCATCTAGTTTAGCTATGCCTGGATATGAAACTGACTGAAGAACTCTGTGTCTATATGCAAATGTCTCTTCAAGTGGGGGAGAGACTTTAAAGTTATTGCAGTTACTTAACAAATGGAGGGAAAGAGTTAACTACTTACTACAATTGGATGCTTTGGAAACATACTTTCCATTTTATAGCATTTTATAGATGGCTAGTTTTCCAAATTTAGCCATTGACTCTTTAAAATGTGCATAACACAAAAATTCTCCAGCTAATATCAGCTACTGCTGGAGAAATAGCCATAGCTGATGTTGCTTCAAGGAAAGCAGTGACTTGTCACATTCGTTAACTGTTCCTGCAGAGAGAAATGATGATTATTTGGCCTACTTAAAAATGCATTGGATTCAGCTAGAATTCCCTTGGTGTTTATAACATGAGAAGGGGTTGTATTAGAGCCCCACCGTGAGAAGGAATTGTGCGTTCATCCTCTCATCGGCCATTTCGGCCACAGGAGGGAGCATGTCCAGCATGTATCCTCCAAACAGAGGGTTAAAGAGGTGGGTTGACAATGATAATTTCTATGAACTGCTCTGTAAAAGAGGAAACAAGAATTACAGCTACACTTTCTTGTGTTTGCTTTTATAGGTTAATGCAGCAAGAACAGGAATGGGGAAAAAGTGTGTTGTTCCAGTGACTTGTCCACTGTCAGCTGCATTAACTTCTGGAGTTCCACCATCCCAGCCAGTGCCTATGCCAGGTACTCTCCTAACTGGCCCAGTCAATCCTTATGTGATGTCTCTTGGTCAGTACGGAGTTCTCCCTATGACCTTCTTTGGAGTGCCCTGGTCGGGCCCAACCACCCAGCTGGGGATGAGAGGAGACCAGAGCATTGCACAGTTTCCAGCTCTTGGCCCCAATAGCTTCCAGTTGTTTCCGGTGCCCCTGCAGAGGCCCTAATTTGGAATGATCTCAGTAGCTGACTTCCAAATGGCAACCGTCCAGTGCTTAGCTCCTAGGCAATCTGTGTCTCCCTGCTGGCCCCGTTCAGGCTCACTAGTTCGTTAGCCATGCCCCCCTCAGGCCGGCCCGGTGGAATGCTTTCCCACCAATCTATGTGCTCTTCGGCAATCCTTCCTTTTCCTTCGTTGCCGAAGACGATTGATTTTCTTCTCTGGTGTTTGAAACAACTACGTTCAACACTGACGTACTTGAATTGATGGGTAGGAGAACTGTACTGATCTTACAGGAGTATAGTGCCTTGAATTCAAGCTTTTCAGTTCAAACTGGGAAGGTTAAATTAATCACAACAATAACTGAAAGGTGTACTTTATTTACAAACTGCTTGGGAAAAGCTTAACTTTTTTATTTGCCAAAAATATAAAGGTGTAAATTTAATGGTGACAGTTTACATCCGAAATTCTGGACCAGTTTTCTTTTCTCCTGTTAAATGCTTTTAATTTAACCAGTGGATGTTGGGTAGTTTAAATCTGTACCCTGCTCTCTGACTGGGGCTCCAGCCCTTTGAGTAAAGGGTAATGAAATGGATCGCTTGTTGTTACTGAAGGAGCCTGAATGTAAGTTGTATCTCTGTGTTCGAGGAAAACAATTGTTATGTGGTCTTTCTGGAAAAGCAGTTGCAAGTGACAGCCTCTCTTTTTCTTTCAAACAGCAAATTTGGCAGGCAGATGTTCTTCCTCTGATATTCAACTGTAACATTTTTTTGCCATCTTCTGAACCATCTAATTCAGTTACATTAGAAACCTTGCATGTTTCATGTGTGAAATATACTTAACCATAATTCTTGACATTAGGACAACAGGCCAAAGTTATTGTAAGATCTTTGTAAGTACGGAAATCTCCTTGCATGTGATCTGCCTGCCCACCAAATGCTTAAAAGTATTCTCCATGAAATGGAATTGGCTTTTGACTTGTGCTTCCTTCCTTCTTAACATTCGCTTTATGTTACCGTATGTAGAATTTGCATCTTCACCTGTCAGTCTTAAAGGCACACAAGAGCCACTATTTATTTGCAGGTTGGCAAGTCTTTGTTCCTTGGGTGGAAAAGGAGCAAAGAATCCCATCTACGAATCACAGTACTAAAGCTGAAGGCACACTGCTTGCACTTTGCCACTCTCAATATGGCAGCGGTATTTTTAAACTGCCTGCTGAAAGGGTGGAGCTGTTTTGCGCTGCCCATCTGTTATTTGTATGAGTCTACTGTACTTTGAGCATTCAAGAACTGTCTGCAATATTTTGTTGGTACCATTGAATATGATGCTGTCAATTCTGTTAGAATTGAATTTTGTAGAACTTGACGCAGTCTTCTGCCTGGGGAGAATACATCTATAGTAAGAGATTTCTGTTCTCTGTAACATGTATCTTTACATTGTTTGAGACTTTATTTTAGATTCATGTATGTATGCTTTATGAGCATAAACACCAAAAATGTCTTCTCAGTGTCTCCCCCTTTCGCTTGCACTGAAACTTCCCATTTGCCACGACTGCCTGTTGTACAACCTGTTTCAGTCCCTTGTATATGATGGTCAGTGGTATAACCTCTCACTACCAAGAGACTGTATATATTCAAGAAAAGGGGGAAAAATAAACATTTTTGTGCTTGAAAAAAATGTGTTGCTAAAAGTTTCCGCTATTAAGGAGCAATTCCACAATTCAACTTCATTCCTCCATTATCAGGTACATTTTTAAAGCAATTTGTGCAGTCAAATGATAGGTAGGATATCTAGAATTAGAACTGAAATGTTTCATGCCTGTGTTTACAGTGATACCTTGGCCATCAAAATGAGCAACATTTTAGAAGATGGCATCGGCAAATAAGCTCCACATACAGACAATATTTTTTCATTAATTCATTAATCACATTTGGTGGATTAGGGCTTGATCATTATTGACTAGTTTTGTTACCAATATTAACTTCTATCTATAACTACAAGTTATTCCAAATTTAAACAGAAAATAGCTATGGAAAGATGTTTATTATTTAGCAAAAATCAATACAATAACATTAAAATGTGATCCCTTAAACTTTGATTATACGTGTTGCACAAGAGAAAAAAAGATGTAATGGGGAATGAATCAGATGGAGGAGTTATGCTATTTCAGCATATCAAAAAGATTACTAGCATAACACATTTTGCATAATTTTAATGCAGTCAATATAATGTTTTAAATCAGTTGCATATACCTTGAAGAAAGGTAGATGCCAACATTAAATTTGAAGTCTTCTGTGGAGGGGTTCTCTATTACTGAGTTATAGACCTCATCCTAAAAGTTGTAACCTCTCAAAAGTAAATATTGGGGGAAAGCCTAATTTAGGAGTAGAGTATTTATGTGTCTGTTTATTTCCATTTTAGAGAATTACCGATCATTGTATAAGGCTCACATTTGAGAAATTTTAAAATACATGAGATTTTACTTCATAAAGTAAAATCTGTCTACATGCAAACTTAGACCCATTTCTCTACTAGCTGAAGCAGAACTTTCAAAGGGCAGATAGAACAGGATGATCTGGTCACATTTTGAAAAGCAATGGGTTATTACAGTGTTTCTCAACTTTAAGGTGAATGGACTTAGCTTCCAGAATTCCTTGGCCGGCCATGTTGGCCGAGGAATTCTGGGAGTTGAAGTCCATAAATCTTAAAGCTGAGAAACAGTGGACTGGCTCTGGAAAGGTTCCAAAGGGAGAGTGCTCCCATGACAGGCTGGAAGGCTACTGCCCAAGAATGCTTCCCTGGGTTCCCCGGCTATAAATCCAAACATGATCTCTTTAAGAGGTTGCTCATGGCAGATCTCACATTTTGCCATGTCACACTGAAAGTCTAAAAATATAATTGAATTGAATTAGCTCTTTCTGCAGTTGCACTTACAGCAGGAAGCATCTCTTTTCAAATACACAAATGTAACTACACTTGCAGTGCATACTGCTGTAATTTTATTTGGGGGCAGAAAAAGACCTTAACTTTCTACTTGGTTAAACAATCTCAGTGGCAGCAAGATAATAAAATAACACAAATATACAGGAAACAATTATTGGGTGTGTGTGTGTGTGAATATATCAGTTTTCTAGATATCTTACTAGAGTTATATATTCTACAATTTGATTGTAAGGAAATGGCATTACTTGGGCATATGTGGAGTGCAGAGCTGCGAGACCCGATTGTAATACTGCATCCAAAAGATCCAATTAGTATTAAGAAGCATCCAATTCATATTCAAAGTGCTTTCATGGCTTTGAAAGAGATGCTAAAATTCTGCCTGAGAAAGGCTTTGCAATTGTAGCCTGCATCCTACTCTGTAAATAAGGAGCTGGCTTACAGGAAACATTAGTCACAATAATTTGAAATATATTGAGGCCTTGTTTTTCTCCAGTTCACCCTTGTTATGATTTGGCCTTTCACAGAGACTTAGCATGTGGGTATAGTCAGCAAGTTATCCTTAAAATCATGGCCAGGAGTAGAGAGGAAGCATTTCTCATATTACCTGGAAAAAAAAAAAAAGAGGCGCACAGATGAACTCAAAGCAATTAATCATTTTGCTAAAAAAAGGATTCTGAATTAGTTGTAACCTTTAAAGCATCATGAAGGGCACTGGGATCTAAGGCAGTAATAAGCAGCATCAAAAACATGGGGTTCCTGCTTTGATATGTGGATTTGTGGACAATCATGTTGACAGTCTCATTAACCTTAAGCATCACAAAAGTGTTGACATTAAAGAAAGTTGCCAACAAATATTTCTTGCACACCAGGAGTTTTATCAGCCATTTCTTTTCTTCAGATTCATCTCAAACTGAATTCATCTTCAGTGAGATGATTTGTACCCTTTCTCTTCACCAATGAACGAAGAAGCTCTCATAATACAAGTGTTGGTCTACCAAGCAGCATATTTTATTCTACCTACAGTCTTTTTGTATATTGAAATAGAAAAGAAACTAGCAGAAAACCTGCAGTGTAGGATCAGGAAGCTGCTGCTGTTTGGCAAATTGAAAATTGAACCAGTCTATTCAGTTTCAGCATCTCTGAATGAATGACGGTGAAATGCTGCACCAAGGACTGGTAGATACGATTTAGCTAAGTCTCAGATTGATACAGAAGTATTTGCAACTACATGATGTCTTCACCTGGGATTAAAAAATGTGATAATGTCTGAAAATTAATACCATAACTATAAGTAACTGAAAATTCCTAGATATGCCCTTATCTTTATTCATAACATGCTCTCACTTCCTCTTTCATTATACACCCACATTTCTACTGAAGGTATGTAAACATTTCTACTACATATCATTAACTCTTTTGAAAATAGTTGCAAAACCAAAGTATCCAAAAGACAGGGTGGGCGTGAACAGGAAGCTTCTTGCCTGAGACCAAGAGTCTTTCTAATCCAACATGCAGGTAGTCCTTGACTTACAACCATTCGTTTAGTGCCCAAAGTTACAGTGGCACTGAGACAACTGACATATGACCATTTTTCACACTTGTGACCATTGCAGCATTCCCATGGTCATGTGATCAAAATTCAGACACTTGAGAACTGGCCTGTATTTATGACAATTGCACTGTCCCAGCAAAGTCAATCGGGAAGCCAGATTCACTTAAGAACTGTGTTAAGTTGTTAAGAACTAGCAGTGATTCACTTAACAATTGTGGCAAGAAAGGTCGTAAAAATGGAGCAAAATTCATTTAACAACTGTCTTGCTTGGCAACAGAAATTTTGGACTCAGTTGTGGTCGTAAGGCAAAGATTACCTGCAAATGTTTGAAAAGCCATAAATAAGGCAAGAGTGTTTCCGTTCTGTTCCCAGCATTTGGTATTCAGATATATTGCCTCTAAATATGAAGTTTCTATACATATGTAGTGAAAAACTCTTGAACAGTAAGCTAGGTTCCTCTTAATTGTAAAATATCAGCATCATTTGTGGCTGATAATGGAACTAATTTCTAAATTTTCCAGATAAGACTGATACATTCTAGAAATGTTGTGTGCAATATATTAATTTAGTTTATCTAGCCTTTATTTTTATTGGGGGAAAAACAGAATGGTGACATTGTTTTTTTAGTTTAAACTGTTAAGATTAAATCAAAGGTGCTTTTTCAGGAGGCAACTGGACTTTCTTGTTTTTTCTTTGAAGACGTTTCACTTCTCATCCAAGAAGCTCCTTCAGCTCTGACTGGATGGTGGGGAATGGAAGGATTTATACTCCTTGCAGACAGCTAGTCATTTGCATTCTTTTAGAGAGTTGTTGAGGCCACCTGGAGGTTTATCTGTGTTGTCAGGGTCACCTGAGTGGTGCAAATGGACATGGCACCTTCTTGGAACTGCCCACCATCCAGTCAGAGCTGAAAAAAGTTCTTGGATGAGAAACAAAAAGTCTTCAAAGAAAAACAAGAAAGTCCAGTTGCCTCCTGAAAAAGCACTTTTGGGACCTGGATGACTGAGAATCTCCATAGGCATGTCAAGATTAAACCATTCTTTCTCTCTCAATGATGTCTGCAAATTAATTTTTATATACACATGTAAGAAAGATAAAACTAATTTTATTGCAGAGGTTGAAACAATTTACTTTTCCCCTCCACACAAGTCTAATAGATTCCCAAAATATATGGTGAATAGACTAACTTAAAAATTTACTTGATCTCTGAGAAAAACTAATACTTAAAAAATGCACACTTACATATCCATACCAACCAAAAAAAAATGTTTTTACAGCTTTCACTTGGTTCCTGATTAGTAGTTAGTATATGCTGCTATTTTGTTTTTGTTTTAAAGATCCTTGCATCCATGGATTCTGAAAGTAGCTGGGATTCTAAATCTTCAGAAAAGTTTGAATGTGCCATGCACAGAACATTTCGAGTGTTAGAGGAGTTTGTAGTCTATATAATATCTACCACCGAAAATTACTGTTAAAAAGTTCATATGTTAATTTTTCATTGAAAAAAGCATTATATAAAGAATGATGTTTTGTCTCTTTTGGCTATGGTTAAAACTGGATGGGGGTACAGCATGAATACACCCCTGCATAAATGGCAGCTTGTTCCACACGCTACTTTTTAATAGGGGAAAAAAATCTATGTCTATTTGCACATTGTGGGAAAGTATAAAAAGTAATTCTTTTCATGGTTTCCATGTAACATCTGAAAGGTTTGCATCACTTTGTACCTGATGAAATGCCTGGCCTCTGTCTGCTGTTGACGCCCATTAATCACACAAAAGGGAGCAGCTGTGAGTTGTATACTTTCTTCTTGTCCAAGAAAGGGATGAAGACCTATTAGACCGGCAACTTAAAAAGTTAGGACATGAATCGGCAACAATGAAAGGGCAGAGTTAAGTACTGTGGGGATCAATTTAAATTCTAAATTAAAACATGTGGTTTAATATGGGGCAGGACTTTTTTTTTCTGAGTACAGTAAGTGGTGATTTTGTTTGTCAACCACTATGTCTGGGGTCCTTAGTGCTCTCTGAGCTTGTTGTTTTCTTGCAGATGTTCATTACCAAACTAGGTAACTTCATTAGTTCTCATCTAGTATGTCTACCAGAAGATGCTATTGTGGCCCAAGAAAGAAGTCGACCTTAAGTACTTATTATCCTTAACCTCCAGTATGTTGGATACATGATAGATGTGTAATGTTTGTGGTAAAAATAT
The DNA here is from genome assembly GCA_023970755.1 of Azemiops feae. Classification (NCBI taxonomy): domain Eukaryota; kingdom Metazoa; phylum Chordata; class Lepidosauria; order Squamata; family Viperidae; genus Azemiops; species Azemiops feae. The sequence continues at coordinate 969,519 of JALGBA010000170.1, read as the reverse complement.
TGTCCTACATTTCAAGACCTGTCCACATTATCACTATAAAGATTTTCTAGAAAGCTGAGGCTTGAATTTAAGAGTAGTTTTAGTAGAATCCCTCAGGATCTTACTGGCCTCTCATCCTCTTCAGGTTTCTACACCCATGAACAGATCCCCTAGAATGGCTGGAAATGGGACATGGGAGTTGAAACACAAGAGGGAAATTGGAGAATTTGGATGAACCTACCTTGGACCACTGGCAATAATCTTCCCCAAAACAAGACATCTCCACATCCATCCTTAATGGGGCTTTAGGGAAGTTCACTTTGGAAATGGCATGGATATCCACATGTTTAATATCCATGCCGATCTGATTTCCAGTCTACATCACTATGTCATTGATTTTGGTCAAATGTTTATAATTCTCTTTTGGTTAGGATACTGGACCATACCATTCTCTCTTGTGCATTTACTCAGGTGTCAGATCAGTGGGGCTTATTCCTCTGGATGTGAGCATGGAAGCCTGAATCTGTGCTTGTAACTCACTCAGCATGACCGAGCAATGGGAAAACAAGATTGCTTGCTTATGTGCTAATCCATGCTTTGTTTGCAAGTGCATGATGTCAGTCTATTTTGACAAAAACATGGAATGGATGGGTCACTCATGCCATTCTGGGCAATTTGGTAACAATACAACCATGAAAAAAAATGGTAATTAGAATTGATTGGCAAACATTTGCACTTTAAACATAGCTTTATAGTATACCAGCTTTCCTGAGAAAAAGACCAATGTGTATTTCAGGATGTTAATATTAATTAGTTCTTTAAATCAATTTGTACTTATTGAAATGAAAGAATAATGTCTATTTAAAACCTTTGAAAGTACTGTATTTCTTCCCTGGAGAACCACATTGTTACTTAACTGGGGAAGGAATTGCTATCTTTAATACTGTGCAGAATATTCCGTTTTGTTGCCAAAATCCATTAAATTTAGGGCTATTGGAACTAGATTACAAGTATCCTGGCAATTATTAGGTGGAAGCACAACTTGAGTTTTTTGTCTTTCTTTGTGGAAATCCAGATTATTATTTTTTTGCTGTCTAGATCTACTAGCCTAAAATTGGAAATGTTCAGGAGCTGACCTTGACTTTACCTTTTTAAGACTCACAGGATTTTCTTGATATTGCCTGAGAGCTTATTTAAAAAATCATTTTCTGAACATACATACCCATCATGTCATTTCCTTGTAAGTCTCTTCTTTTGCAGCATTATGCAAAATGCAGAAAAAGAGTATCGGTAACAGATACTAAGCCAAAGACATCAAAAGCTTAAAATAAAAAAGAAACACAGCAAACACTTTATACCATACAAAGTTACCTGAATTCATATTTTGTTTTAGATATTTTCTTGTACACACAGAGAGAAAGATAGAGAGAGAGCACTTTTATTTGTTCACTCTTGACTTTGATGCATACATTTTCAAATACTCTTCAGTGCGTCATACAATCTATCCATCACTCACTACAAATCAAGTTCTGAGCCAACAATGTGGCATAATCTGCATACAGCAGCATAGCTATGTTTAAATCTTTAACCAACACACCATTAATAATACCACAAGCATTCCTTACATAGTATCCAAAAGTACATTAACAACCGAGGCACCATCATACATCCTTCCTTCTCAGTGCTGAAACCATTCTCTCCACATTCCATTTAATCTCATGCATAATTTACCTCCATCGCGCACCAACTCTTAACACGGTAACAACTTTCAACTTCATATTCATTAAAAAAAAAATACCCCTCTCCATAGTTCAATTTATAATATGCTTTCTTTTAAAAATTCATAATAAAGTTTCTTATATTCATACAATTTTCAATGGTCCTGCTGAAATACAAAAAATTATTTTCCAGGCAATTTTCCGAATCCCCGTAATTTTGTTAATGGTTGCACCCTCTAATTGTTTTATTCTGCAAAGACCTTCCCAGGCATATTTGACTATTGTACCGCACTGGAGCCTTAATTAAGAGAACAGTAACAGTATTCTTCTTATTGTCAGAGACAGAGGCAATCTTTATACACGTTAAATAAACTGCACAGCCACTCACAAACAAACACATCCATATTTTAACTTTGTTCCCACTGGACTATCTACATCTATAGCTTTACCATTTTTGAATTCTCATTGTATTAATGACTTCCTTTTCATCATTTATCTTCAACACTTAATTTTATAGCATTCATATGAATTCTTCTCTTTATATCCCAAAATATTTTCTCAGTTTTATTTTTAAATTTCATTGATTCTCCTTACTTAGCCCTTTTCATTCACTTTCTGAAATAAATGTTTATTTTTATCAAGTTCACCCTGTAAAACTAATTTTTTTCTCCCTTTACACACTATGGAATATCCCCATTTTTGCAGAAAACTTTCTCTTATATGCAATTTTTATTATCCACAGACTCTTTTACTTCATTGTTCTACCAAACATACTTTTTCATTTTTCAAATTTCCTATTAGTGTAACACCACACACTTCTGTGGCACTCAGTAACACCACTCTTTTCCCTCTATTCAAAGCAGTTTCCACATCCTCCTCCTCTGCATTTACTTTCTACCTTCTAGACAGCATTTGTACTTCTTCCTGCAATCATTTTATTTTCAGCCAAATTACTTTCACTTTATTATTTTTCTTCCATGTCCATTTTTCTTTAAGATCCACTTTTGATAGTTTCAAGGAGAGGTTTGCCACAAATTCAGAAGCTCTCATCTGCGTATCTATGAAGAGATTTATGCTTAATCCATATGGATTATGGATTAATCCATAATCGAAACAAATGTTTTCCTAAGCAGACACTCAGTGAACAGTGGGTCTCCAAATGATCCACACAGTTTGCCATTTCATTTACCCCTTACTGTTACCTAGCAGATTTTTTTTTTTTCTGGTCACATTCATTCAGAATGTTGTGCAGCGTTTTCACAAAACCATAGTTCTTCCATGATCACCATTCCTAATATGCAATATTGCCAACCAATATATCTTACATTCCTACATACCCAAAACAACCTAGATAACACCATTTCATACTTTCTGACATATATTTTACCCCTCCGTTCATAATTAAACCTAAACTTTCATTTTCCTGCCTGATACATAAACTCCACTTTTCAAGAGCAGATTGCCACCATTCAGTTATTGTATCCTTCTTTCCCCTTTCACTTAGTTTTACATACCAATTAATTCATGCTTAATGTAGTGTCTGTATGGTTCTCACCCTACTTTGGTGCTTATCTTTGGAGGATGGAAATCAAAATGGGAGGTTTCCCCCTCTATGATTTCCCAGAAGCCTCTGCTACCTGCTCTTTCCAAGGAATGGAAATCCTAAGAAATGGAGGCTGTTTGGAGTAAGCAGAAGGCCTATCAGGAGGTGCTGTGGAGCCGAAGAATCCTGAAAAATGCTATGCTTTTCCCACTTGCCCAACCAAGAAATGTTGATTAAAATAACTGGAGGACTTTTTAAACAAACCAATACAAAACAAGATGTCTCTTTAGGCAGCAATGTTTTTGGACATACAGTATGTGTCTTAGGACTGGTCTGCCTAATAGTAAGAAAGATGGTGACCCATGAACTGACCATCTTGTGATTGTTCTTCAGATAAAGAACTGCCCTGTGTAAAAGAAGACACACATTTGGGCAACTAAGCTCAGAAACTGAGGTTCTCCTTTTCGTATTATTTATATCATGCCACTGCAACTCTGCACATTCCATACCTGTTGTCCTAAAAAAATTACAGACCTGTCCAACCTATTTGAAAAGAAAGAAATTGTTCCCTCTGTTGCTTCACAGAGCATTCATATAAGGTCATGTTTAAGTCATTCAGAGATTTTGCTTCATCCCGAGAACTCCGTGGCTGAATCTGGGATTGGTGCAATTAATATTTGATTTCTTTTTATTGCCTTGTTTTCATTTTAAAAATGAAATCAAGCTGTGATTTGCTTTCTACATCTTGTCATGTGCGGCCATTTTCTCTCCAATTTCTTTGGGATTTCAAGTCCTCCATCCATATTCATAGCCAAAGAAAATAAAGTTCAAAGTGCATAACGACACTTATGCCTAACGATCTCATGCTTTGCAGAGCATTCTGCTTTGCTTGAGTCAGCCAAAGACTTTTTGGGTGAAAAAGGATGACATTTATGGAATTTTCAGCATGGCACAAATGGATGTGCTTCTCATAGCTTGGGTGAAGCTTAATTTTCTTTCTTTTTCTGTATGGATGTATATAATTAATGTTATTAATCTTTTTTGTTTGTTTCTGTTTATCTTTTAGATTCTGAGGAAGAGAATATCACTAAATGACACATGGCTAAGTTCACCAATAAGAGGAAAAACCCACAAGACCTTATTTCGTTGAAAGAAGAGGGGAAAAAAAACTGGAATTGATGTTGTTTGAGAAAATCCTGTATACTATGCCCACCTATTCAATTCAATTTTGTAGCCTCTTTCTAATGTTTTTAAATTTAAATGTGGAAATTCAAACATTATGCAAAAAATAAACTATAATTATTTTGAGGAGAAAGCTTTTATTTGCAAATAATCCATTGTTTCTTTTGATTAAGATTAATTCACATAAACAGCTATATAATTATTCCACACTGCCAGATTAGCCACACTATAGTTCTGCTTCAAGTCAGAAAACTCTTCAGTTCCATTATAGAAACAAATAATATTCCTTTTGTGGCAGTGCTAACTGCATTCAATTAATGAGAAGAGCAATGCTGTCTTATTGGGGATGCAAGAGGATTTGGCTATCGGGATAATTAACATATGTGTTACCAACAGTTTTTTAAAAAAGCAAAGATTGGCATTCATTATTGCCAATGTGGGAGCAGTAATACTGCTAGTCCAATTCTCTTAACATCACAGAAAATCTTCCCTGACATGCCACATTTTCCATCATCACCACTATTGTAATGTCATTTTAAAAAATATGATAGTAGAGACTGTTATTGGAATTTTAGAAAAACTGGCAACTAAGTCTCATCCCGCTGGCAGACTACTTGCTGGGTCAGCAAAGTGGCTTCCATGGCATACCACGGTTAATTCCCAGAAAAATAAAGAATTTCCCTAAAAGTCTGGTTCCTATAGGCACTTGATTACCTAATAAACCTTAAGATTATAGACACTTCAAAACTGATTTGGATTTTGCATGAGTACTGATTGAGCAGTCTGATTTCTACAGGCTTCCTATAAACCTGAAAAAAAGATGCCTCTATTTGGAAAAGTCAGCTATTAAAGTTAATGTGAATCTTAAGGCAGCTGCATCAGAATCCTCTTGACCCCCAGGTTCCTGAAAAAAGTTTAAAAAAAACAAAAAAAAACAAAAAAAAAACAGTTGGTCTGTATTAACAAATCATGCAGTCATCTAGATGTGCAGCCCTACTAAATACATGAGATAACCATTAGTGAAGTGCTTAAGTGCAGGGGATCAGAAACCATGAGACCCTGGCTTCTAGCTGATGACTTTGAGCCTCAGGCTCAGAGTAGGCAGAGATCTTAGCCTACCTCTGTCCAGTCCTCAACAATCTCTCTACTCTCTGCTCAGTCTCTCTTAGCAAATGTTTGGATTACAATAAGAACAACAAAGGGATTTCCATCACCTTCAAGACTTAAAAGACTATTTTTGCTACAAAAGATGTAAATGGTTGTGGAAGTTGATGATGGTGTTACCCATCTCAATCACTACTGGGTATCACAATATATAAATATACATTCAGATATCTAATTTAAACAGATATATGGGGAAAATGTTTTAAGACACAGAAGTTTCTAGTTGTAACAAAGTGCCAAATGAAGAATGTTATCTAAATCTTCTCACTGGCATACACCAGTAAAAATAAAACAACATTGCAGCATTTCCTACTAAATTCACATAGAAGCGCAAAGGTTTTTTAAAAAGTATTTAAGTCCAGTGCAATCAAGATAATATATGGATTTCATTAACATGGAAAGTTAACAGAGATGTCAACAATAATATAGTGTTGTAAAATAAAATGTCAATATAATGAAATTATACAGTAGTAGATTGAAATTCTCATCTCAGTATTCCTGGAAAACAGTGTTACTTAATGGAATTCAGTTTGATACAAATCATGGCACCTTCCAATATAAAAAGCATTAATTTCTTATTAAGAACATCTACTTTGCTTTCATGCACTTTTAGGTGAACAAACAAATCTTTAGGTAATTAAATTATTTTTTGCTACTTCAGAGATGGACGGGGGGCTTGGTTTATTTTCTAAGTTGTACCAAACTTTGATTTGTTGATGTTTTTGCTTTTGTTTCATAACAGCACCATATCACTTTTCTTAAGTTCTTTGTCATGGTGATTCAGACATGCTTTCTTGTTGTCATGGCTGCCGTGTTCTATCGGAAGCCACAGAGTCTGTAAGCAAGTTTGCTTTCTTATTCATTACTTGAATGCATTAACTAAGATTAAAAGAAGCAACAGTCTATTTTCAGTTCCCTGTTGTTCTAATACCAAATTTAAGATTCACACTTTCTGAGCATTCAAGAAAAAGGGGGGAAAAAATCAATTTTTTTTTCATTGACCGGATAACCCTAACTGATCATAACAGATGCAAAGCTTTTAATTGCCCACCAGAAGATATTCCTGGAATGGCAAACGCTGACTTTCAAATAAAATGCTCTCTTCTGGAGAGCTGAAAGAGAGACTTGCTTTTGAAACAAGCTGCACTCCTTATCGTTGTTCTGCCGGTGGCTGGCACCCAATCAAAATGTTTGGTTTCTGAGTTCATGGAAAAACTGATGCCCATATAACGTCCAGAGAACCTATCACAGACGTGCCATTTGGTTAGCCTGATAAGCTGGGAGGAGAAGCAAAGCAGTCTTGCTCTCTTGTAAGTGACAAGCATGAACCTGAATCCATTTTAGAAGCACTGGACTACATTTTTAAAATACCTATCATGAGAATGTATTTCGTAGGAAAATGGGAATGCTGTGACCTTTCAAATATGAATAATAGTAAGATGACTAACTTCACAAGAAGTTCCAACTATGTATTTCCTGATCTCTGAGGCATTATTTTCAACAGGATGACATCCAATTGCATCTGTGGATTATCCGAGCAATTACAACAGTATGGTGTCCCTTTCTCTATGAGCATCCTGTGCTCTTCTGGAGAAATTGGATACTGCAGGTGTTAAGCTTCTCCAACTAGGACTCAACAATAAATTACTGACCATAGCTTCATCCATAGCTCAACTTTTCAGCTTGTCTTGGCAAAAGATTGGCTTGGTTAGAATCTTTACTACAGATGAGAATTAAACCAGTGCAAAACTGTGTGGGATTTATATATGTCCTCAAGGGTTTAAATTCAAGTCTTCTTTTTCCCTTTCTGAATTAATGGATACTTGGCACAGGGCTTGGTGATCTTGAAGCCAAGCCATCATTATATGTTTATACAATGGCCATCCCTGGTCTGGCAGCGGCTTGTTCCCATCTTCTTTGCTTTAACCTTATAGCAGGAAATGAAAACATCTTGATATGTAGGATACTTTATTTATAGAATTTAAGAAGAGATATTTTTAAAGAAACAAAGTGTTATATTGATTTAAATTTTCCACATAAAATTACCATTATTTCATCTTTAGCTACAATCTAGCGCAGCCTTCCTCAGTCTGGTACTCTCCAGATTACAATTTAAAGAATTCTGACTTCAAATTATGTAGCTTTTGGTGATGAGGACTGGGAATTCTGAGATTTCTATTCTAAACACATCTAGAAAGTGCCAGATTTTGGAAACCAACCCTAACTTAATTCCTGCTCCACAAGGGATTCTAAACCAGACCTGCTTGTACCATTAAACCAGGGGTCTTCAAACTTGGCCCTTTTATGACTTGTGGACTTCAACTCCCAGAATTCCTCAGCCAGGCACGCTGGCTGAGGAATTCTGGGAGTTGAAGTCCACAAGTCATAAAAGGGCCAAGTTTGAAGACCCCTGCATTAAACACTGGGTTATTGCCAGAGGGTCCATTGGTTCAGTGTTGTAGTGGAACAAATCAAACGATCATCCATTTCATTTCAGACAGTGTCCAAATTATTCTGCTATAGGTAAGAGCCTTGGCCTACTGAGAAGTAGCATATTTATTACTTTGAGATGCATCGTTGACTTCTGCAGTTTCATGAATTCTACCTCTTCAGTCTTCTTGTGGATACTTATTTTATCTAGTAATCTATCTTCAGTCTTCTCTATGTTAAGCATAATTATGTGCATATTGCATTGCGTCCAAGGGAATCCTTACGGGGTTACATAGTTATTTGGAACAAAATAAATGGCAGTCTTATGAAACAGTGAAAATGATTCCTCCAATATTTTAAAAGGGGGGGGGAACCATATTTTTCAGGGATTGTGAGCAAAATATGGGTTATGTTGCAGAAGACAGAGATGGGCCTTCAATTCTCTATTTTTAAACCAGAGAAGCCATCCACTGAGTCAGGACTGACTTCCGAAGGAACACCATTGCTTCCAGACTGGGAGCAAGAAATACATTTATTTATTATATTATATATTTCCTATCTCTTTAATTTTCTCTCTAATAAGCTAAGGTAATCTGTGGTTGGCAGATTCCTCTGCAACTGTAAAAGGGGGCCATTCCTTCTATTGCCAAAACACAAATGCCTTGCTAGAAAGAGCAATAGAAACATGATCTATTTTTTCCTCACTTCCCACCTGGATATAACAGGATCCTTACCAAGCCAGAATGGAAATTGGGGACTTTCATTCCCCAATCTGACATGAAAGGTTTTGCTTGTTCTGAGAATGGTGATCTGAATGCTTGATCAGACCATGTGTGAATGGCCCAGTGCCACAGAACACTAATCAATTCTGACATCACAAGTTTCAGCAACAGGGTCCTCTGTAAACGATACCACAGCCGCCTTTTAAAACTTCCACCACATTCTGGAATTCCAAATAAGTGTTGCTGCTTAGGTGATTTAGGTGGTACAATCCAAAGATGTTTTTGTAAATGAGGATTTTTTTAAGATTCCCCCACAGGCCCTCAAATAAAGGGATCTGGCCATCAATACTTTTTTTCTTTTTCTTCCCAGGTATGCATGCTAAATTGCTTCTTGTCAGTTAATGAGTTGCATTTCCCACGCCTTGGTTACTCAAAGATCACAGCAATCTCGACTCGACTCCTTTCAGTCACCCCTGCTCTAATTAGAATTCTTCTTAACAGAACAATGTGCTGCTTTTCCCTAACAACTGATTTATCTCACTTTTATCATTGCCATTAATCTGTGTTTTCCATCATCTCCAATGTGGCGGCATCTAATAATGTGGAGCTAGAGTGGGAAAAGGCATGGCGCAATAATTATTTGTTGGTTTATGCCCTGTGGAACTGTGTCTTTTCTATCGCAGCTTCACCCTGAAAGTGCAAGCCTAAACATACTGATTCAGAAGTAACCTTTGAGTTGATGAGACTTGAGCCCTTAGTACAGCACTGTTGATGTGGATATATATAGACCAACGAGTATCAAGGCTGTTAAAAATCTGGTTCTCTTTCAGATTGTTGGATTAAAGCTTCCATTTTTCCTAGCTGGGAAAGGCTCTCTGGGCTTGGGATGTGATAAACAGCAATCAAACACACCTAGAGGCATTGGACTGTGAAGGCTATTTGAAAGTGACAATGCTTGGCTAGAAACCAGGAGACTGTGAGTTCTAGTTCCATCTTAGGAAGAAAGCCAACTGGATGACCTTGATCCAAGTAGTCTCTCTCAGCCCTAGGAAAGAGACAAGGGCAAACAACTTCTGAAATCTTGCCAGGAAAACTGCATGGATTTGTTCAGACAGTCCTCAGGAGTCAGAATGAGTTGAAGCACCCCCTACCCACGAAAAGGACTCGGGTGGGGGACTCCTGTAGGCTAAAGACAGAAGTTGGGAGAGAAAAAAGACAGCAACATCATATGGCAAACAATTTTCACCCTGCTGCCAAGGAACCTGCAGAAATGCAATCAGTAGACATTGAGATGGACTGATGAGCATCTTTGCCTTCATGTTGCCTTTTCTCTGAAAGCTTACCACTTATCAGTGGAGAAAATAATGAAGAAAGACAAGGAGTGCTCCCTTTCATAGGCACACACAAAGTTTTAGAACATGACTGCTGAGGCTTTAGCAAGATGCTTTTCTTGTCTGTGGCCAATCCTTAGGTACGCTCCCCACTTTCATGACATAGAAATGCCTTCTGGTGGTACTTATGTGGATGCTCCACACCTGTGTCCTTATGAGTGATTGGTGAGGAGGTACCAGCTATTATGTTTCATTCTGTTTTACCTCCTGTTCTAAGCAAGATCATACTACTGTAATAGCATCTGTTTATAAGTAGAAATTAGTACCGTGGCATTTGGCAGCTATCGAATATAATTTTTATCTAAAAATAGCATGTTTTGCATTACCTATAACTTGCCAACAGCTTTGTCTAATAAAATTTAAACGCTAACTTAATCTAGTGCTAATTCAGTTTTGTGGTGAAGAAACAGATGAATTATTCAGGCTGCGTGGCCTTCAGCTTAGAAAGCCTTTGAGCCAGTGGTGGGATTCAGCCAGTTCGCACCAGTTCAGCAGAACCGGTAGCTAATTTTTTGTTGCCCAGGCACAGAATGGACTTCCAGAAGTGGCATCCACACAGAGAACCGGTTGTTCACATATTTGAATCCCACCACTGCTTTGAGCATAATACTGTTATTCAACTAACACTACCAGCTAGTAGCAGTCTGAACATAATGCTGTTTCATAGCATTAAGACAGGAATCCCAAAGGTGCTTTTTCAGGAGGCAACTGGACTTTCTTGTTTTTCTTTGAAGACGTTTCGCTTCTCATCCAAGAAGCTTCTTCAGCTCTGAGTGGATGGTGGGGAATGGAAGGATTTATACTCCTTGCAGACAACTGGTTATTTGCATTCGTTTAGAGAGTTGTATGCAAATGACCAGCTGGAAAAACACCTTGGGACAACCTGGATGACTGAGAATCTCCATAGACATTAAGCTAGGAAGTTAGTTGAACAAGCCCTACTGGTCTGGTGTATAATGCAATACATTAGGCAGGATCATTCACTAAAAAAAAAAAAAAGTTCTTTGAATCAAGGTCAACTCTGAGTGATTTCATGGATACATCTGTGTAATTATTTTATTGCTTCCCTCCTCAAATATGTTTTCTACCTCATTCTGCTTGAAGTTGGTTTTTTATTTCCCAATCTTGTCTGAAACCTTGGGATTTTCCAGTGGTCTCTTTTTTTTAATTAAAGTTTTATTATAAGATAAAAATACAAAACAAAACAAAATTCAGAAAGCTAAGAAAGGAAAAAGAGAAGTGCAAAGGAGAAAGGAAAAAAAGTGACTTCTGTTTTTTTAATCTCTCTTTTTGGTGCAATAAAATACAAAAAACAAACAAAAAGAATTACAACCTCAACCTTTTGCTTTGCATTTCTCAACCTTTTGCTTTGCATTTCTCATTTTCAAGCCATTTCTAAAACAACAAAATCATTCGAATCATCAAAACCTAAAATCAGAATTTAATTTTTGTGGACTTCCGGTTCCGGTCGCAGCGCCCGCGGACGTGCAGAGAACTCGTTCTCTTGGCTGTCCGGTTTCCCCCCGCCGGTAGACCCTGGATAGGGTCGAAAGTCGCCCTGTAGGGGTGACCACCGTAGAGGAGGGCACTCGTTGATCACGGAGGGAGCGGCAGCTCCCTCTGCGGTCCGAGAAAACCACCTTTGGGCCGACGGGGAAAAGATCGGCCAGTAACATGGCCGATCACTCAGCTGCTCCAGCCGAAAGTCACAGCAACATCTAAGCGAAAAGAACCACCGTGGAAGATCCGGGTGAGACCTTTCCTTCCCTCTTGTTAATTTACCTTTTTCCCTGCTAACAGCTTTAAAAACTATTTCCCTATTTTGAGAAAGCAGCGTTTGATTACTGGGGAAAACGGGCTTTGGAAAAACAATTATTGTTTTTTTTACTATTTTATTTTGCTACATAAGCAGTTGGAACTCGAGCATCCGGGTTATTGTGACTTTCTCTTTGGCTTGTTTATCTTCAGTTTAGGTGAAAAATCCTTAGGGAGGGGGTGGAATGTTCTTTTTTCTCCCCCCCCTCCTGAACAGTACTGCCTAAAAAACTTTTTGCTCTCTGGGCGGACTTATGTAGATTCTTTTGGATACAATGCATCCTGGGACTTGGCATGAAGCCCAGAAACTTGGACTGATACAATGTAACTTGCTCCATTTGAACTCCCACTTCCTGATTTTGGCGTGATGCCCAGACTGGATTACAACATAACAACTGACTGCCAGTTTTTATCTCTGTGCTGGACTTGACTATTGGTTTTTTTTTCCTCTATCTTTCTTTGGAAATATATCTCTGTCTGCATTTTATATTTTATAACGCTGCAATCTATTTTTTAAGCTGAACTTCTTTAAAAAAAAAAAGAAGAATGGAATCCTACTCACAGATTAATTATGGACTTATATTAAAAAAATCTTGGAACGAGACTGGAACTTAAGAACATATTAGATCGCTTAGTTTCAAGGAGGACTCAGAATTAAAAATTGAAGCTCAACCTTTGATTGACTATGATCAATCAGATCTACAACTTAATGAGATGGATGGAATACATTTACAATCTATTGAATCTACTGAATTTATTGAAGAGGAAGAGGACACATCCTACATGATGGATTTCTTTGATGATCAAAGGCAGAACTCAACTAAAACATTTACAACTTTAAAAGCAACAGGATTGGACTTCCAAATACGAGGCACCAAAAAACGTTGACAACATGACAGTACAGACAACACTGGATAAAAGAGAAAAGAATATGATTGGACTCAATGGTGGGAAAAGGCCTTTAGCCAGTTACTAAGATGGGAGGATTAGAGGCCCTGTTGTGGAAACCTACCTGGCACAAAAAGAAAGCTAGAATTAGATTTAAAAATAAGAGTTAAAATTTTATTTGATGGGTAAAAAGGGCTTCTGGACGTTGATTGAACTAATATTTTTGAGATCTTTAAGGTTACTTTGGTATGAGTCAACACTAGATTTAAATTATGGATTTGATTATGATTTGGAATGGCAATAAGAAAAATTGGAAAATTTATAATTAAAGGAGTTAGATTGAGATTGAGACTGGTGAAATATTATTGATATTTTTATTTATAAGAATGAATGGTAATTAGTGAGGTATTAAATGGATTAAACTGAAACAATTGAGGAATTTTTAGGGACGTGGACTGATCTATGAAAATATTGGATAGAATATATGGAATAGAATATAGTTGAGAAATATTAAGATATAATAGTTATATTACTTGTTTATGATAGAAATAATTATTGTCCTATTATTATTATTATAATGTTATTATATTACTATGTCTAATGCAATAGTTTTAAAATATATAAATTCATGTTTATTTACATAATATGTATGTGAAATAGAATAAGAGATATAATTTGATTGAGAAGCATAAATTGAAATTGGAATAATAGATAGAGGTGAGAAACAATTTATATTTTAGGAATGCTCGAATTGTATACCATAAGAGGGAACTTTTAAAGTAGTAGTTTAAATTGTATATGTATGACTGTATTTTTTGTTGTGTTCTATGGAGTGCCCTATCTCCACGATGTGTTACAAGCACTTGGCTGTAAAACAAACAAAAACTAATAAAACTTGTTATGGGAAAAAAAAAGAATTTAATTTTTGTCAGTTTTGAGCAAAAGGTCCAGAGGCTATTTCCAAGTAGAAACAAAACTAAATAAATTCTTCTCTTTAACTGAAATGGTCAGTTTTGCCATCTCTTCCAATTCCACCATCTTTACCATCCATTATTCCATTGTGGGAATTAATGTGTCTTTCCATCTTTATGCACTTAAGATTCTCACCGCTGTCGGCATATATAGAGAAAATGTTCCAAATTTTCTTTCAAGTTCTTTCTCCTTCAAACTTCCAATACTTAATACCTAAGTATTAAATCTGATCCAGCTTAGTTTTTCTAGATCAGTCAAGGTTGAAGATGCTGCCTTCTAACTTGATAATCACATTAGGCTAAGTCATAAAGAAGCTGACTGCATTTATTAGGGCAAGACTTTAATGTTTCATTATCTAACTCTAGAAACTGTACAAATGATTATGACACTGTTGCTGAAGATTCATTGACTTACTGTGGATGCCAATCCTAAAGAAGCATATATAAACATGGGTTTAAAATTGGTTTAGCTTACTTACCAATTACTTACTTACCATGTTGCCCTTAGCTACATATAAACTTCAGTCCTGGAAACATCTAGGAGAGGTCTAGCAGCAAGTTCAGCAACAGCCAAACATTTTCTCTCTGCAAATTACAATAAAAGGGAGATTTGGCATGTAAGAGCAGGGTATATTCCTAAGGTTTTACACATGCAAGCTACAGCTCTAGGCTCTGATCAATCATCTTGGTTATGAAATCTCTCCTTATTTCTATATAAATGTAGGCATTGTCCACTACAAATGTGCCAATAGAACTGAAAGTAGGCCTAAGCAGGATTGTGCATACTAAAAATCCTAGCTTCTTTCAGCAATGAGCAGTGCTGATAGTGATAGTATTGTTGTTTTTAGTTCCTACATACACTGAGTAAGGACTTGCCCTGTTCATGTCCTTCACACACACACCACAGTGAAAGCCCATACAGAGCAATAATAACAACGAGAGACTGTCTCCTACTAACACAACTCATTTGTCCTCATACACCATTGGGAATACAAAGTGATGATTAAAAAGCAAGTCCATAAGAAAACAGTTTCCTTCTTTGGGGTGTTGATGCTATTTAACATCCCTCTCCTGGTTGTCTAATAAGATAGACAAACCATATTTTCCTCTTGCAGAAAATAGTTCCCGTTCTGCAAACTTGACCACAAACCAATTTCCCAACTAATTTTGCAGCAGTTTTCCTTGGAGCTGACACTTGCTCCAGGTGAAGTATGAGTTTATGAGTTGCTGGACAATTGTAGGCATTTAATCTGACCTGCGAGAGGCCTTATATGTAATGAGTCAAAGACAAAGCTGTCAGCTGAATGGGTGTCATTTTGACAGAATATATTTTAACAAATAAGATTATGTAGCAAACAATAGCTTTTATAGTTCACTAAGCTTTCTTCATTCAACTTACAACATATGAAAGTTTACCTTCTTTCAGAGGATATCCTTGAATGACGAAGGTAGGGCTTCTTGGCTAGAAATACAGGGGCGACAAAGAGAATAAATGCACTAAGTATAATAGAAAATATTTGGTATATATTTCCCAAGGATATTCAGAAGGGTTGCATTCTAGCTAAAAATTTAACTTCTGGGCTCTGAGCTTGATTGGAAGCCGAGGCTATGCCCATGAGTTCCTTGCCAACAGCACTGTAGGAGTCCTCAAGATTTACAATACTTACCTGAATAGAATTCAAATGGTTGCAGCAGCTGCGTCCTTGATGGGATCTATGATGGGTTTCATTACTTTTCATCTGACTCTTGCCCTGCATAGTCTGTTGGTCTTTACAAAGAGTTAGGATTGTCACTTAGCCACTGCTGCAGCCAAGTTTCTCATAGGAGTGGGATGCAGGGCTCACATAAGCCTTTAAGACCATTGTACTTGGCACCCTATTTTTTTTTCTCTGAATAGTTCAAAATATAGTGTTGTATTTGGTTTCCAATGCCTCAAGTTGCTTAGAACCAGGAAACACAACACATTATCTTCCATGTACTTCAGTTATTTACAAAATAGTTTATTTGATTTTTATTTTTCGTATTACCATTTTCTGCAGTGGTCTCCTTGGGAAGATGTATAGCTCTTTTCAACTTGCATTTAGGAGAGCAGTTAAAGCTTTTCTTTGTAATCAGGTTTTGTACTCAGTACTTGCTAAAGGTTTGGTATTTACTATTGTCTGTTACATCTTTCATTTATAATCTAATCTTTTTAGGCAGATGAGAAAGATAGAAGTGATTGGAAAACAAGCACATTTATAGCAAGAAGGCAGCACTCAGGCATAGTAGCTACCATTAGTTTTAAATGACAAGTGATCCAAGTGTCTCACTGCTTTATTTTGCTGAAACGCAACTCAGCATTGTTTTTGTTCAGCCATTCAGTTGCTTCTGATGCTTCACGACTGGATGGACATCTTTTCATCCAGGACTGTCTGCCAGGAACTGCTTCCCATGCTTTTGTCATCAGTGATAGCATCTTATCTAGCTGCTTTGTCTCCTGCTAGCTTCTTTTCTGATTGCCTTTCATTTTTCCAAGCATCAGGGTATTCTCCAAAAACTTTGTGCCATAATGTTAGATTCCCCCCCCCCAAATTAAAATTTTTGCTTTGCTGTAAGTGGCATGATTAGATTCAATATTGCTCTTCTCCAAACGCATATAGCATTCAGGGGAAGAAAGGGATGGCTTTATTGAGACCCCTTCCCACTCCCACCAGAGATCATTCAAATGCATGACCAATGCTATCTCCATCCCATGCCCAGGTCTGAATCCTGACTGAAAGGGTTCCAGACAATTTCCTTTATCCAAAGCCTGCTGAAGTGACTGCGCAACCACCTTCTCTGCAAACTTCCTAAAAAAGAGAGGTTAGACCCTGGATGAAAATTATCTAACATGGTTGGGTCCTGTGATGGCCTTTTGAGGAGGGGATGAACCTCCTTAAGAAGTAATGGAACAACCCACTTTATCAAGGGAGAATTAATCTTTATTAGGCTCCAGCTGCATGACATCTCCTGGGCAGCCTTACTAGCTAGGAGAGGCATGGATCTAAGAAACAGGTGGCTAAGCTCACAGTCATTAGGACCTTAGGAACTTCCTAAGGCAGAGGTCCCCAATATTTTGGGCACCAGGGACCGGTTCTGTGGAGAGAGGTTTTTCTGCGGACCGGAGGAGGCGTGGTTTTGTGTGCTGCCTGCATTCCATTGCTTGTTTGTGCGGACCAGTTGCTGGCATGCTGCAGCCCGATACTGGTCCATGGACCGGGGGTTGGGGACCCCAACAAGATCAAACTGTGCCCAGGCATTTTTACTGGATTTGAATCAAAGCTGGTGTCCAGCCTGGAATGAATACAAACAATTTTGTCAGACAGATGTTCTGCAAATTCTTCTGCATGGCCTTGAAGATGAACCTGAGGCCTCTTTTCCCATGAAGACTCATAGTCTTTTTTTGAAAAACTGGAAGAGATTTTGCTTATTGGGGAGGGTGGCAAAATGAATCTTTGGCCACCTAATTGGATGTTCTGGGGTCATGAAATAGATGTTGAAGGTGATGTCCATTCCTTCTATAGCACTGTCAGACACGTTACACTTCTCACTTGTCATGGCTAAAGGAGATGCCATGTATTCAAGAAGTAGTGTTTTTTTTATTACCCAACCCACATCTTCAGGAGGGAGAAATGCTCCCTGTCATGTACAGAAAAGGCTGGGGGGGGGGTACTTTTGGACTTTTTCAAGACAAAGGACAGAAATTTCTGAACTAAAGATGGCAAAATGGAGTTTACCATCCCTATTCCTGAAGAAATGGGTAATTGTTAAGCCAGCAATCTGTTCTAGGGTTAACTTCTGCATTGGGGTTATTTTTATAGTGTTTAGGCTTAAGTCTTTTCTTTTGTTTCTTGATATCTCTTAGAATTGCGTCTGCATGCTCTACTCAGTCTTTCCATTCTTTAACTTGGGCATGAGTATTTTTATGTAGAATGTTTTCTGAACTGTAATAATAAATTGGCAGCCTTTTCTAATATCTTTCTAGAGATTCTGGCAGAAACAAGCGAGTTGTAACAGATCAGCAGGATCTTAGAGTTTGCCAGCACACTTTATTTTATTTTCTAGATTTTCTTTTAAAATCAAGCTGCTTTCATATAACCTGAATAGCTCTGTTGTTTATCTCCTTCATGACCAGTTACAATTCTGATTTTAATTTTAGATTTATTCTCTAGTGATGGAGTGTTTATAATTAGATTTTTTAAAACAGTTTAACATTGCTTTTCTATTTCTACAAAAGGAAAAACTGTGATTCCAAAAGGCATTGGTCTTTATTGAAATGAGGCAAGTCAGATACCGTTTTATTCTTATATTTACACCAGTGTCTTTTTTCTTACAATAATAAAGAAGCCCATTTCTTGCTCTTGAGATCAATACTCGAATAAATTAAGCATTTTAGCACTTATTTCTTTTTATAACCAAGGATATTCTAGAAAGAGAGAAAGTAAAGAAAAAAATAAAAGGGAAAGAAGGAAAGAAAGAAAGGGGGAGAGAGAGAAAAAAAGAAAGAAAAAAAGAAAGAAAAAGAAAGAAAGAAAGAAAGAAAGAAAGAAAGAAAGAAAGAAAGAAAGAAAGAAAGAAAGAAAGAAAGAAAGAAAGAAAGAAAGAATAAATTACTGAGTAAGGCTAGAATGCTTTGAATATATCCATCTGGGTCTCCCAAATATGCTTTTCTAAAAGGCAACTGGACTTATTTGTTTTTTTCCTTTGAAAATGTTTCACTTCTCATCCAAGAACTTCTTCAATTCTGTTTTCTTCAGAACTGAAGAAGCTTCTTGATGAGAAGAGAAACGTTTTCAAGAAAAAAAAACAAGAAAGTCCAGTTATATTTTGGAAAAGTACTTTTGGGACAAACATGACCTGGATGATTGAGAATCTCCATAGATCTTTGTAGAGCAGAATCCACATTTACTATGGGATTACAACTGAGCTCAGTTCAGGTGTGTGTTTTATCAATTAAGGACTTTTTTCTTTGTGTGAATGCCTTCTACTTAAACAAACTGAACTAACCTCTGGTGGCTTGATAGTAGCAAAATCCAAGATTTACCTCCTAAAATTCTTCATCTCAATTCTCTTCCTATGAAGGAGGGGTACCTCTCCATTCAAATACATAATATGAGACTGGAAGTGAAGGGTATATGATTATTTAGAGTGGAAGTAGATTATGGAAGCTAGGTTGGTAAACTGGATGAGTCACCTGAAAGTGGGATATTTTCACTTTGCCTTTATTGTCCTTCCATCGATTTAAGCTGATTAGCAAAAAATAAGTATGTTAAATCATATCCCATATTATGGTGTACTGTGGGGGGCTTTTCAAATTTAGACACTGAATTTGAAGGAGTTGTTTTGACACAGACCTTCCAGGGTTGGTCCTAAGGCCATTCAGGAAGCTTAAAATTACCAAGTTTATAAAATACTATATATAAGGCTTTGTCACACATTACTCTGGAGTATCAGAATAGAGATGACCGGTTTTATGCTGTCAGTCATTTTCTGCTAACTCAAGAATGGGTGGAGAGCCTCCATCACTGCAATGCATGGTGGTGTTGCTTGCAAGTTATGTTCACATTCACAAATGCCTGTTATTTTTGAAGAAAACTAATTGAAAAAGACATGCACATTCCCAGTTAGGGAGTGAGCAAAAATGAAGGAAACATTTCTTATTATTATTAAGCCTTGATACCTAATTTTTGGAGAGAATAATGCTTCACTGTCAACTGGTTTTTTTTAAAGAACTACCGGTAGCAAAATCAGATCAAAATAAACTTATTTTAAAATACTTTTAATGGGGAGAGGGATTGGTTGTGGGCTTTCAGCTCCGTTGAACATAGGCAATATTTAAGGATGTGACATCTGTTGCCAGATCTACTCTGAAGAAGCCAGCAGCATGTGAGAAATGTCAGCACATATTTCTTGTTTCATGCAGCATTACATAGAAGTCATTTCTTCAGTAAAAAGTGTTAAGTTGTCAATATTTGATGCTTAATATTGAAAAAATACTGTAAATTCATTAAATTATTTCTCAGCATACAATTTTGGCTTTCAAAACAAGACACAAAACAAGAGTACCATTAGTATTAAATTTTATAACAGGATCTTTTCTTTCCATTTAATGCATCTCAAGTTAGAATATTTGTCGTTTTAAGCAAGTTTCTTCCTGTAGTTTATTTGTGAATAAATCTAAAAGATTTAAAGTTATTGTAGTATATATTTCATATATGTGTGCTCCTTTGCAGTATTTATAAGACTCAACAAATATTGGTTTATTTTTCTTATTTTTCCTAATGGATTTGATCTTTACCATCCAAGAGAAAGAGGAAAAACAAACATCATAATAAAGTAATATTCTAAAGTACTTTTTACAAACTCTCAGTCAGTAACAATCATTCATACAAACTAAAATACTGTTTTTATCAAATTTAAAGCACTCTTATGCTGGCAGTTCACATACTGAATCTATTAGCAGTTCTAATTTCCGTCTCCTTCTATTGACTATAATTCTCAAGATCGTAATAACAAGGCCTCTACTGCACTGTACATAAAAGGTCTATGTTCAAACTTCAGTCATGACCTCACACGGAAACAGCTAGAAAAATAAACATACTTGAGATAGAATGGTGATAAGAAAAGGAGGGCAAAGGGTCCTTGATCTCCACCTCCCTGTTGCCCCAAGCTGACCTTTTCATCTTGTCCATTTCTTCAATTGATTTTGGTTGTTTAAAAGACTGTTATCACTTTCTCCTCCAAAGCACCCTACTCTACACCCATCCATTCATTATTTGTAAGCTAATACCTGAAATTTAGTACCAAACCAGTGAATATCCTTTAGCTCAGTTTGCCCTATCACTGCATTCTGCAACAGTTGTAGTTTTCAAACAGCACCAAACGTAAACTACATGAAGTGCGTTCAAGGTGCTATAAAGGTGCGTTCAAGGTGCTACATGAAGTGCGTTCAAGGTGCTATAAAGCCCTTTAAGGCAGAGGCCCAGGTTATTTGAGAGACTTCCTGTCTCCAATTTTCTCTGCTTGTCCTTTGAAATCCAACAGAATGGGCATGCTTCAGGTTCCTTCCACAAAACAATGTCACCCAAGGAGCATGCCTTAGCTGTGACACTGCCTGCCTTAAGGAACACTATTTCTCCTCAAGGAGGTCTCTGACTATTCTGCCCTTCTGCAAGGCTCTATTGGCATCTTCTAGGACAGGGCTTTTCAACCTTTTCACAGATTGTACCACTTTTAGGTCATGACAATATTTGAGCACCACCAGTGCTTAGCAAGGTGTCAAAAACTTGATGACTAAAAAAAAAAGGGGGGGATTTTGAGTTTTACTGATTAGATTCATTTGTTGTTATAGAAATGGCTAGTTTATAATATTATGGAAAAGTAAAAAGTTAAGGTTCAATATTAATGGTTCCTTCTACTGCAACAGAGGAAGTCTGTTCTTTTTCCCTTCCCCCCCTCACTTTTTCCCTTTTTCCTCCCCACTGTGTCCTACTATTTGCTTTTGTATTTTTGTATTTTATTCTATAATCTAATAAAATACTACAAACTGTAGGGAAAAAAAGAAAAAAGTACCAGTTTTAATTTCTTCGGTGGCTGTTCCTTTGTTGAATCACTTTCCCTTTGCACTGACAAATGTATGATGAATTTATCCATGTTTATTAATATGCACCACTACTAGCTAGCTCAGGGGTCTTCAAACTTGGCACTTTTAAGACTTGTTGACTTCAACTACCAGAATTCCTCAGCCATCATGGCTGGTTGAGGAATTCTGGGAGTTGAAGTCCACAGGTCTTAAAGTTGCTAAGTTTGTAGACCCCTGAGCTAGCTGGTCAGCCCTTCTTCCTCTCTCACTTCTGAGCTCTTTCCACAGTATAGTAAGAATGCACTGCGCCCCCCCCCCCAACCCCTTCCCTGTACACAGGAATCAAGTGCAAGGCAAGAAAGGCTCACAAAATAAAGAAACACATAAACTCCGTTTTTTCTCTCTTTAAGCTGCCTCAGGCATGTCACGTGTCACAATGTTGCAATCAGAGACTGAAAGGCTCCAGTAATTGCAAAAGGTTTTAACCTTAAATTAAGCCTGTTTACCTTCAAAGAAAACTTTCTAAAAGTCATAGACAGGCTCAAGATAAGGGGGTAAAACTAATTACATTTGTTTAAAGGGATTAAACCTACAGAAGTCAACACTTTGGACTCATTGCTAGCCTAAAATACAGACTAAAATATTCCAATAACCAAAGCACACAAACCGAGCCTCTGAATTACAAAACGCTGTAAAAGCTGTACAAAAATCCTTATGGTAACCCAATCAAGCTGCCAGCTGATCCAGAACTAAATAAACCCACCTCCTTTCTGACATGCTCATCTGCCAGCTTTTCATTTCATCACTTTGGACTCATTGCTAGCCTAAAATAGAGACTAAAATATTCCAATAACCAAAGCACACAAACCGAGCCTCTGAATTAAAAAACGCTGTAAAAGCTGTACAAAAATCCTTATGGTAACCCAATCAAGCTGCCAGCTGATCCAGAACTAAATAAACCCACCTCCTTTCTGACATGCTTGTCTGCCAGCTTTTCATTTCATCAGCGCTGATTGCATTCTCCTGGCTGGAGAGCTTTTCTTCCAGCAACAGCTTCTTCTTCTTCTCTGTCCCTGTTTCCTCCCAGCCTGCTGAGCTTTCCTTCTCTTTCCCTGTTGTCTTTTTTTCCCCTTTCCCGCGCAAACCACCTTCTTTTATAGCCTCTCCTCTCCTCCCCCCCTTTTCTTCAGTTCACCTCCAGCTCCATGCTGCTTCTGGAAGCGCCAATCAGCTGGAGCCAATCAGCTGGAGCCCTGCCGGCTCCTGGGCTTCTGCCAAGCCCAGACAGTCCTGCAGCTGCAGCTGCCTCTCCCTCAGGCTTGGGTCGCTTTGGTTCATTCCCCTCCCCCGCTACACTTCTCTAGGACGATCGCATACCACCTGTCACATGGCAAAGTATCACAGGTGGCACGCGTACCACCAGTTGAAAAGCCCTGTTCTAGGATATTATCTGATGGTACTACTCCACTGAGCGTTGGTAATTGATTTCAAGGGTTGACTATAACTAGTTTATGCATAATCTTATACCTCATATCCACCACTGTGCTCAGTAATGATAAGGGTGGCAGCTTCAGGTGTTGGTTACACATCCAGTTCTTCTTCCAGGTCTTCTTAAGTCCAGGATTGTAATGTGTAGTTGGTCTATCTCAAGTTATGAAAGCAGCTTCCTCTTCACTCTGTCGAAGCATTTGTTAAGTAACTAGCTGTTTCTCAGTTAGTGGATGCAGGTCTTCTGACTGTCTATAGTTCCATTATATGTTTCATATATCCCCACAAGGTCAGCTATTGTAGTAGTATTCCACCAGTTCCAGATTCTATTGTCTCATCCATGTATGGTTTGCTTCACTAGCCCACTTATCATCAGATTGTCCTGATTTCCCCAACATCTGCCATGGACCTTGTTAATCCAGGCAATGTCTAAGCTGGCATGACTCTTAGTTTGTGCCATTCTGATATCCAAGGTAGGCAGGTGAAATATTAAGGTGTCTTTGCTCAAAGATCCCTACTGTGTAAGATAGGTACCAACTGGGATTCCTGGTCTCCCATATCAAAGGGCGCTGCTCTGACATTGAGCTAGCCAGATGCTATTTTAGTGTGTGTGTGTGTGTGTGTGTGTGTACATATACATGTACATGTACATATACATAGTTCTATTTTATTTCTTATTTTCATGCAGGTAGCAACAGTTCGTTTAGTGACTGTTCAAAGTTACAACAGCACTGGAAAAAGTGACTTATGGCTGTTTTTCACACTTATGACCATTGCAGCATCCCCCTGGTCATGTGATCAAAATTCAGAAGTTTGGCAACTGACTCATATTTATGACAGTTGCTGTGTCCCAGGATCATGTGATCCACTTTTGTGATCTTCTGACAAGCGAAGTCAATGAGGAAGCTAGATTCACTTAACAACCATGTTACTAACTTAACAACTTTGGTGATTCACTTAACAACTATGACAAGAAAGGTTGTAAAATGGGGCAAAATTCAATTAACAAATATTTCGCTTAGCAACAGAAATTTTGGGCTCATTTGTGGTCGTAAATTGAGGACTACTGTATTTGTTCAAAGTATAAATACCTACAGTCAATCTTGCAAATAATGGGGAAGGAAGGAAGGAAGGAAGGAAGGAAGGAAGGAAGGAAGGAAGGAAGGAAGGAAGGAAGGAAGGAAGGAAGGAAGGAAGGAAGGAAGGAAGGAAGGAAGGAAGTCTAACTTTGACATTATAAATATATGAAGTATAGAGGCTGTGCTGGATATGAATGTTAAAGGATTTGGGTAAGGTGGTTTCCAACTGCATGGATTCCTGTGTCATCTCACCTCCAGCTTCTTGACTCTCTTGCAGTTCCCTATGGCTATACAGCCACTACAGACCCTCTATCTCCACACAGAACTCTTAAATTGAGCAGAAACAGGGTTTCCAGCTCATTATCATAACAGTCCTATTGTTTAAAATCACATTGAATGAACTAAGGGTGAAAACAGACTCAGTTTTCTGCTCCTATATCAGCCCATTGGAGGAACCACCCAGCAGTCTATTCATTCGGAGGATGCTGTGATAAGGATAATCTCAAGTGTTGTGTGTATGTGTGCAGAATAATTGCTATATGGAAATTTCTTTTGTCAGGTTTGGGGTTATTCCATGTGATTTCTATAATATTTACAGAAAACTCATAACACTACTTTCAGGATTGTGCTAATTTACATCTCTGTTAGTGTTTAGTGCTCAACCAACAGGTAAAATATGAATTTATATAAAGAATGTCATGTTCCATCACATTCTCTAAAATCTTCCCCTTCCTCCATTATTTCACAAATCATATCCCTCTAGACAAGAAAATTATTAAGACACAGAACAGTAATAGCTTTGATAATAACTTTTATCTGGGAAAGCTGCCTACCTTTTCACCCCCATTAGATTAACCAATGTACCCCTACATTTTCTAATCTTTGCTCATTTAAAATTTTGTTTGATGATGACAAATGTATTGGTTTAATTATCTTCTCTCCAGTATAGCTTAACATTTAATTTTGACGAATCATTAGTCTTTTAGAAAAGCTAGATTTCAAAAGTAAGAAAAATAATTTCTATCAGCTTGAATAAAGTCTTACATTATTGAATGTCTAAACAGCAGGTGAAGTCATTTCAATATCTGAATAAAAGCAATCCATTCTAATTCTGCATGCAAAGTATGGTTGGTGCATCCATAGAGCTCTTTAATAGTAAACTATCATTTTTTTAAATTCAAAATGGAAAATTGTTGGAAATAAATGAAAATATTGCTCCCAACTTTGGAATGTCTATGGAGATTCTCAGTCATCCAGGTCATGGTTGTCCTAAAGGTGCTTTTTCAAGAGGCAACTAGACTTTCTTTGTATTTCCTTGAAGATGTTTTGCTTCTCATCCAAGAACTGGATGAGAAGCAAAACATCTTCAAGGAAAAATAAAGTCCAATTGCCTTTTGAAAAACCACCTTTGGCCCAACTTTGGAAATATGTGGGACATCTTTGTGGTTTTGCCTTCAGATATGCATTTCAAATCCATCCTTTCATATAAATTGGTGGCAACAACAATTTATTTAAGAGAGTCAATGGAACGAGCCTAATGCAAGGAATTGAAAATAGTAGAAGCATCTGGAGAGTAGTAAAAACATCTGAACAGCAGAAAATTCCATTTATCTGAGGAGGGAGGGTTAATTCATATTATTGGAATCATTTTAGGAAGCTAGTCAAAAGAGAAGTATTCTTCTTTGACAGAGAAACGTTTCTAGCTTTATTAACCAAAATCTGCAAACTTGGGCTGAATTCACTTGCATGTTTCAACCTGTGTCTCGTTTAGATTCAGAAGAGAAAGCCTTGCTTACTGAGGAAGTGCAAAATAAATATACTTTGAGTACTTTGGATCTTATTCTCTTGCACAGATTTCATGCTTGTAATTGTGAGTTAGCCATATGGCTCAGACTTGCATAAATATGTAGGAAGTATACCTTCCTGCAACTTTTTTGTTAATTAACCATTAGCTACCAATTAGCTCAAAAGTAAATATCTTGTAAGACTAATTATCAAAAATTATCAGTCTGTTAAAACTGCCCTGCTCTGCAAAGCACCCCAAAATAGAAAACTTATTCAGATGTATAGCATCAAATGTCATATTAATGTTAAGATGATTTTAAAGGCATCACTTCTCTGCCCACATTACCTCTCTTTTATCATGTGTTAACATTTACTTTTTGTTATAACAAAAACCTGAACGTATAAATTATAGGTTATATTATTAACATTAATATATAATATTATGTAATAAATTATAAATGGACAGGCAGTTTGGTGCAGTAGTTAAGATGCTGAGCTAGAAACCGGGAGACTGTGAATTCTAGATCCACCTTAGACATGAAAGCCTGCTGAGTGATTTGGGACCATTTACCCTCTTTTAGCCCAATCCACCTCACAGGGTTGTTGTGGGGAAAATAGGAGGAGGAAGGATTGGATATGTTCACTGTTTCGACTTACTTATAAAATAATAAACGTGATATAAAACTGTAATAAATACATAAATAACAACTCAAAAAGCAAACTAAAAAAGAAATAAAATGCAAATATATGTTATTGCTCTAAATGCAATAAATACTGAATAAAACATACTTTCATTGAAACAAAGAATTATTATGGTTGTTCGCACAGACAGCCAGATGCTTGGGAGGGTTTGGAGCCTGGGTTTGGGGCTGTTAAAGCCACCTGTTGAGTCCTTCCCAAGGACCTGGGATAGGCAAATGGTTGATGTTTGAGAGTGTTGAAGTATTGTCGCAAGATGTAAACAGTTGTGAGTAAAGCTGCCTTTTGCCATTGACTGATATTGATTTTGGCGTTCAAGTAGTGCTCCATTTGTTTTGGGACTGCACTCAGGACGCCTATTATTATTGCTGCTACTGTTACTTTCTTTTGCTAAAGTCGTTCTGCAGTACTTCTGTTTGGAGGCCTTTGTATTTTGTTATCTTTTCCAGTTCTTTCTTTTCTATTCTGCTGTCTCCAGGCATTGCCATGTCCACTATCCAGACTTCTTTGTCTTTCTTATTGACAATTGTTAGGTCTGGGGTCTTATGTGGCCAGTACATGTCTGTTTGAATTCTAAAGGCTTAGAGCACTTTAGCTTCTTCATTTTGTATTACTTTGTCTATTTTCTGGTCTCACTAGTTCTTTATTACCATTATTACACAGTAAATGTAGCATCAGGCCTTCACTGGTTTTAATTATGTGGAAGCCAAAACAATCAATTGTAGAATTATTGACAAAGGAAACTAGGCATATATTTATTCATGAGGATATTAATATTTAAACTCTCTTCATATATAGGTCTACAAACTCATTCATTTGGAACTATGTCCTATCCTCTGCATTTTTATTTTAATAAACTCTTGGATATTTATTTTATTACCAAGGTGTTTAGATTCAGGCCCAATGGCATGCAGCAACACTAGTGCTAGTATGGCTTCATAGGAATGCTACATAAAAAATACTTTAATAACTGAATCTTTGAATGTATCAGACTTAAGAGAACTGTGCTGTTTTTCCTCTGGAATTTAAGATATTTAAAGTATTGTCAAATTTAATGAGTGAATAAAACATGCAGCACTATACAATATAATTCATTTATACATTTAATAGAACATTTAAGCTAAATTTCTGAACAATCCTTTTTTATGGTCATGTCATATGCAGAAAGTTGATACTGTTTACATTGGAGTAGTAGTTCTACAAGGTGTGGTCTTGGGCTAGGACTCTAGTAGGATTCAATAGTTTTACTATATCCTGTGCGCAGAAGTGCTTATGTCTCCTGAATTTCCCACTAAATAGTGGGAAATGATCCTAAATTTTAAAATTGTATGGAACATCCCCACTCCCACACAACTGTACTTGCTTCATGTTCATGGACTATCTGTGCATTTTTTTTACTGCTATTACTTCAGTATTGCAAGTTTTATTCCAGTTGCTTGTTATGCTTTCAGTTATTCCTTTTTGTATTATTTTAGCTCAATTTAGCTCAACGATATTTACAGTAATGGAAAGTCGTGCCCAGTGGGGCTTGTCATCAAAACAACACACAGACCTACAAAAAAACATAATTTTATAGGTAAACATATTTAGAATGGATCAAGTAGATTTGCCATGGCCATGAAATGATCGCCATTTTACGGCAATGGATTGGAATCACCATTATATGTGAATGTATTTTTATTGTTTTTTTGGAAGGTCCTATTAGTTAAAAAGTCAACAAGTCTTGCTTATCTATTATAACTCTTAACTTTTATTGTGCTGTTCCGCTTAAAAAGCTGTTGACGTTAAACTCTGGTGATACCTGAGCATGAACAACAACAAAATGTTGGAAGCTTGTTTTTTTGTGGCAGATGGCATAACACTAGGGGCTCCGATGAACTTGCCAATGTTGCAGCTAGGTGTTATCTGCAGGAAAAAAACAACCCTATCATTTGTGTGCAAAACCTGAAAAAATATTATCTTTTTCAAGTAGAAGGCACCATTTATCAAGTTGGAAAAGTTCCCACTTCTTCTCCCCTTTCAAAGCATATGAATGTTTGCATTCCTAGGGTTGTGTCATGCGGGATTCATTGGTCCCTGCCAGAGCCCTGGATTCCCTTCTCTCTCTCTCTCCTATGCTCCCCCTGCCTGCTCCTCCAATCTGCTCTTGATGAATGAACAGTCCTTTGGAACGGGGTTTGGATTTACTGGGTTGTATGCAGGGCTTTTTTTCTCATAGAACGCCCAGAACGGAGTTCTGGCACCTTTTTTGGATGGAACCTTGTAGGATAGGCAAGGCAGGTTGTATGACCTGTGTGAGTTCCGGCACCTTTTTTTTTTTTTTACAAAAAAGCACTGGTTGTATGTACAGAGAACACAAAAGCGAGGAGGAAGCCCTGCTGTGTGAGTTAAAGTCTATCTGCGGTCCATTTGATGTGTAAACTAGTTATAATTCCACAACATCCTTAAGTTCTAGAACATAATTTTTCTGGGAGAGCCATCAAGTGACTCCTCGGTCACATCTCCAACTGAACTGGCAAGAAAAGTTACTGAATCAAACTTATAGTCTTTTAGGGCGAATCAAAAATGGCTTTTATAAACCAAGTAAGAGTCAAAAAGTAATTCTGTCCTGAGATTGAAAGTGATCTTAAGAGAGTCCCCCACCCCCGCCTTTCCTTTTTCTAGTAGTTTTTTTCCCGTTAAAACTAGAGTTAAAAGGCCTGTGAAATGGAAGTTGTCATGACAGCCATAAATTCATTATATGTGTTTTTAGATAATAGCTCTGGAAAGAAATACAGAATTTTAAAGGAAATGTAAGTGCAAAGATGTCATTCTTGGGGATATGTAAATACAGCATACTTTACTTTCTTTAATCTACTTTGAAAATATACACTGATAAAAAAAGTTTGAAAGATATGTTATGATTTGGGAATACTTCTAAACAAAGATAAATCTTATCAGTTACTTTCTATCAAAAGGTGGAACTTGAATAATAGGCAAATGTATTGGAAAAAGATATAAAGATAATTTGTGCAAAAGCATTTCCACTGTCCAAAAGGAAAGTCTCACTTGCTTCTTTCCTATAAATCTGGTAAGGAGTTGTTTTTAAACCTCAGGGTACAAATGTAATAGTGCTAATGATTTTGTATGTGCTATTTATGTGTATTCTAGTACTGTAACCTATTTTAAACTCACATTTGCATTTTTTCAGTCAGGAGAGAAAAATACAGTACTGCCTCAAAAGAACGATTTAAAAATAAATCCCTTGAAAAACCTTCAAATGTGTCCTTGAAAGTTTGTTTGTTATTTTAAAAATGAAACATGTCCATCTAAAATTTGGCAAGTGAAAAACAGAAATAAAACACAATTGTTTTAAGAGATTTTTGAGGCAATCGCAGTGGTGGGATTCAACCGGTTCACACCACTTTGGCAGAACTGGTAGCTAATTTTTTGTTGCCCAGGCCCAATGGACTTCCGGAAGTGGCATCCACACAGAGAACTGGTTGTTCACATATTTGAATCCCACCACTGGGCAATCGCAGTGATGCTTCCAAACCAGACACTATGCATTTTTTGCATGTACCACCCAACCCATCTGTGTTTCTAATACTAATCATGTGCATACAAAAGCTCTCTGGCTCTTGGAGCAGCATCTTCCATGTAAGATTATATGAGTTTACCACTCAAGGATTGGTTCTTCCATCTCATCAAAATGACATCCTCCTTTCCTATACCTTTCTTTTCCTTGACGGCAAGGAAATTGTTGTCCTTAGATTGAGAAGAATGTATCATGTTCTTATCATATTCTCTGGCTGTCTAGGCATGTCTAGTACCTTCATTTCATTGGAATGGACTCGTTATGTGAGAATAAGAAGCTATTGTATTGTGTACAATAATTGATACAAGAAGACCTTGGACTTCTTATTGGTAATGATATATTGACAGTTTTACTTTTCTTCTATATGCTTGATCTTAATTCTGGTCTGTGATCATAATACTTTATTGTTGTGCCAATTTAAAAGATAATCCTTATTTTATATTTTTAAAAAGTTTGGAGCCCTGGCTTTCTTATCCAATTTATAAACTCACCTTGATTCTTAATTTCTTGAGATGGGTGGTCATGGTGCTGTTTCCCTGGTCTTCATTTGCCATTCTATTTGTTAAGCATCCAAAAATGCCTGTGGCTGCTTTAGAAGTTAATCCCAATTGCCCTCTGCTGTCATGGGCATACGGGTAGTCCTTGTTTAGTGACGGTCCTCAGTTATGACAGTGATAAAAAAATAATGTTGTGATCAGTCCTCACATTTATAACCTTCACAGGGCTGTAAAGGAAAACTGAAGTAAGACCATAAAATTGATGCTTCACTTAGCAATGGCTTTGCTTAATGTCTGAATTGTTGATCCTAATTGTGGTTGTTAAATGAGGGCTAGCCTTTTTATCTGCTGAGATGCCTAAGACAACTAAGAGCAGCTTCTAAAACAAGCATGTAAGCTTCAGGAAAGACTATAACTATTTGAAAAGTGTTTTGTTTCTGTTTCTGCATATTGCATAATATCCCTTTTAGACATGGCATAGCTTTAATAATTTCATTTCAACTGACCAGTAACATTGAGTATAAATTCACTAAATCCCATAGTGGCCAACCCTTCCATTTACAGTATACATTTGCCTGTTCTATTTTCTTCTTCATTTGCAAATTATAATTATTTAGTGATTAAATTCAATCCTCAGTTGAACAACACACTGAAATTAGTTGAAGCAAGGAAGGAATTCAGAAATGGCCAATGTGGCATGAGGCATTTAAATGGCTGAAAATAAAAAGTAGGCCTGTATGAGGTGCTTCAGCAAGGAGGTTTGTGCCATGATTTAATGCTTTAACTTTCAATGCCCAGTATTTTAATGTTTTAATCTAATCATTTCATACTGTTATTTATGGCACCGTAAACCACCCAGAGTCGCTTGATAGTAAGATGGGCAGCATATAAATTTAATGAATAAATAAATGATTTGCTTAGCTGAAGGGATTTCTGTGCAGGGCCTGTACCCAGAGACAGCCTCTTTAGACTTGGGAAAGGGCATGCTGGAGAAACTGATGCTCATCAGCACATCTCACTAATGCTTGGCGCAAATCCTATCTCAGAAGTGGTTGCTGTATCCTCCGCAGCTTTTGGTGAAGTCTGAAGGAGGATAAAGAACACCTACTCCTGGAACAGACGCTGAAGTCCAGTTAGTTCTGCCAAAGAGGAGCTATCAGAGGCTATGATGAAGAATGAAGCAATGTCACGTTGCTGCTAGAAGTGAGGGGGCCAAATTCCGTCATGAAGTTGTTTCAAGGGAGTGCTTTGTTTAAACTGTTGCTGAAGTAAGATTCCGTTTCATGGTTTATCAGGATCTGCCTTCAAGGTAAATCATATCAGGAAACCGACATAAGTAAGAAATACAGGCAGTCTTCCACTTATGACCACAATTGAGTCCAAAAATTCTGTGGTTAACTGAGACATTTGTTAAGTGAATTTCTCCCCACTTTACAACCTTTCTTGTCACCGTTGTTAAATGAATCGCTGTGGTTGTTAAATTAACACAGTTGTTAAGTGAATCTGGCTTCCCCGTTGACTTTGCTTGTCAGAAGGTCGCAAAAGGGAATCACATGACCTGGGACATAAACATGAGTCAGTTGGCGTCTGAATTTTGATGACATGATGATGGGGATGCTGCAACGTTCATGAGTGTGAAAAACAGTCATAAATCACTTTCGCCTTCTGTTTTCCTACTTTTTTTTATTGATGCTTGTTATGATATCCTTCATTTATTGCAGCTGCTTCATATGTTGCAGTTACTATCCTAAGCATTATTTTGTTAACATGTAAAATTAAGGATATTGTATGATGGTGACACTTTTTCTAGGAAGATCATCCATTCACTCTCTTCACTTGCTTCACAAATGAAAGTGGTAAGACATTTTTTTCAATACAGCCCTTGGCTGGTATATCATTATTCTCTTTGTAAAAAGAAAGCTAGCAGGTTAACAAAGAGTTCCTAGTTGCCTTTTGTCTTTTGTCAATTTTTGCCTTTTGTCAACTAGGACAAAGTTGTTCTGATTTTCTGTTTCCCGGGAAGATTATGATCAAGCAGGTCATTAAAAATGTATTTCCTTGCCCTGCTTGCATATCTGCAGCAGTGTTGTCTGTTTTATCAAGTCAACCATTTCCCGTATTATTTTCTTTCACATTCATGGTCTACTGCAGAGAAAATTGTGGAAGGAGGGAAGTGGCTGAGAGACCAAGGACTTTTACAAGAAAATGTATAAAGCTCATTATTTGGGCACAATGCTAGACTTATTTTGCAAGATTGATACTATATACTTTGAGAAAAGCAGATCTAGGAAGCTTGTGTCTTCTCAGAATTAAATCCTTTCAAATTTAGTAAGAAAGAAGACTTCTAACTAAACTTTTTGCACTCATATTTTTCTTAAAAAGTGCCTTAATAAGATAAGATAAACTTTATTGTCATTTTTATTGTGAGCACACTGGCCCACATTAAAAATGAAATTCTATTGCCTGTTCTCAAAATAAAGAATGTATCTACCCTTACACATACATAACACAACATATACACTTGCTATATATATGAAACCTACAGTAAAGCAGGTGAGGATTTGGACAGAGTTAGCTATAGAAGCATTACAAGACTGCTTTGAATGTACAGATTGGGGCATGTTTAAGGAAGCAGCTACTGATAACCAACATACAAGTGTTGAGGAGTATGCCACCACGGTGTCTGCATATATCCAAAAGTGCATAGAAGATGTCTGTGTCCTGAAAAGCTTTGTTGTGAGGGCGAATGAAAAACCGTGGCTGACTTATGAGGTCCGCAAGATGCTGAAAGCACGGAATGTGGCTTTTAAATCTGGTGACATGCTGGCACTTAGAACAGCCAGAGCAAATCTGAAAAGTGCCATAAAAGGTGCAAAGCAAGCCCATTGCCAGAAAATTCAGAACTTTTTTCAGAACCCAACAAACAGCAGGCAAATGTGGCAAGGGATCCAGGCCATTACGGATTACAAGGTGGCTCCATCGAGATGTAAGGATGACACAGACTTCCTAAACAAACTGAATGCATTTTTTGGTAGATTTGAGGCATCAAATAGCACTCCTGCTAGGAAAGCTGTGCCCCATCCTGATGAGCAAGTGCCTAGCTTTGATGTCACCTCTGTCCGGAAAACACTGCAGACAGTTAACATTCGGAAAGCAGCAGGCCCAGATAACATCCCTGGACGTGTCCTCAGGGAATGCGCAGAGGAGCTGGCTTGTGTTCTCACTGATATTTTCAACCTCTCATTGCAGCAGGCAGTGGTCCCATCGTGTTTTAAGATGGCCATCATCTTGCCAGTGCCAAAAATGTCCACAATTACAGGCCTCAATGATTACCGTCCGGTTGCACTGACATCCACCATCATGAAATGCTTTGAGAAGCTGATAAAAGACACTATTGTATCTAGCCTCCCGCCAGCATTTGACCCTCTTCAGTTTGCCTACCGACCAAATCGCTCTACGGAGGATGCTATTTCTTCCGTTCTCCATCTGAGCCTGAAGCACTTGGAGGAAAGAAATACTCATGTGCGTTTGCTGTTTGTCGACTTCAGTTCGGCGTTTAACACAATCATTCCCCAGCATCTAGTAGACAAACTGGGCCTTTTAGGCTTAAACACTCCTTTGTGCAACTGGATTCTGGATTTTCTTACCAACAGGCCCCAATATGTGCGCGTTGGAACAAATACCTCTAATACCATTTTCTTGAGCACAGGTTCTCCTCAGGGCTGCGTCTTAAGTCCGCTGCTGTTCACCCTGTTGACCCATGACTGCTGTGCTAGGTTTGCCACCAACCATATTGTGAAGTTCGCAGATGATACAACAGTAGTGGGCCTTATTCAGGATGACAAGGTGGAAGCTTACTGCAAGGAGGTTGAGGGGTTGGTGAACTGGTGTAAGGAAAACAGCCTAGTTTTAAATACAAGAAAAACCAAAGAGATCATTGTTGATTTCAGAAAAGGCAGGCACAGCCACACTTCTTTGTGCATTAATGATTCACCTGTGGAGATGGTTACCAGCATCAAATTCCTGGGTGTGCAGCTAACGAGTAGGCTGACTTGGTCGCTAAACAGTGAGAAACTGGTGAAGCGGGCACAGCAGCGCCTGCATTTTCTGCGCCGCATGAGAAAAGCACATCTTCCTTCCCCTGTCCTGACCACTTTCTACAGGGGGACAATTGAGAGCATCCTGTCATACAGCATCACAGTCTGGTTTGGAGGCATCACTGCTTCAGACAGGAAGGCGGTGCAGAGAGTGGTGAGAATGGCTGAAAAGATCATTGGCAGTTCCCTCCCTACCATCCAGGACATAGCACAGAAGCGTTGCTTGAGCAGGGTCTGTAAGATTATCTGGGACACTACACATCCTCTTCATGACCTGTTTTCCTTGTTACCTTCTGGGAGGAGGCTTCGTGGTATCCGTAGCAGAACATCCAGATTCAGCCATAGTTTCATTCCATACAGCATTAACCTTGCGAACTCTCAAACTTCCTCCTTGCGTTATATATTCAAGATGGACAGTATTTAATATTTATTTGCTATGTATATGTAGGGATGTGGGTCTATATATATGTTGTACATAGTATGTTTAGGTGTGTGTCATGTATGTGTTTCACTTTGAGTGCGGGCAACTAAATTTCATTTTTGATGTGTGCCATTGTGCCCACAATATAAAAATGACAATAAAGGTTATCTTATCTTATATATATATATTCCATACAAAGCATCCTTCCTTTCCTCCCTTCTGCCAGGAGGAAAGCGGCAGAAAACAGGGCTGCCGGTCATGGCACAAGCCATGGGAGAGTTGGCGGAAGAGGCGGCGGGGACCAAAGAAAGCCCCTCCAGCGGCAGACACAGCTGTTGCGCAGCAGTGGCAGAGCCTTTCACTGTCACTCATCCCTAGCTCCGAAACGGTGGAGGGGGACCGGGTAAGGCCCATCCTCCACAGCATGGCAGTCTGACTTGGGAGGGGAGTGAAAGAGAAGAGGTGGGCAGTCAGCTGACATGATTGCATCTCTATTTGGTTTCTGTCGCTCCTTTCTTGGACTTTTGGGGAGGGTTCCCCCCCCCCGGAAGGAAGTTGAATAAAAACCAGATGTCCTCTGAAAAACACAGATTTATCATAACAGATTTATCAAACTCAACAAAAAATTAGGTATCGGTTCTGCCGAACCGGTGCAAACTGGCTGAATCCCACCACTGGTACTATCCTAAGGCCTTCTATCTGACAAAAGAACTGATTGTAGCATTTTATATACAGTAAATGAATCAGTAAACAAATAAATAAATGCTGCTGATCCTAAGTCACCACTGGTACATTGAGTGTGGGGGCATGTGATTCTTCATCTGCTAACTACTCTCAGTTCAATCTGCTAAATATGCACAGTTAAAAATAACTTACCCTATTGTAAAATATCCAAAATAAAATTTGAGTTCCCTTTAAAATACAAAGTTACATTAAATGCAATCTGAGTGTTTTACTGGAGTTACTTGAGCAAAGGTTGAAGCTGTATCAGTAATAAATTTCTACATCTGCATTCCTCACTTACTGTTTTCTTAATGGCGTTTTTCATTTCCCTTGTTGCTGAATTGCTGTTTCATTCTTTTGGCTCATTCATTCCCTCTTCACCTCAGTTCCCCCACCTTCCCGATTTCCACAAGTTTTATTCTACTGTACATGGTTGCTTAGCAACATGTTTCTCTCTTCTGTAGTTTACTTAGGAGGAATAGATCAAAGACACTCACAGTTTTTTTTACTTATTTTATAAATGAACTTGAAGAGAGACCTTCTAAATGTCTATGGGGGAGAAGGAAAAAAGTATTTCACCCCAAGCCAAAAATTTCAGGAAAAGTAAGGTTCCTCCTTGCCCAAAACTGTTTTAGTTATTATCATTGGACGTCTTTTCAAAGTTTAAGAACATTAAGGTTTACTCAAATAATAGCTGCTGTGGACTTTCAAGAACGCTTTAAGAATGGATGTAATATTGTTGGCATATTCATAGATGGCTGACTCTGGCTCAGGTCCAACTAAAGACTGAGCATAGGCTAGAAGTAATTTTAATTATTGCCTTCATTCACAAAAGGAGATACCAGAAAAGGAGACATCAAGTTCATACTAGAGGTAGAGTACTGCATGTCTGAATATTCTCTCAATCATCATCATTGCTATTACTGTATCATGATAGTTCCTCCCTGCCCTCTCAAAAAGTAAAATGCTTTGTAGAATGTATTTTGAATCTTTGTTTAATATGTAGGGTTTTTTTCAATGTGTAGCTATTGTTTACCTTTTTATAAGATGAGCTGTCACTGTAGGATTAGTTCTCAATCTAATCTATAACCCACTAGCCCACATACACTGTTAAACCACCCAGTAGAAATGACATATGTAATTTTTTAATGGTATGTGAGAAAAACCTTGGGAGACAAGGTGAAGAGATGCTGCCCAGGGAATGGTCAGACAAGAGACAGCAGAGACATAGGTGGGACAAGAGGCACAGAAGCGGTCTTCCCTAGTTTCTCAGGCTGTAAAAGGAGAAGGCAAGAGAACTGTACTTTCAGACTTGCAGATTCTGTTAACGTAGATTACTACCTCTTGGGCATACCAGGCTGGTTTGTTACTTAAAGAATGAGTTACTCCTCATTGTGGCATCCATGGCTGGAATTCAAAACTCTATCTTCATTATCCTTTCCTTCCCCTTTCCTTGATTTTAGCGATACACCCTTCTCCAAAATAAGATTGAAAAGAGTAAGTGGTTTCCCCCCAGCTCATCTATCCGTTTTCATGAAAACATATCTTATTTTTGTTACATATTCTATTTTTGATACCGGCTTGAGATCAGCAGAACTTGGTTTTATTTGTTGAGTTTGTGCCAAAAGGGTACATACAAGAATTCAGACTACTCTTAATTCTTCATCTCAGCTTTTTTTTCCCTGGAAGTGCATAGCTAACAATTTCTCGTTCTGTCTAAGAGCCAAAGTGCTTTCATTCCTCCAAAATTCAAAAGGAAATGGTTATTCATTTGGATTGGGTTGCTCTGGGCTGCAGATGTGTGCTGAGAGCCAAATCTCTGCAATCTTGGATGCCTGGAACCCTGAACAGAGAGAGGGTCCTGTTTGGATATCTAGAAAGATCCTTGGGGAAGACTCTTACTCTCATGCTGTGGACATCTCTGGCTAATTACTTTCACTATCTGCAAGAGGAAAATTAGTTTTTTTCAGGCTATCAGACCCAATCCAAGAATCTTTACCAGTCTTCCTGTACTTTTCACTCTGTATAAACACCAACCACCATTGCATTGGAGAATATATTGTCTCTCTGCTTCTCTCTTTCAGAGATGGTGAACATTGCTCATTTTTTCCTTCTTCCTGTTTTGAATCCACCCCATCTTAGATTATGACATTTGGCAAATTGTGGAGAGCTTTCCTTACATTACTTCCTCAGCTGATCCTTTCCCCTTTTTTTTTTAAATAATAAATTTTATTGGGTATGGGTAGATATATATTTTCTTTTGAGAGCAGGCAATAGAATTTCATTTTTAATGTGGACCAGTGCGCTCATAGTAAAAAATGACAATAAAGGTTCGGTGTCCTTTGTAGAAGAAACCTGCTCAGGATCTGTTTTGGGGTTTATTACTGGCCTGTGACTCTGCTTCATTGTTTGTCTAAAATCCTTAA
This sequence comes from Azemiops feae, assembly GCA_023970755.1. Lineage (NCBI taxonomy): Eukaryota > Metazoa > Chordata > Lepidosauria > Squamata > Viperidae > Azemiops > Azemiops feae. The sequence goes on along the minus strand of JALGBA010000170.1, from coordinate 931,324 downwards.
GAGAGTTGCCCTCTCTCAGTGAGTCTTCTGAAAGCCTGGTCAATCTGAATCAATCAAGATTTTAATTTGGACACTTAAATAAGATGCCAAGTTATGCTGGCATTGCTGTTGCCCTTTTTGAATCTGAGAGCAGCATTTGACACACTGGATTATTCGATATTGTCTAGTTATAGTCTTTGGGCATCATATGCTTGTTTGCTTTGAATTTTTGTCTTCTTGTTCTTTTGCAGTATTACATGATGGGTCTCAGCCATGTGAATTTCCTCTTACAGAGGTATATGTCAGACATTAGTCTTGGGTCTTATTTGTTTATTCTTGATATGGTTCCCTTTATATGGGTGCCCTGATCCACTATCAGGGCTTTCAATATTATTATTAAACTGATGATATTCAAGTCCATTGATCTTCTGTGGCTTTTCATGGTCAGTTGTATGATGGAATGTTTTTTTCTTGGATCACTGCTTTAAATTAAAAGTGGACAAGAATGAGCTTGCTGTATTCAGTCTGTTCATTTTTCCCGTCCTCAGCTGAGTTTCCCCTCATTTGTCTGCAGGTCTCTCAGACTGCTCATTTTCTCTGCCCATTTATTGATTTTACCACTAAGTTTGACAAACTTCCTGACAGGGTTTTATTGGTTGCTGTCATGGTTCTCTTACGTCTAGATTACTGTAATAGTCTTCCAGTGGGTGTTCTCAGTTGATTCATAATAGTGCTATTTGCATGTTATTCTCATGTGGCCTGGATTTTTCACTGACTCCCAATTCAAGCCAGGGATTTGTTCAAATCACAAATGCTTGTTTAGGGGCCCTCTGATCATAAGATTTATGATCAGTTTATTTTCCCCTACAATCCACTTTTAATAGACCTCTGAGCAGTGCCTTCCTTGGATTCCTTGCTCCAGGGTCAAAATTTCCAGGGTTTGACTTCTAGGCTAGTATTTTTCAATCTTGGCCACTTTAAGATGCATGGACTTCAACTCCCAGAATTCTCCAATCACAGGTCCACATACCTTATAGTGGCCAAATTTGAGAAACACTGCTTTAGCCCTGCAGTTCTGGAATTATCACCCTTTCACTCTGTGAAAATTTGACCAGGTTAAATGGGTTTTAGAAATATTTTATTTAAATAGCAGACTAATGTTAAGATCTGCTTTCTCCACCTTATTCTTATATAATGTACTGGTGACATTTTTTAAAAAATTTTATAGACTTAAATTTTTAATATAGTGTTGCATTGGTTGTTTCAGTGTTTAGTGTTTATGTACTGGGTCATGAGATAGTTTTATTTGTATTTATTTGGGGGAGTTGTTTCTACATCTTGGTAAAAATGTGTAATTGTTGTTGCTATTTCTGTTATTATTACAGGATTTTCTTGAACCATTTGAAACATTGAACTACCTAATCTTATTGGTAATTCATTATTTTAAACCACAAATGGATGATTTAAACCTGCACTTAAAAATTCCTAAATCAAGGTCAATCAAATCAATCAAGGGAGTGAATATTTCTGGCATTCACCATTATTAGGTAGAAACAGAAGAGCATCAAGATCCTGTAAAACTAAAAAATGTGTTCAATAATTTTGATCAAATAAAAAGTACATTTGATGAATTCATAATTAAAACATGCTTATCACGGTTTGATACTTTATTTCATTGGAGATTTTTGAAGAACTGCTTGGACAGTATTATTATTATAGCTCATTGCAGTCACTTAGATGTTTAGATTGGATTTCTCATTTTTATCCACCTATCAATCTTCCCAAGGACCTGGGATAGACATATGGTTGATGTTTGATGGTGTTAAAGGTATCATCACAGTATGTAAACTGTTCCAAGTAAAGCTGCCTTTTAACTGGAATTACTCAGGTGCTAATAGTCTTGGTGGTATTTCTGTCACTGAGGGTTAGATTTTAAGATCTTCCTCAGTCTTCTGATGTACTCATTACTAATTTTTTTCTTGTCTTCAGGGTTCTTGATGTTGCCAAGTCTGCACAGGTATTTGTAGTGATCTTCATCCAGACTTTTGATCTTATTTCCCTAAGCATCTTGATTCTTTCAATTTTTTACTGTTTTTCCCCTATTGATTGTGAGAGTGGCACATTTGTCCAGTCCAAACTCCTTTGCAATAACCTGGCTATATACATGGACAGTGCTGAGCATCAATTATACTAATATTATTTTAATCTACCATTTCATATTTCAAACTCAGAGAAGAAAAAACACCCAGAAGATGATGCCAGTTTCCAGCTTTTTTAGCCTTACTTTCATAGGCAGAAGACAGATGAGAGCTGCATATATATTTATACAACCAAACCAGAGTAATTTCCTTCAGAACCATAAGATAAAAGAATGTTTCCCTATTGGGGAAAAACAAATAACCTCTCTAATGGAATGTTTCATGCAAAGATGGGCATGATAAAGGACCAAAATGGCAGGGACCTAACAGAGGCAGAAGAGATTAAGAAGAGGTGGCAAAACTACACAGAAGAACTATACAAGAACGAGCTTAACGTCCCAGAGAACCACGATGGAGTGGTCACTGACCTCGAGCCAGACATCCTAGAATGTGAAGTGAAATGGACCTTAGGAAATCTGAACAACAACGAAGCTAATGCAGGTGACAGTATTCCAGCTGAGCTATTCAAAATCTTAAAAGACGATGCAGTAAAAGTGCTACACTCAATTTGCCAGCAAATTTGGAAAACTCAACAGTGGCCACAGGATTGGAAAAGGTCAGTTTACATTCCAATTCCAAAGAAAGGCAATGCCAAAGAATGTTCAACACCATTGCACTCATTTCACATGCTAGTAAAGTTATGCTTAAAATCCTACAAGCTAGACTCCAGCAGTATGTGGATCGAGAACTACCAGAAGTACAGGCAGGATTTCGAAGAGGTAGAGGAACTAGAGATCAAATTGCCAACATACGCTGGATCATGGAGAAAGCTAGGAAGTTCCAGAAAAACATCTACTTCTGCTTCATTGACTATGCTAAAGCCTTTGATTGTGTGGATCACAACAAATTGTGGCAAGTTCTTAAAGAGATGGGAGTACCAGACCATCTTATTTGTCTCTTGAGAAACCTATATGCGGGTCAAGAAGCAACAGTGAGAACTGGACACGGAACCACTGATTGGTTCAAAATTGGGAAAGGAGTCCGGCAAGGCTGTAACTGTCACCCTGCCTATTTAACTTATATGCAGAGCACATCATGAGAAAGGCAGGGCTAGATGAATCAAAAGTTGGAATTAAGATTGCTGGGAGAAATATCAACAACCTAAGATATGCAGATGATACCACTCTAATGGCAGAAAGTGAAGAGGAACTAAAGAGCCTCTTGATGCGGGTGAAGAAGGAGTGTGCAAAAGTTGGCTTGAAACTCAACATTAAGAAAACCAAGATCATGGCATCTGGCCCTCTCAATTCCTGGCAAATGGATGGGGAAGAAATGGAGGTAGTGACAGATTTTATTTTCCTGGGCTCCAAGATCACCGCAGACGGGGACTGCAGCCAAGAAATTAAAAGACACTTTCTCCTGGGGAGGAAAGCTATGGCAAATCTAGACAGCATACTAAAAAGCAGAGACATCACCCTGCCAACAAAAGTGCGTATAGTCAAGGCCATGGTTTTCCCAGTTGCAATGTATGGCTGTGAAAGTTGGACCATAAGAAAGGCTGAGTGCCAAAGAATTGAGGCCTTTGAACTATGGTGCTGGAGAAGACTCCTGCGAGTCCCCTGGACTGCAAGGCGATCAAACCGGTCAGTCCTAGAGGAGATCAACCCCGACTGCTGTTTAGAAGGCCAGATCCTGAAGTTGAAACTCAAATACTTTGGCCACCTAATGAGAAGGAAGGACTCATTGGAGAAGAGCCTAATACTGGGAAAGATTGAGGGCAATAGAAGAAGTGGACGACAGAGAATGAGGTGGCTGGATGGAGTCACTGAAGCAGTAGGAGTGAGCTTAAATGGACTCCAGAAGATGGTAGAGGACAGGAAGACCTGGAGGAACATTGTCCATGGGGTCGCGATGGGTCGGACACGACTTCGCAACTAACAACAACAACAATGAAACATGCAGTAAGTAACAAATGAACATTCAGAAAGGAAGAATGGTTCTTATATGTGAGACAAAAGACACTCAGTTCTTCTGAAGTGGCAGCATGTGGGTATTTACAGGCACCAGCAGCATATCAGCAGGTAAATTTCTAAAGGCAAATGAGGTGCAGAAGACAAAGTTCACCATCATCCAGCACACTTGCTGAATAAGATCTGTGGCTGTCAGAAAATTGCTTTGCTATTTTATAGTCTTATCTTGGGACATATGGTTGATTCTTGTTACTTTGGCACAGAAATAGTCCAATCTCAGTCAAAATCTGTGTATTTTATTAAGATCAAGTAGGATCCCTTGCACACTAAACTCTTAAATATAATCTATTTCAAATACATGTGGAACATCTATAAATCAGGTCCACCTACAGGCTGTACTTGATTTTTCAGAACTTTAGCTCTATGTCTATGGAGATTGTCAGTCATCCAGGTAATGGTTGTCCCAAAGGTGCTTTTTCATGAGGCAACTGGACTTTTTTTCTCTTCGAAGATGTTTCACTTCTCATCCAAGCTTCTTCAGCTCTGACTAGATAGTGGGGAATGGAAGGATTTATACTCCTTGCAGATAGCTGGTCATTTGCTCTAGGATGTATAGATGGAAGCCATGGCTAAGGGAGGCTTTGCCTCCAGAAGCGGTGAATGCTCCAATACTGGAAGTTTTTAAGAAGAGACTGGACAGCCATTTGTCTGTAATAGTATAGTTTCCTGCCTGAGCAGGGGATTGGACTAGATGACCCTCAAGGTCCCTTCCAACTTTATTATTATTATTATTATTATTATTATTATTATTATTATTATTATTATTATTATTATTATTATTATTATTATTATTATTATTATTATTATTATCATCATCATCATCATCATCAATCATCATCATCATCATCATCATCATCATTATTATTATTATTATTATTATTATTATTATTATTATTATTATTGGCTAGTGCACCAGTTGCAGTCCTAATGTGTGGAAGGCCATGGTGATAGTACCCAATGATTTTATCAGCATCCAGAAGAACGAGGCCTGCCTGAAGACCATTCAGAAGATATAGTTAATGACAAAAGGCTATAGCCAGCATGCTGGTAGCTGAAAGCTACTACAGCTATATAAAACTGGTGTTGTGACCAGCTTTGACTGCCAGTAGATTTTTGTGTGTAACCAAAGGATCTAATTTTAACTTTTAAAATCCTACATTCTTTGGCATGTAGGAACCTTCAGGTGCTGCAGACTGAAAGTATCTGTCTAGTATACTTATCTGAGGTGGAGAAACTTAAGCTGTCTCACAGTCAGGGGGCAAGGGGAATGGGGGGCTGAAATCAATGCTTCTCTGTTGTGGAACCTCCACCATCACCATTTGGGCTGCATCTACTTTACCATTTTTTAGAAAGGCCCTGAAAACAAATCTATTCCCCAAGCCTAATAATTTATGAATGAATTGGGTGGCACCATAGATTCATAAATATAGTATTTTTATTCTGATGAATTTATGTTTGTATTGTAAACTGCCACAAATTTAATAAGTAAAATAAATATAGAAATCATGCATAGGATTCAGAATTGGCTTAGATAACCCTAATCTTTACATAAACATAGTTCTGGCACCCACTGTAATGTATGTGTTTATAGGAAAATGTTACTTTCCTCCTAATATTTGGACACTAAGTTGGAAAATAAGGCTACTTTGCATGATGTCTGACAGCATGGTCACATATTTGGATATCAGCTCTCATTCAACTTTATTCTGATATTATTGCACATTTCTACAATAAAGATATAGATAAGAAAAAAAAATTACTTCAAGGACACACTAGCTGTCGGACTTAAACTGATTTAATGAAGAAATCAGTTGTATCTTTTTGAAGTAGACAGCAGTCACTTCCCTTCACTGACCATTGGCAAATACAACTTTGCTCATGCAAATGGACAGCATCCTATCGTCACAACTTTTCCCCCTTAAAAATGTGAATCGTCAGAGGTAATGAAATAGTAAGAGAAAGTTCTCTGGTGACTTGCTATATAATACATCTGTTATCTCCTTCTGTACTGTCAGAAGCCTCAAAGGATGAATTGAAAGCCTTTAAAGAATAGATACAAATTATAGCAATGCCCAAAAACCCATGTCTTTTCTCAAATCTGCAAGGATTTGCAAAAGTTACCTAACTTCGCATTAACAATTATTTGTCACTGGGGGTGTGTGCCTTCTGTACTAGCCATTTATTTTGTTTTTTATTTTATTCAATTTCTATAGCCACATAAGTCAACCAAATGACTTTGTAACTCTCATAACAAAAAACCCACTGAATCATATCTTAGGGCAAAATTCTCTCCCCCAATGTGCCTGTAGGAAATCCTTAAGCAAGACATGAACACCATAACACCACTATTCCTTTCCAAACAGAAAACAGTGGTTTTTCTGCCTCTGGTATTTGTATTAAACTATAATGAGTTGTTGTTGTTAGTTGCGAAGTCGTGTCCGACCCATCGTGACCCCATGGACAATGTTCCTCCAGGTCTTCCTGTCCTCTACCATCTTCTGGAGTCCATTTAAGCTCACACCTACTGCTTCAGTGACTCCATCCAGCCACCTCATTCTCTGTCGTCCCCTTCTTCTATTGCCCTCAATCTTTCCCAGCATTAGGCTCTTCTCTAGTGAGTCCTTCCTTCTCATTAGGTGGCCAAAGTATTTGAGTTTCAACTTCAGGATCTGGCTTTCTAAAGAGCAGTCGGGGTTGATCTCTTCTAGGACTGACCAGTTTGAACGCCTTGCAGTCCAAGGGAGTCGCAGGAGTCTTCTCCAGCACCATAGTTCAAAGTATATAAACTATAAACTGGTATCTGGTATTAAACTATGAGTACATGTAAAATTTACTTTGATGGGGAATACTGCCACATTCTTAAGGTGGTCTCTGATTTATGATCATTTGCTTAGTGACAGTTTGAAGTTACAACAGGCTCAGAAAAAATAAATGACCCATCCTTGAAGTTATGATTGTCACATTACCCCATGATTACATGAGCACAACTGGGCCCCTGGCAACTGGCTTGTACTTACAATAGTTGTTTTGTAGTCACGTGGTCATGATTTGCGACCTTCCCAGTCAGCTTCTGACAAGTCAAGTCAATTAGGGAAGCTGGATTCACTTAATGATTCACTAAGGACTTTAGTTAAAATTATTATAAAATGGGTCTGATCATGTGATGAGTTACTTAACAACCACATTGCTTAGCAACTGAAATTCTGGTCCCAGTTGTGGTTATAAGTTATAAATCTGTGTTTTATATTATAAAAATGGTAATAATGAAATGGAACCTGAAATTAAAGCTTTTTATACTCATTGCAGGGAACTATAATGATTCAGTGAAAATTCATCAGTAATGCCAAACCATTCCAAAGAAAGCACTATTTGATTATTACAAGGTAGACCAGCTCATGAAACAGACTCTACAGGAAGATTAGAATTAAGCTGTACTATGATAGGCCATAGTAACAAAATCTTGCAAGCCTTATTGTGTTTTACCTCCTCTCCCCCTTATATCCACATGAATCAGGCAGACCTTTGTATGGTCTCCTCAGAATACTATCTTCCTTTCCAGGACTTAAGGAATATTTCATCCTTCTTTGCTTATTCACTTCAAAGTTATCTCCTTAACTTGCTAGAGTCATCCGGTGCCATTGATGAGTGAGAAACTTAGAAACTGAAATAATAAATAAAGGCAGTAGACTACAGAAAGAAGTCTCCAATTAAAACTATAGAACTGTGCAAATTGGTACTTAATATTATAGAAAGTGTTTGGCCACAAAAAATAGTGCAGTTGTAGTGCTATGCTACATGGTTTCTGAAACTATTTTAATTAATGACATAGAACCAAAGCCTAAAAATCTTAGAAGGAAACAACACCAGAGGAAGTTAACTGGAACTCTCATGTCCAATCAGATCTGATTGTTCATATTCAAAAGGCTCTATTCCAAGTTCAGAACAACTATCCTAACTTTATATATAAAAAAAGACCGAAAGCTGAAATAATTAGCTGCTTCAAACAGTTAGAACAGTGATGGATTATTTCTGGTAACAAACCATTTTGAACATTAAAAAACTGTTTTGAAGTCAAAATATTTTGAATTAGAAACATTTTACACATTCTTATTAAAATGACTATATGAGAGACAAAAGTTCTCTTTGCACTGGCAGTTAGCTTCCATATCAGTGATTCAGAATGAAAGAAAGCAACAGAATGAATTATATTTCTAAAGCATACTAGTTTGGCTGAAATAAGCAGACCTTGCAAATGGAAAAAATAGCTTTTATTTATAGCTTTTGCAAATCAAAACTTAATGCTCTGGGACAATGTTAAAGATGAATGAGTAAACATTCATTCTAGTTGCCAAGGTGAAATATGTTCCCAAGATGAGCTTGCTATCTCTATAACACAACAATTGGTTAGTTACAATTAGATCATAAAATCTATTTTTTCTCAAAAATTCTACAAGCTGATTAACAAAACTGAAATGCTTCCAAAAATTAACTTGGCATTTATTAGCTTATTTTTTTCCCTGCAGTTTCCAGTTTGATATAATTTAAAGTCTCATTCCAGCTATGTCGGATTCCTGGTGAGCTGATGGACATGTTCATGTTGCTTTTGTGGCAATCATAAGAGATTTGCCATTGCCCGCCTCTGTGGTTTTTGTTTTTTTAAATTCCTATAGTACAGAGTAATTTACAAACCTGAGATTTTCTGGTAGTCTCCAAGTATAATCAAGTCCAACCATGCTTATCTTAACAAACCACTGGGGGGGAAAAGGGATTTTTCTATCTCATTTCAATCTTCCACCAGTAGATTTCATAACATTTAACTTCCAGGCTGATAGCCAAGTCAATTACTGCAGAACAGTCAAAACAGTATTGTTGCATTTTAAGGATATGCTATGGTGGCTTCAAGTTATTGGACTAGACTCCCTTTCAGTAGATAATGAAAAAGTTTGCCACAAACACAGTGTTAGTCTTTGTGTACCACAAAGCATTTTTTCCATAAGAGTCATTTTAATTGGTTCTTAAGCTATTGTTCTGTAATAAGATGCAAATCTGTCTAGAGTTAAAAAAAAAGTTCCCAGTGCAAACAACAGACTCTAACCTTGATAAAAAAGTTAATATTTCTTTGAACTGTTTTATTTTGAACTGGTCTGTTCTTTGCCTAATTGTAGTCTGCTGACATGAATAAACATATACACTCCACATTTTAATATAGCAAATCAGATCAGTTTTTAGTATAAAAGGGGAAAGCAGATGTATGTTCTTGCCTTAAAAGATTGCATAAAATGGTCTTTGAGCCCCCTAGACACCTTGCTTTAGAAAACCGGGAATAATTTGAGTTGAAACCAGAAGTTATAAATGATTATGGCTTTATATTCATCAAATTTATAGGGCAACCCCCAATCAGAGAATACATCAATGAATATATAAAACAATCCAAATTTGAAAAAAGATATAATATCAAACTAAGACAACAAAATTAACTCAATGCAAAGCTGAAGGTGATTATAGCAAATATTATCCCAACAGAGCTGGCTTATTTACCATTCTGGCTCAATACACAGGAAGAAAAAACAGGTTCCCGGTATCTAGATAACTTCTGGTTGTTAGAAGCAAGAGTTAAAATAATATCTACAATAAGAGTAGTGAAAAATGCAAGCTAGTAGTGTTAAACAATATTCCCATGCTGAATTCATCTCAGCAGGAGGGTTAATTTTATGTTTCTAACATTTGTGACATCTAATTCAATCTATAATGACTATAATAAATAATCCTCATGATTTCTTGATTTGTTACCACAATAATCCTATTTTAGATAATTAGAACATAACATTCTTTGAAACACTTTGGAATGCATCTTATATTAATGTTTATGCTATGTAATTTTGAAAGGGTTTATTCTGTATTCTAGTTTCACCTTGATATAAAAGTCTTACTAATTATCTTCCTAAGAAGTAATTGTAGGCATCCATTACAAAATGACTAATCTTCTAAGCAGTATTTCTTAAAATTTGTGAACCTTCATTTAATGTGTGTAGGGGAGTAGAAAGGGAGACATTTTCAATTTTTAATATGAAAATTATCAAGGTGATTATTTCTTTGGAATAAAATATTAGTATGGGATATGAGGAGACAACATTTGGTAGTAGTACGATGTTACAATACACTGATATTACAGTGATAATAAACGGTGTGCAATCACAATACCAGGTGCCATCTGCAGCTTTATCTAAGCCATGTGGCTGAAAGTTATCAGCCAGTGATATTGGAAACAGTTACAGGAAAGGCTGATAGCTCTGGTTATTAGCATCAATCACTGACTATAAAGAAGCATTATGCTAGAAGGAAATGAGCCTGTTCTGGTGTTTTTTTGGTTTTTTTTTAGGCCTCAAGCAGTTTTTTATCTGGGAACTTCACAGGTGTTATTTTTATTATTTATAAAGTGTTAATTGTAGAAATTGGTTAAATACACATCCATTCAGCCACAGCCCTGTTCAGAATTTAAAATATGAAATTAGATGAGACATAAGAAAAATAAAATAAAGAAGAGAGCCATGAACACATGATATTTTATGACTATCTTAGGAATATCAAGCCAGGAGAAAACATCTTAGTGAAAATAGGGCATTTTGAATCATGAAAACTGACAAAATATGGCCAGGCAGAAAACATCAGCACAGATGCAGGAGAGACTTTTAAAATGTAAGTTTTTGAAAATTTAAGTTCATGAGAAGTTTTAATAAGAAACAATTACATGAAGTTAACTGTAAAATGTAATGAAACTATGCTGGACATCAGTGAACAGAAACATTTCACAAACTAGTTCAAGATAGTCTTGGTTTAATTAGGCGAGAAGGATAATGTTAACTACTGCATTTTAACAGGAACTGAATGTTCATCAAGAGAAAGATGGATGGTTGCACTAGTGTATGCATGAGAATGATTGTACTACCAAAGACTGTGAAGGCCAAATTATCGAAGATGTAACTGATTTCTTCCCAGATGCCCCAAAGCCAAGTGTTCCTACAATGATTTTCAGTACTTATTTTAATCTAAAGAAAAAGAAAATAGAAAATCATATTTACACTTCATTCAATTGAAATCAACATGAACAATAAAAAAGTGTTGTTGCTGATTTCATACCTTTATGAAAAAATACTCTAGAATCATGATCATCTGAGCACCCCCCCCCCCAATATTCTATACAGCCCCAATGCCAGGATACAATCCTACAAAACCTTTCTCTAAGTTGTCACCCCCAATTGTTAAAAACAGTTGCCCGGAATAGCACTAAATACATATTATTAAATATTTATTTCTATTTCTTTATCTTGGTCCTATCTGTTTTTTGCAGTATGGCCCCTGGCATGCGACTTTAAAGTCCAATGTAATATTACCTTCAAAAATACAAGATAAGAAAAGTATGAGTTTGTTTAAAAACATGAACATCAATGGTTTTGGTGAAAGGAGTTTTAGGGGAAAGATGTTAATCAGGAAAAAGCCCAGAGACAATTACAATTTAAGTTAGGAACTGAATTTCTTTTTCTTATGCCATCTTGTTCCTTCTTGTCATTTCTTAAACTGATAGCTTAAGGGCAAGACCTACATATTTTGTATTATCTTGCCTATCAATGGATGCATGCAGTTCGGTTGTTTAAATAAATGCTAATATTCTTTATAATGCAGGTAATATATACAGTAAATAAACTGGCACTGCGATCAGACTTCCGGGGTTCGGGACTCTGTGCCCTTCGGCTGAGTTTCTTCCTGTTAGGGGCAGAAGCTGCCCCGAAGAGGCGGCAAAGAAGGAAGTAAGTCCCGAGGACCTCGGAGAGGCGGCGGTCGACCTGATCGGTCCAGGAGAAGCCTTCCAGAAACCAACAGGAGAAAGGCTAGCCTAACTTCCGAGTCTAGCCCAAGCTGCAAGCAACCAAAGTCAAAAGCACTATTTTAAGCTGATTGTAAACAGCGCGTTTGAATCTGGGTAAGAACATTGATTTTCTCTATCCTACTTATCAACTTTCCTGAAGAAAAAAAAATCCCAAGCAGCAAAAAACCTCTGAAAGTGAAGGAGGGGGATTTTTGCCCCACCCTTTTACTAACGGAAGCGGCTAATTAAACCTTTTATGGAGGACCAAAATATATTGAAATTTAATGAAATTACTATAAAACCTAAATTTGGATAAGTTTGAACTTACTGAATGGTTAAGATTCTCATTTTAAAGGCAATTTGTTCATTTTGAACATTTGAAAAATACACCAGTGCTGACATCTAGTGGTGGATGAAGACTACGACAGCTATGGCTTTCATGCAGGACTTGACAAAATCTGGAAAAAACTAATCTCTACTTGTGACGTTCAAAGCTCTAACAATAGAGAACAGCTGTGACAAAAAAGAAAACAATCTGGGCTGCAGACAAAATGAGACTTACAAACTTCAGGGAACAAAAAAAAACTTTTTTGAACTTTCTGGATTACAAGTACCTATTTAACTCTGACCCCAAAGCTATTTGCAGTGAAAAGAAAATTTGGATTCTTGGTCATCATGGAAAATCAGAGATTTATAGAAAGAACCTATCAAGAAAAAATAAATACTTTTCAAGAGGAGACATATGATATGTTGCAACTAATTCAAATAACAATGATTTCATACCACAAAGAAATCCAAAATAACTTTGAAAATATAAAAGCATTTCATCTCCAGTTTAACTTTACAACAAAAAAAATCCCAGGAAACAACAATGGAGAAGGAACAGATAAAACAGACAACTGAATACAAATTTAAGGATAGAGACTTAAAAATGGAACCTAACAAAACAAAGAAGTATGATTTAACCCAAGTGGGAAAAAATTTACAAGAAATATGGGATTTGGAAAAGACAAGTTATACTTTAACACCACAAAACAAATTTGAGGATAAGAAAAAAAGATTGGACAAAATGGACTGCAGAGATGCCAGGAAAAACACTAGAACTGGAGAGACAAAAAATGATAAGAGAAGCAGAGAGAAAAAGAAAGAAAAGATTTTCAACAAAAATGAATGGGCAAATGCCTCTCACAAAGATATTGTACTTGACTTACCTTTTATATCTACAGTAACACCTACAAGAATATGGAAAGATTCTTTGATTCAGCAGAACATATTAAGAAAGATACTGGGCAAAATAAAAAGGCTAAAGTGAAAATTAAGAAAATAGATGATGGGGCCTATCAGAGAGAATATTTAAAAAAGAAACACCTGTTTGAATATGGTTAAAGAAATAGAAAAATTTTGGATGTGAATTTGACTTTAAGAGGGAAGAGCCCCTCAAGTAACATAGTACTTTCTTTTTCTTCTTTTTATTTTATTTCTTGATATGAGTAATATAAAAGAGTTGGAATGGCTTATATAAAGGAAATGTTTTAGATATCTAAAGGTGATTGACTTTTACAATGGATTAAAAAAATGTTTTGAATAAGAGTTAAAAGACTAGAGGACTAGATTTATTAAATGAAATATATAAAGATTAAATATATTTTTAATTATGGTAAAAAAGAACGAACTTTTTTTGGAAATAAATATGTATTAGCTTATGGGAAATAGAGATTTTAAGTAGCATACTATCTTTTTTTTATTCTTATTCTTCTTTTTTCTTTTTTTAGTCTTATTTATACTTTAAGAAAGGTAAAAGTATTGGGTTGGCTTACATGAGATAAAATAGACTTAAATATTTAAATGTAATTAACTTTGAGAAAATCTTAACCAGTAAGAATGTTTTGAACATTGTGGGAAAAACAAATGTAAACAAGAACTGTAAAACAGAATGACTAGATAGAAAAGGAATATTATTATATTGATGTGATTATTATCTGTAGAAATATTAGAAAACTTTTATACTCAATCATCATTCATTAAAACAACAAGAATTGTATTAACTTAAGGTTGGTAAAAGAGAACACTATGGGAAAAAGAGGAAATCAAGTAAAGTTATTATGTGGATTATAGATGATAGAAATCAACTGTTAGTGAATGTTTCTTAAATGTAAACCCAGACAACACACTGTTTACTGAATATTAAGGTGATTATGTTAAAAAATTAATAAAACATATTTTAAGAAAAACTGGCACTGCAATCAAAGAACTTTATCTAATCATTAAATTATTCTATTTAAAAGAAATCTCTTCAAATCATGTCAGTGCTTCATCACAGCGCAGAGTGTACATGCGTATACATTTCTGGCAGATATGAATGATGAATGCCCTGAGTGTATACTGACAGAATATATTCCCAGTAGGCTCACCCAAGTCATCCTAGATCCGTGGCGGCGAACCTATGGCACGCGTGCCACAGGTGGCACGCAGAGCCCTCTCTGTGGGCACGCGCGCCATCGCCCCAGTCCTAGGCCTTCAGCTGGGTTTTATAAAACCTTTTCGCTTTAGGCCTCCACCGCTGTGTGCAAAAAAAAAAAGTTCAATCAATTTCAACTTCTCGCGGGGAAAAAAAAGATCTTTCAAAGATGGAATTGATTGATTGAACTTTTTAGTCCCACCCAGTCTGTCGTTACCACCACAGCCACGCCCGCCCAATGGGCATACCCACCCAATTGGCCAAACCCGCCCAATGAGCCACGCCCACCCGGCACCCGATGATACATAAGTGGATTTTGGGTTGCAGTTTGGGCACTTGGTCTCTAAAAGGTTCGCCATCACTGTCCTAGATAAAGCAAACAGGAACCTATATTGGGCAGGGATCACTTTACAGCATACTATACAGCAAAAGCCAAAAATACAAAGTGATTGGCAATACAGAGCCAAGTGATGGACCTTCCACTCAAATGGCACCCAAATACACTACTGAGGAAGATCTGAGGATCTATTGGAGTTTATGGTATTTATGACATGACTAGGTTAATGTTTTGAGGATGAATAAATGCTGATGTTGTAAGAAAAGAAAATTCAAAATAGCAAAGATAGGATTGCAGTCAGAACATGGAGCATATGAAGCAAGAATATGGGAAACTTAATGCAGTAAAAGAAGAAATTAATTTACTATTCATTGATTTCCTAGATGTCAATGAACTGAAATGGGTTGATTTTCAACCAGAAGTGAAATGAAGTCATACAGCTTACTCTTGAAGACACAAAAACCAGAGTGCTTTTGTTTGATTTTTGTTATCAGATTTTGGCCATGTCAAACTGGTTTTGGGGAAAAAAAGGAAAAAGGAAAGGGAAGGGGTTCCTATTATTGCATAAATGTTACTGCTGTTTTAGGCTGTTTAGTCACTACTTTTTACAAAATTCATTCTATAGTACTGTTTTATATATTCATGGATTTAATTAATACTCTAATGCCAGTC
Source organism: Azemiops feae (assembly GCA_023970755.1). NCBI lineage: Eukaryota > Metazoa > Chordata > Lepidosauria > Squamata > Viperidae > Azemiops > Azemiops feae. Next base: position 915,846 of record JALGBA010000170.1, on the reverse strand, counting down.
TATAAAATGCAATGCAAAATTTCATTTACATTCCTGTTTTCCCTCCAAATATTTTGTTTCCCCCCCAGAATAAGCCAATTGAAGCCAATCCAGTTAAGATATTCAGGATTTCCAAATGTGGTTTGTCCAGAATAGGAAGTTGTCTGCAGTTTTCTGGATGTATTAATATCCAAAATATGCAAATGGAACATTTTCCATGTCTGATGATGAGTGCTAATCGTTTATTTTGGTTTTTCTTCCCTTCAGATTGCTAAAGATTCTGGAGACTGTTGTGTAAATAACCACTTGTAAGCTCCTTTATTATCAGTGAAGTTCACAGGTTCACAGAAAGCCAGTCAAAAAGATAAAGCATTCTCTGTCCCAATGTCCTTTGGGGCAGGTATTGCTTATAGATTACTGTATTGCACACTGGATAACAGCCAAATATTTTTAAAAAGTCAGCACATGCTTCATTATGGAAAAAATTACTTAATCAAAAACATCAGACAATGGAATGTGCTTAGAAAAGTAGGAATCCAAAACATTATCCCAATACAAAACCTATACAGTCATGAATACAGTAAGAGATTGATTCAAACAAAGTTTTATACACTTCCCTTATTCAACCTTCAATGTTAGATATATATTAAGAGAAGCTGGATTGGAAGAAATTTTACTGTTCTCTAGTTGAGTGTTTGCAAAAAGGCTGCCATATTTATATTCTGCTAACTAGTGTTGGTACTCAGTTATCTTGTAAACCACCTACGATATGTAGAATTGGGTGATATAGAAATTCTTATAAATAAAATTAATCAATAAATATAGCAAATAATTTTATTTTCCCCTGAATTTCTGGTTTCCTAGCTGAGGGAAAACCAAGAGGAATGGTGGTGTGGCGGTTGCAGTACTTTCTGGAAAGATTAAAGTATTAATATTGATTGATTGCAGGGTCTTTGCTTTCGCTTGCCATAGTCAGCCAGATGTTTAGACTGGATTTAGCTTTTCTTCTCCATCTAGAAGACCTCCTTTCCAAAGACCTAGGATAGGTAGAACCTGTTGTTTAATATTAAAGATACTGTTGCAGGATTTAACTGTTCCAAGTAAAGCTGCCTTTTTGAATTGATTATGATTTTGTCAATGCCAATAGTGTTCAAATGGTGTTCCAGTTGTTTTGGAATGTTATTATATTTTTATCCTACATATTTATATATAACTCAAGGCAGTGGACATAGTTAATACTTCTGCCTCCTATTTTCCCACAACAACCCAGTGAGGTGGGTTGGGCTAAGAGAGGGTAACTGGCCCCAATCACCCAGCCGGCTTTCATGCCTAAGGCATGAAACTATCTCCTACATCAGGCATGTCAAACTGCTGGCCCACGGGCCGGATGCGTTACGCCAAAACCACGCCCACCCCATTTTCCCCAATGGGGAAAGTCGGGATACGTCGTGCGATGTCATCTGACGTCGCGAGTTTGACATGCCTGTCCCACATGGTCCTTAAGCTGTTTGACCCAAATACCCCTTTTCCCAGTCTTGAATATTATAGATAAAAAAATCACAAACATCTCAGCAGTGGCAGTCCCAAACTGGATGCTCAACTCACAAATAAGCAATTACAAATTGCTCCATTACCCCCAGGATATGCCAAATTATCCCTAATTTAACACACTACATGGAAAATTCTTGGAAGGCAGTGATTTGTTTTAATATGCAGTTCTATCCCTTATTTCTTTCAAGTCTTAGCACAACTATGTATTCCTAAATAGATATGCAAAGCAGTTTCAGGATGGACGAGCAGAACCAGAGGGTAGGACCAGTACCAGTAATTAAAGTTATGAGGAATTTCCTGATGATAAATTTTGTTAGCTAACGGAATAGGCTGTCCCTTGAACTCGCAGTCTTCAACTAAACTGCATAACATCTATCTGAAATGTTTTGCAAATCTTGCACCAAACTGGGTTGGACTAGATGATCTTTGAGGTCATTTCCAACACTACAATTTCTTGATTCTTTTAAGTTTAGAGAGCTCTTTATGTGCACCACATACACACACACACACACATAAATACATATATATATTATTCTTTAATCTTGTGCTTTAAGCTTCCCCTTGATGTTATAAAGGTATTTTGAATTCACTTTATATAAGTAATGAATTTACTCACACACAACCCTGAATAGAACTAAGTTGCCCAATGTGTGATACATTATTGTGCATGAACTGAGGCGTGCACTTTCACGGAGCGGGGCTCATGTTCTCAGGCGCAAATGCAGTCGTGGAAGTAGAGTTCGAAGTGAGGGTTTTTTCACGTACAATAAATATTAGCACTCGTATCCATACTTAGCGGCAGGAAGCCTCGCAGAGAAAGGCTTATAGAGTTCAGGTCGACCGCACGGCCACAGGTGGCTTGTGGATTTCCAGCCACCGAACGCCCGCTCCTCCTCGAACCCCAGGGAATCCTCACACACTACCACGTCCTCCTCCTGCTCGCCGCTCTCAGGCCCCCTTCCCTCCCATTCCCTGCAGCCACCCGCCATTCACGCACCTACCCCTCCCTCATTTCCGCTTGCGCGATCTGGCTGGTCCAATCCTACTCTCCGCTTTCTTCCCGCCTGCCTCGCCGTGCGCATGCTTGGGTTATGCAACAGGCCATGCGCCCTAGCGTCCCAGCTGCAGGGCGGCGGCGCTGGGGCAGTTTTGATTGCTAGCCGAGGCTTTGTCGAGGGCGGTGGTGGAGGTGGAAGAAGAGGCGGAGGAGGAGACGGAAGGGGGAGCTGGCCTGGCCCGGCCAGCCTGCCCTCCCGCTCTGCCATTCAGGTGGAAGTGGGAGCGTGGGCCGTCGGCCCTCATCCAGCTGCCTTCCGCTTGCCAGAGCGAGCTGGCGGGCGGCGCTGGCGGCCTGGGCACTCTGGGCCAAGTCCCGCCTGTTCCGCGACGGCTAGTGGGCTGGCTTCCTGCACGTTGTGCCGCTCCCCCCCCTTCTTCTTTTCCTCCTTTCCTTTCCTCCTCCTCCCTCCCTTCCTGCTCTCTCGCTTTTCCCTCCCTCCCTCCCTTTCCCCGGCAGTAGGAGCCGCAGCGGCAGCAGCCACAGCAGCAGTAACCCGGATCCCCTGAGCCATGGCGCTGTGAGAGCAGCACATGGCGGGCGCAGCAGCCATGAATCCCCCAGTAATCCATACAACTCCCCCCTGAAGAGCCACCGTGTAACTGCAGCCGCCGCCCGCACCCGCTCACCCATCTACCAACCAACCAGTACGACTTAGTTGAATAATATTAGACCACCAGCACCATCTCTGCCCAGCACTATCCATCGCAACTGCTCCTGCCGCCTCCACGCCCGGACCGAAGACGCTCTTCTCTGCCAGCTCCTTCCCTGCGCCGTTGCCGCCGCCACCTAAGCCCCCGCTAACAGCCAGACCGGTCCCACCGTCGCCATGGGAGTGCAGGGCTTCCAGGACTACATCGAGAAACACTGCCCCAGTGCCGTAGTGCCGGTGGAATTGCAGAAGCTGGCCCGGGGCAGTCTGGTGGGTGGTGGTCGCCAAAGGCCTCCTCAGACCCCGCTGCGACTCCTCATCGACGCCGACAACTGCCTGCACCGACTCTACGGCGGCTTTTACACGGACTGGGTGAGCGGCGGGCAATGGAACCACATGCTGGGCTACTTGGCGGCGCTGGCCAAGGCCTGCTTCAACGGCAACATCGAGCTCTTCGTCTTCTTCAACGGCGCCCTGGAAAAGGCCCGGCTCCACGAGTGGGTGAAGCGGCAAGGCAACGAGCGCCAGACCGCCCAACAGATTGTCAGCCACGTCCAAAACAAGGGCACCCCGCCGCCCAAGGTCTGGTTTCTCCCGCCTGTCTGCATGGCGCACTGCATCCGCTTGGCCCTCATCCGCTTCCACATCAAGGTAAGCGAGCGAAAGCAACGGCCTACTCAGAGGCTGCCCATCGCCGTCTGAGCTGCCCCAGGGTCCCCTTGCATGCGTCGCCCTGCCCCATGACACCAGGGCTCCCTTGCAGCCCCGATCTGCCCTCCAGCCTTGTTCTGACTCTGCCTTTCGCTCTTTTTTTACCCGCTTCGCAATATCCGGTTCCCCACCCGTCTCATGGGGGCGCTTTAGCAGGGGCCTGACGCCCCTCGGGGACCAACTCCTGAGCTGCCGTCTTCCTATTCAGGGAAGCGCCTCGGCACCTTACTGGATTGCCCCCCCCCCTCCTTCCATGCGGTGGACAGAGGGGCAGCATTAATAAAGATGGCAGCAGACTTTTCCCTCCCGGTTATGGTTTGACTAATTCCAGAGGGAGGAAGGGAGGGAAGTTCTGTTTTCCCATATCCGCAAAATGTCGTCGAATACTGGCTGAGTTCGAACCTTGGGCGGATAGACGAGATTTCCTGGGATCCAGCGTGTTTCCCGCTGGTCGTTAATGATCATCCAAGGTTGGCCCGAAAGTACAGTACAGTACTGCGTTTGTCTTGGCTACAACTCTCCCCTCCCAGGAACAGAATAAAAATAAGTCTCGCTGCGTCCTCACTAAGAGGCAGGGAGGTACAGTAGGTGCCCGAGCAGGCATAGGAGAGGACTTAGTAAGCAAACTGATGTCCTCAATCTGTACAGGGATTTTTCTATTTATACATAGAGCTTTCAAAATCAGATGAGAGGAACCTGGAACATCCAAAGGCTCCCATCCACAATGTAAGAAGTCTTAATGAGTTGCTAAGATTAAACATTTCAAGTAATCATCATTTTCTTGTTCCATTGTTCCTGAACTTGGATTTCTGGCTTGTTAATAATGCAAGGTTTTTTTTGCCATCTTTCCTCAGGCCTTCTGCCATCATTTTTAAGTATAGGTCCCCATACTAATAGCTATAAACTATAAACTATAGTTTAAACTATAAAGGAAGATAATTGGTGATCATTGTACTTGATCCAGGAGTGAGAGTTGCATTGCCAGTTGGGGGGAAAATCCATCTTATTATATTTTTGTTCTGGGTTCACTCTAATTTTTTTAACTCTGTCTTTTGTATTCTTTTTTTAAAACAACAGGTTCAGGTGTTTTAATTCCATTGTTTTGATCCCTCAAATAAGCAAAATGACCCTTGAAACTAGTAACCATTCTGAATCAGAGTTATTTTTTGATCCAGTTGTTTGTTTTAAGTAGAATTATTTTTATAATTTGTTTAAATCATAAATGTGAAATTAGATATTTGTCAAGAAAATGCACACAAGAAACAAGTTTTTTTTAATGTATGATTTAGAGGGCAAGGAAACTTGTGGCTTGAACAACACAAAAGTTTTAAGTTTTAGACTCTAATAATATAATCTTTGTAAATAATTTAATTATACTTTTGTAGAAGATACTAAGTTTTAAATTGTTACTATACAACTATGAAACAACACAATTATATATGTGGTTGAATAAATTTATTTATAATATGCTTTGATTTACAGACTTTATTGCATGTAAATCAATGACCATAGAGTTATTCCTCCATTTTTTCCTTAAGTCCCCCCCCCCCCGGATAATTATATAGTATTGTTCTCATAATAGTTGTAATAGCATTTTATTTTATTTTGTTTTGTTTTGTCCTTAAAATAAATCTACTGGTGAGGTATCTTGCTTGAACTCTTAGTTCTCCTAAGTGAAGAGTTTTGTCAATTCTGTTGCATAGTTGAGTACATTATTTACAAATAATGTAGTTTAGTAATTGGAACTTGATGTTAGGAGGCTCTACTTTGTGGCAGATAAATCCATAGCTGTAGAGACAAAGGATCCTCCTCACCCTCAGCCCCAGAATATTTTTAGACATGGATATCAAAAGTTAGTTTTTAATAAGTTCAGTGAAACTGAAAACATAATACTTTTTTTCTGTAAGTGTGGGTTAAATTATTTTCTGACTGAAACTTAGCAGTTTAAGGCCTAGAATTCATTCTGTGTTATAGAATGGCTGTGATACTTCAGACTAAGTTGCTAGTGGAAGTCCCTCCCCTTGTTTCAGTTGTAACTGGTAAGAAATTTAGTAAGCCTACAAGTCGACAAATCTGGTGTAATGATTGGCTAATATAAGTGACAGACATTAAGTGTAACATAGTGAACAAGTTAGATTGCTCTGTTCTTGTTACTCATCTGAAAGCTGCTAAGTGCAATCATATTTCTCTAAATCAGATGTGACTTACAGTAGTCTTTGCAGAAAAAGGATCAGTGATTTCAAGGAGTATTGATGTTCTGAAATTTTTATTAAAAACATTTTTCTTTCCAACATTTACTAAGAATTTTTCTTGTAAAATGGAAATAAAAGCAAATGTTATATCATAATGCGAACTTTTAAATCCATTAGCAACAGTTCTTCTTACTCTAAATTTACAGAAAGTTGCAATAAGATATTTATTTCTATGCAGTAATCCTTTAAATATGAACTGGCTTAACACCATTACATCTAGTGCACGGGTCGGCAACCCGCGGCTCCGGAGCCGCATGCGGCTCTTTGAGGGATCACCTGCGGCTCCGGAGCCTCGTGCGCGGGCGGGTGCGCGTGCGCGAACGGGCGTGCACGGGTGCGCGTGCATGCGCGAACGGGCATGCACGGGTGCGCGCACATGCGCGCATGCACGGGCGGGTGCGGCTCCCAGGGTTTTTTTTTTTTAGGGAAACGGGTCCGTGCGGCTCGTTGGATATTTCGGCTGGCCGACCCATGATCTAGTGGAATAAAGTTCTAGTGAACTATATTAAAGATAATATTAAAATATAAAATAAATTCCATCATGATGACCATTTACGTTGTAATATGTACTGGGATTATTGTCTGATTAATGAACATAATTCACATTATATTGAAATTTCAAGTGCATAATTCTAATAAGTTGCATAAACAACAGAATATCTGTGAGTCTAAATAGTAAGAGGATCAAGGGAAGTTATATTCAGAACACCTAACATGTCAATACGTGACACATGCATTTTAACTGCCTTTCAGATTATAAATACATAAAGCAATTTTAAATAACTTTCAGTGAAATGCTGTGTTTCTGTCATTTGACACTCAGCACTATCTATTGGACTTTTTCTCCAATTTATCCAAATGTGTCAGATTATACATTCTGTCACCTATCTATTCTGACCAAAGTTTGTACTTGATGAAGATTATAAGAGTTATGTTAGCTCAATGTTTGAACTGTGGGGTATTTGGTGCTCTCTTGAGCTTGGTTGTTTAGACCAGGGCTTTTCAACCTTTTTACTGATTGTACCACTTTTAGGATATGGCAATATTCGAGTACCACCTAGCAAGGTGTCAAAAACTTGGTGACAAAAAAAAAACCTGTTCAAAGTTGCAATTGCACTGAAATGACTTATGACCATTTTTCACACTTATGACCATTGCAGCAACAGGGTCATGTGATTTATATTTGGATGCTTGGCAACTGATTCATATTTATGATGGTCACAGTGTCCCAGGGTCATGTGATCCCCTTCTGCAACCTTTTGACAAACAAAGTCAATGGCAGAGCTGCTGGTGGCCAACTGCTAAGGCTGGACTTCCTTCCCTCCCTTCCTTTTTCTCATTCCCATCTCCTTCTGAAGGAAGAATTTGAACCCCCCCATATTTTCCCTCTTCCATATATTGATCAAACAAGGAAAGGCCTCCAGAGACAGAAAAGACAAGCTGCTGAGTGAACTAGCTTAAAAAGGCACTTCCCCTTTAAGAATTAGCTACTGGCTAGAAAGGAAAGTAAGGAGCCCAGCTGGCACTTAAAGAAGAAAAAAAATGTAAGTACTGGCTGCCGGCTAAGGCAGCCTCCCCAAATGGCTCCATTCATAAGTAAAATCTGCAGCTCCAGAGGACTCTCTCACTGTAAGTCTTTGCCTGTGCTGGCTCTTTCCCTTCCCCACTACACTTGGCTAGGCAGGGCTGCGTACCACCTGCCACTCATTAATGTACCACAAGTGGTACGTGTACCACAGGTTGAAAAGCCCTGGTTTAGACATCCATGAACACCAGCTAGCAGTCAGAACACCTGATGAAAACTCCTTAATTTCACAATTCATGGACAGACCATAGTTTCTTGGAAACTCAGCATCATAGACCAAGCTAAATCCCAATCTCAAAAAATGCTAGAGAATTCCTAGAAGCCTGATACTCCCGACAAATGTGCCATCCACGGTCATATAGAGAGAAACAACATCTACATGCTGTTCAAAAGAGATAATCAAAAAGCCAAAAAGGAAACAAAAAAAAATCAAAATACTTCCTCACCAGCAATCAGCAGAGATTAAAACCAAGATTAGCACTAGACCAGGGGTAGGCAACCTTGGCTCTTTTATGACTCATGGACTTCAACTCCCAGAATTCCTGAGTCAGCATAGCTGACTCAGGAATTCTGGGAGTTGAAGTCCATGAGTCATAAAAGAGCCAAGGTTGCCTACCCCTGCACTAGACCAACAATCAAGAAGTAAACAATACCCCAATCAAGGAACCATCAAGTCAGGCAAACAAGCTAACAGTAAACAATAGCCTAATCAAGGAACCACAAGACGACTCCCACCTATACTGACAGGGCAAGCCCCTAGTATATAAAACGAGCAAACATTTTCTAGTATTGATGATATTATCTTGTTTGGTAATGAAACCAAGCAACTAAGCACAGTGAGCACCAAGGACCCTACATAATCTATTATATTTGAAGGGGATCAAATCTGCGAGACCTAATCTTTAATAAAGGTATTTTGAACCAAACATTTAGGATATCGTACACAATATATTTGCTTTATTTTTCATGATTTTGATATTCTGAAATCCCTGAGGAAAGATGTAATACTGGATTCTTTCCATTGCTTTTGTATTTTAATTAGCATTTGCTCATAAGACTTGATTAACCACTGGCCATCCCCTCCCCCCCAATATTGGTTGTATTGTGTGGGTATCTAGTCTGATGCTCACCACCAGATTGGCATGCTTTTTTCTGGGCAATTGAGCAAGAATTGATCAGAATGGTCATTGTGGAAATTGAAATTTATAGTTTTACTTTTTAATGGAGCAAATCGAAGATTAGTAGAAAATATGGATTTATAAAAGAAAAGAACGTTCTGTTTATGGTTATGTTGAGTGTGGATGTGTTTAAGAAGAGATTGGGAGAGAGATTTTTCTAAAAAAAAATTCTCAATTGTGTTCCCCATATTCAAAATAGTTGATCAGTTGTGTATGAATTATATTGTGTTTGGAAAATTAGGTTATTGATATTTTAATTAATACCAGAAACATCATAATATTCTTCCTAGAAAAAAGTCCCACAAACTCAGTGTGACCTGCATGATTGTACTATAAGTACTGTTTTTCTACCTATACATCATTTTAAGACATCTAGCAGTCTAGGGTAAATTTAACAATAAACAGTTAAATACAGTAAATTGCAAATATTATTAATTCAGCTTCTTAAAAAGATTGGTGAAAAAGGTGGTTTTAATTTTTGTAATGAGATTGTAGAATCTAAATGTGGAAATCAGTTCATAAATATGAAGCAATGCAAGAGAAGCCCCCCCCCCCCCCCGTCTGCTTGCCACAAAGCTGGACATCTGACATTGAGGCATTTTTATGGAAGCTTTTCTTGCTAAATGCTTAGTCAGGTTATTCTAAAATTCCTATGGCATGAGAGAATGGAAATTGATGAAATGATAAATAGGGTCTCGGAATCATTAAATGGATCCATGGTCATAATCATATCCTAACTAGCTACCTAGATATAGACATTTTCCAGAAATGTCATTAGAAAAAAAATACTATTACTGAGAGTGGACCAGCATTTTGAGGAAAATGGAAATATGAAATACATAATTTTGAAATGTAAAGAGTTTAAGATAAGTTGTGTTAATTTATAATTGTATGAAATATACTAATTAAATGTTCTCGGTACAGTGGAGCATGTATTTTTATGAGAAAGTTAATGTTAGTTTATAGCTAGTTTAAAATAATTTAAATTTTGATAAATTCTAAATAAATAGAATTACAGATAGTTGAATTCTGAGAAATATGAAATCTACTTACCTTTTCTGGGCAAAGAGAAACCAGCAGCCAAATAGAAAAAAAATCACCACCACTATAATAAAGCTTTACATTTTTAATATATGCAACAAATATTGAAAGCACATATTTTCAGGAAAAAAGAGTCTGAGAGTAATGTAGGAAAACCCCCCAAAGTTGAGAATATATGTTTTGCTATATAAAATGTCATATAATCGGTATTTCTGGATCTGAAGTACTGTCATCTTCAGTTTTACTTACCCATTATTTTTAACCTTTTTGAGAACTAAGGTTTTGCCTTTCTTGAGAAAAACCTCTCTATCCTTTCTAGTTCTAGATTATTTTGTATGGTATAACAATTGTATTATGTTTTTTTTAAAAAATAGGAAATGCTTCATAATACCTTTACAATTTTTCTGCTTTGAGTTATCTAAAACAGATCACTTTCATTCCATAGAAATTGACCTAGTTCAAGTTCCAGGCTCATTCTGTAATGAGTAGAAATAGAATTGTAGGTGAATTTCAGGAAAAGTTGGTCAAGCTGTCAACCACAGAAAGAGTCATTTGATTATTCTACCACCAGAAGAGTAGGATGGAATATGATGAACCTATTAAGGCAGCTTTTCTCAAAAAGTAGGTTGTGACTTGCTAATGGGGAACAGGTCATAAAGCATTAGATGAAGCATCACTATATAATGTTTTTCCTTGCAAGTTCTTTCTAAACAAGCTTACTAGTTTCATCCAAAGGAATGCTGAATATAAAGCAGTGTGGTGTTGAAGGGTGCCCGAGTATTATTTTTTGTTTAATTGTATAATGTTTAGCAAGTTATAACTTCATATTCTACATATGAATTTTTTAAAACTTGTGATATTAATGTAGACTTTGGTTTATATGTACAAATGGGTGCTAACTTTTAATATATTCTTTTGCATCTCCCTTTTCTTTTGTGTAGGTTGCACAAAGTATCGAAGATCATCATCAAGAAGTAATTGGTTTTTGCCGAGAAAAAGGCTTTCATGGTTTGGTTGCATATGATTCAGATTATGCATTGTGCAACATCCCTTACTATTTCAGTGCCCATGCCCTAAAATTGAGCCGTAATGGAAAAAGCCTCACAACAAGCCAATACCTGATGCATGAAGTTGCCAAGCAACTGGACCTGAATCCAAATCGATTTCCTATTTTTGCTGCTCTTTTAGGTAGGTAAAATAACACACGACAGTCTCTGTATACATGTGTGTGTATATCCTGAAAATTTGTTAAAGGGAGACTTGTATGTTTGTAATCATAAACAGTGAATATCCTGAAAAATTCCATTGAAATCTATGCTTTAGCTATTTGGAAATCAGCCTGCTTTAATTGGAAAAGCCCAAACCAAAATTTTCATATCACTTAATTGAATGTTATATGAAATCTACCTGCAATTAAAATTTCTTAATTTAATTGGATGAGATTTATAAATGCAATCATTACTATGAAGGAATAAAGTTTACTAGAAAAGGAGAGAATTTTGGTCCTGAGTACTTTTAAAAATGAAGAATGTATTTGTATAGCAAATTCTAATATCCTATAAAATAATTCTAGAATAAAATAAGATAAATAGGGAATGTCAACAAAATAAAAACTATCCATTAAAATAGAAATCTTTAGAAGGAGTTGTCTATAGAAGGAGCTGTACAGATGTGTGGGATTTTGTGCTGATGGCAGTAAAAAAAAGGCAGGAGTATGCTGCTTTACATACAGACCGAAATACTGTTTAACTTACAGTTAGGTGTAACTGCCACCAAATTAGCTAGAAATTAAAGCATTTTATTCACTACAGTACACTCTTGTTGAATAGACACTTAGTACAATGTAGTATTACATTTCTATATATGAATAGCTCAATTCTAATCAAAATCTAACTGAATAAGACCAGAAATAGTGAAAGAATGGTTATTCCAACTATATATAAATGCTAATTACTAAGCTTACGCTAGTATCTGCAGCAGCAAATTTGTGTACACATATAGTACATAGAAATTGAGTTAATGATTTAGCTTGCTATAATGCTAATCAAGATGTATTTGTTTGCATATAATTTATTTGAAGATTTCAACAGGTAAGTTTATTGTTGGCAATAACCCTAATTTTAAATAATAGCTTCAAGGTATTTGTCAGCCTTATGAGGTATACCAGACAGGAAACACAACCATATGAGCTAATTCTATTTTATTGTAAGGTTATATTAACAGAATCTTGCAAGTGTGAGAGAAAACCCCATCTTTTTATAGCCCTAAAACTAGGCATGCCCTACTCACATTCCTGCTGTGGGACCAGCTGCCTTTTATCTGATTGTTCCCTTACTTGCCCTGTGTTCCAAAGGTTATTCCCACATACCATTATACTACATTGATGGACTGATTTATTAACAATATTTGTTAACCCACCCCAATCAACATGAATTCTGGGCAACAATAGTGTAACACAAACTTCAAAATTCAAATTACATACCAGTGAAAATCAGTAAGTAAAGATACAGGCAATGACAGATTGCCAGATTCAATGAAAGACTGAAAACATCCCAAATTGCTTTAACTTGCTTATGGAATATAAGGAGAGTTGGGACTGATAATACTACTGGGAGAAGGATATCTCATTAAGTAGAAAGCACCATTGAGAAGGCCTATTGTCGGATCTGCATATTTTGTTCCTTATGAGGAGAAGGAACACTCTCTAAATGTTCTTACCACAGACAAATTCTATTTGGACAAGGCTCACACAAATCACAAGAAAATAGCCAATTCACAGAAGAGAAATCAATGATGCTTAGAAAAACTTATTTATTTATAAAACATATTGTTCAAACACATACATAAACATATACAAAATGAGAAAAAGGCACTCATACACCCTAAACACAAAGACAGCCTTTTTTGCTCCATACTAAGAGAGTCATCCTACAAATACACCCTCTAACAGACTCTGGTTCAAATTGTTTGGGTAACCAGTTAGGTATTGGCAAAAAAGATACAGGGAAAAATCTTAAATCAATTTTTGATTTAGTGTTTGAATAAGCAAGCGGCCACCACAAAACTAGATATACACAGATAGCTTTCAAATAGATCAGTTCTTCAGTTTTGTGTTTTAAAAGATGAAGACAAGAATGATAACTGGTTGATGCTATCAGCAAAGACAAGATGGAATTTCTAGAAAAGACATTGTACAATGTAGCTTACTTTGTGAATCTAGTTAGTATAAGGTTTGTAAAGCTCTTCTTGACTTTAGGAGTTGTCAATAGCAGCAGTGATACTGTATATCCTTTTTCCTGGAATAGTGACGCCATCTGGATTACTGAATTTAGCATTAGTCAGTGATATATTTCTTATTTAGCTGTTTTCCACAAGAAAATGAGGATCAAGAAATGTTTTAATACAGGATTTCCTGACTAAGAAGGCAATACTGTATTGGAGCTGAAAATATCAGTGACTCCGGTATCCCTACTAAATGTACTGTATTGCTTAAACAAAAGTGGAATTTTTGTATGATTGATAAGGCTTGCCTTCCATCTTATTTCTATGTTGGTCACTTAGTTCTGTCTGTTTTTCCAACAATTGCTGAGTACTTTGATGGAAGTAACCAGTAGTATTTCAGTATGTTTTGATATGACTGAAAGTACTGATTCAGTAACATATGTTTTCTCTTAAACTGGAACATCTTTGACAGTGAACTTAAGTGTCTTGTGTATTGTCTTCATTATCATCATCATCATCATCATAGACCTCATAGCCATTTAGTTAATGTTTATATTTTCTGTATTATGGGATGGTCTATCTCTATTTTGCTTTCTGCCTTCTAGAGTGACCCCAAACTCTGACAGAAAAGTTCTTACAAGTATGAGAAGAAGACAAGATTGCAGTTGGTGTCAATATTTTACCATCTGAACCTACACTGTTTGCATGGTAGAACAACAGTACCATGAGGATAGTACATAATGGAACTATGAGTATCATCACGTTTTAATCAGATAGATTTGTTTTAGATGTTAACAAAAAAGTTGAACATCAGCATTTCATCTTTGCTGATTGGCAGTATTAGAAAGTTATGCATTAATCCCAGAAGTATGGGTAGATCACATATTGGAATGCTGTGCTGCCTATTCTATACTGATGCAGAACCATAATTTAAACTTTGGTATATCACCACCACAGAAGTAGAGGTATTGGAAGAAGGGAAGCTTGTGTGTCTCGTTTCCTTCTTCCTTCGTACTAAGATGCTTACACAGCTTGGAATGGTCTGAAAACTATTCAGTTTTTGCCTTGGTGAACCATAGAAAATCTTTAGATGTTCAATTTTTGTTTTATGATTGTTAGGATTAGCAGAGCCCCTGATGTTTGTTACATTATGTAGCTTGGGAATTGTTTCATTTTGTTGAAGTGGTCCATGTCTGAAGATCTTAACTCCTAAACATTATTACTTGGAAATAGATTTCAGTGATAGGGATTTTACTTTCAGATGAACATACGCAAGAATTAGAAGTGATATTAGAAAAAATATAGATTAATTATGTCTATTAACATAATGGCATTCCATGATTTGGGAGTAGAATTTGAAGCTAATCTATCCAGCTTCAGTAATTCCAAGCACTTATTTAAGTTAACGCCTACGTGGAGATTCATCTAACTATATAAACATACTACTTAAAATAAATTACATTCATATTCTTACAGTTTTAAAAAGTTATGTTGACCCTGGTTTTAATACTGTAAATAGGATATTTTAATTTTCCAGATATTGATGTAATTCATATGAGTATGTATTGTATTGTATATTTTAGGTAATCACATTCTACCTGATGAAGATTTGGCTTCATTTCATTGGAGTTTACTTGGTCCAGAACATCCACTGGCCTCTCTTAAGGTAGAACTTCAATACAATTTGTTTCATATTGAAAAAAATAACAGGATACAAATAATCCATAATGTGAGGCATCTTTTATTATTTTTGGATGTTTCCTGAAAAATAGTCTACTTAATTAGAAGAAGTGACAAAGACTGATAGAGTACTAATGTCGAGATAAAAGATTAAAACAGCAGTTACTTGCTTTAAGGATTTTTTGGCACACATGCACTAAATTCTAAATCCTGTTTTTTCTCATTTCAGTTCTCATTCTCTCATTCTAGATAGAACCAGCAGTATGTTTAGACCTTTTGATTTTCACTTTTACTCCCCTTTTATTTAACAGTCTGAAAAAATGTTTTCAAGTATACTACATATATTTATAAAAATACAAAATTTAAAAGATTTGTGTAACTATAAATTATCTTATGAAGATCCAAACCCCTTTAAAAATAGAGCGCTTGTATGTTGATGAACCAGAGTTCATGAGTTAGATATTTGAAAGAACAACTGTGGATTGGGAAGAACTGGATTTGACTGGTTATGCCTCCCTTCTAATCTGGTTTGGCAGCTAAAAGATAAGTTAAATTAATTCAGTTAGATTAAAACATTTGAAGTATTTTTCCTGTTATCTATAACCCAACATTAAAAAAAAAACCACCAGCAAACTGGTATTTCACAAATAATTTGGAAAAAGTCCTTTGAACCCTGCATGAAGACTAGCACCTATCTGCTACTCATTAAAGAAGTCTATTGCTTTCTAGACTTCTAAGTGAACCTGAAGAAATCGCAGCTATGTAGGAGTCATATTTACATTAACTAATAGATTTTTTTAAAGCAGCTGCAGCTTTTCCCCCCTATCCTTATTTAGTAATTTGAAAAATAATAGATTTCTTGAATGCGTAGTAGTGAACTGCACAGAAATTTTTCTGAATTAGTTTTCAAAATATGCATATTCCTAATATAGCTAGTTGTTTAATTCAGATTTTGTAGAATTTTCTAGTTTCTCAACTGGGCATATTTTTTACAGTGAAAGAAGTACTTATGGAAAGAAAGTGTAGTAGGAACTATAGATCCCTTTATGGTTTTTAGATTCTCTCATTCTCTTATTTCAGTTTTTAAAATACTATTATGTTGAATAATGGCCATTTGTACCCTGAGGAAAACTTCCATTTCAAGAATGATTTTTAAATAGGATATATTGGAAACACCAATCTTAATTATTAATAATTCTCTGTTAACATTTACTTGAAAATAAGTACTATTGATGATAGTGGAACTTGATTTCAAGTAATTGTGCTTATTATAGTTGCCTAAGCAATCTAAGACTAATACAGCAACACAAGTTGAAAAAAGATACTTATTTTATTTTATTTATTCAACCTTAACAAAAAAAATCTTGGAAGAAATAGAATACTCTTAGTCCAGTCCTCCAGCATCACAAGATCACAAGCATGATAAGCCATGGCATCACATGTAGATAGGATACTTCAAATCTGCATGCAGGTTGCTTCACTTGATTTTACTATATATTGATGGGGCAATTTACTTTCTGATCATAAGCACCAATAAAATGCTTTTATTGGGAAATTCCACACAATGCATTGTACTGAAAAGGGGATCCAATGCGTGCAGGATTTAATATATCTATTTAGTATACCTTATTGAGTCAGCAAGTTTTAGTCACTATCCAGCAGCCGATTGCCTTTTCTTCTTTTGTAATTCTGAACAGAAAAGAACACCAGTTCCCATGTCTCAAGATGGTGGGCCAAACCTTTTGCAACAAAGCTCTTAACTCTTTGTCAACGAAATTGAGGAGTAAAAGCATGTTTTGATTTCTAAGTAGTTTATTAATTTAGAGATTCAATCAGAAGAAATATGGACAGCTTTGTATATATGTTTATATGTCTCCTCTGATGTACAAAATGGAATAGAGTAAATCTATAGCAGCAAAGAGAGATGTTTGTTTTAAGGGAGTTGTATCCTTCCCGGTATTACCTTTTGTAGTTATTTTGCTGTGTGCAATTTTACTTTGAGATCAGATCTGATTTCATGAGTTAAATCTGTGCCCAGAGATGTGAGCAAGGTAAATAAGCAACAGTAACTGCCCATTTCCTGTATCGTCATATTAAAATTTTATACCACAGAGGTCTTAATTTATAATTAAATATGGATTTAGAGGTTTACATTTATGGATGGCTGTATTTTTCAAAGATGAAACTTGCCTAGTAAAAGCATACGAGGTTGTAGAGAAGGCCTGATACAAAGGTATTAATATTGCAGCAAATTCTTTTTCGCATTATAAAATTAACAAAAAAGGAAAATGCTAAAAGGAATTTATAGCATTTGTTTCACTCCATTGTTTTTTTAAACTTGGGATCATGTAGACAGAAAGAGAATATAGAAAAATATTTTTTTAAAAAACTAGAAACCATGGGGACTTGAGTTTTTATATATTGGTTCTTCAAGAGGAAAAGTGGAAACTTTAGAAAACTAAATGCAATCTGGACTTTGTCACTTTAAGAAGATAAAATGAATTATGCATAAATTATATTAAAATTGAAAATACCTATTCTTCAAGCCACAGTAATTATACTCCCAAGGTTACTATGCTTATATTTTGGTTAATCAGAATGTTGTTATAAATATGAATGAATAACTATTTTATTTATGTTTTGATACATAGTTTATTAGATTATTTCGGCCCATTTATAGGCTGATCGTAGTTTGAGATTGGGATATTTGATGGATTTGATTGTGCTATATATATTCATTTCATTTATATTACAGTACTTTTATACCACCCAAGAATGGATGTTCTTTGGTTTGTTCAACAATAAAAGTTAAAATCATAAATAAGAATGGAACCAAAATTTAAAAGAAAAGCAACAACATAAAAGCAGCATATGACAGAAATAATAAATGGTATATTTGGCTTATGTAGGCAGCAAGTTTACTCATCCATCTGTTCTGTCCTCCGCCCAATACAGCAGAGAGCTATGTAAAATATAATATAGCTATTAAAATGATTTTTAAAATTATAGCTTTAGATTTTCCTGTTTTAGTATACCTCAAAAACAGCATTTTTTCACTTTTTTATGCTATAACAGTGTTAACATCAAAAAATGGCTTATTTCACACTTATTAAATATTATATGTTTTAGTGCCATATGTGACTACAGCCATTGTTGTTTCTAAACCATGATTTATAACTTAATATATTGTGTTAACCAGATCACTAAGCCTTGTTTGAATGGACTAGCTCAGAAGGAAGCATGAATACAGCCATTGTCTGATATCTGATTACTTCAGATTTTTTCATTCAGGATCAATAAGATACTTTAGTGTTTTGCAAACCTGGATAATTTTAGTCTTGTTACTTTTACTGCATGACATATTTTTCTACATTTGCTACATATAATGGGTTTCTACATTTACAAAAGAAAAAACACATACTTGAATTTAGCAATATCATGAAGTATTTATGAATATATATTTTTGCTTATAAAGGGTCTTACTGGATCTGAACACTATTAGTGTCTATGAGTTTGAGATACTTTGCCAGACTCTCTGTACTTTATGGGCTACTGTAATTGAGCAGCAGTCTGTTGGCACATACCTTCTCCACACTAAAGTCTATAAATATTTCTAAAGTAAAACATATTAATGAATAGAACTGGTGCTGCAACTTGTCTATCCTCTAACATTACTGTGAAGTTCTTTGTAATGAACAAATGACATTCTATTTTTAGCAACATTCTCCTAATGTACTCAATCTAGTCCCTGTCTGATTTGGAAAAGCATGAAATAGCATGCATTGATTTTCATGCCATCATGATAAGATCATATGAATCAGTGCAGCTCTTGTTTGACTGATTACGGCAGTTCCTGCTATTGTTGAATTATTTATGGCTTCCTCAAAGTTCCATTTTTATTGTATAGTAAGAACATTGTATATGAAATTATGCAACCTGTATGTAGATTATCATATAAAAGTTATACAAGCATGTAACCTTTAATCCTCTATCTTCAGTTCTAAAATTAATCCATTTTGTCATTGGTTGTACTATATTAGTTTTCCTTACTATAATCTCTATTGGTTCCCTTTTCTTTTTATATTGTTTTTAAGCTTCTGTTAACTTCAGAATGATTTTGTTCTTTTGCTCCTCTTTATTACCCATATTTTTATGTTGTTGCCTTTGTTCCCCTAATACTTACATTCTCTGTAAACTAAATATTCATTCTTTTTATGTGTTTTATGCCTTGCTGCTTCATTAGAACCTTTTACCACTATAAATATGTCTTGACTCCTTCCATATTTTTAAATGGGTGATGAAAACTCATTTCTTCACTGTGCGATTCTTCTGCTGATCTCTCATTGTTACCATTTTTAACCACTGCCTTTTCCTCATGTGTCTAGGCATCCACTTGAAAAATTTAATGCTTAAGTTGCTGGTACATAATGCCGTTTGTTTAGACACTTTGAGAAAAAAAGAACTATACTGTATATGCATTGTGATGAAATATACATATATATGTATACACACATATATATGCAAATTTTCTTCCTCCATAATGTCATTGCTGGAAATAGCTCTTGGAGGAGTCCTGCTGGTCAATTAATGTTCCAGTGGATTTGCATTTAGGAGGCAATGCAAATGTCTCCATTCCTTAACAGGAAGTATCTTTCTGTAAGACTTCATCATTTCATATTGCAGATGTGGGATTTTATGTTTCGTATCTTCTTCCATACTCAAGATGTTCCCTCTACAAAATAATGTAAAATGAAACACTAAATTAGAAATCTTTCAAACCTGTAGCTTTGTATGCAGAATTATTTATATGAAGAGATATACAGACAATGAAGCCCACTATCTAGAGTTCAATACAACTATAGCATAATTGTATAAAATGAACTCAAATGAATACTATCACGTGCTGTTTCTTGTAAGCAGGACAGGAGAAATGTTGGATAAATAAATAGGGAAAGTTATACAAAACAAGAGAATGAAGTTGCCCCGAAGGATTCTGTTTTCTATGTAAAATATGCTGTTAGGAGATAATACAGTGAACATGACAGTTTGTTTTTGTCTGTGAACATGCTTGCTCATTTATTTTCGCAGAAAAGGAGAACCCAACACAACATGTTTGAATTAAAGATTTTAATTTAATTAATTTAATTAAAGATTTTGAGATCAAGAACTTTCTAGTTGACCTTTCTCCCTCACCACCACCCCCTCCCGCGCTTGTGTAGAGTGGAAGAGTTGCTTACTCTTGTCAACATGCGTATTGATTTAGGAAACTGTTAGCAAATAGTCTAATCAAGGCAAGAAGACATAATGCTTTTTTGAAACAGAAACAAAATAATATTTGGTATTGGTGCAGTGATTAAATATATTAAACCTTACATAAATATAATCTTTGGGGAGTTCAACTCAAATGAGTGCTTTGCAATCAAATTTGTTTCTCATTGTTCTTAAACCACATTTGTTGTAGTTTGCTTTCCTGTTTTACATTTTAGACTTAACAATTTTGGCTATATTCTCAGTAACCTTATTAAAACTTGACATTCATTTTAAAATCATCTAATGAGCTTACACATGAGCATACTTGTTTTTTTTGTTTTTTTTTTGAAAAATCTGTAACCATTTTCTTTTACATGATCTTCTCTTTGGCTGTGCTTTATGTCCTTTATGAACTTCAGAGCATCCTCATTGTGCTAGCAGAACTTTTTGAAGTATTTCTTCTAGTAGTTATAGAATAAAACTCTATTCACTGCCTGTCTTTTTCAGCCACTTAATCTGCTGCTGCTGCTACTTTCTTTTGTGGACTTCTCGGTTCCAGTTACTGGGTAAAAAAAATAAATCTTCTCCTGGATTGCAGAATTCTCCTTTCAAACTTCCATTGTCCAGGTGTGATGTCACTTCCTCCACCATAATTATAGTGCTACCCAGTTAGATTTCTTTTTTAAAAAATAAATCACTACCCATTTAAGTATGCTTTGTAACTGACTGCTATGCTATAAGTGCTTTTGTTACAGCATCTCTATGTTGTGGCTGTAAGAACTGTACCATAATGAATTCTGCCTTTCAATTTCAATAGAAATGTGTTTTCAGAATTGATTACAATATGAAGCAAATCTAAAGTTGATGACTGACAAAAATTGTTGCCTATGATGTTGAATTTCTGATAACTGTAATAATGGACAAAGTATAGGTATCTTTTTAAAATTAAAATAAAAAAACTCTTAAATCAGTGAGCATTTTTAAGTGGTATTTCATTAAAAATATCCCAAATAAAATTAAAGTCCAGGTTATTCCCTTCCTATAATCTGATCATAGTGATACTTGTTATAAGTTCTTTTCCATTCATTACTAACTTATTTTGGAGGTTTTAAAAAAGGAGAAAAAGAAGTGACTTTGACAATTAAAATTTTAAAACTTGTCAGCCTATAATTTTCTGACAAATACTGTTGAAAAAGAGTTTATATTAAATGCAGTTGGTACTATTCAAATAGTGTGTTTTGGGGTGAAATGGAGTCAGTAACTGAAATGGATTTATCTTCCTGCATCCTGAATGAAATATGCACTCTGGAAGGGAAAGAGACTATAGGAAAGAAAAGCTGTGGGAGAGTAGAAGCCACTTCATCCAATGTTTGATATCACTCAGTGTGGCTTTGGGTTTTTTACCTTTCTTTTCTTTAAAAAATAGTTTCTTCACCTTATGTTATTAAATAGTTTTACATTATTACATTAATTGTTTAAAATTTCTTGTACTTACAGAATTTACTTTATTCTACACTTTGATTAAACCTCAAAATTGTACTTAAACCAATATTGATTTTCCAGTGCACTTGGTAATAATTTTACTTTGTAAGCATAAATTCACATAGGAATCACACCATGTTGGTATGGCAAAATAATTTTGCAAATAGTTATCCATAAAATATGTTCCAAGAGTTCATTGAAAAGGTAGCCTTCTTAGGCAGCTATTGACAATATGATAGAACTCGTAGATTATGTTAAAAAGTTCCTCTAAATATGTGCCGAATTCCAAAAGTTTGAAATTATCCTAGTTATATCACCAACAAGATTTGTAAGATTTTGTGGCTGTTGTGAGGCCTGTGTCTTAAAAAATGAAACTGTGTTCCCTTTCGCTTGCTGTTCTGGAGAGCAAGGTATTTCTCCCCACAATAATCTAATGTTTTAATAGCTCTTTGGTGTATTTTTATAGGTCAGTGCACTTCTTTTTTGCATCCTTTTCAAGTTATCAATCTGAACCTCCAGTTGCTGATAGGAAAAACTAAAGGTCTTTCTCCAAGACCCTGTTTTTATAGTAATATACTTCATTACTTGGCAAATACAAGATTCAGGCACATCAATTTAGCCAAAGGTCACCACCATTGGCAGCCTCAAGATATTTTTTTTCTTACTTAGCAGTTTAATTTTTTTTTCTTTTAATTTTTGCTGGAAGTAAACTTTCATAAATACCTGAGATAAGACATTGTAATCACAATTCTCCTTGATATGAGAGATATTTTCAACCTTATTGCCCATATTTATTCATGTTTTCAGTATGAGCCCCTTTTTCTAATAAAAGGTATAGTGAAGATACCGAACTATTAGAGAGTGATAGGAGTGGACATACTCATATTTGAAATATGGTATTGCTTAATGTAAGCACTGCTTCTAAAAAGATATATGCATATCTGGGTTGAACAAAGATAATTTGTCTTTTTCATGCCATGCTTTAGGAATTCTGCCTATGTTACTTTTTATTATTTTTCAGGATTATGCTATTAGTTATTCACTTTGATATTTGTGAGATTCCACATTGGTTTAAAACTTGAAAAAGTGACACTTGAAAAAGAACTAGATTTAATGAATTACACATGATTTGGAAAGTTGTGCCAATGTGGGGAATGTAGATATTTCTGTACTCAGAAATTGTTTAAGATTCTTCTTTGGTTAACAAGACTGCAATTGGCTTGTGGTTTTGAAGTTTCTTAAATTTTTGTTTAAACTCCTGGGACATCTCTAATATAGCCATTTGTCTGAAATGGTATAGGATTTCCTGCCTGAGCAGGGGGTTGGACTAGATGACCTCCAAAGTCCCTTCCAACTTATTATTGTTGTTGTTGTTGTTGAAGGTTGTAATATACTGTATGTATAGTGCTTGTCAACCATAACACTGTTCTATAATAGCAACTTCATAATATAATTTGTCTTTCTTACATAATTTGTATATGTTTTCTTGACTGAGCAGCCCATGTAAATAAAATAGAAGAATAAAAAATGTATAATCCCATCATTATAAACATGACACTCATGACAGAATTAACATAAATATTACTCAGTTCCAACTGCTT
The DNA here is from genome assembly GCA_023970755.1 of Azemiops feae. Classification (NCBI taxonomy): domain Eukaryota; kingdom Metazoa; phylum Chordata; class Lepidosauria; order Squamata; family Viperidae; genus Azemiops; species Azemiops feae. Next base: position 892,605 of record JALGBA010000170.1, on the reverse strand, counting down.
GTAGAAAAAGCCAGGTGCTTTCTGTTTCAGTGTAGAAATTAGATGACATCTGGCTGTCTTAGTGAAGATTGTTCCAGAATGGCAGAGATACCACTGAGAAAGATAGCTTCCAATCATACCCACTAATCTTTCATAGAGGAGACCTACAGCATTCCTGAAATTGGCTTAGCAGGACAGATAGATTGCATTTGCAGTGATCCTTTGGGAACCTTGTCCCAAACCACATAGAGCTTTGTAAGTCATCACCATCACCAATAACTTGAATTGTATTTGGAAACTAAATAACAATCAGTATTGTTTTTCCTAGCATTTGCTCTACATGTTTCAGGATCTGCTTGTTTTTGCATTATGCTTGCTTAGTTCTTAGGGCAGGGGTAGGCAACCCAAAACACTCAAAGAGCCACTTGGACCCGTTTCCCACCGAAAACAAAACACTGGGAGCCGCAAAACCCTTTTGATATCTAAAATGAAGATAACACTGCATATATCCTTTTTTACCTTTATTATATATATATATATATATAAAGGATTTATGCAGTGTTATCTTCATTTTAGATGTCAAAAGGGTCTCTTCCTCCCTCCCTCCCTCTCCCTCTTTCTGCCCTTGGTCTGCCAGTCCTCTTCCCCCACTCAGTGTGTGTGTGTGTGAGAGAGAGAGAGAGAGAGGCAGGCACTTGAGCTTCCCCCCTCTCTCTCTTTCCTCTCTCTCTCCCTCTCTTTCTCTTTTTCTCTTCACCTTCCCCCCCCTTTACTAACAGAACCAGTTCACCTACCAAATCGTTTTAACTTCCTCTCTTAGAGATGGGCAATCAGGGATTCACCACATTCTGACAAAGAGAAATGCCAGCACCTCTCACTCAGCATCGATCCTGCTGCCGGCAAACGCTGTATGTTAGCAATATCTGGAGAACTACAGTTCATCCGCACCCTCCTGAAAGGCTCTCCCATCCATTGCAATGTCACACTTTGAAAGGCCCCTGACCCTCCTCCGCTTCAGGCCGACTGCACCTAGCAGGGAGCCTCAGTAGCCGGGGAGGAAGGGAGGAAGAGAGACAGACCATCTCCTTGCCGCTCACTTCCAATCCCAATGTGGTGAATCCTGCTTGGGATTTGGGACTGAGAGGGGGAAGATCCTGGCTCCCAAGCTGCCGGGACTTCCAACCACAGAGCTTGCTTGGCTTTGTTCCCAGCCAGCGTCGCGCGCGCAAAACAACAGCAACAAAATGCTGCGGTCGAGACTTGCCCGCCTGCCTGGCTCCCAGGCCTCGGTAGCCAATCATTTGAAGCGAGCAGCCTCATCCGTAGAGAGAGAAGAGGAGAGTGAGGGCGGATGACCTGAGTCTGTGGCAGGGATAATAAGGGTTTGGGAGATGTTAGCACGAAGGTTCCGTGTCTTTTGACTTACCTCGCCTTGCCCCCCACTGGTTCTTCGCCAGAACAAGTTGCCCTCTCTCTTTCTCTGTTTCTCTTTCCTCTCCCTCCCCCCCTCTCTCTCCAGATGAGGAGACAGAGAGAGAACGAAAGGCAGACGGCGCCGAAGGGGCGGGGAGGGGGATGGGGGCAGGAGGCAGCAGAAGGCGCTAAAAGGCGCCTGGGGCACCGCTGACTGGCCCGGGGAGACGCGTGGCTGGCTCGGCCGGGAAGGCCCAGGAAGCGATGCCACCGCCGACACTGCCGCGTGGCTAGCTCGGCGGCCCGGGAAGAGATGCCCCCGCTGGCTGGCGACACTGCCGCCCGGCCTGGGGAAACGCGTGGCCGGCTCGGCGGCCTGGGAAACGATGCTTCCGCCGGCAGCCGACACTGCCGCCCGGCCCGGGGAGACGCGTGGCCGGCTCGGCTGCCCAGGGAGCAGCCCGGGGACGGCCCAAGAAGCGATGCCCCAGCCGGGACTGCCGCCTGGTACAGGTAAGCCGGGGGGGCGCCACCTGCCCCACGGCTGCTTCGTGGCGGTGTTCCGCAGACCGGGGACCCCCTCCCTCCCCCCGCCACTGACCATCCGTCTCCGGCTCTGCTGCTGTTTGGCCAACGGTCGCGCTGGCTGGGCATTGCAGGGGCTGTTCTCCCTTGGCCGCGGCTTGCGGGAGGGCTGGCCCGTTCAGCGGAGGCTCTGGCGGGCCGCTCCCAGTGGGGATCCCGGAGCTTCCCCGCGTGGCTCCCCAGCCACATGCGCCTCGGACGGGGCCAGCCGGGGAAAGGGACTTCCTGGCCACCCTTCTCCCAGGGGGCAGGGCACCCGGGCGCAGGGCCAATCAGGAGCCCTGCGAGGGGGCAAGTCCGCATGAGAGAGAGAGATAGAGAGGGGAAGCGCAAGTGCCTGTCTCTGTCTCTCTCTGCAAATGGTGGAGGAGGCTCCGGAGCCGCAGGAGATGCGGCTCCGGAGCCGCGGGTTGCCGACCCGTGTCTTAGGGCAAAGCTATCACTGAATTATGGGACAAGAGCTTTTGTTTGTTAGCTGGCTTGTGATCCTAATTAACACTGAGAAGAAGTGACTGTCCAGTGGCAACTGGTATAACTTCCAGAATATTGGTATTAAGTGGCTTTTATTTCACAACATGCGATCTGTTGTATTTTGAACCAGCTTCTGGATAATATTTAAAGACATTTCTAAATAGATACAGTTACGGTAATCCAGTTTTGAGATAACAAGGGATGAATATGGCCCACAGGTAGTAAAAATCATTCCGAAAGGAAACCTATCTATTACAGGTAGTCTTCGACTTATAAGTTCATTTAGTGACTGTTTGATTTTACAATGGCACTGAAAAAAGTGACTTATGACCATTTTTTACAGTTACGACCTTTGCAGCATTCCCATGATCATGTGATTGAAATTCAGATGTTTGTCAACTGGTTCATACTTATCACCGTTGCTGTGTCCCAATGTCATGAAATCATCCTTTGCACCCTTCTGACAAGCAAAGTCAATGGGGAAGCCAGATTCACTTAACAACCGGGTTACTAACTTATCAACTGCAGTGATTCACCTAATAACTGAGACAAGAAAAGTCATAAACGGGGCAAAACTCACTTAACAAATGTTTCACTTAACAGAAATCTTGGGTTCAATTGTGGTTGTAAATCACGGACAACCTGTATTTAATCCACAGCCTCAAAATAATCCCAGATGACCTTGCAAAAAGTCCTGGCTACGGTAGTCCTTGCCTTATACCATTTGTTTAGTGACCGTTCAAAATTGCAATGGCACTGAAAAAGGGACCGTTTTTCACACTTAAGACCATTGCAGCCTCCGTGTTGTCATGTGATCAAAATTCAAACACTTGACAACTGATGTGTATGTATGACAGTTGAAGTGTCCTGGGGTCACATGATCACTTTTTGCAACCTTCTGACAAGCAGAGTTAATGGGGAAGCTAAATTCACTTAACCATTTTACTAACTTAACTGTAGTGATTCACCTAACAACTGTGGCAAGAAAAGGCATAAAATGGAGAAAAATTCACTTAACAACTGTCTTGCTTAGCAGTGGAAATTTGGGATCAGTTGTGGTCATAAGTTGAGGACCACCTGTACTTTATTTGATTGTGCAAAGGTGGGTCTAGGTAGAAAAAAATCCAAGCAATTTATCTGTTTTATTTATTATATTTACATGCTGCTCCTTTCACTATTTAGAGAGTCTTGTCTTTTTTTATATATAAATAACTCAAGGTGGTGAACATACCTAACGCTCCTCCCTCCTCCTATTTTCCCCACAACAACAACCCTGTGAGGTGAGTTGGGCTGACAGAGAGTGACCGGTCTAAAGTCACCCAGTGGCTTTCATGCCTAAGATGGGACTAGAAAGCCTAGCACCTTAAATTACTAGACCAAACTGTCTTTCAAACCTTATCAGAAAAGGCTTGAAGAAAACTTGACTACTGTCATTCCTAAAGAGGGTGCTAATCATAATTTTAAGCAGATCAACATTCTTAGAATATCAGGTCTGATGGGCCACATAGTATTTAGTTTATTAAAATATAACATGGAGCTTGTAGTTCGTGTTCTTCCTTCCTATCTACCTACCTACCTACTAAACAAAGAACTGGAATTTGGATAATTGATTAGAGTTTTGTATCTCCTCAATAGCTGGGGATGGGGGGGGGATCTTATTTTATAAAGGAAAGCTTACAAATAAAAAAAAGTTAAAGACTAGTGTAGAAATGAATCTTAATAAAACTTTTATATTTTTCCTGTCAAAGTCTTTTACTTTTTCTTCATCTTTTGTCTTTTGTTACTGGCTGGGCTCCTTGATTTTTCACCTCTTCTTTGCAATCTTTACTCCATATGAGGGAAATAGCTTGAAGAACTTTTACCTCAGGCTAGCTATGATGGAAAATGCCGTGTTTCCTCAGTTTCCTCAATTTCTGCTTTTTGCTTATTGCCTCTTCTAATGAGGGCTGACTACTTTTACCTTGTCTTTTTACTTTGCCTCTTGGCCTTTGGCTCTGTTTATTTAGGCTATTAGCATGAAACCTATGGTGGCAGAGTTCCCAGGTAGCCATCTTTTTCTTCCTTCTGGCCTCCTTCTTTACAGTGCTATTTGATTGGCAGCTAGGTCGCCTTGATGAGGAGAGCCAAGAAGGGAATGGGAGGAAGGAGCACAGGGGCTTAGAACCTGCTCAGGCGGTCTGTCCTTTCCCAGTTCCACTCTTTGAAAAATAATATGAAAACTGTGTGTGCAGCCAGATAATTGTCTGTCACATTTCTAATGAAACAAATTATCTTTGTTTCATTCATTTCAAGCAAATGAGTCTGGTGGTACAGTGGTTAAAGTGCAGTATTTCAGACAAATTCTGCCCACAACCTGGAGTTCGATTCTGACAGGGCTCAAGGTTGACTCAGTCTTTCATCCTTCCAAGGTCGGTAAAATGAGGACTCAGATTATTGGAGATAATATGCAAATAATACTTACATTATAAACTGCCCAGAGAATGCTGTAAAGCACTATGGAGTGGTATATAATAAGTCTTAAGTGCTATTGGTATGCTATTTTGCTCAGATCTTCTCCAAGCAGGTGGTGTCAGTGTCTCTCTGGCCCTACAACTTTAAGTTAATAGCTTTGGAAAGTGCTCAAGTTGAGCATATAAAATAAACAGTTACCTTTTGTTGCCTCACTAGGATTGTAGATGTGATCATAATGGGAAAGGCTTCAATCTCCCTCACCTTGTTCAAAACCTACCACAAATTTCTTAATGCTTTGCAATCTTGTGGGTGAGTTAATAACTGAAAATTATGGTTCCTGGTTCTACTTCTCTGACTATAAAAAGACTATTTGGAAGCAGATGGTCTTTATTTTATTTATTTTAAATATTTATTTATTAATCATGTAGAGCCACCCATCACATAGCACACAATTCTGGGTGGTGTACAACAATCAGTAAAACAACAAACATAAAAAACACTCATTAAATATAAAAATGAAAAATGCTATACAAAATTAAAATATACAAACCACATGAAAAGCGTAAAAATATCAATCACAGTGGAGCCATCTAAGAATGGCTGTACGATGTATTTTAATGTTGATTTTATATGTATGTATGTATGTATGTATGTTATATGACTCTTATTGACATAATCCTGAGTGATATTAATGTTGGAGTTACCTGACTTTGGAGTGAGTTGGGGAGAATGTTTCACACAACAGCTTGTAACATATGCAATTGGAAAATGGGAAATAGAATTGCTTTCTTAAGGAAAACCAATTTCTTATCTAATGTAACTTCCTGGATTAAATGCTTGGTTATAAATCTTTATCTATTTTTCTAACATGGCGAAGATGGAAGCAGAGAAAGTTGCTGTTTTCTTTAAAAATTGCTGTGTGACTCATCACATTCTTATATAGCAACTTTCAACATGTAAAGGCATGACTACTCAAACACAGTTTTAAGTCTTGAATGTAAAATAGCAATCATTGCTTGTTGCTGAATATAACCACTAGTAGGTAATTTGGGGTCCTTTCTCCTTACATAAGGCAAGATTCTGATTACCATATGTTGGCAACTATAATTACTAACGGATTTTTTCCCCTCTGGGCATTAACTTTATGCTGGAGCAACTGAATAGTTTTATAGCCACACTAAGCTGTTTAAAATGCAATCTTACAGTAGGCTATTTTCTACGGAGAATTCTTTTCTTAAGGGTGAATAGCGGTTGCCTTGCCACCCAGTTTTCTAAATGGATTCTAATGTTCCCTTTGCTTTTCAGGTAAGATTTTGCTCCTAGGTTTCTCTCCCCCCCCCTTCTCTCACACTAGAATTATAGATGTTTTAAAGGTCATTTTAATTTATTTTGCATTCTGATTTCCAACACAATAAGTGTTAATATTTCTTTTTAAAAAGATGGAGTTATTTTCATAAGTTTTGTACATTTTTGAGGCAATGAATCAGGGTTAGAATTGAAAAGATTACATTTCTGAAGCATATCTGACTATAGTTGGAATAAATTTAAATTATTATTTAAATATATTTTTTAATATTTTTATCAGGTATCAAGCAAATAAGCACAATACAGGTATTCCTCAATTTATGACTACAATAGGACTGGAATTTCTGTTATATATCAGTGCAGTCACAAAGCAAGTTATCACGTGAGCAGATCCAATCTTATTACCAATTGTACCATGGTCATTAAATCACACAATTAATTGTTAAATGTGATAGTATGTATACCTGGACAATCAGTAGATAGGAGTTTGTGCAACACAGAATTTTCTCAGAGAGAGGTCCAGATTAAGGAGACTGTGCAGTACCACAATAGATGGAGGGGGTAAGAGCTTCAAGGTAGCCATACCCTAGGACAGGGGTCTCCAACCCCCGGTCCGTGGATCGGCACTGGGCTGCAGCATGCCAGCAACTGGGCTGCACAAACAAGCAAAGCCCCATCCGCAGGATGCAGGCAGCACACAAAACCACGCCCTCTCCGGTCCGCGGAAAAACCTCTCACCATGTAACCGGTCCCTGGTGCCCAAAGATTGGGGACCCCTGCCCTAGAATCTCTCAAGATATTTATAGTAGGTTTGAAGGTTATAGCTTTAGTTTGGCAATATTCAAACTCGCGACGTCACGTGACATCGCGCAACGTATTACGACTTTTTCCCCATTGCCGGCAATGGGGTGGGTGCGGTTTCGGTGTGACCCATCCGGCCCGGGGGCCGGCAGTTTGACATGCCTGGTATAAGCAAATAAAAGGCTAGACTCAGCTGGATTTTGCTGTGTTCTTTTTGGCCTTGGGCCTGACATTAAATGAACCACATAGTCACTAAGCAAATCCTCCTGAACTGACTTTGCTTGTTGGAAGCCAGCTGGGAAGATTACAGATTATCATCACCTGACTGCAAGATGCTCCAACCATTGTACTGCTGTTGTACTGGGGCATACGTGACACAGCGTCCGCCAAGAAGTTCCTACCCCCCCCCCGGCATGTATTTCAACCGAAAGCGAAACCGTTGGAAGTATTGTGCCCATCGAACATGTTTCGGGGATAGGCGCCGCGGTGTCTGCAAGGCCTCAAGGTTTTTATGGTCCGTCCAGCGCTAACTTTCTGTCAGATGTCCTTGCCACACCCCTGGCTCCAACAAGAAACAAGCCGTTGAGTTCACAGGTCGGTTTATTCACGGAACGTTCTGGCATGCATTATTCACAGAAACAGCAAACAAAGTTAGCGCTGGGAGCAATCGCCTCCCAGCGCTCTACATATATGCCTCCCGACCGGCCCCACCCACCTAACCAGCATCCGGCGTGCGCAGCCAGGCAAGGATGCGAGCTTCCAGCTCTCTGCTGCTTCTCCACGCCGATCAGCTGTTTGGCGGGACGGCCACGGAGCTGTGCTCCGCAGGGTTCCCCTTCCAACATCCAGGTAACGGGGGAGGGAAAGAGCTGTCACTACCGTTTCTGTTGTTGGCCTCATCCGCTGCAGCCGGATGTCCCCAGCCATTGGTCTCGTCCCCTCCCCCCTCCCGTTAGTGTCAAGCCCACAGAGGCTTGGCAGTAAATGTGAATGGCAACCAAATGACAAAATTGCAACCATCTGACCATGGGGGTGGTACAACAATCATAACTTCAAGGAAAGGTCATAAGTCATAAGTCCTGAACTGACTTTGCTTGTTGGAAGCCAGCTGGGAAGATTACAGATTATCATCACCTGACTGCAAGATGCTCCAACCATTGTACTGCTGTTGTACTGGGGCATACGTGACAGAGCGTCCGCCAAGAAGTTCCTACCCCCCCCGGCATGTATTTCAACCGAAAGCGAAACCGTTGGAAGTATTGTGCCCATCGAACATGTTTCGGGGATAGGCGCCGCGGTGTCTGCAAGGCCTCAAGGTTTTTATGGTCCATCCAGCGCTAACTTTCTGTCAGATGTCCTTGCCACACCCCTGGCTCCAACAAGAAACAAGCCGTTGAGTTCACAGGTCGGTTTATTCACGGAACGTTCTGGCATGCATTATTCACAGAAACAGCAAACAAAGTTAGCGCTGGGAGCAATCGCCTCCCAGCGCTCTACATATATGCCTCCCGACCGGCCCCACCCACCTAACCAGCATCCGGCGTGCGTAGCCAGGCAAGGACACGATGCGAGCCTCCAGCTCTCTGCTGCTTCTCCGCGCCGATCAGCTGTTTGGCGGGACGGCCACGGAGCTGTGCTCCGCAGGGTTCCCCTTCCAACATCCAGGTAACGGGGGAGGGAAAGAGCTGTCACTACCGTTTCTGTTGTTGGCCTCATCCGCTGCAGCCGGATGTCCCCAGCCATTGGTCTCGTCCCCTCCCCCCTCCCGTTAGTGTCAAGCCCACAGAGGCTTGGCAGTAAATGTGAATGGCAACCAAATGACAAAATTGCAACCATCTGACCATGGGGGTGGTACAACAATCATAACTTCAAGGAAAGGTCATAAGTCACTTTCCAAGACCATTATAATTTCAACTGTTGTTAAATAAACAGTCGTAAGTCAAAGACTGGCTGTACTGTATCTGTCTAGTCAACTATTATTTTCTCAAATTAGCAATGGCTGTTCCTTCCTGGACCATTATGGCTAAAGATATTGGAAGTTTGAAACTAAGATATCTGGAGGTCATTGGTGTAGAAAAAAAATGTAGCATTGGTGTATATTTTATTTGTACATTTTTGTAAATATTTTATTTGTGTGTATGTATATATATATATATATATATATGTTTTCTGAGGTTTTCACGGGTGTTTGTATGTAGGTCTTTGGTAATTCGGGTTTTCTCCCGTGTAAAATTGGAAGTGTCTTGGCGACGTTTCGACGAAGTCTCATTCGTCATCTTCAGGCTGGTGTCTCTTCGGCCTCGTGCTTCTGGAAGCAATGTGTGATCGCAGCTGTTTCTTCCTTTTAACTGCCAGTGGAGGTATGAACTGATTGGATGGGAGCTTGGCTGTGTTCTGATTGGGTGGAGGTGTGTTCTGATTGGTTAGGGGCTTGGCTGTGCTCTGATTGGATGGGGGGTGTGCTCTGCTTGGGTGGGGGCCCTGTTGTGCTCAGATTAGTCTGAGTTGCAGGGGGATTTGAGATGGAGAGCTGCATTGCTGTTGTTTGGCTTCGCGTTCGTGGTCGTGCCACATCTTCAAGGTGGGTGTCAGTTTGCTTCACGTATGAAATGGAGAAGCCTTGACAGCTATCCAAAACAAATATAACCCCCCCAAGCACATCCTAGATCTGACCAACCATTGCCTATCCAACACATACTTCATCTACAACGGACAAAAATACAAACAAATAGAAGGAGCACCCATGGGATCACCCCTCTCACCTGTCATTGCAAACCTCTACATGGAACACTTTGAAACCCAAGCTCTAGAAAAATCTGATCATAAACCCAAACTCTGGCTCAGATACGTAGACGACACCTTCATAATCTGGCCACATGGGAAAGAAAAACTAGACAACTTCCTCACACACCTCAACAGCCTACACCCCAAAATACAGTTCACCATGGAAACAGAAGCTAACAAGCAACTTCCCTTCCTGGATGTCTTAGTCTACAAGAAATCCAATGGCTCCCTAGGACACACCATCTACCAGAAGAAAACACACACAAACCGCTATCTGCACGCACTCTCACACCACCACCCAGCACAGATCAACTCCGTAGCCAAGACACTCATCTCGAGAACAAAACGCTTAGCTGACGAACAACACCTAAAAACCGAACTACACACTCTCACTAATGTACTAACATCCAACGGATTCCAAAGAAATAAGATTACCAACTTAATCCAAAAAGAAACCCCCACTAAAATCCAAGACATAGAACAAGAAAACGGCAAAGCCCTCCTCCCATACATAAAAGGCACCACAGACAAAATCAGCAAGATCCTCCACAAACACAACATCAAGACAGCATTCTGCACAAACCGAAAAATATCCACCATCCTAAGAAACCCCAAGGACAAAATTGAGTTAGAAAATCAAGGAGTATATGAAATCCCATGCACCGCCTGCCCCACCACATACATCGGACAAACCAACAGAAGAATAAGTGCACGCATTGAAGAACACAAGAACTCAGTCAGAAAAGAGGAACCAACTTCCTCCCTGGTCCAACACCTCAAAGCCACAGGACATAAAATTGACTTTAAAAATACCAGAACTATTGCCAAAACCGAACACTTTAACAACAGAATAATCAGAGAAGCCATCGAGATAGAAAAACGCCCACACAGCATGAATAAACGAGATGATACCTCCCGCCTACCAGCCATTTGGAAACCCAGCCTTATTGACAGACGAATCCCTAGCACAAGGAGCAACACTGGACCCACACTCACAAAGACCACACATGATGTCACCACCACACATCCACGCAAAAAGCAGACTCAAACCCGCACCGATGATGAGGCACGACCGCGGACCAGAAACCAGACCACAGCTGCATCATTGGCCATTTTAAACCCCTCCATTTCATACGTGAAGCAAACTGACACCCACCTTGAAGATGTGGCATGACCACGAACGCGAAGCCAAACAACAGCAATGCAGCTCTCCATCTCAAATCCCCCTGCAACTCAGACTGAGCACAACAGGGCCCCCACCCAAGCAGAGCACACACCCCGCCAATCAGGGCACAGCCAACCCCCCATCCAATCAGAGCAGAGCCAAGCCTCTAACCAATCAGAACACACCTCCACCCAATCAGAACACAGCTCAAGCTCCCATCCAATCAGTTCATACCTCCACTGGCAGTTAAAAGGAAGAAACAGCTGCGATCACACATTGCTCCTAGAAGCACGAAGCCGAAGACACCAGCCTGAAGATGACGAATGGGACTTCGTCGAAACGTTGCCAAGACACTTTCAATTTTACGCGGGAGAAAACCCGAATTACCAAAGACCTACACACAAACACCCGTGAAAACCTCAGAAAACATATATATATATATATATATATATATATATATATATATATATATATATATATATATATATATATATATATATATATATATATTTTCTAATGTTGCAGAATTTTCTATCAAAACTTAAAATAGCATCTACAATTATATTTATTAATTATGTATTTTAAATAAATTTTAACTATTATTATGCCCCATTTTCTTTGTTCTAATGTCAGTGGGACCCCCAGGTAATTAAAATAATTGTTAACACCAAACTACTAAAATTAAGAATGCCATTACTAAACAGTCTTATTAAAATTAGTCATATTTCCATAAATCTCTCTGAAAAAGAGACTGTGACATTTATACGAGCTTTTTTAAAGTAAATTCTCCATTTTTGTTTCTTTTTATGACCCTGTATCAGGGTGGAATCAGGGCGTCTGAATGGAGCTGAGCATTGCTGTTCCTGACACCTACATGGAGTTCACAGCAGATATTTTCTCTTTGTGCCTTGATAGAGTAAATTCTCCAAATACTTTTAAAAATTTCAATAAGTGCTTCACGTATTCATGCAATAATTTAATGAACGAGACATCACAATAATGATTGAGCAAAGCAGCCAGGCAACCATAATTTCACGAAATTACATGTATATCTGCACAAAAAATATTTGTGATGGGTTTGGTCATACAGTATGTTAGCTGATGTTTCAGAATCCTAGATTATATGGAAATTAACACAAGAAAGGGTCCCTGAATAAGCTTCTTCAGTACTGTTTTCAGGTGAACATATAGCAACCAGGATCAAGATTGACAATTCAGCCAATTCAGTTATTAGACAGACCTACATAGCATATAATGTATATATTGCCAAAATTATAGTAATTCTGGAAACAGAATTTTCTGCAAGTGTTGAAGTGAAGACATGTAAAGTAAATGCTGCTGATAAAGTATATGGTATGTGAGGAATGATAAAATCTAGTATCTCTAATCTATTTGAGAATCATCTTCATTTGCAAATACTGTAGTTTCATGTTCTTTTTAATTGTAACTTCTCAAAGGGAGAAACAACTTCGTCTGTATTGCATTTTAACACCAGATTGAAAATGACTTCATTCATTCATTCCCATTGATTTCAAGAGTGCCCTCTTGTGGTTTTATATAACTAAAGTAGCACTTGTACAATACATTTTCTAACAACTTTGTTCGGTTGATGGCTTCCACCTCTAAATAAAAACTAGATTTTTTAGGACTGAAATATCAAGAGAACTAAATAGGTCTAGTGTGCAAATAGATATAACTTGAATACATGTTTTCAAATCATGAGAAAAGGAAGGTGGATGAGAAATCAGTTGAATGTGGAAAGACCAAGAATAAATATATTTCTTCAGTAATAGAAGTATGTTGAAAAAGTGTTAATTCAATACCAAGAGTTTAGTAGGTTCTGAATAGATTTCTGTGTTTGCCTTGGCAACTGTGAAAATGGTGGAAATAATAGCTGCTTAAGATGTTACTTGAGGAAGGAATGTTTGAAGACTGTCACTTTTCAAAACACCTAGAAGGATTAATTAGAAATGCCTTATATATGGAATTATAAGTATCCTACAAAGAAGTGTTATGCTTCATGAGGGTGAAACTATAAGCTATATTTGTGTGCAGTATTGAGTTTCTCTTATCTCGTAGGAAGAAATGGTATTTCCTAATAAAATAATTAAAATTATTTGACTGATAGCAGCACGCCGCACTGTACATAGGCATCTTTGTTTTTGACAGGGAGAAGTGCGAATCAGGTATTACACGTCAGTCATGCAAGAAGAAGAAAAGAGAAGCCACCTTCTGGTTGGTGATTCAGTTATAAGGGACGTAAATTTAGGAAAGGATAAGGAGGTTTCAAAAGAGGTCAGATGTCTTCCAGGTGCTACTGCTAGTAGGGACAAGAAGCGTATTTTTAAAATAGTCAAGAACGCTAGCAAGGACTGTGATGTGGATGCTATTGTACATCTTGGCACTAACGATCTGTCCCCAAAAGATGTACTCTGTGCAAAATGATTTCCAGAGCTTGGGGCAGGAACTCAGGATAGGCTGTAGGCTTACTTTTTCAGCGGTTTTACCAGAGTATAAGGAGCAAGATGGAAAAGACCAGCGTATAGCAGAATTGAATATGTGGCTAAAGGAGTGGTGTAAAGGGGAAGGCTTTGGTTATATTAGTCACGATGTCTGTAGCTGGTCCAATGAAAAAATGTACAAAAGAGATGGTTTGCATCCATCCAAGAAAGGGACTGAGTTACTTGGCAATAAATTCACAGATTTTCTGGAGGAATATTTAAACTAAACGGGGACAGTGAGTTAATTGATACAGAACATCCCTGTCCCCGGCAATCTAAAAATTAATAGGGTTATCAGTGCATGTAACATAGATATGGACAAGAATATCTATTCTTGTGTGGACAAGAATATCAACCTTGCTGTCAAGCAAAATCAAGCTTTTAATAGCGAGTGCCACACAAAGTGCACTAACCAAACAGGTGGTAAGAAAATAGAGGAACTCAGGCACCACACAGGTTATGTAGAAAGTAAACACAGGGTCAGTCATAAAGGACTCAAATGTCTATACACCAATGCGCAGAGTATGAACAGTAAACGGGGTGAACTAGAAATTCAGGTAAATGAGGGCAGATATGATATTGTTGCCATTACGGAAACATGGTGGGATGAAACCCACAAATGGAACACACAGCTAGAGGGATTTAAATTATTTAAAAGAAACAGACCAAACAAAAGAGGAGGTGGAGTTGCTCTCTATATAAGAAATAACTACATCTCTACAGAAATAGAGCACAACAATGATGAAAACTCTCTTGAATGCATTTGGGTCAATATAAAAGGGGGGGGGATGACATTGCCATAGGTGTATACTATAGGCCACCCAACCAAACAGAGGAAATAGATGAACTTTTTGCTAGTCAGCTAACTAAAATACGTAGGAAGCACATGACAATAGTAATGAGGAACTTTAATTACCCTGACATCAACTGGGAGACAAACTCTGCACCAGATTCCTGACAAACCTAGCAGACAACTTTGTCTCCCAAAAGTAGAGAAGGGAACTAGGGGATTAGCCATATTGGATCTAATTCTCACTAACAAAGGCAAAATGATAGAAGGTGTTGAAGCCACAGGAACCATGAGGGGGAGTGATCATGCAATATTGGAATTCAACATTCTGGAAGCACAAGCAATAGAACACAGTCAAACTAGAGTCTTGGACTTTAAGAGAGTTAATTTCAATAAACTTAGAACTTGGGAAGGATTCCATTGATGAGAATCCTCAAGGGGAAAACAACTCAAGAAGCTTGGGGAATTTTGAAAAGTGAGATAATAAAAGCCCAGAACTCTCTGATAAATTGAAAGATAAAAAGGATAAGTATAAAAAGTGGAAAGAGGGGCACATAACTAAGGCAGAATATCAGCAAATAGCCCGTAACTGCAAAGATGAAGTGAGGAAAGCTAAGGCTCAAAATGAACTAAGGCTTGCGACCAAAGTAAAAAAAAAAAAAGCTTTCAACATGTAAGAAACAAGAAAAAAGTTAAGGAAATGATTGGTCCATTAGTGGGGGAAAGTGGCAAGAAGGTGACAAGCAATAGGGAGAAAGCAGAACTATTTAACTCGTTTTTTGCATCTGTCTTTACACAAAGGGAAAAAACAGTCCAACCTATCAAAAACGGTACCATAAAAAACAGATTAGAAACACAAGTTAAGATAGGCAAGAAAATGGTAAGTGAGCATCTGTCCAGCCTAGACAAGTTCAAATCACCAGGACCAGATGGATTACACCCCAAGGTTCTCAAGGAACTGGCAGATGTGATCTCCGAACCACTGAACTATATTTTTCAAAGATCCTGGAGCACTGGGGAACTACCAGAGGACTGGAAAAGAGCTGATGTAGTTCCCATCTTCAAAAAAGGGGAAAAAATAGATCCAGGAAACTACAGACCTATCTGCCTGACCTCAATACCTGGGAAGATTCTGGAAAAGATAATCAAATAACAAATCAGCGAACACCTAGAGGCAAACAAAGTCATTACTAAAAGCCAACATGGGTTTGTCAAAAACAGATCATGCCAGACAAATCTTATTGCATTCTTTGACCAAGTGACAAAATTAGTGGACCAGAGGAATGCTGTGGATATAATTTACTTGGACTTCAGTAAGGCATTTGATAAAGTAGATCACAACCTACTACTTGATAAGATAGAAAAATGTGGGTTAGACAGCATCACCACCAGATGGATTCGTAGCTGGCTGACCGGCCAGGACAAGAGGCAGGACAAGAAGCAACGAATGGAAACTAATCAAGGAGAAACTTCCTGACAGTTAGAACAATTAACCAGTGGAACAACCTGCCTCCAGAAGCGGTGAATGCTCCAACACTGGAAGTTTTTAAGAAGAGACTGGATAGCCGTTTGTCTGAAATGGTATAGGGTTTCCTGCCTGAGCAGGGGGTTGGACTAGATGATCTCCAAGGTCCCTTCCAACTTCTATTCTATTCTATTCTATCTTTTTTGCATAATGCTGCAACAGCTGAATTATTATTTTTGGAAGACAGTTTATACTGTTTTATATTGAAGGCTTAACTCTACCGCTGTACA
The DNA here is from genome assembly GCA_023970755.1 of Azemiops feae. NCBI lineage: Eukaryota > Metazoa > Chordata > Lepidosauria > Squamata > Viperidae > Azemiops > Azemiops feae. Next base: position 876,605 of record JALGBA010000170.1, on the reverse strand, counting down.
GGATGATACCTCTGTATTCCTGTAATCAATCTTCTCTAGCATTATACCATTCATGTCTTCTCTCTCCCCAACTCTCCTTTATTTAAAAAAAAAAAAGCATCACTGTTCAGTTTGTTATGGCTATAATATATAGTAGATTTGTTTTATTAATTCTAATTTCAGTCCTTTTCACTGCAATTTATGATGCAGATGATAGCTATTTCCAGCATGCTGCTGAAGTAGTCATGCAACAATATTTTGATACGTTGCGTATGAAATTTAAAGACTTTCAGAAAGTGCTGTTACAGATTACGTTAGTGCTAAGGCTACACAATTTGTACTCCAAGGAGGCAAATAAATATATTACAAATCATGCTAGCTTTAAGCAGTAACAGGTATTTTAATAAAGAATCATTTTTATTAATCTAGACCATTTTTCTTGAAAAACAGTTAAATATACTTATTTATGTATTTGTATCCTGCCTTTATTATTTTTCCAAATAAGGTGGCAAACATTTCCAACACACCTTCCTCTTATTTTCCCCACAACAATAATCCTGTGAGGTGATTTGGACTGGGAAAGAGTGACTGGCTCATAGTCACCCAGTTGGCTTCATGACATGAGCATTTGCTTTAGAAAGAGGAAATGTAAATGCTGGTGCCTTTGAATACTAAAAAAAAAATAACTTGCCTTGTATAAATCATACCATTAAGCTATAGTTTTCCAAGGTGTTAAGGAGATACTATCACAAGACCTCAATTAAAGATTGAAAGTGTAGACCTTTTCCATTGAAAGAATGTATCATTGGACTATGAGCAACCATATAAGACTGTTGCTGAACTTGTTCAGCTGGTACAGAAGGCAGCAGTCCATGTTCTAATGGGTATAAATTGCTTGAAGCACATTATTCTACTTATTAGAATAATGACTGTCAAGATCTTACCTTAATTCCAGAGTATAAGCTTATTATTTAGAACTTGCATTGGGTCCATCGTGAAGTCTGCCTCCTTTTCGATGCCATGTAACAATCTATACTATTAACTTAAGCTTTCCCCTCACTGTACCATCTCTGTGCAGAATCCATATGACAGAGATGCAGAGAGAGGCATTCTTGGTGGCTGCTCAACCAGTTACGGAACTTTCTTCCCTTGGAGACTTGCTAAAGTTCATGGACCTTTCGGAAGCATTGTAAGATGTTTTCATTTGGTCTGGCTTTTAGTGACTGGGATTAAGCCATTAATAGGGTTATTAAAACTTACATTAAAACAACTTGAATGTAAAAGTAATATTGCTGTGCCTTGATTTTTAAAATATTTTTACAAATGTCATACTGGGCAAAACACTCACTTTTCAGTTTTCTGTGTCTTAAAATCTGATTTGGCGCAGAAATACAATGCTTGAGATGTCTACAAAAAGATTTCATTGCAGTCCTAAATTTAATATGCTTGTTTTGAAATTAGGTAAAATATTTTCTAGGAAAAAAAGCATGTAGAATTTATGATGTTAGGCAATAGAAATAATTAGACGTTAAAGCTGTACCTTGGAAAACAAGAAGGTTTGCCTCCTTTTATTTAATTATAAATTTATTGGTCACTTGGCAATTTTCTTTTGAACAGTTTAGCAAAATAAAAAAACACTGCACTAAATATGTAATACTAACAACTATAGAAAACAATAACTATATTTATTTCAGGCTTGGAACACTAGAATGGCCCTTGCCTTGTCATTTAAAAAATGATTATCTAGGTGCCTTTAAGAATTCTGTCTCCTTAGTCACCACCCACCACAAGTCATTCAGTGGAGAGTCCTCCAGTAATGATGTTTTACAGTATATCTCCACTGTTTTATATCTGAAATTTTAAAAAAGTTTAGATGCATTACCTTTATTTTACAATAACTGGAAAAAAATTTGGTTGACGGACAACTTTCCTAAAAAATAGTTTGGATGCAAAATATCAATTATATTTGTACACATAAATTACATCATTTGCAGAATCTAATTATGATGGGTTTGCTTTTTCTGATCAATTCCCCACAGTTTTAATAAAATTATCAGATAAGTATTGGAGTTGCTAGGTTAAAATTGTGAATCACATTTCTCTCTCTTCCCCAGATTTTTGCAGCCATTACTACAAAAGGCTGTTATTAACATACAAATAAGATTATTTATTATTAGGTAAAATATTAACCAGCTGTGAGAAAACAGCAATAAATGCAAGTTTGGGATTATCAGATGAATAAATGTGTGTGTTTGTGTTTGTCCTTACTTATTCTGGCACATAGTAATCTATGGATTTGATTTTTTAAAAACTTATAATACAGGTAGTCCTTGACTTATGACCACAATTGAGCCCAAAATTTCTGTTTTAAGTGAGACATTTGTTAAGTGAGTTTTGCCCCATTTTACAACCGTTCTTGCCACAATTGTTAAGTGAATCATTGCAGTTGATAAGTTAGTAACCCAGTTGTTAAGTGAATCTGGCTTTCCCATTGACTTTGCTTGTCAAAAGGTTGCAAATGGTGATCACATGACCTTGGGACACAGCAAGGGTCATAAATATGAACCAGTTGCCAAACATCTGAATTTGGTCATGGGGATGCTGCAAAGATCATAACTCTGAAAAACAGTCAAGTCACTTTTTTCAATTCCATTGTAACTTTGAATGATCACTAAACGAACTGTTCTAAGTCAAGGACCGCCTGTACAATCACTCAGTTCAGTGAAACTTTTTACTCTACCAGGTAATTGTATAAGAATGCAACCTTACGGTTCTATTTTTTCCTGTTTTTGAATAATAAAAATTATGCATAATCCAATGAAATTTTATAAAATGTGCAGTGTGTTAAAATCAGAAAGGTAGGGGATATATTTATTTAATACATCCTTAAATATGAAACACTTTTCTATACTAAATTTCATTCTGATTTACATATTTTGCCAGCAGCTATTAAAATAATTTGCTATAAGGTTTACATTTGTAGATTATTGAAATAATAACTTTTTTGGTCAAAATTATTAAATTGGACATATGTGTGCATGTGTATACATGTAAGAATTAGTATTCCGTTATCTCTCTGAAAGTGTTGAGAACATTTTATGAATTTTGATATTTAAATTTTTACATTTACAAATAGAGTGTCTTTCTCAATTTTAAATTCAGGTTTTCATTAAGTAATTAATATATTTCCTGAACAAATATGCATACTCTAGTTGCTAAAATCTGTTAAAATGTTTGTTTAAATTAAATAATAGAATTTAGGAATATGTACTAAAATCTTTGATCATATGTCTGCAGGAACTGTAAAATTAGATTTGCTTTATTTGCCTTATATTCACTTGAAATTATTTAAAAAAAATACTTATCTGTAATTACACACTTGTTAAAGAAAGTGAGACAGTTGTTTTGTAGGAAACATGCATAGGATCCAAGTGTTTAGTATCCAGAACTTTCAGAAGCAGTTAGTAGGAAAATAGCATTTCTATGAGAGGCAATGAAAAATTGTCTTGGAAAGTTATAATTTGATAGTTAAAGTGTAAAGATGAAGATTGTAAGTCAGATAAGAGGAAAAATTCACACTCATAAGTTCAGATACTTTAAAAATTCTATGGCATTGTACTATAGTACAAGGAAGTCTTAATAAATCAGCTAGGAAGACCACTGTTAGTAATACAGGTAATCCTTGACTTAACAATTAATTGTTCAGTGACTGTTTGAAATTATCATGGTGCTGAAAGAAAATGGACTTAATGACCTGTGCCCAAGGCAGTAATGCAAGATGGCCAAAAAGGCAGAGATGGGGAGTTGGGGTGGAGGGAGCTGGAGGCAGTGCTTTTATTTATTTATTTATCAAATGTATTGGCCACCCATCTTACCACAGGGTAACTCTGGGCAGCTTACAATACAGTCCTTTAATGTACTGAGGCCCAGGCAAGGCTAAGAGGGACCAAGTCAAGAACGAGTGGGTGTTCACTTAACTACTTGCAAATCTGAGTGAATGACCACAAAAGGAAAAGCCAGGATTGCCCTCAGAAGTCAGTGCAGTCATGTGACATCTTGCTTTATGACTGTACCAGTTTACAACAGAAATTCCTTTTCCAATTGTCATGAGATGAGGACTACCTGCACATTTTTATGTGGCTTATTGTGCCAATTATATTTTTGTCTGTAGAAATTAGGTGTTCCCTATGTCTTTGTGCCTCTTCTTTAAAAGAAAAGTAGCTTTTAATAGCTCTTTGTAGTTGGCTGAAATTAAAAGATATTTAGATATTAATGTGCTCTCTGTGTATTTTAACTCCATTTTAAATGAAGTAATTTTAAACAAGATACTGTGTAATTGAAATGTTAAAATCATTTTTTTAAAAAAGCATTGATTTTATCTGGTTTGCAAACTTTCATATTGCTCTTTTTCCATTAACTGTCTTCTTGCTCATTGCCATCAAGTTTTAAAATGTGGCTCCACTTGATTATGCTCACATATCCCTTATGGAAATACTTCAGTAGCTGCCACTTAATTATCAAATTACTACTATGAATATAGAAACATGCTTCACATCTGCCAAATCAGAAGAATAGCAACAATATAATTTGCTCTCATTTTAAAAAAATATTGCAGAAATATTTCAAATGATTTTATTTATTATTTATTAAAGTTGTCAATAGAATTCCTTGTTATCATATTTTACAGTGGAATTTAATTCAAACCCCATTGCTTGTTGTAAATGTGAGTGTGAGTAGGACAATTCTAACATGTGTTTGTGTTTCTAGGTACGAGCACACCAGTTAGTTTTACCACCTTGTGATGTAGTGATCAAAGCTGTAGCTGACTATGTCCGTAATATTCAAGACACCTCTGATTTGGATGCCATAGCTAAAGATGTTTTTCAACATTCACAGGTAAAAAAAAAAATAAAAGTTCATGAGTATGAACTTGAAGAGTATGTTGTGGTACTTGTGAATTGCATTACATGAATATGGCTTTTATTTTTACTTGTGTTTTATTATTCTCTTTGTGAGAATTGCTACAGATGATCAAAACTTAGGGGAAAAAATGCTTATTACTTGTTCATAAAAGAAACCCTTAGGTTGGCTGATTGCCTTTACACAGTTGCAAAAAGTTTATAACTGTATAGTAATGCTAGTACAGGAGTAGGCAACCTTGGCTCTTTTATGACTCGTGGACTTCAACTCCCAGAATTCCTGAGCCAGCATGGCTCAGCATGGAAATGTCTCCATTTCTCCTCAGCATGGCTAGCTCAGGAATTCTGGGAGTTGAAGTCCACGAGTCATAAAAGAGCCAAGGTTGCCTACCCCTGTGCTAGTAGGACTGATGATAGTTCATTTGTGTATTTAATTTTAATAAATGTTAATTTTAACATTCTTTTAGTCTAGAACGGATGACAAAGTTAAACGATTTAAGAGAGCAGTTGCATATTATTCAGCAACTAATAAGCCTATGCCATTTCATCCACCACATTATCTAGGTAAGTTCTTATACTCATGTAAGTTTTTGAAGGATTTTGGTTAAATATGAGCTGTTTCTTCAGCCTGGCAACTTGCAGATGTATTACAACCCCAATTTCTAGTGATCAGTCTAATTGAGAAATATTATCTTATGACATGTAAAATAATACAGAAGGTATAAGTTGTACCACACTAATCCTGTCAACTAGTTGACCATTACTAGTATTTTAAATGTAGTAATAGTGTGAAATGCAGTATACATTTGTATTTGAAGTGTATGTATGAAAAAGCAGCCATATTGGCCTCACTGGTCAGTGTAGTACCTTGACACAAAACAAAGGAACGCAAACAATTTTATGTGGACTCAGAATGAACTCTGTTATTAATCAAGACAGAACATTTTTTATTCCATATAACCATACAAAAATCTAAAGCTAGAGCTTTTACTATTAATTGCATTAGTAGAATTAAGTTTTTTTAAAAAAAAATAGAAGCACAAAACTAGAGCAAATGAGTAAATGTCAGTTTTCATTGGTTGATGATCTTACTTCAGTTAACAATTCAGTTTGTAGTCACTGAAACTTATTCCCAAAGGCTAGTAGATATTTTGACATTTGTCTTCCTACTTCACAATAGTCTGGTTATTCTGAGATTTATTTATTTAGCATATTCTGAGTTAAGTCACCATGACAAAGGATGCAATGTTGGTTTGTTGCATGGATTGTCTTCTGTATCTCTTAAACCAGGGGTCCCCAACCTGTGGGCCATTACCCACTAGTGGGCTATGAGGGATTGCAACCAGGCCGCGCTAATGGCCGATGAGCATGCGCACATGTGCATCCTCACTTGCTTGAGCAGTGGGCAAGCACGTGCAGTCCATTTGTGTGAGCGACAGGTGCGTGTGCACGCCGCTCGCACATACGGAACTGCGTGCACGCTTGCCAGCCGCTTGTGCAGAACCATCCCCTCTTCCCCCCTCCCACCAGTCTGCAAAGCCAGAAACGTTGGGGAACTCGGTCTTGAACTGAAGACTGGAAGAACAATCTGTTTATTTTCTTTGGAGTGAGACCTATTTTTTCAGCTTTAGTGGATTACTTAAAAACAAAAACATCAGTAGCTATAAAAATATTGCTTGATCACGGTATGTAAAAGGAGGTCGTCTTCATGTGCTTTATTCTTTGTCATTTTAAATCTTGATTTCTGACCACCATAAGAGAATGTTATTCAACTCAAGAGAGTTATGAATTGTTTACTGCTATAATAAACTCCCGAGATTTTATGTTTCTAGTTCTGCTTCTAGTTCTAAAAAAACAGAATTAGATGCAGTACCTGTACACTTTTTTTTCTACTGGGGAAAAAGCGCAAACAGTAGAGACTAAAATGGTGGGACTAGATCTATTATGTAAAGAGAAAAGGAGAGTGTTTTGGAAAGAACATGAGATTGCCAGAAAACTGGCAGTCAACATGCAAAATCTCTCCTGAAAGAGGCAGTAACGAAACAGAAATTGACAAAAGCTCTGAAATTGAAGTAGAAAAGAAGAAATATCACTTTAATAAATCAGGTCAGAATTAAAAACATAAAATAAATGCCTGACATCATGACTTTGTTCTTTTGTTTTCATATTAAATAATCATCCAGATTTACGTTGGACCATACTTCATGTAAGAGAAAAACATCTTTTTGTTTCCCCCCCCCATCCCCCAAACAGGCAGACCAAATCAATTGGGAATGCCGGGTATAATGCCACCATATGTGTCTCCTCAGATGCTTAACATTCCACAGTCCGCCCTGCAAGCAAAGCAAGCGGCAAGTACATCCCCCCTCCCCTTTCTGCTATATAATCCTTCTGCTGTTGGAACTCATGATGCATGTATATGCGTGTGGGCAATATGCACAACTTTAAGAAAACACGGCCTAATTTATATTTTCTTTTAGGCCCAGCCTATCTCTAGTCATGGTAACGCCCAGGGTCAGAGCCCATATCCTTATAGTCTGTCAGAACCAGCCATCACATTGGACACAAGTGGAAAAAATATTTCTGAGCAGAATTACAGCAACATTCCTCATGAAGGAAAACATACTCCATTATATGAACGATCCTCTCCAATAAACCCAGCTCAGAGTGGGAGCCCCAATCATGTTGATTCAACATACTTTCCTGCCTCTTCTACGTCATCTTCCTCAGATAACGATGAAGGCAGCGGAGGTGCTGTGAAGTAAGTACAACAAAAGACAGCAGGATTGGCTAAAACAACCTGCTCTTGGCCTCACATTTGTTAAGATGGATCCAGATCAGGCCAAATAACTCTCTCGTGGAAACTTTCAAGCTGTCTCCTCAGCAGACCTTCAGCATGAAAAATATTAAAGAGTAGAAGAAGGATCTTGGGGGAATAGTAGGAGCTGAAGAATTTGATGAAGGTAGAGTGGGAATTGCTTTATTAGGTGATCTTTGACGTGTGCCCTTTGGCTTGAAAGAGATTTTTGAAGATCATGCTGAGATCGGTAAGACAGAATAAAGTGTGCAAGATCACACTGTGCCCATCTGTTTCTGCGAGATCCCTCTGTTATATATTAATCTATATTTATGCAACATTTTTTGCATACAGAGATCTCTTTTAATTAAGAAAAGGAGGATAATTTTTAAAAGTGGTATTTTCCTAGTTGCCTCAGCAAAATATTTTACCCTGGTCCTATTACTGAAAAAATATAGTGTTTGTGAAATATTTTATATATTTTAAAAGAATATTTTGCTCTTAACTGGTTGAGGTGTCAAAAGCTTTAAACTTTGACAAAAACAATATTAAACTAAAGCCTTCAGAAGATTGGAAGCAAATTTCAGAGTAATGATGACATACCATAGTTTGCTCTGTACTAATCAAAATAAGTTAATCAGTCAATCAGAACAGAGCTGGAAGGGATGTTGGAGGTCTTCTAGTCCAACCCTCCTGCTCAAACAGGAAACCCTACCATTTCAGACAGGTGGCTGTCCAGTCTTTTCTTAAAAGCCTCCAGTGATGAAGCACTTACAATTTCTAAACGCAAGCTGTTCCACCGGTTAATTGTTGTCACTGTTAGGAAGTTTCTCCTTAATTCCCAGTTGCTTCTCTCCTTGATTAGTTTCCATGCATTGTTTCTGGCTTTTACTAATAAAGTTAGTAACGAATAACATTCATTAATTGCCACAGGTGCATGTGTTGGGCATACATAGGTTCAGCAAAGAGAGAAAATCCTTTCTAATGCTTTTTTGATTATTTGCATCCATAATTGTGACTTCTTAAACTATTTTTGTCTTTTCTTTCTTTAATTCTTTATAGATATTTATAATCCATCCCTCTCTATATTCTCAGAGTACTTTACTGAAAATTAATATGATACAAACAAATCATGCAAATATGCAAAAGTAGCCATTCTAAAAGAGCAGTGTAAAACAAGCATATTTAAATCAATAAAAAAATTTAAAAGGACTTACCTGGCATTGTCATGGCATCAGCTTGGGTGCAAAATACCAAGAATGGTCCTGAAAATACTATTTCACCTGCTGGCTAAAACCTGAGTATAGGTAATCCTTGATTTACAGCCACAATTAGAACAGGAATTTGTGTCGCTAGCCAATGTGATCATAATGTGTGTCCTCACATGAACACATTGCTTAGTGACAGCAATTCTTGCAGTCCTAATTGCTGTTGTAACTCCAGACATACAGATCATTAAGCAAGAAACATAAGTCCAGGTAAGGGGAGCAGGAGCACTGTAGGGGTGAGGGAAGCTAGCTGGGATACTGCAGTACGGTCAAGCTCCGGGAGGCTGGGGAAAGAAGGTGTTGAATCCTTGCCTGTGCTCCAGCACAGGAAGACTGGAAAAAGACTATGCTGCTGCTCATGGGTTTCTTGGCACTCTGCAGCTCTCAACTCTTAAGAAGAGTCCCTGAACTGCAGCATAATATGATGCCTAGCTCCAGCCTGATCCAACATGTGGCCAAAGGGGCTTCTTGTCACTCTGGGAAGTGCGCCGCTTCCAGCCGAGACCAAGCTGCCTTTACCACCTTGCACTCCAAGGGCCCTATTGCACTCCACTGTCCCAACTGACCTTTGCCATTTCTTGCTTTCGCTGCTGATGAAGTGTGCCTGGCTTGACCCTTTATGAAGCAACTGTTGGCCACATAAGACCATCTTCCCTGGTCTTGCAAGGAAACTACTGTGCATGACCTTGGGAAGAAAGCCTTCTGCGAAGGGCTAGGCCAGCCATGCCTCATTAGCAGCTGCACAGCAAGAAGGCAGCAAAGGGCAGCTAGGGTTGTAGGGCTTTGAAGTGCAGGGTATAGATGGGCAGTAGGCAGGTGGGGATAGTTAAACAGCCTCACTGATAAGCAACCAATTTTGATCACATAACCGTAGGGTTGCTGCAACAGCCATAGCTTTGGAGACTAGTCATAAGTCCTAGTTCAACACCATCATAACTTTGAAGAATCATTGAATGAATGGTCATAGATCAAAGACTATCTGTAGAAAGAGAATTCCAGGGCTTTTCAGTATGCCGCCACACATACTGAAGGAGAAGGAGAAAGAGAGAGAGCGCCCTTTTAGTTACCCGTAATCGAGCCATCACAGTCCTTTCAAAGAGAAGAACACATTATTTTGACTTTATCCTGAAATAGATTGGAGTCAGCACAATACAAAAGGAATGTGTGTTTTGCCTGGATACTTTTTATAGAAGCTTGCATTATAATCCTGACAATCAATATTTTGTTTGTGTGGGCTTTTTTTCTCTCTCTCTTCAGTCATGTTGGTGGAAACAAATTGAAGTGGGAAAAAATAGGAACTCAGTCAGAAAATCAAGTATGTGGGGATCCAGGAGACCAAACAAAGGTAAATTTTTGAGCACTATAGTTTTTGTTAATGAGACTTGAGCTGCAATATTAAATTTGTGTATATATTTTAGTGATTATTTGGTTGATAGTAGAGGACCTGGAATCACCAAGAAGATGCACTCATCATTTTTCCTGGATGACACAGTGAAGCAATGTTTTTGCTTCCTTCTGTGCAAGAAAAAATAATCTTCTCTGACTGCTATTTGACTAGTAGTGCAGAGCAGAAGAAAAGTAGTCTCTAGTCTACACAAATGCTTAGAAGTCTGGGCGAGTTGTAACCTAAACTGCCAATGAAGTAGTTTTATTAATGTGATAGTTCTATGCTTACTGGTGTAGAACTTTAAACTTATTGAATCTGTTGAGTTTACTTCTGAGTAAAAATATGAATTAACGTTGCCTGAGGTAAAGAAGAATGAGGTTGCATCTAAGTGATATACTTTGCTGTGCATAATAATGGATGTAATTTTAGCTGAGGTGACGAATTGACTTGAGATTCTGATACATATTTATTCTTTACGGCACCAAACAAATAACTGTAGTATGTAACCAGGTTTATTTTCCTTTTCCTGCTGAGAATAATGTTTATTGTGGCATGGGCACAAATAGAAAAACAAAGTACAATAAGTTCATTCAGAAACTGTAATAAACCAGTTTTCTTTAAAATTTGGCTTATCTAAGAATACTAGTTTATGAAATTGAGTCTTGTTAGGTGTCCCAGTTCAGCTGTTCCTGCTAAAGAACATGATTAATGCAAGTTTTTAAAATCAGTTTTTTACTGATAAGAAAATTGCTTAGCCAAGATATCTTCTAAAAAAAAAAAAAAAGGAAGGCTTAGTCTATTTCCAAAAAGGTTGTGGGAACTTGACCATGATTCACATATAGAAATACTTAGTATAGGATGCATCATCACCACCCCTGGCAATTACACAGTCCTAAATCAGAGAGGAGACATCCTGCTTTAGTTTTTCTTTTCTCTCATACCTTTCTTCCCCCTCAAGTGTACATTGTAATGGTTAGAATTGATACCTTTAAATCTAGTGTTGAAAAACATGCAGTGGTTTCCAGTTAGTTTCTATGCATAATGCAAAAACATGCATAAATGCAAAAAGAAAGAAAGCACTGACCTCACCTTACACAGTGGATCGTCAACGCTTTTAGCATTTGGTCTAACATCAAGATTTCCCCCATTGGCAGTGGAGCTGCCATCCCTACTTCTCTAATCCATAAATTGGTTCAGTCAGTAGAAAATGGATCACTTCTTAAAAATTAAAATAACGCAGAATAAAAGCAATAGCACTTGATACACATCAATGGCAATTCAATTTTTATCAAAATATTAATTTTGATAAAATGTTAAAAGTTTAGGACCTTTATTTCAGATGCAGGATTCAAAACAAGCCATTTATAAAAAAAAAATCAAAAGGAATTCAAACTGTGTTTGAACTGTGTTTAAGATATATCATTCATGAATATTATAGAATTATAGAAGAATGAAGTCATTATCAAGACATAGTCTCTTCATTGTCAGGTTCACCTATACTATAAAATTGAATTGGATTGTTGGTTCTATTTTCTGTAAATGTGTTGTAAATGTGATTAAATATACATACAGCCTTCTGGCTCTTAAGATTTCACAGTATTTTGTCATTCTCGTAAAACTGTTTCCCTGGTTCAAAAATGACTTTATTGTATATTGTAGGTGGAAGGTTCCTCTACTGTTTCTTCAGGGAATCAGGCAGCTGAAGTTAAAGGGAACCAAACCAGTAGTTCACAAATCCCATGTCTGTTGTCAATGCCCACCAGGAACCATATGGATATTACCACTCCTCCATTACCTCCTGTAGCACCCGAAGTATTAAGAGTAGCAGAACACAGACACAAAAAAGGGTTAATGTATCCCTACATATTTCATGTCCTAACCAAGGTAAGATTTTCAGGCAAGACAAGAATTCCAAAGACATTACTGTTATCTCTTGCTTTTAGTCTATATGTGGGAGAAAATTTGATTTAGCAAAATGAACAATATTTTTTGTTCACAGTTATTCACTTTACCTTGTACTTTTTAAAAGAACTTGGTCTTCCTTTGACAGTGTACTTGTAAGAGATCAATCCTACTTCCAGCACCATGCCATTTGTCTTGATGGATGAATTTATGGAGGTTATTGTGAATAGCAAAATATCTTTAAGCAGTGACATTCCAAATTCTGAGCAATGTACGAGTGATTAAATAGGAGAACTACTTATTTCTCATCCTATTTTTCTCCAATCTTGTGGAACCATTGAGGATGATTCTTCTCACAATTTGACTCAAGGATGTGTATTGGACAGCTCTTGAGGTCTGCTCTAATGCAGGGAAAATAGTGGAGAAAGCTGATCAAATGTGAGTGAGATCTGATCTCCACATTTGTAATATCAAGTATCAATGGAAAAGCATTCAGTATCAAATATATGATTTTCCATTGGAAAGGTTCAACTTTGCTTATATTTCCATGGATGAATTGGTTAATGTGAACCTGAAAAAGTGGATTTCCCCTTTTGTCAATAATTTTTTTTTGGAGTTGGGGAATCTTTACACTCATATATTTTGGTAACATATGCATTTCAAGTTGATATGCTCCAAGTTTTGTATGAATATAGGCTCTTTACACAGTTCATTATTACCTGAATGCATTTGAAATGCAGAGCTTCCTTTAGGTGAAATTTAATTATTCCCTAATTGCTGACATTATTTTGATTTGATTCTTTGAATAATATATAGAACGTATTGGTACAAAACAAATTTTATATTAGGTTAAGTCCTCATTTTTCACCCAGGAGAAGTCTCAAAGCTGCCTCTTCAGTTTATCTAAAATGTGATAGTCTCTGGAATCACATTCCTGTTCAATGAGATCTACATTTTAACGTACTTGAAAACAGCGGCTTTATAGAATTAGATTTTAGCAACATAGCTATATTATAAACATTTATGTACAAACAAGACATGAAATTAGGTAAACTGATTTGGAAATTAAAAGGACAGTGGTGAATGAGGTTGGGGTATTAAAGTTATTTGTAAATACTAAAGAAACAAGGAACCAAATTTTGAACCTTGGGTTGTTCATAAAACAAAATATGTATTAAGGTTTTAAGTGCAATTTGTGTGTCATACAATTATTTGTTGAAAGTTAAGTACATCTTTCAGCAGGAAAGATACCGTGCCATAAATAAGATCCCTAAAAGCTGCTCATCATTTTGTTCATCTACAGGGTGAGATTAAAATTGCAGTTTCTATTGAAGATGAAGCAAACAAAGACCTGCCTCCTGCTGCTCTTCTTTATAGGCCAGTTCGTCAGTATGTTTATGGAGTCCTGTTTAGTTTGGCAGAAAACAGAAAAAAGACAGAGAGGCTGGCTTTTAGAAAGAACAGATTTCCTCCTGAATGTATGTATTTGTCTTTTATTGTAATGGTGAATTCACTTGAACCATCACTAATCTGTCGTGTGCATCTGTTAAGATGTAAAATAAATTGTGGTCTCAATTTGCAAATATAAAAAAAACTAATTTGCCAGCGTAGTTCATTTTCCCAGTTGCTCGGTATTTTTCTGTATCTATAGTACAAGAATTTGGGGATATGAAGCAATGTTTAAATAGCAGGTAGCAGCACATCAAGGTTTGGAAGGTTAAACTCAGCATTCTGAATCGTGCACTACAATATTTTTTTAATTAATAAGATACAGTAAACATCACACCCAATAAACTGGGCCCTGTATCCTGGATTGGTTGCAATTGCTGAAAATTAATCAGGAGCATGGACAATTTTGCATAGGCTGTCTATAGCCAGGAAGAGATAGCATTTAAAATTATGTATTTTTCTAAATGCTTCAAATTGGAATAATGAAAGTTACATTTCAGTAGTATCAAGTAGGCACGCCATATTAGTCTATATACATTCTTGCCATATCGCAAAAATTAGTTGGAAACATCTGAAGAGACATACATATAACTTAAATTGTTGTGGGGGAGCATAAAACTACTTTTTCTTCAAATAGTTTATATCGTGCTTATTAAATACATGATTCATTTCTTTTTCATGAGCTGCCAGAACCAGGGCGGCATACAAGTTTAATAGTTACATTATTTCCCATTAGTTTTTAGTCAATGATGCAAGGGAAGTTGCTGATATTTTCAAAAGAATGCATTATCATGTTTTAGGTACAGTTCTCTTTATTTTCATTTAAGCTACTTTTGAACAAGTCAACATATTTCAGTCTCTTAAGCTCCAAATGTAGCTAAAATAATACATGAATTTTGCATAGCCTTGACAGCTACATTCTAGTCTTATTGTGACTGTATCTTGAATTTGTACAGAAATATCAGTTATATCATTTACTGGGCTATAAAGAAATATACATAATTTCATTTCTGTATTTGATAAATTCAGTGACTTAGGAATCATAGAACAGTCTAATCTAGAGAATTGCTTTGCTTTGTTGAATGTCTTGTATGATGCTATGTTCCAATTTATAAATGTAAACCAGTATTATTTTCACTTTTAACTGGAATGAAGATCTTTGATTGTATGAAGTGTGCATAGCCACGATTTGATATAATTTACTAGATTTGTCCTTATTTGTTCCTAAAATAAATGTAATTGTTCTGATAAAATTTCTGATAATATTCCAGTTATATACCATCCCCATGTTAAATAGGAACAAACCACTTCATTGTATAATGGGAGAGTGATAGAATTAAGCTACTCTTTGGGAAAAGAGAGTTATTAATGGCAGGAATGGGGGTTAACACAGAGGTCTATCCATCTAGATTTATTTTAAGCACATCTGGCAAAATCATATTTTTAGCTGGACTTTTGCCACTTTTCAAATGAGAATTTTAGGGTTTTTGTTTGTTCTAATTTCTAGTTGTGAGACCAGGGGTCAGTCAGGGTAAAGAAGCAGATGAAGGGGGGGGGGGGGTACCAAGAGAATCACTCTCAAAAGGAGCAGTGAATAGGTCGCCAAAATATTTTATCCAGGACTCAGAAGAAATTAAACCATTAAAGCACAGGAGCTACGTTTATCTGAAGAGAAGAGAAACAAGATGCCAGAATAGATGATCACTCTTATTTATTACACTAATTTGCTCACTAATTTGCTCTTCCTCTTGGACATTTTCTGTAACCTTTTTTTAGTAAAAGAAAAAAATTCATGAGAAAGTAGATTATAGAACTTGGCATTTCTATAAGCTGCAGTTACCATAGCTTTGGCTTGAACACAATCCTTGTCAAATCAAGCTTTGAACTTATCAGAGCAATTAATGGGTTGGAGTTTAATTAGATTTTAAATGATCCTGAACTAAAACAGTAATTTTTTGAAGGGTGACAAAAATTTCATAGAATATCACTGGTTGTGCCAGTAATCACTCTTCTGAAAAGAAGAAACAGACAGAAAGGCTATGCATCTTCCTTTCATTAAACTATGCTCCTTTCCAGAAGAATACAATAAATACAGGTGAAAAAGCACCTTTGGGACAACCATGACTTGGATGAATGAGAATCTCCATAGACACTAGAATCTAAACGTTTGAATCTGATTTTAGTTGGAGCTAATACATAGCATTCTCAGGAGTAAGGGCTCCAAGTGAGTAGTGGTGAGTCAGAAACTGATTTAATCAGTTTATGGGATGACTTTGCCATAAAGACAGAGAAGGAAAAGAAGTAGATGAATACAACAAGTGGAGTTCAGGTTCAGTGTAAGAAAGCAAATCTTTTGAGGTTGATTCATAGTAATAAGTCTAAATGTTATAAATGCAAATAAAATATACTGACAAAAGGTATTGGCAAAACAGTATTTGTGCACAAACTATTTTGTTTCCTTTTTTAAAAAAAAAAATCTGCAGTCTTACCGGTGATAATTAAGGAATGGGCTGCTTACAAAGGAAAGTCTCCCCAGACTCCCGAGTTAGTAGAAGCTCTTGCATTTAGGGAATGGACTTGCCCCAATTTGAAGAAGCTTTGGTTGGGGAAAGCAGTAGAGGACAAGAATCGACGAATGAGGGCATTCCTGGCCTGTATGAGGTCAGACACACCAGCAATGCTAAATCCAACTAACGTGCCCACTCACCTAATGGTGCTCTGTTGTGTATTAAGGTGAGTATATTATCGATTCATGTTAACGTATGGTAAAATGTCCTCTTGATAATGCTGTATATATGTAATTAGGTAAGAATGTAATTGTTTTATTGATAGAACTTTTCATGTAACTTAGAGCATAAATAATTCATAGAACTGACATTTTTCTTTAGACTAAATACAAAGCAAATTAAGACTCAAAAGTTTGTTATTCGGTTTACTTTACAAAACTGTTGAGAGAATTATATGGAAAGACTTATTGGGGTGGAGAAGGCAACAAAGCATCATTTCTTTTTTTAGGGACAATGGAATAAACAGATTAGTTAAAAGAGAATAATTTTAGGGATGTAACCCATTCGAATATGGGGCTATAGGTTGAAAATAGGTCAAGTGAATAAAATAGAGAACAGCCAGGATGGTTTCATTCTAGCATTGAAAATTATGTGCTTAGTTTAGTTCCAGACTGTTCTAAGCCTCTTCTGCCATAATTTTAGTTAGATTAATTAATTTAAATATTCACTGGCTTTTTAAAATTATCACAGGAAGGGTACGTAGGATCCAGAATGTAAAAAAACAAAAATTCTCAACCTTTATTAAATACATCCTATAGAAGTACTTTCTATCAAAATAACATACTTAAGTTTCAGTTTTGTAAAATCATGAGTCGAATTCAGGACACATCTCACAAAAATTGCAGGCCTTCTTTCCATTTCATAGAAAGAAAGAAAAGAAGCTGTCTATTGATTCTTCCCTGGTACCACTTTATTGTTCTAGATCAGGCATGTCAAACTGCCGGCCCGCGGGCCGGATGCGTCACAATGAAACCGCGCCCACCCCATTGCCGGCAATGGGGAAAAAGTCGCGATACGTCGCGCGACATCACGTGACATCGCGAGTTTGACATGCCTCTTCTAGATTATGCTATGGGCTCTGGAGCAGTTTTTGACTTTTCTGCCTCTCGCTCCATAGGCTAAATTTTCCACTTCAATAGTTTGGGTCCAGTTTGGATGTAATTATAGTGCTTTAATTAATGCTATACCTTACTTAAACATTATTGTATACAAACATCAGAAGTATTACAACTTTTCAAAAATGATTTACCCAAGGTACTTTGTCTTTGTAGATATATGGTGCAGTGGCATGGAGTTCGGATACTTCGTCGCCAAGAACTTGATGCCTTCTTGGCTCAAGCTTTATCTCCAAAACTCTATGAACCTGACCAACTGCAGGAACTAAAGGTGACTTCTGAAGTTGGTCTTTGTGGAGCATTTAATTCTTATTAATTCAAACGCTTTGCAAAACAGTATCATTTTCTTTTGTCAGTATTTTCTATTTTCATCCACACGTTCATCAAAATAGTATGTGGACAGGAAGAGTTTCTGCCTTCAACACCAGCTCAGTAATAACTTGCAGATAATGAAATCTGCTTCAATTTTCAAAGGAAATGTGCTGGTTTTTTGCTTTTCTTTACCTGATTACTGTATTCATTTTTGTTTTATATCAATGGCTTTCAGACGTCTAACCTTTAAACCATCACTTTCATTTTATTTTATCTTTTCCTGAAGAATACCTGCATGTCTCCACAAGATTCCACCTTGTGTACTCCTAAATAAATAATATCGGAGAAATTGTTACTTGGGTATATCGATCATGATTACCAGTAGACATACAGTAATGGGATGGGTAGAATTAAATCCTATTGCCAGTTTTCGTTTTCATTTGAATTTTTCCATTTAAAGTAATTACATTAATATTATCAAAATGATAATTTACTACCACATTTTAAAATTCATTCATGGCCTTGTTCAAATAGATTAAGCATCCATTTTCAGTAAAATATTAATAGATGGATGCACGGTAGATACTGAGAGCTCTTGTTGTATTTAAGAACTGTTGTTTAATTAGCAGATCACCTAAGTATTAATGATATCTCCAAGACATTATTTTTCAAAATTCATAGAAAAACACTATTTACCCATTTTTGATTTAGATGTATTCATGTGGCTTGCTTTAAAGTCCCCAAATACTTTGTAATGAAAATTAAATAACAAGTTAATTTTTAATTTGTCCCCCTACTTTGTCAATAACCAGATACAATTCCTTAATGGAAATGACATTCATAATTAAAATGTTTAAATAAATATGTGATAGGCTAAAGGATCTGTACAGGGGTATGTGTACACCTTTTATTTAAAAAAAAATCTGAATTTCAAGTAAAAGTTTGAAGTACAAGTATTTGGCACTTTCAGCTGAAAATGTCTGCATTTCCTCCACTGAAATAGGGCAGCAGAGAGGAGAGAATTCCACCCTGGACTTCATCCAGTTTTTGGTGGGTTTATTTAAATCAGTATTTTTCAGTCAGTTTCTTAAAAAGTTATTTGAATTGGCCCCTTTTACCAAGGAACCCAAATACGGTTATACCCATGTTGTAGAAACCATTGATACCATTTTCCATTCCCAAGGTTATTTTAGAAAGTCTCATATAAGACATAATTAATGTATAATCTCAGAAGATTCTCAAATTTAGAAAATAGTAACATTCAAATCATTCAGCAGAAAGAGTTTGTGGTGTTTTTTTTTTTTGGTTTTTTTTTTGTTAAACTGAACTTTTTGATGAAGATTTTGTCCCATCTATATAGGTAATTTTTGTTTTTGCTTGTCTTGCTTCTTTCTGTAGAACTTCCCTTTCCTCCCCTTCCCCACTTTTCTGTCTTTTTCTCAGCAACCGCTCACTGCTTTCCTGCTAACAACTTGTACTTCCTTAGGGAGGCCTACCTCACACCATGGCTCTATCGTCTGATATAGGCTAGCGTTGAAGACAGGATGCTGGGCTAAATTGATCATTGGCCAGACCCAGTAAGGCAGTATTTGTATTCTGAATGTAAATTACCCCAGTTAAATCAGTATGAGCTTAGAATTACAGGTGAGTGACTTGGAAAAGAATCATACTGGATGACAGTAAATCTCAAATTTTGTCCAACAATAAAAGGCTGAATTCATCTTGTTGACTTGTACTTTCATTTTCAAAATTCAAGCATGTAGAATAATTATGTATACACAGTCTATTTTATTAGCAAGTTAGGTTTGACAGAAGTAAAATACATTTTTCGGTCAATAGTAATGCATGCTATATAATATTTATGGCATGCTATGCACATCATATAGGACTTCATTTTCATAATGCTACTGTATTTATTGCAGTTATGACACTGTCACCATAAGTTTGTTTGTATAGGACACATTGGAAGTACCTTGAAAGTCTGATCTAACTTCTCTTGTTTGGTAAACCCATCCCTGACATACATTAATCTACATTTAAGAATTTGAATGTTCTGGCCTAATCAGTTGTTCCCTTCAAATGTATTAGACTTCAACTACTTGTATTTCCTAGATAGCTTGGTCAGTGCCTATGCTGGTTAGGATGTGTGGATGTTGAAGTCTAAAACTTTTTGATAGCATCTAGTTACTGTCCAGTTTCAAAACATAGGCTGATATTGATGGATTGTTGTACCAGTGTAAATGGAATTAACATTTGACAGGTGAAATCCAAATATACACCTACGACAATGGAAGAGTCTTTGGGTTGTTGGAAACCTTTGCTAATGGAAGGTGAAAGGAACTGATTGTTACCATCTCCTGCTTCCCAAAGCTACTTCCCATTCTGTACAAATCCTTCAATGTGTGTTTCCAGAGCTACAGCAAGGCAAAGAACAGACAAAATATTTCCTTCTCTCTTTCCAAGAGGAAAATTTGATAATACAATTATTGATTCAGTTCTGTAAACTATATCAGAGATAGTTATGGTACTCCAAACTACCCATATTTATGGATATCTTCCTATCTTTAATTTTTAAAGGATTCCTTTCATTTTAAAGAAATGACAGCTCCAGCGTTAGCTTCATTTTTCTTAGGATCATGTCTCTGTCCTCCGTGCAATCGCCACAGACATTCTTAGAAAACAAAAATGGCAGGTAAATGTAGCTCTATGCTAAATTTAGATGTCTTATCTTCCTGCTACCCAAAGCTAAAGAGATTTTGCAGACCATACTATTTGATAAAGATTTTTGTTTGTTTGTGATTAGGTAAGCCCTCCTATAGTAGCAGCCATTTTATAATTAGGCAAATCTTCCCCCTTGGCACCCATTTTATAAATAAGAAAGCCTCTACTCATGACAGCCAGTTTTTGAGAATACATGCAGCAAAGTTTCAAGAATCAAACATTCCCTGACTAACCTGAAAAACTTGCTTACCCCTGCAATAGACTATTAGAATTCTTTCACATATAAAATAGTTCTAAGCTATTTTTCTCTATCTAGAAAATCCAGTCATATCTTGGGCTTCCTGAGGAGTCTGAACAGTGGGTCATCCATCAGTTGTACTAAGTGACAGCTCCTCTGGTTTTTAACTGAGGAAAGGAGAGAAATAATTGGGTTTGGCTAGAAAGCTACCCCAATTTTCTTTTATAATAACAGTCTTGCTCCACAGGCTTAATAAAAAAAATGTGAAGACATGCATTATGTTTATTAATGTTGCTAAATATTGTACTTAAGATGACAAAAAAGGATATGCCTAAACCTTTACTTCAGATATTTGTTATTCTGTTAGTAGGGATAGTGATTTGCATCATTAATTTCCATAATGTGTCTGTACAAGCTTTTTCTACAATGAAATCAATTTATTTTTTTCTTGCCTACTAAGGCATTCTTGAATTTTCCCCTGCCTTTAGGATATTTTCTTCTTCAGTTTTATCACGCTAGCAGTGCTATAGCTAAACTAATCACACAACTGTTCAGGATTGTCAGTAATTGGGACAAATTTTATTCTTTTGAAAGAGGCAATAGTCATGCTATATTCCAATAACTAAAGCAAACATGGGTGACTTTTCAGTATCTACAGACAGCAGGTATTGGGGAGAATCAATGCTGCAGAGAACAACATTGCAGATATGAACGGGACTTGTGGGGATTTTGTTTTTGAACTCTAATTTTGTCTATTTTATGCAATTTAGGCTTGTCTATTTTCATGTTTTGAGGCATTAATTTTCAGCTGTGATGGTAAAAGTGGGCTTCGGTGGGTACAAAAAGAGAGTTTGGAAGCCTCATGCAGTCCCGGTACTGCAGTCTGTCTTATCTTTAAATAACTTAGGGCTCCTTCTCTGGTAGGGGAGGGACAAGCATCTCTTCTTAAAGTCAGTCTTGTGCAGGATTGGCAGAAGAGAGAGACAGACATCCTAATAACATGGATTGCTATTTTAGATGTGCAAATGTCTCTTTTGTAATGGGCTAGTGATGGAAGAAAGTTAGAGGCACTGTTAAGTCAGGTATGATTCCACAGACACATCCATGTATTTCTTTTGGCAATATTGAAATGCCATAATGTCTTCCGTAATAGTTTTTCCCAATATACTTTATAGCTCTGGTGTAGTTTTCCTACTGATTCTCTATCTAGGTACTAACCAATTTGATTCTGCTTAGCTTTGGGTGAGGTGTGGAATTGAGCCTTAGTTGGCTAAATACTGTGAGTATTAATACACAATTTCCAAATTCATGTGCACTCACAGATTTCTGTGGTATTTCTCACTAATATACAGAGAATAGCTAAGCAAACTGTATGATTTATGGGCTGTTTCACAGAGTTCTAAACAAAACTAACTGCTCAACTGCAGTGACTGCAAAAATTCATGCCTGTATCTTTTTAAAGGTATTATTTAAATCTATTTTAACACTTTGTCTATAGTTTAATTCTTTAATCTTCAATCCTTGTATAGACTTTAACCAATAAAGTTCTACACTTTTGTTTTTAAGATTGAAAACCTAGACCCTCGAGGAATTCAGCTCTCAGCATTGTTCATGAGTGGTGTTGACATGGCATTGTTTGCCAATGATGCTTGTGGGCAGCCAATTCCATGGGAGCATTGTTGTCCATGGATGTACTTTGATGGGAAGTTGTTCCAGACCAAGCTCATCAAAGCAAGCCGGGAGAAAGCTCCCCTCATTGACCTCTGTGATGGTCAGGTAATATTGGTCCTGTGATGGGTGTGATGTCTAATTGAATGTGTATGTGTATGGGCAAATAGGTAGTCAGTAGAAGATCAGTGTGATTGTTTTTGGTAATGAGCTCAAATTCATTTGTAGGCAGAGGATTTTAGCCCAAGGGCAAATGTATAATTAAACATATAATAAAATGTATTATTTATCTGATAGGTTGTATCATGCTAAAAGCTTGCTTGAATATAGATTGCTATAAATAGGTCTGTATGCAAGTAAAGAGGTTAATCCTTGATTTTTCATATCCTTAAAATGGTGATTTGAGTTGATTTGGAAGAGTATTTTTTAAAATTTACTTCCATTTAAATGGCCACCCCTCTCAAATTCATGAGTCTGTGTGGCTAACAATTGTTAATTTGTAGCAATTTTGTATACGGTATGAGCATATGTAGGTGATCTGTGAAACATACAAATTTTGTATTTGCTTACTTTTTACCACATAAGTGATCCAGATTCTGCTCTTTCTTTTTTGTTAACTTGGATGCAGTGTTTCTTTTTTTAAAAAAAGTTTTCAAACAGGTGGAGATGGTATATTTCACATCCAGGAGAACCCTTTCTTTGACATTCCTGTATAACTAAAATTCAAATAATCCAAATTTTATGTCTACTATTTTGAAAGATTTTTAAAGCTTGCAAATCAGTCTGGGTATTCTGACAAACTTTATCAACGATGAACAGAGGATATATATTGTTTTAAATATTTTGTTAAGAAAATAAAACATTATATGAGAAATAATTTTATGTTACAGGGAGATAATCCATTGATGTCTTGATTTTCTGTCCCCTAATGTTTAATGTTTGTAAATATCATCCCTTACCTGGCTAGCTGCTTTCAATAATGCCATTTAGAAATGTATGGATATACTTGATTTGTATTCATAATATAACTATGTTGTGCCATATTGTTTGTTGTAGGCTGAACAAGCTGCCAAGGTAGAAAAGATGCGCCAGAGCATCCTTGAAGGTTTAAATTTCTCCAGGCAAAATCATCCACTCCCTTTCCCACCGCCACCTGCCATGCCTTTCTATCCAGCTTCTATTTATCCTCGGCACTTTGGGCCAATTCCACCTCAGGGCAGAGGCCGAGGCTTCACTGGTAAGACTGCTTCTCTGCTAGGACCTTTGTGTAGGAAGCATGTATTGGCTAAGACTTTGGACTATACTAGGGAGACCCAGGTTCACATCTCAGACCAACCTACCTCATAGTTTTGATGTGAAAATGGAGGAAGAAATTCCACGTTTATCACCTACAGCTCCTAGTGGAATAGTGGAATATCAGTCAAGCAGATCAATAAAGATTTAAGACAATTGAACTGGCAAAAATAGCTAATCAGTTGAAATTTACCCTGATAGCTGTTTATAGAAAAAGAGATGTAAGTCTAGATAATAGCCAAATTTAAATATGTAATTTAACTACACATTTAATTATATATATAATTGCATAATTACACCTAAGCAACATTTACACACCATTGAAAGAGATGATACAAAGCTAAAAAGGAAACAAAAGGACCTGAACATATCTCCAGCAATCAACAACCAGGTAAGCAGGGATTAATACCAGACACACAATCAAGCAGTAAAAAGCAGCCCAATCAAGGAACTACTGAGGAGAAAATAACATTCCCCACCAACACTGAGAGGGCAAGCCACTATATATATATATATAAATAGCAAATTCCTTCTAGCACTGAAGAAATTACCAACTTGTGTAATTGAAACATCTGCAGAAAAACAACCAAGCTTACAGTAGAGAGCACTAAGGACTCCATATGTAATTTAATTATGCTTTTAAGTTTTAAAATATAAATTGTCCATCTCTTCATTTAGGAGTAGGCATTTTAAAAAAAATACTTTCAGATTTTAATCAGTTCTTATATATAATATCTGCATTTATCAGAAATTGACAACCCAAAAAAGATTGATTGATTGATTGATTGATTGATTGATTGGATTGATTAGATTTAGGTGCCACCTGGCTCCAAAATGGGTCTGGGCAGCTCACAATTTTTAAAACTAGCAGTATTTTAAAAATGCATAATACAATATATAATAGAATGTATTGAATATAAATAAACAATACAGATCTGTCCAAACAATGCTGTACAGAGAAAGACACACATGTTTTAACAGGAAAGCAATATCAGTTACTCATGCCCTGGTCATCTCTCTCATGGATTATTGCAAGCATTCTACATGGAGCTGCCTTCGAAAATAATCTGGAAGCTTCAACTAGTGCGAAATGTGGCTACGCAGGCAATCTTGGGTGCCCAAAGAATGATGCATGTAACATCTCTGTTGCGCAAACTGCGTTGGATGCTGGTCTCTATCTGGTCCAATTCAAGGGGTTGGTTATGACCCATAAAGCCCTATATGGCATGGGGCCAGGTTACCCTTGGAACCATTTTTGTCCCATTACCTCAGCCCTCCTGATCCTGTCAGGCAAGGAAGGTATGTTGCAGTTCCCATCGGCCAGGTAGTCCTCGACATATGACTGTAATAAAAGTCTTTCCATTACGGTCATACATCATAATGATCATAAAGCGACTGCTGTTGTCGTTAAGCAAACATTGCAGTTGTTAAGCAAACAAATAGTTTGTTATGGACGCTATAAATGTGGCCATGTTGCTAACTGTCCAAAATTCAAGTTACATGACTGTGGAGGGGGCCTGACCATCAGAACTTTGAATCTGGGTCGTAAGTCCCCTTTTTTGGTCATAACTTTGAATGGTCACTAAGTCGAGGACTGCCTGTACATCCCAAAGCACATTAGGAAACAGATCTTTTGCTTCTCATAGATCTGCAAAAGATTGGATTATTTTTTTTATTCATGGTTAAAAAAAAAACCAACCTTGGACCTAGAATTTTACCCATTGGTGTCCTGAATCTTTATTAGTCTGGGAACTAATCCTTACAGAGGGTCTTTCATTTCCACAGGAGTCTATGGCTTTGGGGGCCCTTATGGGGAAACGGTTGCAGCAGGCGCGTATCGGACCTTCCGAGTGACTGCCACAGGAGGACACTCCGGAGCTTTCTCTGGCAGTGATGGCAACAGGACTAGCAAGTTTCAGGGCGGTAATACCACCAATCCCCTTTTTTTATTGCTCACAGCAGCAGTGCACTAACCGGACCTTTCCAACATTCATTGTATGAGTTTGTCTTCCTAAAATAAAGCAAATACTTTAAAGAAAGAGTTCTCCCACTTTCTTCAGTGTATGTATGTGAAAAGGTAGCATAGGAAATTCCTACATTTTAATTACTTTTCACAGATTGCTATGTGGTTTCTAAATCAAAGATCCAGTTAATGTCACTTAAAGCTAAGGCTGTTCTCAAACTGCTGGTGCTTATAGCCATGCAGTTTTCTTGGTAGAGTGGAAGTGATTTGCCACCATCTTTCGCTGAGGTGCTTTGAAAATTCCTTGGTAATTTCTCATTCATGAACTAAGTAGCCTAACCTTGCTTAGCTTTTGAAATCAAGTTGGCTAGATGCTGCATTTGCTATTTATTGCTTAGTAGCCTAATGTAGCAGCTAGTGTGTTATTACCAGATAATAAAATACAAAAAAAGAATGAAATTCTCTGACTATATCAACCTTGCAGTCATTAGTAACATTACATTTACATTACTTCTGATTTTAACTACTTTTAACCTTTTTGCCATTAGCAATTAGTGATGTATAGCTAATGTTCCTTAGATCATTGGAAATGCTTGTTTGAAACTAAAGTAGCAAATTGTAGTAATAAATACAAATGCTCAAATTTAAAATTAGATGCATTTTGAAAGAAAAGCTTTCTGAAGATTTTAGAATGCATTTATGGCTTGTTTCAGTGTTTTAATATTAGTTAATTCAGCTTTCCTTTTTGGTAAATATTAAACATTTGAGATTCTCACAGCACCTTTTTTTTCTCTCAAGTTATTCAATAGGAAAGTTTGAAATGACTGGATTAAAAATCCAAATATTTCCTTTGAAATATCAAGTCTATCCTGGCTAGTTTACGTGTTGGCAGCCCCTAGTTATTCACTTACATTCCAGCAAATCCCAAACTACTCTTTTATTGACAACATGATGGGGGTTGTGGAAGCAAAGTTTCTGTTGGACAGGAACGTCTTGTGTCCAGAACAGGTCACTTAGAAGTAGTTGACCCAAGTGTGATTTCAGAATGATAAATTTACATTGTACCACATTCATTTCACAACAATGAATGAATTGGATTTTGTTTGTGCTTGCTGGGCCGCTGATCTCAGTAGCCTTAAATCCTACTTTGACAGAAAGGCCATGCAGGTATGTGCCAGAATTCACTCTTACAAAGAAAAAGAAACTTTTCAGAGATGATAACATTCCTCCATTTAAATTTCCATTGCAGAGTAACACCTTTTTCAATCTTGCTTTAGGTGTCCAACCCATTCCTTCTCAGGGAGGGAAGCTTGAAATAGCTGGCACTGTGGTGGGCCACTGGGCTGGAAGCAGGCGTGGTCGAGGAGGAAGCAGGGGGCCATTTCCTCTGCAGGTGGTTTCTGTTGGAGGGCCAAGAGGGTAAGCAAATACCAACATTGCAGTTATGTTTGGATTAATTATAAAAAAAAGAGAAGTCTGCCGGATTTTTACTTGATTATGACACAGCAATGGTGATTGTCTAGTTCAGAGTATATTGGCTCAGCTGTTTATTTTTTTAGAATGTAAATGTAAAGACTAATTAATTTTATTTATCAAATACTGCCCATTGCATTTGTGTGTCTGGGCAGTTTGCAAGGTGTGTTGTTGATTGCTGTGAAAATACTATTGGTTTTATTTGTGAGCCTCCTTCATGGGACAATGAAATTGACATAAATCTGTGAACCTTTTCTCAACATAGAAGGCCATATTGCTGACTGAATTTATTGGAAACTCATTTTTTTCATTAATAATTTTAAAAGTGTTATATGCAAATATTTAAAGACAAAAGGCAATCTAGTCTAGGGAGAACTTTAAAAAATGATATTTCATGCTAAGTAATGAGAAGAGACAAACTGATCTATATATGTATTGTGAATGTAGAACCCAATCCAGGCACATTCTAAAGAATGCAGATCCTCAGTCCACATCCCTGTGAGCCAGGGCTGGCTTCTTGTCACATACCCAGTAGATCACATCAGCCCCTCCCTCATGGATATAAATATATATATATATTTGGAAAAATGAGCCCAGAAGTTGGGCAAAGAACATGGCGTCCTATGTTTTTAGAACTTCTGATTAATGTTGGAATCTAGACAAATCCAAAAATCTGCTTCAGGAATCTTTCTATAGAAATAGATTATGTGGCCAGGGATTTGTGCTAGGTTTTTTTTTATTTCTAAAGAGTTTATCATGTTCAGTATAATCCAACATGCATATTTCAAGCTAGTTTCATGAAGATACTTTTTTATTTAGAATTATATTGTGATTCGTAATATTTAGGCAGAGACTTCTTCATCTATAATAGACTATCATCACTTTGGGTTCTCTAGAAAACATTAATCATGGCTGTTATGCTACATGGTTAGGAGGTGACATTATTGCAACTTTTGGATTTTGACATTTTAATTGTAAGAAAGGCAGCACAGGGAGGGAGAGCTTTGTCGCTCGCAGAATACCAGGCTAGACATGGATATCAAGTATGGTACTCCCAAAAGATAGTGGTTGCCATCAAAAAAGCTACCGTACTACCTCAAATAAGATATATAGGAGATGGGATTAGGGTATGGAGAGCCTCTGAGATTTGAGGTTGGTATATATTGCTTTTTGCCCTGCAATGTCACATTACATTGGACTACTGCGCATGGGACACCAAAAAGTACATAGGCTACTGGAATGTTTCTTGGTACAATTCCAGGTGCTGGAATTCACTTTCAAAGCCTTTCATGGCTTGGAGCCAGGAAACATACAGGACCATCTCTGCCCAGTTGTTCCACCTCATCCTATCTGATCCAGTCAGGGGTGGGGGCATATGCCCAATCCCTTCTGCTAAGGGTGGAGAGCCTTTTCTACTATTGCACCTGCCCTCTGGAATGCCATTCCTCCAGAGAGAGATTGTCCTGGCCATACTGGCCTTCTGCAAGGCCTTGGAAACCCGATTCTATTTTAAGCCTGGAGCCCTGAGTGGGTAACAGTCCCATTTCCTGGTTTTGTTGATTGTATGAACTTTTTTTAAAAAAAATCTTGGCTGCTATGTGTTTTTAATGTGATACTTTGTATGTAGTTTTATTATTGTTCACTGGTCAGTTACATATTTGAGATGTGCAGCCATTTAAATCCAATAAATAACTAAAAGTATATTGTATTATAATTAGGAAATTAATGCTACAATAATTAGGAAATTAGCCCTACTGCAATTAGAAAAACATAGCAACACTAGGGTGAGATTGTAAAAATGGAGTGGCAGTTAAGAATCAATAAAGAAGTACAATTGAATCTATTCAGAGGAAGTTTCTTCAACTCTAATTTTACAGTGAAGGCTGCTTAAGAACATGTTCTAGCAATGAGCATAATTTTATTCCAGTATAAAATATATTGCCAATTATTATTCAATAAACATAAACTTTTCTCTTGCTAGGTTAATTAGCTGGTAAATGGGAAATGCATAATGTAAGGAGAAGAAATATTGCAAAGATAGAATTCATTCTATTAAAATAATGTTTTGGTTGCTTTCTGAAAATAAGAAAAACAACTGCCTTTTTGGATATGCACAGGAAATTGAATTCTGCTGTATCTCCAGAGAAATTTATGAAATTTAAATGTGTTTACCTTTTTTCTGGTTCTATAAAGACGTCCAAGAGGAATTATTTCCACACCAGTGATAAGAACATTTGGCCGAGGAGGAAGATACTATGGGAGAGTTTATAAGAACCAGGGAGCTATTCAGGTAATGGAAACAAAATCAGGGATCAGCTCTTTTTGGTGTGTGTGTGTGTAAGAGAGAGAGAGAGAGAGAATGTTGCATCGGGATTGTGTTTTAGAAAATAGGTGCATTAAGCCAAACAGAAGGTTAAAAAAATCATTTTCCTTGTGGTTTTCGTTAAAGAATAAAAAAGCAGTGCCAAATTGTTGAGCGAGATCAATGTCCTGCTTAGTATTCTATTTCCACAGAAAGCAGTTAGGTAAAACAGCACATTCTCCACCATGTACAGTATAGTAATATAATATATAGTAGTTGTTTAAATAACTTCTTTATCAATAGTGATATTTTATTATCAGATATTAAGCCAGTCAATACCCAGATGATGTGGATTGCAAATAGCTAGCTAGCAAATGCCAGTTATTAACACTTTTTCCTAGACTGAAAAGTGCTCTTAGTATCACAGGCATCATATTCTGTGTAACAAAAATCCCAAGAAATGTTGAATTTCAGTAATTTTCCTAAGCTGGTAACTCTTTCAGTTACGTTCAACTAATTTCATTATTTCTGTTTTGATCATTATTTTATTTTTATGTTTAAAAAACAGGGCAAACCTCCTTATGCTGCTTCAGCAGAGGAAGTGGCCAAAGAACTTAAATCGAAATCAGAGGAAAGCAAGTCCTCTATTGTGTCTTCAGAAGGATCCCTGGCTGAAAATGGCATAATGAATGAGGAGAAACCAGCTTCCCATATGAATGGGAGTACAGCAGATGTCAGGGCTTCCAACCAGTCTGAAAGTGCCTTGAGTAATGACTCTAAAATGTGCAATACAAATCCTCACTTAAATGCACTAAATGCAGACAGTGTTTGCCGTAAAGACGATGCTCTTGAGGCTACTGTCTTAAAAAAAGAAGAGTAAACTTATTTTTTATAGAGGGTGAAGGATGTTGGAAGGGTCAGGATTAGGAATATCTGGAAAGAAAGAGAGCCTACAGTTACGTACATTTTTTCCTTTCCGTAAGAGAAAAATGAGGACTTGGAAATTCGGATCCCTCTTGGATGTCAGAGATTTAAAGAACACATTTTTAGTTTTAACCAGTTGTAGTCAAAATGCTACAATACAATAAAAATGGAAGAGAATGAAGAGCATTTGACTCCCGCACTTAAAATGATATATACACAAAGTTTTAACTGGTTATGACAAAAGCTTGTAGTTTTTGTTTCTTGAAATATATTAAAAAGGAAAAGAAAAACAAATTTTGGCAGTCTTTCAGTATATATAGCTTAAAATATAATTTTTAGTACTTGGCACCATATGTATGCCATTATATTTGATTTTGCATTACTGTGTCACAAAAGCTTTCCTTAAGGCTTTGATTTCATGATTATTGGGGGGGAAAGGCACAACCACAGTTCTTTCTTTTCTTAAATTTCATCACCGTTGATGTGGTTTCTTTTTATGTTTAAAATGTGCAAACTATCAAAATAAAAAAAATTATAGAGTAATATTGGAGTTCTGCTGATTTTAAATATACATCATAATACTTTGCAAGCAAGTTAAAATGGATTTAACTTGAAAATCATAGAAGATGCAAATGACCTTTTCAAAAGAAACACAATGTGTTCTGACTTTTTGTGACTAATACCATGCATCCGTGATCAATGAACTATGTGGTTTTTGAATCAGACGTAGACCATTAGTACTACTATTTGAGCTAAACTTCTGCATGGTTCATAATTTTAAAGTGTGTAGTTAATATTATGCATGTTCTTGTCCTCTTTCTTCCATTCTTACAAGTACTGTGCCCATTTGCAAAACAAAAAAAGCTAATAATCAGTAATAGTCCTATAAAAGATGTTAACTATGTTTAGTCATTGACTGATCTTGCTCTAACCTTAAAATTTTGTGATTATTGACCTCTGTTGCATTTATTCTAAAACAAAAAAAAATTATCTAGCCGTTTTGAATATCAACGTTACCCTGGTGTACTCATTGCTGTATGCATTATTGTTCTCTGTTGCTGTTTTATGCCTTCATATTAGCAAATATGAAATTCTGTGGAAAAACACAAAAAAAGCTTTGATCTTCAAGAAATACCCCCCTTCTGTAGCAGGAAACAAATGGCTTGTTCTTGAGAACTTTCCCATCAAGAATTTAGTATAAGCAAATATACCTGTATCATTTTGATGTTTTTGTTAGTGTTTCCAAACTTAATGTACTTCAGAATCAGAATCATTTCTTTATATTCGTTTTCATATAATTCTCCTGATGCTCTTCATCACACATTAGTGATCAGAAATGAGGTGTAATTCCCCATTCCCTGCCCGCAAGAGCTAAGTAGGTATCTTAATGTAAGTTGAAGGGAGTTCTGCCCCAACTCATGGATTGTGCAAGAATGAACTACTGTTGGGTTTGATTGGTTGTAGATGGATTGTGGTGTGGTGTATTTGAAGGCTATTGAATGCAACTTACAATGCTTAATAAAAATCTTTATTCTTTTAGTATAACCTTGTTGTATGGTGTCTTATGTTTCCCAATAATTTTCTTCTTCTTCTTTTTTTTTGGGGGGGTCTTTTTTTCCCCACACAAATTTGAAGTCTTCAAACATCAGCAATGATGATGAATTCTAGAAATAAAGATAGTAATGACGACAAGGTAGAGGCATGTTGAGCAGATGTTAATTTTTTTCAGCTTCCAAGATGTCAGTTGCAACTGATGGGCACTTGTTTTGAGAGCAAACATGGTGAATGGTCCTCAATACACCTCTGCGGTGTTTTATGTAAATAGTAACATTTCCTGTTGCGACATAATCATCTTTTATTTTGCCATCCCTCAAAGCAAAAATTGGAGTTGCAATTTTGCAAAATTCTTGAATACCCTGGAATATAAAAATGAATTCCACATTACTTCTCCATTATTAGAATTCATAACCCTGAGAAATCTAATGAATAATAAAACTTGCTATTTTGAATTCCATAATGCCATTAAAGCATCTTCCTGGCAGCAACCAGTGATTTTGAGAAGACATATAACATATAGTGGCACAACTTGCTATGGAACCCAAGCTAAGTGAACATTCAATTTCTGATTTCATTTCAGACAACAGCCTCAGTGCTCTTATATTTAATTCAATAGCAAAGCTATGGCATTCTCAACATAAGCCAGGAAAGGATTTCTTCACGCATATCTGAAGTGCAACTTTCCTAATGACTGGCTTTCAATGAAACAAGGCTAATCTGCAAACTTTTTAGGTATGGAAGGTTGCCTCCTAGTTCTGTAGTTACCCATCTTGTGTGAAGCTCATTTTGGGGGGAGGATAACATCTTAAATGTGCATGGGATTGGGACAGAAAATGAATTTTGCGCAACTGCTGCCATTTTCAAAGTGATGTGTTCACCTTGGGGATACCAGCAGTTTTATGTTTAACTAGTGCCTGGTAGTGAGAATCTCATCTTTATTGTCAAAAGAAGAAAGCTGTTTCTTTAGCTGGATAAATGATTGGAATTAGGCTGCTTTCTGCCAGTTTTCTACTTTTTTGAGGCTGATAGGAAAAAAACAGGACAGAATCAGAATAGCTTTGTAATACAGCGCATTTCTGTTTTCTAGCTATCACTAGAAAAAAATCAGGAAGGGAAGGGCTGCTAATGATAGTGGAGCATCCATTCCCATGGTCTTCCATATATTGTTTCTGATTCTCAGTTGTGTGTTTTTCCCCATTCTCTATACTTGCTCTTTTGCATTGTCCCCAAATTGTTACCATTAGTGTGTATGCATTCAGTTAAAACATTAATAGCTATTTTGTACTGACTGTGCCCAACTGCTTGTTTTTAGAGCAGTCATACTATTTTAGTCCCTTGCCTCAAACTGCACTGAAGCAAATCACCAACCATCTGGTGCAGATTTGTGGGATGGCACTGCAAGGTGAAGGAGAAGTCCATTCCTCTTGTTTCTACCATTCTGGTTGTGGATGAGTAACACTAAATGCTGCATAATGAATTAATAACAACCTGCTTACAAATACTCTAGAGCAGATAGATTCATTACAATAATAGAACAAGAAATCCTAATGTTTACTTAGATCCTCCAAGTGCTCAGTAAAGTGTTATCAGGTAGATATCCAAATTTTCACTTGAACATAGCCAGTGGACCCAACCTTTCACCTCTTGGCTAATTTTATTGTGGAATTATTACAACATTAACTTGGCATCTGGTCTCCTGTAACTGAAAATAACTCGGGTCATTCAGGTCCTAGTCATCTCATGGTTAGACTGTTGTAATGTACACTACCCCTGAAGAGCATT
This sequence comes from Azemiops feae, assembly GCA_023970755.1. Lineage (NCBI taxonomy): Eukaryota > Metazoa > Chordata > Lepidosauria > Squamata > Viperidae > Azemiops > Azemiops feae. The sequence continues at coordinate 842,989 of JALGBA010000170.1, read as the reverse complement.
GGGAAGCTACAGCTGGTGCAGACTGCGGCAGCGCAGGCAGTTCTTGGGGCCCAAAGAATGACTCATATACTGTAATACCACTGCTCCACGAGCTGCTTTGGCTGCCAGTCTGCTTCTGGGTGCAATTCAAGGTGTTGGGTTTTTGTTTTGTTTTTTTCTGAAAAGAAAGATCCTTCCAACTTCACTCCCCACCCTCTATCCCCTGTCCCCTGTCTGTTTTCTTAGTTTTGCACTTCAGAATTTATTTTATGGATTCATGCTTTGCACTTATTCAAGTAGTAATATAAATCCAAGCATTTGTCTGATCAATTTTACTCTGTCTTCATTTGCAGAGATAAAAAGGGGAGAGAAAATGTGAAATTGACCAAATTCACTAAGGCTCAGTAGTATAGAAAGATCCTGGAGGACTGGTGTACAGGGCCTAAATTCATGGAATGGCCTTTTAATATATTCTAGCTGATGGGATTATCAGCCCCACCCTAACCCTGTCTAACCACCCTTTCTTTGCATTCAGTAGCATGACTGGTGGTAACACAGGAAGGGAGAGAAACAGTTGGGAACCCACCAGTTACTGCCTTCACACTACAACATATTCACTTTTGGGCAGCAGCACTGATCTGCTGAGGTGTAAGAGTAGTTTGTGCCAGCTGTGCTTTGTGTACCAACATGTACCACTTTCATGACTGGAAAAAACCATTGGGTTTGCAGCATGGAGGATATGCCCTGGCATCTTTTTTTTCTGTCATGTTGACACAGATTAAACTTAACTTTGACCTCAGCCAACACACGAGGGACTTACGTTGTTCTAAGTTACTAAATTGATATTAAACTGATATTTTCCATCATAAGAGACCAAGTGTAATCTGATGATGTATCAAGTCTGTTAGCCTTTGTGCCCCATGACTTTTGAGGAAAATTAGGAAAAATAAGAGAATAGGGATTAACAATGGAAAAAAGAAAGTTCCTGCTAGTGTAGTTCTCTTCCAACTCAAGGATAGGGTGGAGAGCACTTATCTCAGCAAGAGGAAAGTCCCTCTCTCTTCACACCCTGAGATAATTAAGATCAAGAAAACAAGCAATCAGGTTGACACAAACCCTTTAGGTGATATTGTTGTGCAAACAATACATTTCACAGGATTATGAAGATTGTCCTTCACTTATAAGCCTTCCTTGTTTTTTTTTTCATTGCATTGGTTCTTACCAAAAAAGGGAAAAAATATGAAAAAAGGCACAATAATTACATAATGCCTATGGATTATTCAGGAGCCTTTTGAGGTTGCTAACATGGAGATTCAGTGATTTTCTGAAAATGCAATTCTGAAAAGTCATTTCAAGACAACAATATAGTTGGGAAAACAACTATTCAAGTTCCATCTCTGGCAATTATGTGAAATAAAGCCATTTCAGAGTCAACATTTAGAATGGAAATAATATGATCAGTTGACTATATGTATGACCAAGTGACCAAAGATGGAAGACCTTACATCCATTTTTTTCTCCCTTTTTACTTCAGCTTCTATTTTTCTCCCCTTTGAATTTAGAATGTGGGTCTTTGATTAAAAAAAGGCATGGATCAGGATTATTACAAAAATAAAATGAAAAGATTAAGTATTATGTGTGTTCACCACCTTGAGCTATTTATAAAAATACTAAAGAAAGGATAAAAGTCAAATAAAATGGGATTTCACTGGCAAGCTCTTTTCTTCTCCACTCTTTTAAACAAATAACCCAGATTTATTGTCAATATTGAGATGACAACACAAACTATGGAAGAGAAAATATGATCTATTATGATACCATTAGGTGTTTTTGTTTTGTTTTTTAGAAAAATCTGCATTTTAAAAATTTAGAGTTTTTTAAAAACTGCATTGTGATCTTTGAGCATATCAGGAAACATTAAATAAAGTCAGTTGATGAAAGTACTTCAGCGTGTCAGTACCCCGTGGGCAGAGTTAAAGTTTAAATAAATCTCCATGTTAAGTTGATGAATTGTTCATGCTTACATAAGATGCTGGAGGAAGAATCTCTAAGAGCATTGGTTTGGCATTCAGCTGAAGTGTGGATGTTAGGAATGTTTAGCAGGGTAGAAGAATAATGTTTTCTTTAACAAGACAGCAATCAACCTGCAGGAGGTCTTTAAGTGATCTTGGATGTGCTTAGCTGTTTTAGCCATCCCAACTTCTTTAATAATTAGTACTTAATTATTTTGAACTACGCTGCTAACCATCTTATAATGAATTTTTCTTTTACTTTGTCAATCATTGTAATCTACAATTCTGTTTTTGCTGCTTGATGGGGTTTTAAAGGAGTGGTAGAAGGATTTGATTGGCTAGGTGGCAAACACATATATAAATTAATTTTATAAGCATTCATTCTTATAAAATTCTTCATTCATTCATTATTTCTTTGCACATTTATTTTAACACATCTCCAAAAAGCTTTTCAAGAAAGCCCTTCTAATGCAATTTACAAACAACCATATAATTAATGATGCATATACATTTAGGTAAATGTAAAACATTAAGGTTCAGAAACACCGTTTATTTTTACATTTATTTATCTATTGTTTCAATTTCTACAATGGCTTACTAACTATGACTCTGTGAGCCGGGGCATTAAAAGTCCAAGTCATAAAACAATTAGTTGAAACCTATTAAGATTGCTAAATTTCAGGCTTTGGTCATTATGCGTCATGAGATTTCTGTTTACTGGTAAATTTGTAAGATTTCTGCATTTTGCTATAAGTTCTCTTTGATGATTTTTTTTTTCAAATTCCAGTCATATACATATGTATACAAGTGTAGGAAATGGGAAAAGGCGCACATAATCAGAGGAACTTCCAGGTAATCACAAAAGACTATAGGTCTGTCTCAAAAAAACAAAACAAAATCCTAAAGCTCTGAAGAAACGGACTCCGTAAGACAATTAAAATTACACATTATTGAGAAAGGCTATTGTAAGAGAATCTTGCAAGCCTGACTAAATTTTGTCTTTCAAGTCTCTAATATCTCAGGGAATCAGGGAGGGGCCAGTCTGAGTCTTTTCCTCCTTTGCCTGTTTCCTAGCCTCAAAGCATTTTTTCACATGTTGTGCAGCAGTCCCTAACTACCTTTTCCAAAGTCATCGCCTGAACTTATAACCATATATTTAGTGACCATTTGAAGTTTGAATCTCTGGGCAGTGATGTCAATTATGCCAAAAATCAACAGTGGCCCAGCCTCAGGGTTAAAAATCACAAGACAACATTCTTTAATCCATGGGGAGAGGAGGGGGAAAGAAACACCCCAATAGGTATAAGAACGGACTACAGTTTTGTACGAATAGAGGCCAATCTATTATTTCAAGTGGCTCTTTAGTAGACAATGAAGCTTCTTACCGAAAACCATGCGGTATCTTGAGCATCCAGTTGAGATCAAGCTTAAGAGCCAAGTTATGTCAAGCCATGCCACCAAGGCTTGTGTGGGAGCTCTGCTGAGGTCTTGTCAATGAGCTGATAGCAACTGCAATGATTGACTAGCAATAATAGGAATAAGAAAAAGAACTAATAGACGTCCTCCTTCCATCTCTATTAGATTCACATTATTGTGAAGACACCACTTTCTTACCACTCCAACTGAAAACTATTTTTAATGCTTCCTGGAAAGCCATCACAGTGGGGCTAATTTAATATCCAAAGGGAGGCTATTTCATAGTGTCGGTGCTGTGATTGAAAACATCCCCTCCTCACCAACCCCTGCTGTCATAAAAATATGGATTTATTGTCACCTTCCCCAAATATAGATAAATTTAAAAGGAACTTTGGCAAATTCCTTTAAAATGTCCCTATTTTCTATTATTGATGTGTAGACATATAAACAACCTGTAGAGAAAAAAAATACATTATTACTATTCAGTTCATAAAACATACTTGAGAACAGAAATACATTTTTGTCTACTAGCAGTTTTGTATGAATTCTCATGAGATTTGGTGATTTTTCAAATTTAAGTCATATATGTATATATAAAAGTGTACTGAATTTCTACCTCACTTTAATCAGCTTCTTATACATGGAAGTTGCATTTCATTCATATGAAGGTCATAATCATAATTAATAATTGTAAGAATAAACAGAGAAAACCTCAGGTCAAAAAGGTGAAGATTTAAGAAACTTCTATTGTTAAAGGAAGACATCAAACTGAACTGCCAAGAAATTAAAAGGCCCAAAATAATTTAACTTCTGATGTTTGAGACCTATAAAAAGTTGAATTTTGTTAAACATACGTACTTTGGGAAGTCAGATAAGTCACTGGTTTATAAACTGCATAAGTAACAATATAAGCAATTCTCACCTCCATTGAAAGATAAAAGTAATAATAAATATAAAAATAATCATAAAAATCTTATTTTATAATTGATATGGTGCTGACCAATGCTGTTATATATTACTTGGTGCTAGTTTTCATCTATATCTATCTATCTGTTTGTCTGTCTGTCCATCTTTCCGTCCGTCCGTCCGTCCGTCCTTCCGTCCCACCGTCCATCCATCCATCCGTCTGTCTGTCCGTCTTTCCGTCCGTCCGTCCGTCCATCCGTCCATCCATCCATCCATCCATCCATCCATCCATCCATCCATCCATCCATCCATCCATCCATCCATCCACCCACCCACCCACCCATTTACCTACCTACCTACCTACCTACCTACCTACCTACCTACCTACCTACCTATCTACCTATCTATCTATCTATCTATCTATCTATCTATCTATCTATCTATCTATCTATCTATCTATCTATCTATCTATCTATCTATCTATCTATCTATCTATCTATCTATCTATCTATCTATCTATCTTACATATTAGCTCCTGGCTCTGCCAGATGGCTTAGGACCCAATGGGAGAGCTTCATACTGGAAATGGTTGACTAATTAAATTTCAATCCCACCTTCCCACACTCCGCCCCCATGTCCAGCTCCCTTCTTTGCCATCTTGTGTCTATGGTTTTATTTGTTAATGTTTTCATGTGCTATGTTTTTTTAGAATGGATGTGTCAATGGATATGTGATGGGTGGCAAATAAATGTTATAAATAAATAAAAATTAAAGTTTAGAAATGCAAAAATAAAAGACTACAGTAATACAAACTAAGATGGTCTATAGTTTTCTAAGTAATATTATTTTATTCTAAATATTAAAATTAATGAAATATTGAATATTCTACCCTAAAAAATGGGATTGTCACAATTTTCTTTCTTGATCATATGTACTACACAAGACAGTTTGGATGGCAAAAGGCAGGCCTGGAGTAATCTTAGAGCCGAATCATGTAGAAATTACTCATCAAGACTTGCACTTTGAATTGCATCCAAATCCTATTAGTAATCAGTACAAAGCCATGAGCACCAATGTAACCTGTTCCTAGTGGTTAAGCCAAAAATTGAGCTTCAGTAATAGTCAGTACCAACTGGAGCTTCCCAGTGGTCTTATTTTACAATATAAGTGGTCCTTGTTTAGCCACTGCTTTGTTTAGTGACTTTCACAATTACAGTGGTGATAACAAAGTAACTTTGTGACCAATCTTGACATTTATGACCTTTGCAGATCTGTAAAGCAAAGGGAACCTGAAGAAAGAAACCTAAGCACTGTTGAAGTTTCTCTTAGTGACTGTGTCACTTAATGACTAAATTGCTGGTCTCAGTTGTTGCTAAATAAGGGCTGTCTTTAGGCTGCACACATGGAGATAAGAGCATGAGTTACTTGTGCAAGATCCTTCATTTCCAGGGATAGCAGGTACTGTGATCCCCCAGCCAAAGCTTGATACAGTAGAAAATAAAGCAGACTTTCTGCAGAAGAGAAAACCGAGAATTTGTGTGGGAAAAATGATAAAAGGAAAGGAAAGTTTCTCATTCCTGTTTCTGCACTCCACATACTATTTTCAGAATGCAACTTCATTTTTGTTTACTTCTAAGCACATTAAGATGGCATGCACCCATACAGCTTACCTCTTAACTTCAAGCAGAATGGAGTATCCTTGGAAATTTCTGCTGATGTTTTCAGCATCAGCCTGACAGCTGTTAAAAGGAACTAGATGAACGGTCATTGTAACAGGTAGAAAGCTGGCACCTAGGGCTAAAAAAGGCAAGGAAGAATCCTTAGCAACTTAAAAGACTGTTAAACTTTTCAGCTCCAAGCCATGACTCTTGCTACGACATCTCAGGAGCTCATAGAAATGAGCTCAAATAAATGGATAAATAAAATAATGAAAAAGCCTAGATGAGAAATGCATTAATTCTCATGCGGAACCTGAAGAGGGCTGCCGAGCGTTATCAGAGTCTGCTTTATGAAGTAGGAAGGACAGAAACTGGTGCCAACAAAAAAGCTGCAAGGGATTAGCCTTTAAGGTGTCATTTTTATAGCTACCACATTTATAGCTACCAGTTCCCAAGGGCAGAGTGCTTTTATTTATGCTTTTAAATACATATGAATCTCCTCCATGACCATTTAATGCCATCATTAATTAGGTAAAATTATTTTGATGTTTTTTCAATTGCTTAAAAAAACACAGGTGCATGTAAAGCCAAGCTACAAAGCAAGAGCACTCTCTCTTTGGTAACTTTGTTTGTTTAAGGGCAAGAAAATTTTAGAATAGGATTCCCAGTCCCCAGGTGAGTCTGGAGGTGTCCAAAAAAATCAAGAGCATGGACACAACCATGTGGTTAAATTTCTGCCCTCTTTTTACATGTGCCACGGATTCCCCATATTCTGCCAGTCCCAGCTAAAAATTTCACATTCTTCTTTTTGAAAATTGAGCTTACAAAAAGGACAGATGACAAATAGGTGGTGTCCTCATATCAAATGACTGAACAGCTAGTATTTATCTTTTTGAAGCATTCATGCATGGAGACTGAGAAGGTTTGGGTTTATTCAGTAACATGTTTTGGCTAGCACTGCTTAAAAAAAGTCACAGTGATGTATGACAGTATAAGATAACATCCTCATTAGAAGAAAAGTTGCTTCAAATCACCTTGAAAACATCTGATTATACTTACACTATGTCAGATGAAACCTTTAGCTTCATTGTCCCAAAGATGCTTTTTCAAAAGGCAACTGGACTTTCTTGGTTTTTTTTTTCCTTGAAAACCTTTCACTTCTCATCCAAGAAGCTTCTTCAGTTCTAGACTGAAGAAGCTTCCTGGATGAGAAGTGAAACATTTTCAAGGAAAAAACCCCCAAAAGTCCAGTAGCCTTTTGAAAATCACCTTTGGAACAACCATGACCTGGATATTGAGAATCTCCCTAGACTTTTAGCTTCATTGCATGAAGCATAATTCTTATGAATTGATCCATATTCCATTGCATTGGATCACCCAGACAAGGACACTTTTGATTGTTGTACTTAATAACCAACAATTAAACATGCAGCTTGCCTCATATTCTGTCAGATAGTATTTTTAAATGTGGAGGTTTTCCTAATAATTAAGGGAAAAAGCAAAAAGCAGAAGGGAAAAGATGAAGAAGGAGTTGTTTACACTGAGTGATTTACACTTTTGCATTAGAATGTAAATTCTTTGCTGTATCATATTAACTTTAAGGGGGGTGAGCAGATAAAATTTCCCCTTGAAACTGCTCTCACATACTATGAGAGAAAAGGAGTTTCAAACGGTCAACGCCTCAAAGAAATAGAAAGTGAGGAGAATCCAACGATGTGGACAAATCCAAGAAGCTTCTGCATTTACTGTTTTCCCCCATTTGCGTCCTTCTTCTGTCTCTCCACTGAAACTGCTGAGAGCCTTTGGAAATCCTCACACTGGTATGACTTGTGATAATGTCAGAGAGACCAGAGGATGGTTAGGTGTGTGTCATGTATGTGTTTCACTTTGAGAGCGGGCAACTAAATTTCATTTTTGATGTGTGCCATTGTGCCCACAATATAAAAATGACAATAAAGGTTATCTTATCTTATCTTATCTTATCTTATCTTATCTTATCTTATCTTATCTTATCTTATCTTATCTTATCTTATCTTATCTTATCTTATCTTATCTTATCTTATCTTATCTTATCTTATGGATACCCTGCCATTGACTGCAGCAGGATAGCAGACTCATTTCTCTCCCAAGACTCAGACCAGGGAGCTCCCCTTAACAGTTCTGGGACAAACCTGTCAACAGAAACAACAACACGGATTGACAAAAATTACCACCAGCTAATTGCAAAAGGCAGCTTTATTTGGCACAGCTTACATCTTGCATCAATACCTTTGATATTGTTAAATAGTATCTGCCTATCCTAGGTCCTTTGACTCGAAAGGTGAACAAAAATGCCAAATCCAACCTAAACATCTGGCTAACTTTACGACCAACCATAATAATAATTTATACATTAGATGAGAAAAGATATGTCACCACAGTGTTGGAAGTGCAAGAAAGTGTTAGGGACTTATTATCATATGTGGTGGACCTGTTCCAAAGCCAAAGAAATTTGGCAGCTAATAAAGACTTGGTTGGAGGAAATGTTGGGACTGAAGATAGATCCCAGACCAGAACTGTTCTTACTGGGAATGATAGATGGGAAGTTTAACAAAGGAGAGACATATCTAGTGTTGCATATTATAACAGCAGCAAGGTTGGTCTACGCCCAGAACTGGAAAAATGGAAACTCCCCGGCGGAGAGTGAATTAATTAAAAAATTTCTGATATGTGCAGAGATGGATAGACTAACATTAGAAATCAAGGACAAGGATGAAACAGAGTATTATGAAGTTTGGGATAAGATGTACTATTGGTTAGACTCGAGGAGAAAAAGTCAGAACAAAGAAAGCTCGTTTAGAAGAGAGAAAGTTTAGATTTTCAACCTCAAGGTGAGCGTAAGATAGAGATTAGAAAGAATATGAAACAAGAATTGAAACGGAAGTTATGTTGTAAATAGACGTAAATATGTATGTAAATATATAAATATGTAAATAGTATAAAAAGTAATATGTAAATGGTATAATGAATACCTATCAATGAATAGGGAGATATATGGTATATGGTATATGGCATAGTATGTATGGCAAATAACAGCCAGAAAAGTCACACTGTGTTCAACCTGTTTTTAAATGTTTACTTAATAAAATTTATTCTAAAAGAAACAAATTATTATTTATACATCCATGGTGCCCAGCTCTCAGCAACTGCACTATTATTATGTAATTATATTAAGTATGCTGAGTTATGTTATATAGCTATGTTATGTTATAACATTTTAATGTTATTATTATCCCATATTCTTACTTTCTACTCAATGTATTTTCGCATTGGGCAAATGGTTGGACTAGATGATTTGTAATATCCCAATGATTCTATAATTCTATAGATCTCTATATTTCCATGACAAGAAAAGCGCTTGGAAATGCAGTAGCCACTGCAGTGAAGACTTCCAAGGAGTTTTCCCCACACCAACAACTCAATAGTTATACTCTCAGTTGGCAAGGGCTGAACATTGGAGCTGAGCTTGATGGAACCGTCTGTCCCTACTGGTGACGGACAAAATAATAGAATAACAGAGTTGGAAGGGACCTTGGAAGTCTTCTAGTTCAACCCTCTAAATCAGGGGTGTCAAACTGCCGGCCCGCAGGCCGGATGCATCATAGCGAAACCGCGCCCATCCCATTGCCGGCAATAGCAAAAAAGTCACGCTATGTTGCGACACGTCACGTAACGTTGCGAGTTTGATACCCCTGTTCTATACCATTTCAGACAAATGGTTGTCCAATCTCTTCTTAAAAACCTCCAGTGATGGAGAATGAAATGAAACTAAGTTTAGCCTTTTCTCTAATGTGGACTTTCTTATCCTATTTGGACACTTACATTGTTATCTTTCTGTCTCCCTGGAAATGACTTGCATGTCATGTGCAATAGATGAATTACTATTTTTGTATACTAAACTTTGTGACATGTGTTTGGGTTACCCAGGAATGCAGTATTTAGTGCTGCAATGCTACTAGTTAGCTTTACAAATATATTATAAATGTTCTAATAAAATTATACAAGCTTTCCAGGTAAACCCAACCTGATAATTAAATGATTGACATTTTAATTATTATTATTTTTAAAATTTCAGTAAATAACAATTGACCTGGGTGAGAAATTCAATCATTTGCTTCTGGGAAAGTCCCAAAATGTCCTATCCCGCAGAGCGTCTCCTATATCATACCCAAAGGATCCGCCTTTCTTGAGAGAGCTACTGTATAATGATGGGAAAAGTGGAGGAAAAGAAAATGAAAGAAGGATGACCTGCAGCAAAGTGGATGGACTCCATTACAGCAGTAATGGAAAACTTGAAGTGCCAGATTAGGGACAGATCATCCTGGAGGTCTATCTATGTGTACCAACTTGATGGCACATCCTAAAAAAATAATAATAATCAAATTTATACTGAGACAAAGTTCATGATATTTCATGATATCCACTGCAGACACAGAAGACTGCATGTCTAACATTTAACCTCTTACAGATCCCAGCTCCTGCCTGCAAAGTCACAATTTGAACACATTGCTTGGGTCCAAAACATGCAATATCAAGAGGATGTGGCTGCTCCTCTGTCAGAAAAGACCACTTTGAATACCGTGGATCAGCAATTCTTTGTTCATGTGGGTTTGGGCTTGAATCAAAGAACAGCTTCAGCAGCATTTACAGTATTCTAAGATCTGTAGAAGAAATACAGAATAAAGTAAATACTACATTCAGTCTTTACATTCTACACTAAAGTTCACATTCCACACAGCCTGATTGCCATTATTTAGCCTTATTATGTAAAAATCATTTATCAATTTCTTTCTCACAGCCAGTCATAATGAAATCATTACTGTTTTTTATAATACAGCCACCGAAGTCCAGTTTGGTGTAAACTAGAAATTCTGTCACCCTATCATATTATATCACAAGGGTCTATGAATTAATAAACTTATCCCAAAGAAATAAAAAAGGGAGAGGAGAGAGAGAGAGAGAGAGAGCATCCATTTTATCAATGAAAGTCTTTACCATTAAAATGATGAGACAGGGCACAAAGAATCATCATCCCCTTAGTCATAAATTCCCAACTGGTATCTTCAGCCTATTGGGTTAGAAGAGAGAGATTCCTGCTGTTAGTCAGTAAATCTAGAATTCTGCTAGGCACGAAATTAGTGATACTACTGGAAAACTACTACAATGAAGCCATCCATCAGAAATCTTTGATCATATCCCTGTGAATCCAGGAAGAGGTTTATGTGCTCTTATTCCTGGGAGAGTTACTTTTAAGAGCACCATAACTGTTAGGCCATACTCTATCAAATAAAACATCCCCTGCAGTCCTGCAATGTAATGTTTACTACCAAATAAAAATACCCAAGATAACATGTTTTGCTTATGGACGGGAGGACAACTGATGTACAAGCATTTTAGAAATCATAAATTTGCAACTTTGAGAAAAAGACATATTGTGCAACCAGTTAGGAAGCAGGTCAGAAAATTGCATGTAATACAATTGTATTGTAATATGATTTGTCAGTGTTTGTATCAGATATGGTTTTATTAAAGATAAGAAATCAAACATATGGAAGAATGAATTTTACTGAAAAATAACTAAAATGGCTTCTTCAAAAGAAGTGCTTCCCTTACTCTTCTGGATTTCTTTTTAGGGCAATCAATAAAAATGTAAAAAAGGGGGAGGGCACTCAAACTTTCAAATAGTTTTTTTTGCAATGCCTCTCAATAAAACTTCACTGTCAACACTCAGCACCCATAGAATTAGAAAAAAATACTTTTATGGACTAGTAACTTCCTTAAGAAACAGCAAGCAGACAATAGGAAAAATGCATAAATGCACAGTTTCACAAGGACCAGTGTGGTTTCTTACTTGTTTATAAATGACCAAGAGTTAAGAATATGTTGCTAATTACATTACATTAAATTATTCAGGATGGTAAAGTAGAAGAAAAAAAGATAACAAGGATCTTTAAAAGCATCTCTCCAAGTTGGCTGAATGGGATTCAAAATGCCAAACGTAATTCAATGTAATCAGGTGCAGAGTGATGCACATTGGCATATAAAGTCCAAATCTCACATATGCGTTAATGGAGCTGTGAGTTGACAGTGACTGGTCAGGAAGAGAATCTTTCGAGTCGCGGTGAAGAGCTCAATGAAAATGTCAATAGAGCGTGCAGCTGCTGTAAAAAGTAATGCTAGGAAATATATTGAAAATAAAACTGCCAATGTGGTAATGACCTTATAAATTTTGTTGCAACTGCATTTGGAATACTGTGCCTGGTTCTGGCAACAGCAACCGACAAAGAATATCGCGGACCTGTAAAAGTATGAACAAAATTATTCCACAAAAGGAAAGATTACAGCAGTTGGCCTTTTAACATAGAGTAGCAGTGGCTTAGGAGACATGATAGAAGTGCAGTACAGGTAGTGCTCGACTTACAACAGTTCACTTAGTGACCGTTCGAAGTTACAACGGCACTGAAAAAAATAACTTATGACCATTTTTCAAGTTACAACCTTTGCAGTATCCCCAGGGTCATGCGATCATTCAGAGGCTTGGCATATTTATGACCATGTTGCTGTGTCCTGGGCTCATGTGATCCCCTTTTATGACTTTCTGACAAGCAAAGTCAACTGGGAAGCCAGATTCACTTAACAACCGGGTCACTAACTTAACAACTACAGTAATTCATTTAACAACTGTGGCAAAAAATGTCGTAACATGGGGCAAAATTCACTTAACAAATGTCTCTGTTAACAACAGAAATTTTGAGCTCAATTGTGGTCGTACGTTGAGGACTACCTGTATAGAAAATGCATGATGTTTAAAATATGGACAAAAGGAAGTTGTCTCCATCTCTCACTATGTAACAAGTAGGTTCATCCACTAAAACTCGATATGGGAGTTTTAGGAAAATTCAGGACCAGTCAATAAACATTTTTTACACAATGCATAGCTGGAATTGGCCATTAATTTAAAAGATCAAGGGAAAGGTTTCCCCTGCCTAGTTGTGTCTGACTCTAGGGGCAGTGCTCATCTCTGTGTCCTAGTCGAGGGAACCAGTGTTATCTGAAGACACTTCCATGGTCATGTGGCCAGCAAGACTATATGCCAACGTGCACAGAATACGGTTACCTTCCCATCCAAGTGGTGCCTATTTATCTACTTGCATTTGCATGCTTTCGAACTGTTGTTTAAAAAGGAACTCTGTGTGTGTGTGGGGGGGTATGTGTATGTGTGGGGCTGTGTCTGTGCCTTTGAATTGGTGATGACAATTCCCTGCAGTATTCTTGGCAAGGTTTTCACAAGTGGTTTGCCACTGGCTGCTTCCTAGGGCTGGCCCAAGGTCATCTAGCTGGTTTCATGCCTTAAGTCAGAACTAGGACTCACAGTCTCCTATTTTCTAACCTGATGCCTTAACCACTACTCCAAACTGGCCCCTGTATTAAAAGGGAATAGATAGGTTTATTTTTTTAAAAAAAAGGAATACTTAAGGATGATACGTTATCTATCACCTCCTCATGAGTTATCAACCTCCTGTCCATGTTTCTGAGATACTTGCATGTTCATGAAATGACACAAATTTTGAACTAAATGATCTTTGGGCTGAGCCTAATCTAGAAGAGCTCATCTCATTTTCTGATATCATAATTCAAATTTAATTTTTCCAGAATTGTTATTAATTGATAACCAGAGTCCATTCACACATGAAATTATGTTCACATGCATGACAGGATGTTGAGCTGCAATGATTTCTGGGGTTATGGTGGTTACATAATTAACAGTCCTATAGTTCAGAGTAATATTTCTCTGCAATGATGTGACTGCAAAGTTACTGTGAGGAGAATATTATAGTTTAGATGTGCAATTGTCTTCACACCATCAGAGATTATTGGAGCCATAATTTTCCTTTGAAGGAAAAGCAAAAAGAAATGCTATGGAATACTTATTCCTCCTCTTGATCAACTTTTCAACTGCACCAAGTTTTACACAGAGAGAAAATATTTCAACATACATTTTAAAGGGGAAAACAAATGAATATATCAATCATTATGAAAGACCTATTATTTTTCCACAGCATTTTTTAATGGGAGGGGAAAATATTGCTAGAGTGTTTTTTTTTTCCTCCTTTCTTTTGAATCACAGAATTAGTTTGTTTTTCAGGTGAGCAACTTTTCAGAAAAGAAATCTTTTTTTGTTTAACATGAGTGCACACAAATGTGTTATTATTTAATTACAAATGGGTTCAGAACAGATCCTAGAGGGCTAAAGAATTCACCAGTCTTAGTTATTGCTGGGATGCTAATAAACCTATCTCAGGAATTTGAAAGAACTGAAATATAATTCTGCCACTGTTTCCATATTTCCTACAAATCAAGCACTGAAACCCCTTTTCCTAAACTGCATTTGGTTGTTCTTAGCCTTGACGAATCATTGAGCAAAGAAGGATCATTCATAAGATTTACAGATAGGCCCACCAGTAAACTATATATTGCAATATATAGTTTACAGAGATTCCTTCAGAGAAGAGAAATAGATACCTTAAACCCTGATTTTTTTTAAAAAAATTGTATAATTCAGCCAGTGTACAATTATTGAATAAAATACACAATATATGCATTTATTGCTTTTTACAATTATTGGTTGTGAACCAATGGTCGCCTAATCCCATTTTTACAGTCTTTAAAAGCCAGAAAATATCTCATGATTTCTGGAGCAAAACTTTGATTCACAATTTTCTGAGGGAAATAATTGTTAGAATAATCCACCTTCTACATTTCTGAAAGTTTGCTTTCATCTTTTCTTATGCCGGCTGTCTCATGGAATATAGCTTCGCAGCTATGCGTCTCTCTTCCTCCCCACCCTGCCCCCAATCCAGACAAGTGTCCCATGCCTCTTCTGTTCTGCAGCCCAGTGACTTCCCGGAACAGCTTCCTTGGAAATTCAAGAGCTGCAGTGGGGGCACTAAGTAGCAACACTGGGGTAAATCTGGAGGTTTTTAATAAGGTTTCTCCAAAATTCGAGGTGATTAAACTCCACAGAATGCGTGGTAGGTCCTAGATTGCATCGGTCTCAGGACAACTGGAGTCTATTTTTTTTATTTTTCCAAAATTTAAGAATATCAACTTTAAAATGTATGGGCTTTTAAAGGGTGCATTTAGAGTTACCTTGAAAGGTAAGACTTCAGACTTCAGACTTCCGGTTCTGGGTTGCGGTGCTGGCGGTCGTGCGAAGAGTCTTTGTTCTTGGCCGGCCGGCTTCCCTCCGCCGGTAGATCCCCGTGGGAGTCGAAAGTCACCCTGGAGGGGCAACCACCGCTGAGGAGGCCGCTCGTCGACTGCGGAGGGTGCGGTAGCACCTCCTGCAGTCCGAGGCAGCTCCTTTGGGCCGACAGAGAAAGGATCGGCCATTAACATGGCCGATCATCTAGCCGCTCCAACCGCAACATCTAAGCGTCAAAGAACCACCGGTGAGACTTTTCTCTTCCTCTCTCTACCCTAATTATTCTCCTGTGAAAGCTTTTGAACTATTTCCCTAACCTTATGAAGCAGCGTTTGTGCACAGGGGACTATAAGCCTTGAAACTATAACTAATCTACTTTGATTATTTTTTACTTTTATTTTTGGGTACTCTGATTCCCGAAAAGTTTCTCTTATTGAACTTTTTTTTATCTACTTATTAAACTGAACAATTTTTTTTATTATTATTGCTCTTGCTCTTTTAATTGAAAAAAATACTAGCTGGAAAAATACTTTACAGCCTACTGGGGACATCTTGTGGTGAAAATTGACACTACAACCATATTTTTTGATTATGGCTATAACTTGGCCTTTAAATTATCACAAAAAAGCAGCTGTGTGGAGGTGGACTGCTGATTGTTATTAAACATAGCCTCCACTAAAATACTAAAAGACTACTTGATTATGGAAATGGAGGATTTTTCCCCACAGCTTGACTACAACCTTATATTGGAAAAAATCTTGGAATTTAATGACAATATATACTTCAGGAGGGAAACTAAAGATGACTCCCCAGAACTACAAATTGAGGAGCTGATCAATACCATAGAGGTTTGTGTCCAACCCTATGTACAACATGAGACCAAGGAATTTTATTTACAATTTAACTACGAAAAAGCCTCTGCCTCAAAACCACAAATTGACACCCAGACTTCAGCTGATTTCTTCATAAATCAAAAATCAACAGAACAAGAACTTACTACTACCAAAGAGGATTCCAGACAATTCTGTCTACAATCTATTGAATATCAGAACTATGATATCCTGGACAACCAACGAATAACTATAACACCAGATAAAATTGACTACGTCACCCAGATGACAATGGAGGAAGGACAACAGATACAGGAGCAGATTGAATTGAGGATGAATATCATAAACAAAACAACGAGATCTATTGACATAGTAGCCCTTTTATGGAAACTGGCCTGGCACAAAAAGAAAGCTAGAGTCAGATTTAAAAATGGGATTTAAATCTACACTTGATGGCTAAAAAAGGTTTTTATTTAAGAGATATGGTCTGAATTAATAGTACTGAGATGGAAAATAGATCTGGGATTGATTTAGCTTAGGACTTAGATTTATAACTGTGAGGGAATTATTGGTTAGATTATAATTTGGAACTTTGAAATGAAAAATGTTTTAAATGTATTCCTATTTTGATTATATATGCTTGAAATAGAGTAAGAAGGTATATATTTTCTCTTTTATTTTATTTCTATTTTTTATCCTTTCTTTTTTATGAAGATAATATGTTTACCATAGGTATATCTATTTTGTAATGGAATGAAAACAACGGAAATTATTGGTTAGAATATAGTTTGACTTGTGAAATGAAAATGTTTTAAATGCGTACTTATTAAGATTATACATGGTTGAAATAGTGTAAAGATATACATTTTCTTTCTTACCTTACTTTTATTTTTTATTTATTTTTTGGAAGATAAGAGGTTTATGTTAGATATGATACCTATTTTCCAATGGAATGGAAACAATAGAATGAGAAAGTAATTGTTGGAATATTATTGTAGACATGATAATGGTTATGTTATGTAATTTGGGAAATTAGGGATGCCGGAAATATAAATAGTATGTTTAATTAATGTTAAATTGGAATGTGGTAATTGGAATGTAGTTAAACTTAAATACAGGACTTGGAATTTTTATAGGTAAAATGTGATTGAAAATTTTTTAGGGATGGATTGAAATTTACCTAGAAATGTATTAACCTGAAAATGTTATATTAATGGAGGGAAAGAGAGAGGGAATCTACAAGGAGTTAACCTGACTAGTAAATGTATGTTTTTGATTTTAAACAATTGCTGATTTGTGCATGTATGTTTTTGATTTAAGATGACTGATTACCCTATCCCCACATTGTTTCCCAAATACTTTGTTCAAAAAATGGAAAAATTAATAAACTTGTTATAATAAAAAAGAAAGGTAAGACTTCAAATGGTAGCAGAGAGTTGTGAAATATTATTTGGTTTGCAGTGGGTCAGATCATAATACCTCGATACAAATAATTCAGTATAAATATTGAATAAATCCTACGACTAACTCCCAGTTCAATGACAATTAACATCTAAGCTTTCTTCCCAGACTTGCAGGGCTTGCTTAGATTCTCTCAGCTTCTTGGACCTTTGCCAGCATAGTTGACAACCAGGTATCTTATGCATGCAACTAAGATAGCATTTGTAGCTCTGATCAATTATCTCCTCATAGGAATTGATGGAAGCAATTGGAGTATATTGATTCCATTCTGTCTTCTAGCAGCAGTGGTTACCATTTACAAGATTACAGTGACACGAGACATGATTGGTTATTTATGGGATTCCTTACTGCTTGCTGAATAATTCTAAAGGTTATAGTCAACTTTTCTTTACTACGGGTAGCATTTCTGTATTTTTTTGGGGGGGGGGGAAGAGTGCAATATTTATACTAATCCACATAACAATCATCTGAATAGGAGTATGCAATTTCATCTGGATTACCTAAATAATAGCTACTTTTAAGGGCTACAGTGTTGCTAAACTATGATCTAGACAGTTTGTTGCCACAACTAGAAACCAATCCCATAGCCCATGTGAAACTATACTAGAACTTAAGATTTCAAGTTGACCCATTTTTTTTTTACTTACTTAGGTATTAATATACATATAATATCTAACCACTATGGTATTCTCTAAGTATATAAGGATGTCTGCAGGCTTGACACCAGATGATTCTTGGTGACTTCAGGACCACAGTGTAATTGACAGAAAGAGAGAAGTGGTTTGTCTCTAAGCTGGCAAAAAAATATATGCTGGCACAAATTTTATTGCTTTTACCATTGAGTTCTTTTTGGCTTCAGTAACAAGGCCAGCAAATGGCCTTGTCCCTGACAAGATAAGGAAAGCAATCATGGTTTTTCCTGGATTAGTTTCCCTTTCTAAGGAGTATAACCTGCACAGGAAGAACAATCCAGAGTCATTCTCCCTTGTGTGACCTGGGGCTGGCCTGACCTGGGCATGTACAGACAAGCTCAGGATCCAAAAAGATCTTGACAAACTTGAACAATGGGCCCTATCCAACAAAATGAACTTTAATGTGGAGAAAAGCAAAGTTTTACATTTAGTCAGGAAAAATCAAAGGTATAAGTACAGATTAGGCAAGACCTGGCTCAAAAACAGTAACTGTGAGAGGGACCTTGGAATCTACTGGATGATTTCTTGAACATGAGCCAGCAGTGTGCAACAGCAGCCAAAAAAGCTAATACAATCCTAGGTTGTATAAACAGAGGCATAGAATCATGATCACGTGAAGTATTAATACCGCTTTATAAAACCCTAGTAAGACCACACCTGGAATACTGCAACCAATTTTGGTCACCATGCTACAAAAAAGATGTTGAGACTTTGGAAAGAATTCAGAGAAAAGCAATTAAGATGATCAGAGGCCTGGAAACTAAAAGATATGAAGCACAGCTGCAGGAATTGGGTTTGGCTAGTCTAAAGAAAAGAAGAAATAGGGGTGACATGATAGCAGTGTTCCAGTATTTGAGGGACTGCCGCAAAGAAGAGGGGGTCAAACTATTCTCCAAAGCACCAGAGGGCAGGACAAGAAACAATGGTTGGAAACTGACCAAAGAGAGAAGCAACCTGGAATTAAGGAGAAACTTCCTAACAGTGAGGACAATTAACCTGTGGAACAGCTTGCCTTCAGAAATCATGGGCGCTCCATCAATGGAGGTTTTTAAGAAGAGACTAGAGTACATTCACTTCTCTGAAATGGTATAGGTTTGCCTGCTTGAGCAGAGGGCTGGACTAGAAGACCTCCAAGGTCCCTTCCAGCTCTATTCTATATTTTTATCTCTTCTTTAAAATCTATACCTCAAGATTGCAAACATATTGCATACTTCATACTCCTGCTTGATATTTTCCTCACAACAACCCTGTGAGGTGGGTTGGACTGAGAGAGTGGTGGGCCTAGTCACTCAGTCATTGTTAACTTCATCACTGATAAAGCCTTCTAGGCCTAGTCCAGAGCAGAAATTAAGTGAGGACAGAAGGAAAAAATGTTGCTTTAAAACTGCATCTGCTGAAGAAGGTTTTAACCTCACATACTTGTGATTTGGGGATGTGCTAAAATCAAAACAATGAGGTCATGTCCTTTGGAAAGGTCTACTACTGGGACATGTTTGTGCTGCAGGTAGAAGGACATTAGTATGAGCAATTCAGCTTGACAACTGCATTCATATTTAAATAAAATGCACAGATTTCACTTATCAGCACCAAGAAACAGTAATGTTCATAATCTTGATGATACCAACAACAATAATGTCCTCATGCAAATACCATGACTATGTTCTTCTATTGCTATATCAGATGCAAGGATTTAAATTTTAACATTTGTGTGGGTGATGTCATTATGTAGTTATCATCACTGCCCCTCACTGGGGTCCTTGCCCCCCCTGCAGACACCCACGTTAAGAAATATTGGAAAATCTATTAATATGGGAACACAGTTATAGTTCTAAGGCAGGAATAAACTCAAAGGATCCACATTTTAAATTTGAAAAACAGCGAGGTAACTCTGGCTAGGGCATTTTACCCTATCACACAAGGAATGATAATGAACTGTGGTAATTACAAATAAAGCCACCTTTATCCGATATAGTACACCTATATATAGAAGGGTCATAACGTGCCAGGGGGAGGGGGGGGAGGAAAGCAACAGGAGGTGGCCATCACGCTTTGCTGGCAATTTTTTCAGTGTCACTATGAAAGCCAAGAATGGTGAACCAACAGTTTTAGCCCTGCATGAGTACTTGGCAAGATTACTAACGTATCCTACCGAAAAATTAAAGATAGGTAATAATCTGAAGCGGGGGGGGGCAGGGGCGAGGGGGGGGCTCTACTACCGCGAGAGTTAACGTATGGCCACAACCCTGAATTAAAGCAAAGCAGCAAAGTGACACGTGGTACTTTCAAAAACTTTTGAGCAGGGATGGCGGGAGGGGAGGGGCTATGCTAAGAGTAGCGGTTTTTTTGACAAAGCTACAGGGGGCTTCGTTTAAAAAAAAAAATATTTTTATGGATTCACGGGAAATCGCCGAACGCCAAATACCGGAACGCCTAAGACCGGAACTGCTACTTCCTCGGATCAACTCTCAGACTCGCTTCTACTTTCATTAACAATTAGAAAAAAAGGAGGCGGAGTCGCACTTTCGTTTGTAGGAGTGAAACCTCAGAAGATTTGCCCTAGAAGTTTATTACCCCAGCAAAAATAACTTGCTCCCTCTTCTTAAGTCAGTTCTGTTGCAAAATCACGAAGGGGGGGGGGTGGAGAGAAGGGAGAAGAAGTCGAAGTAAGGGTGGAGAGTATTTCTAGTTTGTTCTCTCAATTTCTTTATCCTCCAACGCTGGTAAGCTGGAAGAGTGAAAAGGGTATCTCAAGAGTTGAAATGTTTTAAAACAGAGTGTGTTGGCCAACTTTTCTATCTTCCGTTTTATTACATCAGCTGATGCATCGATTCTTTTGCCATCTACATGATTCCCACCCGAGCTCTCTTAGCGGGGAAGAGTTTTAAGGACGAGGCTCCCAACTGCAGACACCACTTTTGAAGTCGCGGCAATATTCCTCTCCTTTCAATGAAGCTTCTTCCCTCCCCCTCCCTCCCTCCCAAGAATCCTTGGCTAAATCATTTGTAATTTTTTAAAAAATCTCCCTCTTTCATCCTCTTCGCTTTAGCACGCCTCCCTGTTTATTTTCCAGCTTTGAGAGTGGTTGTCTTCCTTTTTCCCCACCACCGCCACCCTTTTTAATATTTTGCACGGTGCCAAGCTTGGGAGTTTTCGCATATTCGCCTCCCCTTTTCTGCAGCCTCCCTCCCCAGCCCCATCAGAGGAAATATTACAATGTTGCAAGCTGACGTAAGGACATTACAAGGAAAGGGCTACATTTCGGAGTGTTTATGAAAAGCTTCGGTACTGTACTGTCACCAGGGGGCATGCAATAGAATGCATTTCGTTCAACATTTGGGATAATGATCGTTTAGAAACCACTACGACCAAAACAAAAAGAAAAGCAAGAAAACGAAAAAAAGAGCGAGCGGGCGAGCTTCCAGTGAGCTTTTGGAACCGGCGCCAGGCAGAGGAGCCATGCAGCCAAACTTTCGGGAACCCTTGGTTATTTTTTCTGACATTGCAGCTCGCCCTTGAGGATCGCTTACTGGATTCTCCGGATTTTGTTTTGCTTCTTTTTTTTTTCCCTTCCCCTCCCTCCACCTCTCCCCGCCGTCTCCAGGCCCGGTTGATTCGCCTGCCCGTGGCGGCAAAGGAGGAGAGAATCGAGCGAGCTCCCCAACAGCGAGGAAGCCGCAGCAAAACGCCCTGCCTGCCTGCTTCTTTCCGCTGCCTGGCTGGGCTGGCTGGGCTGGCTGACTCTCCCGCACGGCTCGCTTGCCTTGGGATCCAGTGTTGTTTTGAAGGGAGCTAACATGGCGACGGTGCCCGTCTATTGCATCTGTAGGCTGCCCTACGACGTAACCCGCTTCATGATCGAGTGCGACGCCTGCAAGGACTGGTTTCACGGCAGGTAACACAAAGCGATCGGGCCTTTCCTCTCCCCCCCTCCCCCCCCCCGCTCTAGGGCAGAGATCCCCTTCCTATCGCTCGGGGCCTTTCGTCTCTTGGGCTCGCCAGGGCAGGAGCGGCGAGAGCGAGCGGGAGATCGAGCGAGAGAGGAGAGATGGTGGGCTCCTGGCTGCCGCTTCTGCTCTGTGCAGTTTTCCAACAGGCCTTTTTGGAGAAGAGGAGGAGGAGGAGGAGCCACTCTCTCGTTTCCCTCTCTTGTATTTTTGTGTGTGTGTGTGTGTGTGTGCGTGTGTGGTTTTGTTTTTGTTTCGTAAATTGTCGAGCCCGGGCATACACAA
The DNA here is from genome assembly GCA_023970755.1 of Azemiops feae. Lineage (NCBI taxonomy): Eukaryota > Metazoa > Chordata > Lepidosauria > Squamata > Viperidae > Azemiops > Azemiops feae. The sequence continues at coordinate 820,562 of JALGBA010000170.1, read as the reverse complement.
TGGACTCCCCCCCCCTTTTCGGGGCTCTGGTGTCAAGGGGCTGCGGGTAGTGGTGGTGGTGAAGGAGAGAGCTATTGTCCTTTACTCGGGGAGGGACGGCGGGCGGGCGGGCGGACTGGCTGACTGACTCGCTAGTGCTATAAAGGGTGTTTCTCCCTTTTTTTAAAAAAAAAAATTATTATTTTATTAGCTCCTGGTTTCTGGCCGGCTGCCTCCCTACCCCGATCGGGGTCTTTTTGGGTGGACTCAATGGGGAGGGTTAAGGATTTAAGGTTAGATGCTCCCCTCCCCTCACTTTCTCCAGAGAAGGAAGGCATGGAGAGAGCAGAACCGGGGGCGGGGAGAGGAGGGGGGGGGAAGGTTGAGGGAAGCGGTTCCACAATGTCTGGCTAAGAGGGAAAAGCCAGCGAGCCAGTCCCGGGAAAGATCCCTACGGAGCAAGCGGGAACCGCAAGGACCGGGGCAGCGGAGGCGGCTCCTGGAGAGCCCGCGCTCCGGGCGGTCACTTGCTTCGCGCCTCCTGAGGGAAGGGGGCGACTGGGGGGTGTTTCCTCGCCTGCTGGGCGCCGCGATTTGCCCGGGGAGCGCGCGGGCCCCGAATGGCAGCGTGGAGCGAGGAAGTGGACAGCCAGGGCTTCCCCGAGAGCCACGGCCACACAGGGTATTCCTTGCCGCTCAGGGCTGCTGAAGCCTGGCGCTGACGCCACTTCGCCTCGGCTAGACTCCGGTATGGAGCGAACGAGTCCACTCCGCCAAACAGGGGAACCAGAGTCCCCGGCCGCCAGACTCAGCCCGAAAGGTGGGCGGAGGAGAGCACACAAGAAAGGCGAGACCCCTTTCTGGTCTTCCTGAGGTAGCGCTGTCTTGTGGAAGACAGCCCCCCACCCCACCCCCCGGTTGCCACGTCCGCTCTGACACTTTCACGGTGCCCCCTTTTTTGTTGTTTCTTTTCACCAAATGAGATACAAGGGGTGGTGTGGCTTCTTGGACCCAGTCCGGGAGACAGCTGGGGAGGTTAATTCCCTGATGCTCCCCGGTCAAAGCTTTGGCTGCCGTCTCCTGGGCGGCAGACTGCTTTTAATTCGTCTTGTCCACCGTCAGCGGTGGAATCTGAGACAATGTACGCGCAGGGGCTGGAAACTCCCTCGGCCACCCGCTCGTCTCCTTGGCTTTTGATTAGTATTTGGTTTGTGCAGGAGGGGTCCCCGCCCCGCCGCCTTTGTCAGGCTTTCTTGGCGCTTTAATTATCACTTCACCTCGCCCGCGTCTGCCTTGTTTGCAGGGACTCTCTGGATATGATCTGACTATCAACCTGATCTTTGTGCCTCGCGGTGGCGGGGTTGTGTTGCATGCGGAAGGCAGACGCGTCGCTCATTTAAAAAAAAAAAATGGAGCTGCAGGAAGAAGGGGAAGGGACTTCAGCTGGATTTCCTACGAGTTCGGTCTTAGGTAGTTTGCAATACAGGTCTTGTGGAAACTAAGGCGCCTCTGATGGAAGCCGGCGACGCTGAAACGACTCGGATCTGTAGGTCCGGGCTGCCGAAATTAAGCTCCCGGGTGGTCGGCTCTCGCGGGCTTCTCTGTGATGCCAGTCTGCAGGAGTTTAAAGGTCTTCGTTGTTTTGTTTTGAGGGTGTTTAGGGCTTTAGCCGCGCATGGACGATGAGGTGTCTCTGATGAATAATCTTCCTATGATTCTCTGCTGAACTTCATTGCAACTTGGTTTCTTGTTAGCAGCAGGCAAGGGATCAAAAAGCAGGTTGATACTCGGGAAACTCAATTTCAAGGGCAAGGATGATTGCCTCCCCTCTGAGGGATAGACAAGGTAGCTTTAATTAACTAATGACGATGGTGGGGTTGCTTTGGTTATATGCTTGATGCTTTTGCAGTAATTTGTTTACTCTGTTACTTTGTCCATTACTCTGGACATTATGAATGGTGAAAAAACATTATAAAAACAAGTAAGTCACTGTCAGCCTAAATGGGGAAATTTGGTATAATCTGATTGGTGGTTATAATTCATTGTGTCTGGTGCACAGAAGAGAGTTGTACTTATTCCTTCAAAATCATCCAGCTTCAAAGTGTAAGAATAAGTACGTGTCCATAATACTGTCTTGATCTCTTTGGGGGAGAGGTGATACTCTCTCTCACACACCATGAGTTGCAAAGGAATAATAGTTAAAAAATCTCCCAAAAGACTAAAGGACATTTCAGAACTTGATGCTGAAATAGTAAATAAATTTATATACTATGAAAATTTTTCTTCAAATAACATTGGTAATTACTCTGTCCAATCCATTAATTTCAGTAGCCTAAGACACTATTATTTCTGCTTTGAACCAAACTGCTTAAAATTAGTCTGAGTTTATGAACAAGACATAGGAGTCAGTATCTCTCCTCCTATGAACAAGCAGATCTTGTCTTGAAATCATTAGCTGCACATATGTAAGGATGTGCACAACTATCTATGATTCAAAGTGTATGCTGTGGTTAAAAATAGGGCATTGTTAGCCTACTATATATTTTTTCATTTTTAAAAATTAAATTTATTTCACTATGATTTCCCTTTGTGCCATCCATGCATTCAAGTTGCGAACTACTTGAATATTAAAATATAATAAAACGTTTTAATGCTTATCAACTTTTTGCTTCTGTTTAGTTACAACTGAGCTCTATAGAAAAATATAATGAAGGTGAGTGAGGATTTTAGGAATACTCATACAGCTGTAAGTTGAAAGCCTTAAATAGTGATGCAAGCGTTAGGTTCACTCCTTTCTATGTGCGTGATGCAGTATGTGAATGGTGTATATTTTTGAGTTCTAAAGATTACAAAGTTGGATAATTCCCCTAGAAAATTTAAGCATCCGTATTTATTTACATTACTTTTATCTGATTTTTAGGGCGGGGGGGGGGGAGAGAGAGTAGATTCATTATATTGTAAGTCCCAGCACCCATTAGCTACCTTTTGCAATAAAAACAGCTATTAAAACAAGGAAAAAGATGTGAAGAATGCATCTAAACAAGACTTTTGTGAAATAATTTTGCTGAGTAATTGAAAACGGGTAGCATTCAAGTGTACAAAAAACTCATACATATTGTGTAATGACAACATTGTGTTGCCATTATCATTTAAAAGAGGAACCTCTCAAAAGAATACCCATATACACAAGAAGGGGAAAGTTAAAAAGAGAGAACAAAAAAAATACGCAATAAAGTTTTCCTCCAGAAAATAGGATCATTTGGATTAGTTGCTGTGATATTTTTTATATAAAATTACAGCAGCTAATGGGTCTATGACCAATTTAACTGAAAAATGAAAAACCTATTTGGAAGGTCTCTAAATAGTACATTTTAAAAATGTGTCATCTTTATGAGCTATAGATAAATCCAGCATTATATTTATATTAATTCTGAAAGTGTTATTCTTTTTTGTATGGATTTATGAACTTTTGGAGGGAGGATTGGTGTTCTCAAGAAATATGCACTGGAAGTTTAAATCCAACTCATCTGCAAGCTACATGTTAGAGGAGGCTGACTTACTTCTTGCATTGTGTCTAATTTTTCAGTTTTGTTGACTATGGTACCCTGGCATGAGATCATTTTTTTAAGATTTGAAGTGTGATATCTTCCGTTCTGAAATAAATGCAGATATATGTTTAGACCATTCAGTTTTAATGGATTTCACCAGAATACTAGACCAATAATCATGCCATTTTGGGAACTGTGATCAATTCTCAACATATCTGGAGACTACTAAGCTATATCTTAATTAATTATAATTATTTTCATATCTCACACTAATGATTTCTTAAGTTTTGGTTTAGTAAAGATAGATTTAGCTGTTGTTTACATATAGCTTGATTATATGTGTATTCATACTCAATAGAAAATACTTTTCAGTTGAAGTGTATAGGATTGTATCCTTAAGCATAAATACATCTTATCACATCTGGTTTTAAAAATAAGACAACATAATCATAATGATGTAATCATTAATGATGCAATCATTAATTATTACGGTATATTCTTCATATAATGTTAATTATATAGCATTAATTGCTATCTAGTGTCCTGATGTTCTAGATCTAGATAGTTTAACTATACAAAATAGGAGGAGGCAGTCTCATTAAGGAATCACTTTGGGGTTGCAGGTGTCATTGAAAATTGTGGTTTGGGTGCCTTTTATCAGCTTTAGCTAATATACCAATTATGAACTTATTTGGACATATGCCTATCTATAACTGCTCATATTTAAGCAATATTTGTATGGATTATTGCAATCTATTAACAATGTGGCAGCCTTTGGCACTGCATTCAGCCAGCCCAAGTTAGGATAGTGAGATTATTGCTTTCAGACTGGGATGAATTCTTCAGTAATATTATGCAAATCTTTTGTAGTCTTCACTGTTTTAACTGTTAAAACTGTGGAGGATCAAATGCTACCCTTGGAGATTGCTTAACTTCCAATGCATGTTGTGATGGCAGTTAACATCAAGTAGTACCTATGTTCAGTACCTGAACACATGCCACATGCCAGTGTCCACAGGGAAGGTAAGAGGATCAAGTGATGTAATTTGTGTCACAATCTCACTGTGAAAATGGTACAAATTATTATTATTTGCACAGGGAGATCATGAGGTATGTGAAGTCATTGTGACTTGTGGCTCATGTGCCTATCCCTATGTAAAAGCACCTGAAAGCCCTGTGATAATCCTTTACAGCTTAAAGATTCTGCCAAATGACATGGGTTGCTGCTAAAAAGAAGGCTTTTGCATTGATGACACAGCGGTCTTTAGAAGCTATAGTGGAATCAAAATGTCATGGTACAAATGAAGCAAATTATGCAATTTGGATCATTTGTTCAGTGTCATGATACATGTGATGTCCCTTGCTTCACTCCCTCAGGATAGCCATGAATGGTATTCCGGCTATGAAGTGACTGCATGAGGGAGATGGCTTGATTGGTTGTTTTGTGCCTGTTAAAGATGTTTTCTTTTGGACAAGTATTTAGTTTTTAAAAGTGCTTATACTTTCTCATTTTGCATGTCATACTTTTATTTTCATTTCCATTGTATTTTTCTTAGTTTGTTTATGTACTATGTTTATATTCACTTATTAGCACTTTAGAATGGAAATGCCCCGGTCTGGAAAACTGTATTGTTTATGAAAAATATTTCATTTAATAAGAATGGGAGAAATAATCCAACAATGAATTTCTTTTGAACAACAGTCTTTTACAAATTCTAATCTGTATAATTGAAGAATAATAACATTCAGAATTTCAAAAGAAATAAAATATCTTGAACCATTTTGGTAAGATTTACACAGTTTTTACTCATACGTTGTTCAAAGTAATAACATTCTCTCCTTGTGTTGAATGAGCTTGTTCAACATGAATAAAGGACCAGTTTTCTATAATTTTACAGCCTGTTTTCAAAACATACAACATGATTTAAATAACTGAAACAAATAGAAGTATAAAAAGCATTTTTGTTATGGAATTGTAATGGCAATTTGTAAAAGAAATCCATGATGTTTTGAGAAGTTACAGGCCCGGGATAAGAATGAAAAAAATACACTAAAGAGTAGCTATTTCATTAAATATACAGAAACATTGCTAATTTATCACTCAAACCTTGTTAAAAATGAAGGGATAAAGAATCAGCCCGCTGCAATATTCATTTTGAAGGTTTTAGGACATAATGAATTTGAATAAGTGGCATATTTGGAGTTCTGAAAACTTCTCAGTGCTGTTGCAGATCTCTTGTGGAGGGGAAAAGCTTTCTCAGTCTGCCCCTTTTCACTCAGAGGAGTACACTTTCAAGGAAAGCACTGAGTGTAGTTCCTTATATTATTATTTTAAGGTGTAAAAACTTGTTATGTAATTGGTTACAGGTAGTCATTAACTTATGATCATTGGTTTAATGACCGTTTGAAGTTACGATGGCATTGAAAAAAGGTGACTTAAAACCAATCCTCACATTGACAATCAATGTAGTGTCCCCAGCATCATGTGATCAACATTCAGATTCTTGGCAACCAGCATATATTTATATAGTTGCATCATCCTGGGATTGCATGATTGCCATTTATAACCTTCCCAGGGGGCTTCTGACAGGCAAAATCAAGGGGGGAAGCTGGAGTCACTTAAAGACTGAGGTAAAAAATGGTCTTAAAATTGGGCATGACTCACTTAATCACAGTATTGCTTAGTGATGGAAGCTTTGGTGTTAATTGTGGTTATAAGTTGAGGATACCTATATACTGTTTCTAATCTTGTTTTAAGTATTAAAAAAAATAAAAAAATGTGCTAATTAAAAATTAAATGTAAATATTTAAAAAATAGTACTAAGTTTACCTTAGTTCGGTGTAGCAGACATTGGCCTAGAAACCAGAAGGTTCAGTTCCAGACCTCTTTGGGGCATGAGGACCAACTGGGCAACTTTGGGCCAGTCACTCTCTCTCAGTTCAACTTACCTCAATTGGGGTTGCCCAATTCCATGCTTCCATACAGTACATATCATCTGCTTTTCTTCAGATCTGTTATTAATGTTCTTTCTTTTTAGTTATACATACTGTATCTCTATTTTTGCTTGTTTAATTTTTAGTTTGATTTCTGGCCTAGTGGCTATAGTAAAGATTTGACCTCATTCAGATTGATTTGACTTGGAATGGGAGTATACAATAACAGACATTAATTAACAGGTGAAATGAAGGAAAGAGAAATAGATATAGAAAATAAATAGAAAAATAAAGAGAGAAGCAACCTAGAACTAAGGAGAAATTTCCTGACAGAACAATTAATCAGTGGAACGACTTGCCTCCAGAAGTTGTGAATGCTCCAACACTGGAAGTTTTTAAGAAGAGACTGGACAGCCATTTGTCTGAAATGGTATAGGATTTCCTGTCTGAACAGGGGGTTGGATTAGAAGACCTCCAAGGTCCCTTCCAACTTTATTATTATTATTATTATTAGATATGCAATGTGCTCATGAAACTGAGAGAAAGGGGAAGTATGTAATGTAATTCAGTGGTCTGATCATGTGAAATAAGGAAGTAAAGATGTAGGTTATGATGTCCCTAAAGGTTAAAATCTATGTCAGCAAGTGTAAACGGGTGACATTTCAATCGAAGGGTTGTTGGTGTTCTCTGAGCTTGATTTTCTTGCAGACATTTCATTACCAAACTAGGTAACATCATCAATGCTACTGATATATTACCTAGTTTGGTAATGAAACTTCTGCAAAAAAAACCAAGGTCAGAGAATATCAAGGACTCTCATTTCAACCCTGAGCTACAAATACTCTCCTCTATCGATATCTAAATTATTATGGGTGCTGATGAAAGTAGGAATTCAGAGGCTGCTGATAATTGTATGTGGGCACTCCAGTGAATCATATAATGGAAGAACCAGACATGAGTTTTGGGAGGACATTTGAGGGATACAGAAATTTTGCGTACTCACAGGGATGGTCTTGTCATTGAATGTTGATTGAGGTGATGTGATACTTTTAATTCTGTGATTAGCCTCCTGTAAGCTGCTATTGGTGTTATGCATAGGAGCCCCAATAAGTACATTAAAAAAAATACCCTCAAACATTTGAATGCAATCTAAGGGGACAAAATTATCCTGTTAACTGACACTAATGGATAGGTGGGAAGAATTGGGAAAAACATAACAAGTTAGAGATACTTCCTGAACTTTATTATTAATGTAGATTACAGAAATCCAAACACTTTATATGTGTGACTTTAGTTGAAGAGAAAAAGTTTAATTGAACAATAATTAACAGCAACAAAAGATATTTAACCAATTCCTTCATTTCTTCCCTTTTTGATAAATGCTACAAAGTGACAAAAAAAAACCCCCAACTCCTCACTATCACTTTAAGGACTGACTAATATAAAAGTGGATCATTTGGCAAATTAAAACAAAAAGACATAATAAATTGCAAATATAATCTGGGCAAGAGAAACAGATTAAAGTACTTAAATCTAGACCTATTAGTCTATCTGCTAACAAGAGTGATGGACATTAGGATTGTGTCAAGAAAGAATGAGGATCTCTGCAATCCTAATATATTAACCACTTTTAGTAGAAAAAAAATTGACCTGGGAATACATACTGTTCCTTTCTCATTTGTATCCTGCTAATATGTTGCTGTTATATAATTTATTTATTTTTTCAATTTCTATAACTGCCCATCTAAAACAAGTGACTCTTTATAAAGTATGAGCTAATATAAGATACTTGTAAAAGTAATTGTGTAAATACCGCATAATTAGAAACTTAGAATTGAAAATATATAAAGGATAACAAGCGGTAGGAAGTTATTTTATTTCTGATACAAATACTTTTCAGAGGTCAGTCCTGGTTCACATTCAATTCTCAATTATGTTAGAACAACATGTTGTAAAATAATGGAAACACTTTTCACTGTATTAAGGCATTCCAAACACAGTTTGAAATGATAATGCAATTATAATATCAGACACAATTAAAATAGACAAATATGTGGCTCTTGTTCCATTATCCATTATTATTTACCATATAACAAAGTGCACTTAAAATGACTGACACTGAGTATTCAACACAATCATATGAATTGTAGAAGAATGTGATTTCATGCAGTGTGTATGTATTAGAGATGTCTCAAACATAGAATGTTCCTCATAGCCTATGTGTCTTCAGAGTGTTTACAAGGAAAAAGTTATATAGTATATTTTTCTATAATCTAATTTGTTTCCCTGAAACATTTATGGGTCTACAAATTTAAAATAAATTATTGATTCTACTAGAAGTTTTTTAAAATCAAAATGTATTGGAACTGATAATGACATTCACATTCTTTATGAATTCATGTGAAATTATAGCAATTATAATGTGCTAATAGCATAATATAATCTCAATGCATTATTATTTAATGCAGTAAATCAAATGTGCAACTTTTGCTGATCTGCTTTCCCCCCCACATTAATCAGAAACTACTTTTGACAAACAAGCACTGCATACAGATGGTTTAACTATTCCAACTTTTTAATATAAAGATGTAAAATGGATTCAGAAATTCTTCTGAATCTTGTAGATATATTGGATTGAAGCCTGTAAGAAGTAAATAGTGATTAGAGAAAAGGTAAAGTCACAAAAGGTAAAATTTAAAATCCATATATTTTTGCTTTTCTAAGAACCATTTGCTCTATTTGCTCTATAATTACAGCAAAGTTTGGGACGGAACAAGTTACTCAAATTAGAATTTTATGTATGTGTAGCAATAAAGTTAAATAGGACAAGCTTTATAAACTAGGAGCTAAGATAAGAACCTTGTAAAAGTTGTATAGAAAGAAAAACATTTTGGAAACAGACATGTAGAAAATGTCTCTTTCCAGAAAAAGCACCAATTACAAGATGCAAATTTGTGTTGAGTTCTGAATAGTTTGTCTTAACTTTTAACTCCTAATTGATTTTAGTATTAATTTTAGTATTAAATGTAATATATATTTTTGAGGTTTTATATTCTGCTTTTTAAAAGTTGGTTAGCTTTCTTGAATACTTGTCAGAGTAGATTGAAAAGCATGAATTAAATAAATAAAAAATAATAAACTAGAAAATTAAATTCTATTTATACATATCTATTTTTCATGGCATTACCATTATTTATGTGGATTCTATATACTAGATAAATTGCAATGTGAGTTAAATGCACTTTAAATAATCTAATCCAGTTCCTGGAAAATAGAGCTGGTTTGATGTAACAATTAAGATGCTTATACATACATTATACAATTAGGAGACTTATACATTCTATCTTTTCTTCCGTGTAGAAATCATCTGGGTGACTGTCCTTATTCTTAGTCTACTCCAAAAGGATGTTATATGCAATTTAAGAGGAAACATTATATACATTGTCTTGAGTTGTATAGAATACTGATAAAGGCAGGATATAAATTAAATTTAAAAAATAGATTATTTAAATTTTAGTACATGTGATATGGAGAGGGGGGGTGTTTCACATGTTGCTCTGTTATTTCTATTACTCTGGAATTTATTGTTTATCTTTGAGGACTCACCAACAGGTCTCTTTAATTGTAGGGCACAAATGCCCCACAACTAGTTTTAAAGGATATAGTCTTAGGATGTTGCTTTTGTTTCATTCTTAAATTACTGTTGAGGCAGCAGCTTATATCTGTACAGTATATAGTTGTTCCATTTTTTAAAAGTAAAGTTTTGTGAGCCAATTTTGTCTGTGGCCACAAGCTATGGTGCTTCTTTGATGATATGGTTGATAATGCAATCAGGACCTGGGATCTATCCAGCTCCACCTGCATTATTGCTTCCTTCCCTCTGGTTCATGACCTTTTTGTTCCGATGCAGAAACCAGATCCCTGGTTTCTGCAGGGGCATCTGCATACATAATGCCAAGACTAGTGCTTTGGAAAGGACTGGTGAGGCATTATACTGGAGACTATCAATAAAGGATAATATTTGTAGCTCAGGGTTGAAATGAGAGATCCTTGGTGCTCTCTCAACTTGGTTGTTTTCTTACAAACATTTCATTACCAAACTAGGTAACATCATCAGTGACAGCTACCCCTATACTTTCAGAGTACTAAGCAACAGTTGAGTAAAATTGCACTGTATCTGCAAATTACACCTGCAGTAGCTGAGGAAACCACATTTTTTCTGCTTTTAGCACTGGACAAATATCAATCCAATAAACTATAACAGCATTTCTTTGTTTGGACTGGATGAAAATAACAAGTTTTCAGTTGCAGTATGCCTTTATTTCAGCCTTACTGAACAAGCCATAATTACCTGATCCAAAGATAGTATAGGTAAACCATGAACCAAATAACATATCAATCCAGGAAAGAATATGAGGTTTTATCATTTCACTATTAAACATCTAGCAAAACAGGTATGGCATCTTTCTGCTTGCCTTGGTTACCAATACTGTATAACATCAGTAACCAAATATTCCAATGCAGGATTTATGTTTGAAGCTATAAATGCAACTTATTTATCATTTTGACAAGACACATCATCATAATATCATAATAAACAGAGTTTCATAGTTTGCAAAAGTCAATTACTTAAATTTGAAATATAAACAAATTGGGCAGGAATCTGTTTTTAGTATAGCAAACTGTATGAATAGCTGTTTGAATGCCACTGTTTATATAGTTTTAGATTCTGTTTTGATTATAGTAGTTGCTGTTCAGCACACTTAATTGCAGTTTTCATTTTAATCGAATGTTATTTTGGACCGTATTCTGATTAATTCATATTTATATACACATTTTTAAAATGCAAAATAACTTGCATATGTTAATAATTTTAAAAACCTGTTTTGCCATTAGTTGTAGTAAATTTGATGTATGTCTCTTTAAATATTAATTTTATTTTCTAAGAAAGTGAAGATTATTTATTCCATCTCTATTTTCCTTCACACACCAGAAAGTTGGTAAAGCAGAGTCAGCTTAGTTGGTGGCTCACCATGAGCATTTTGCAAAATTCTCAGTGGATAACATGCTTGGCATGCAGTGTTGGGGCATAATACAATGTTGTAACAACAAAAATTATTTGTTGTGTTCTTCAAAATCTTTTCAGCTTGTTCACCTTAAGGGTGCAGACATGGTACCTGGAGAGGTGATGACATTTGCTCTGATGACTCTCTGTTAAATCAGCTCTGTTAAATCAGCTAGTTCAGAACTTGTTTCATTACTAAGAGAAATAATTAATTTTAGGAGGGATATATCGTTCCCTGTCTAAAAGACATAGTGACAAATAATTATAAAGCTCTTCCTTATCTCAAAGAACCTCAAAAGCCATTGACTGGTCTCAGATGTCCCATTTTTGCCTAAGGTGAGTTAGGAATATTGAGATTTTACATCTCCAAATATATTTGTATAATATTAATTATGTTGATTCATTTGATTTGAGCATTTGCTGGGATAGGTTGAGGCTATTTTAGTGAATTTGAGGAACAAGATGAGAGAATGTTAAATGTTAAATCAGCTCTGTTAAATCAGCTAGTTCAGAACTTGTTTCATTACTAAGAGAAATAATTAATTCTCCAGCATGACGAGTGGAGAATCCACCAATAGGTTTTGCTTGTCTTCTGCCTGTGTAGACTAAGTCAGCCAAAATTGCCACGCCCCTCTTCGTGGGTCCTCCTCTCAGTCTCGACTTAGTCTTTTGCCCAACTAGACTCACCTTGGATCGGCAGATCAGGTCGTATTTTAAAAGAATTAATTTTCCTTGTTCCTTTGAAGCTGGAGGGGGGAAGCAGTAAAGCAGCAGCTTTGCAAACTTTTGAAAGCTTCCCAGCCGAGCGGAACAACTCCGCGAGGCTTCCCAAGGCCAGCTGATCGGCGGAGAGCCGATAGGAACTCCGCGCGGCTTCCCCACAGACCAGCTGATCTGCGGAGAGTGCAGAGGACTCCCGCAACTTCCCCCAGGCACAGCTGAGCGGCGGAGAATCACTAGGGCTCCGCGCGGCTTCTCCGAAGCTCAGCTGATCGGCGGAGCACGAATTAAGCTCCGCGTGGCTTCCCAGGTGCCCAAGTGAGCAGCGGAAGCTGAACAAAGAGGCCGGTCGCCATTTTGGACGCACGTGGTCTCTGGAGCCGGGGAGGAAAGTTTTAAACCACGCCTGCTTTGAAAGGCAACCTCCAAGTAATCATAAATAGCTCTTCTCCAGAATTATTAAAATAAGGTCCGGAGTGGTTGAACGGGGGGAGGGGGAAGGCAGGGAAGCGCGTGTCGCCCCACTTTCACTCAAAACATCTCCTCCATCGGAATAAGGCAATTCTCCACTCCTACCTAGCCAACTACAACCCGGCCCATAAGAGACCTACCACGTTTGAAAAAAAAAAAAAAAGGAAAAGGAGAAGAGAGAGAGGACAATTGTCTGGCTCACAAGGGTGATATACCCCTGCCAGCAACACAACAGAGGCTGATACAGGAGAGCACAGCGGGTGTCTGTACCATTAATTGGCACCGCCACAGGAACTATTTCCAATTACTACCAGATTGCTCTCTGGCCTACACCGGCCCATCAACTAGCCTCTTAACAGAGATTTCTCTCAGTCTTGCGCTGAGATATCTCTTCTGCCAATGGCAGACACCAACACTGCTCAGACAGCGCAGGACTCCTCCATTAGTCCTCCTGGACGCAAGAGGCCAAGATCCTCCAAACAGGAGGCGGCGGGCAGGATCAAGGCCAAAGCAATATTTGGCAAAAGATCCTCCAAGGCAGCGGATAAGGAGGCCAAGAGTCACCACCAGGCCTTTGAAAAACAATTTTCTAGAGCTGAAAGGAGGCAAAATACAGCAGGAGACGGTCTAGTCCCACCTGCTTACATGGAGGAGGAAATATTTGGTCCGCTGCAGCCTAGTCAGGAACCTCTGGGAACAGAGGCTGACACAGAACAGGCAGACAGATCCCCCCTAAGCGAGGGGCCCGAAAGCCCGGGAGCACCCGATGCACACTCGGCAGCAGGGCCTAGTCCCTCAGACAATCAGGGAGCCTGGTCATCAGAACACTTACAATCCCTGATATCTCAGGCCGTTGCTCAGGGCATGGCCTCTTCAAGACATCAGAGGTCCAGAGCCGGGTCTGTAGCTTCAAGAGGCCATTCCTACCTCTCACAGGAGGAAGCCTCAGCATACCAGGAATCTATTTCACCTTCTCGTTCCTCCAGAAGCAGGAAGTCCCCCGCGGAGGACTACAAGCAAACGGATCAGGGACTGTCAGAGGATGATGATATATCCCCAGATCCTCCACCATTCATGGGTCTTTTCAACCCCTCTCTATTCAAATCCCTACTCCACAAGGCCAGCTGCACTGCAAAGATTAAGAGACCTAGGCTCCCTCAAGAGGGACCCTCGGCATGCCAGGACACTAATAGCAGGGTGTTTTCACAGCCCACTTACACACAGCAGTTTATTCCCTGTCCCCCTCTTTTCTTTGATTCAATTCAGAACAATTTGGGGGCTCCAGGGGCCTTCCTTCCAATGGGGGAACAGAGAAGAAGAAGCTGTTCAACATAGATCCGGCCTTATCTGAGGTAATAGAGGTCCCGACAGTAGATGAACCTCTAGCAGCTCTTGTTTCACCATCCACGGTATCCGGGGATGCGGCGGAGGCCCTAAAGTCAGAGGATAAGAAGGCGGAACTCACCTTCCGCAGATCCCACCAGGCATCAGCATGGGCAATCAAGGCAGCCATTTCCAACTCCTTTTTCACCAGGACTTCATTGCTCTGGCTGCGCCAACTCCAGGCGAGGATCCCCTCAGAGGAGGAGAGAACACACCATGATTTAAGAAGGTTAGTGGCGGCAGCAGAATTCATGGCAGATTCATCATTGCATGCAGCAAATTACTCTGCCAGGGCTATAGCGTCCAACACCGCAGCACGCAGATTACTGTGGCTCAGGCAGTGGTGAGCCGACATTAAGGCAAAGTGGCGATAGGCCGCGCCCTACAAGAGCGGCCTTCTCTTTGACGAGGCCCTCAACCCTTATTTGATAGAAAACAAGGACAAACACAAGGTCCTGGCATACCTATCAAGGAGGACGGAGAGGAGAGTATCCTTCTACCCTCGCAGACAACCCTTTCGATCAGAGACAGGCTCAGAGCCTACTTCATTTTCCCGTACCTATCAGCCCAGATCAGACAGACAGGGCAACAGAACCGGTAACAGGGACAGATTCAGACAGCAATTCCAGTCAAAGCGGCCCTTTTAGGAGCAGGGGGTCACCCCTTTAGAAAATCCAAATGATGGCGGGGAGAGCTCCCCCATTGGTGGCAGGCTGGCCCTTTTCACAAACAAATGGCAGGCCACCACCACGGACCTTTGGGTCCTAAATACTGTCAGATTCGGCCTCTCACTGGAATTCACCTCCAAACCCCCGAACTGCTTCGTCCCTTGCCAATTACCCAAGGATCCGACCAAAAGGAGCCTCCTCAAGGAGGCCATCCAGCACCTCCTGGACATCCAGGCTATAGAACCGGTGCAGACGGAACAGCAGGGACAGGGATTCTACTCCATCCTGTTCATAGTTCCAAAGAGTTCGGGGGGGTGGGTGGAGAGCAATTCTAGACTTAAAAAGTCTGAACACCCACCTGACATACAGAAAGTTCAAAATGCAAACTCTACAGTCAATATTAGCAGGCGTCAGAAGGGGAGACCTCCTGACGTCCATAGATCTGACAGAAGCTTACCTTCACATTCCAATAGTTCCGGAACACCGAAGGTTTCTCAGGTTCTATCATGCAGGCCAGCATTTTCAGTACAGGGCCCTTCCTTTTGGACTTTCTTTGGCTCCCAGAGTTTTCACGAAAGTACTGGCAACACTAGCAGCACATCTACGAACAATTCATGTACGCATCCAGTGCTACCTGGATGACATTCTCATCCAATCCTCATCAGTTCAGTCGGCACAGTCAGATCTGGCACTGACCATAAGAGCCCTTCAGGAACACGGGTTCTCAGTAAATTTCCAAAAGAGTCAGACGGTCCCATCGACCTGTCTTCTTCATCTGGGAGCCGTGATAGACACACTAAAATGCAAACTCTACCTCTCTCGAGAACGCCAAAGCGGCATTCGAACCCTGGTCAAACTGATTCGAAAGAAACGGGTCACCACACTGGCCACACTATCCCAATTGCTGGGAAAGATGATTTCATGTCTAGCAATCGTGCCCTGGGCACCACTGCACTCCAGAGACCTCCAGTGGTTCCTGCTTCCGTTTCAGAAAAGGGGAACCAGCTCCTCCAACCAAGGGGTAAGGGTGCCACCAAGGGTCCTGAAATCGCTCCAGTGGTGGTCGTCCCCAGCAATAAAAAGGGGACACATGTCCAAGGAGCCCGCCCGAGTCATCCTGACCACGGATGCCAGCCTATTTGGTTGGGGAGCGCACCTACAATAACAACTGGCACAGGGCCAGTGGTCAAGCGAGGACCTAAGACACAACATAAACTGGTTAGAGCTCAGAGCCATACACCTGGCCCTCCGCCACTTTCACAACGCAGTGGCGGACCAGCACGTCCTAGTTCTCACAGACAACGTAGTGGCAAAACTCACTTAACAACTACAATTTTGGGATCAGTTTTGGTCATAAGTTGAAGACTACCTGTAGATGTTTTTTTATGTATGAGTGAAAGCATTGGCATTGACCTTTAGAGATCTAAATGACTTGGGGCCCGAAGGACTCCCAAATTCAATATGACCCTACCCAGTTCTCATAAAATCATGAGATGCTCTTACTTTCTGAGGTCCATTTGGACAAATGAGAAAGTTCTTCTGTTCTGTTGTGGCTAATCTACAGACTGTGTTATCCCAGGCATTACATTAAACCCTTACTTTTGGACTTTTAGGGGAAAAGTCAAGATAGTCCCCTTTGACCAGGCTTTTTCAAATTCAATTAATTATGCATAATTTTGATTTTTTTTTTATTTGTTGTGATGTAAGGGTTCTGGTCTTCGACTTGGAGTGGAGAGACCCAGGTTCTAGTCCATCCTCAACCACTGAACCTCCCTAGTTGATTAATAAATAAAATATATTTATTATCAGACCATACCCTGAGAGAAACGTAGGATATAAATAACAACAAAATTTCCATAATTTGGACAGCTGGATTTTGCCTTCATGGGAAAATATTCATGATAAGAGATTCATGACAGTGGTTTTTAAATATGCAAAAGGCTGTTGTGTAATAGATGCAGCAAAATAGTTCTATACTACTTCCAAGAGCAAAATTAGAACTCATACATGGAAAGAGCAGATTTTCACTTAACATTATAAAAGCTTATGGTAAATGTGAGAATGAAATAAGCTTGGCTTTATTAGAAGAAAGGATAATTTAGCGACATCCTGCACTGAGTAGGAAGTTGAACTGGATAATTTCCAGAATTCTTCCATATCTGGTAGCATTTTGGCCTTCCCTTTGGCCTGGGATTCCAGCTCTGGAATATTGCAAGAATTGTGGTGTTCGTTGCTGGACATCTACTAGCTTTTAATAACAACAGGGGCAAATATTGGGCTGGTACCTAATTGATTTTTTAGAATGGAAATTGAGCAGAGATCCTTTAAAATTGGGAAAAATATTATAGTACTGTAAGGCAAGGTATATTTTCACAATGTAGACAGATCTATTTTTTTTCCCATTTGGGGGCTGTTTTCCTGCAGTAACCAATTGATAATCAGACAAGTTTCCTGCTTCTCCAAAAATAAGGTGTTTATTTCCTATGGATTAAAAGATAACAAACTAATTGTATCATAGCATCAATCTGTTTTTGATTATTATATTAGATTGCTGTGCAAGATATGGATTATAATGACACCATTAGTAAAATAATTGCACGAAGTCAAGGGCAAATAACTAATATAACTGTAAGCAGAATTGTATGTCTAATGTATAATTATGTCAGTTATAGTACACACATACCTATTCTCACAAATGTAAAAGGTTGAAATTTTTACTTCAGGACTGGATTAGTATGAATGGTTGGTCCTGAACTCGCCTCATCATTTTTCTAAATGAAACAACATTTTTGCACCTGTTCCATTGAAAAGCAGAATAATTAATACAGCAAGATCCCAGACAATCTATAGTTAAGAATGGGGTCTATTTTAGCAAAATTTGAGTAACATAAACAACAATTCAAGTTAAATACACAATGGTTCAAGTTCATTACATACAAATTCAATTGAAGGACAGACCTTGGGAACAGAATTCATTCTTAAACTGGGGACTATCTGTACTTGCATCTTTGCAACAGCAGTTTTGTTAATTTTATACAGTTGTGTATGGTTGCATTAAAATAGCAGAGTTCATCAGAATTTTTCAGCATTCTGGTCTATGGAAATAAGTAATATTCTGATGAAAATAACTCAGTTGCACTGATGCAGCTTCTTTCCATGGAAGTTATGGGGAAGAGATCATCCTCCAAGTAGACTAACCAGGATATGCAGGGTAATAGCATGCTGTGATACCTGACTTTGGCTTGTTTAGGAAGATACAAGCCAGAGTTCTTGTCTTATAGCTCATAATAAATAAGTAACAGAAGGTGCTTCCAGAATTTTTCTATCTGCTCATGCTGATAACTGTCATTCTGATAAACTCTTGCTACATGCATCAGACTGCTCATCTTCAATCTAAAAACCTATGACTTTCTGTGATATCTCTACAGGTTGGTTTTTTTGTTGTTGTTTAGCTATCATTGGACTTCTGTGTTCTGTGCTGCAAGGTATCCATAAAGTTCCTTTGTGCACAACTTTTCTTTTTACTAAAGAATATAAATACGTTTTCTTCTAAAGTAGAAAATGTTTTAAAATTTTAATTGGAATTTCACACATTAACAGAATGAAAAATTATATTTTTTAAATGTTAGAAATACAAATAAATGCAAATAAATGCAAAGTCATTGGAACATCACTTTTCATAATGTGTTAGGGTAGTATGGTTGAGCCACTATAACTTGTAAAGCTGCAGTGATCATATTCCACATTATTATATTTCAAGGAACTGTATTTGCTTATTTTTCTTTGTTCAGCTTTTCTCCAAGGTCAGTGGTTCATAATTGTGATTAAAAAAGATTTGAAAGGTTTGTCTCATTTTCCCACTAGTATATGAATATTACTTGTCTAAATGTTACAAGTAGCTAATTTGTTATCAGAGATTTTGTTTTGTATGCATTATCAAAATTAATTTTTCATTACTTTTGGTATTTCTTTTAAAATGTATTTTAAAAGGTATTTTTTTGAATTTATTATTCATTATTTCTCTCAAAATACCTTGTTCAGAATTTATCCAGCACTGTGTGTTATAATCTCAAATGGATATAAGGTACAGTTTTATTACATCCGCACAATATTTAGGATATAAGGTTTTGTTTATACAGCTAAACATTACAAGGTTAAGTATAATTATTATGTAATTTTAGAGCATTTTTTTCTTTGCTAAGTTGGAGTTTTATGACATAGAGAGTGGAAATCTTTTGTGGATCAGCCTTGAGTGTTTTTGTATCTCTACTTAATATTTGCAAATTAGTGGACCGGGAAATTCTGTCTCCAAAAGACTATATAAAGGGATAGTACTGTGATATTTGTAATGCTAAAGCGAAATCTATAAATTGTAAGAAGTTCATTATTTCTGTTAAATGAGTTTTTGATTAAGCTCGTATCAGAAACTCCCTTCAGGTGCCCTGTACTTCAATAATTTAAAACTACTGTCAGTTGAAAACACAAATTTATGAAAGTGTGTGCTGTGTTTAGATGTAAAATGGAATAATACATTCTGACATATAGCCCAGATACCCTTTAAAGCCCTACTTTGCTCCTTGGATAAGGCAAGGCAGAGTGCAAGTGAATTAATCTTCAAGACAATATTGTGCTAGGTGTGTACAGGGATTGGAGGGCTGATACTTGAAGTTACATGCTACCTATAAAGTATTCCCGTGACTTGAAATGTTACAAAAACTTTACTGGAAAGATCAGCTGGTCAGATTGGTACAGGTAGGCCTCGACTTATAAACTGTTCGTTTAGTGACTCTTCAAAGTTACAAACCACTGAAAAAAGTGGTTATGACCAGTCCTCATACTTACAGCCACCATAGCTTTCCAGCTGGAGTCCGACAAGCAAAGTCAAGGGAAGAAGCCAGATTTGCTTAACAGTGTGATTCATGTAACAAACATGGTAAAAATGGTCATAAAATGGGGTGAGAATCATTTAACAACTGCCTTCTTAGCAACTGAAATTTTGTGGCCAATTGTGGCTGTAAGTCAAGGACTCCCTCTATTTCTCCTATGCCAAGAGACAAATAACTTTAAATGAAGGTGTAAACTTCACAGCTTTTTAACGTATTATCTTTTAGTCATGTTCACTTTCCAGATTTCAGGGGAAAAAACCAGTTCTCTTTCTCCCCAGAACTTCATAGTGATTTAATACTTACTACTACATTAAACCGAATCTATTGTCAATGTTGCTGTTCCTTTATATTTATAACAATTCATTCTGTACAAAATACTAAGAATGCAATGTGTTCATGGCTGAGAACATCCACATGCCCTGATTTTATCTTTATGTGTCAAACTTATTTTCCTAACAAGAGAAAGGTGATGCCTCTAGGCTTGAAAAATCTCAAAGTGATGTCACACACTCACAGAAATGCACCAGTAATGCACCCATTGCATTTTCAAAATAATAATATAGTTTAGTGATAGAGCATAATACCATTCATAACTCCCCTCCCCCAAGCCACCCTCCCCACTTCAACCTGGCATCTCCATATAAGCTGAAAAAGAGTGTATCTGAAATATTAATGAGTCACTGTTTATGAGTAGACCAGAAGAAGAATTATACATGTCCCCTTAGTAAAATATTTTTATTAAGTAAAAGATTTTGAGTGTTTTTTGAGAAATGTTAAGAAAATGTGCATGAAGGAATTATTGACATCAAGGAAATGTGAGAGGTGATGGATGCAGTTAATGTGAAGAACTTGCTGAGAAGAGAGCGAGGGCAAGGATGAGAAGAAATAGAAGGAGGACGAGGCAGAGGAACTTAAAGTAGTAGGCATAGGTAAATGATTGGTTTGTGAGTAGCGTTGTTGAAATGAATGCACAGTTATGTTGAGTAAGGGTTGGTTATCGTATAGAATTATTATATAGATAATAATTAGATAAGGTTATCTAATAGGTTATCTAAATAGATAAGGTTATCGTATAGAATCATATGGAATTAGATGATGATAATAATAATAATAATAATAATAATTATTATTATTATTATTATTATTATTAATAACAACAACAACAACAACAACAACAACCACAACAACAACAACACAACAACAACAATAATAATAATAATAATAATAATAATAATAATAATAATAATAATAATAATAATAATAATAATAATAATAATAATAATAATAATAATAATAATTAATAATAATAAAGTTGGAAGGGACCTTGGAGGTCATTTAGTCCAACCCCCTGCTCAGGCAGGAAACCCTATACTGTTTCAGACAAATGGCTGTCCAGTCTCTTCTTAAAAAACTTCCAGTGTTGGAGCATTCACCGCTTCTGGGAGGCAGGTTGTTCACTGGTTAATTGTTCTAACTGTCAGGAAGATTTCTCTTAGTTCTAGGTTGCTTCTCTCCTTGATAGTTTCCATCCTTGCTCTTGTCCTGCCTTCAGGCGCTTTGGAGAATAGCTTGACTCCCTCTTCTTTGTGGCAGCCCCTGAGATATTGGAACACTGCTATCATGTCCCCCCTCGTCCTTCTCTTCATTAGACTAGACATACCCAATTCCAGCAACCGTTCCTTATATGCTTTAGCCTCCAGTCCCCTAATCATCTTTGTTGCTCTTCTCTGTACTCTTCTCATATATATTTTGTAACTACTTGTTCTAACTGCTGAATTCTGTAACTAAAGTTATAATTTCCTGGACTATTACCTTTTAACAATGATTTTGGAGTTCTACTGTCTGCAAGTCAGTGTGAGTTATCAACAAGATATTTGGAAAGTTATTAAAGGAAATGTTTAGTAAATTATCGCTTGAATTATATAGTAATACTTCAGATTGTGGAGCTTTTGGACAAACCCTTAGAAAATCATATAATGATTCCAAAGAAGGTCAATGGACAACATCTACCTTGATTTTTTGGTTTCTAAAGAACTAAAGAAATCTATGAAGCCATATTGAAAACCTTTCTTTCCCCCCTAGGATATAACTCCTTCTTAGGATAATATTCCATGAACGTAACTTGGGAAACTGAAATAAAGTCCATCATCACCTGAAGGGAAAAAAGAAATGAAAAATTAAATGAAATATTGTGGTTGAAGTGTTGGTCTGAGACTAAGAAGACTGAAGTTCTGGTTTACACTAAGGTCTAGCACCATTAGCTTCAATTGCATAATGATAATAATAAAATGTTTTTGTGACTGTACCCCAGTCTGTTCTGGTTATAAAGTAATCCCAAAGGGCTTTTTTCACTTTTACTTTACAGACTCTTAAAAAAACCCCCTACAATACTAGAAAAGTGATCAGGTTGGCCAACCCAAGTGGTAATATGGATCCTGTATTATTCTTAGTAGAGTGTCTTTCTTTCACATTTTTTTTCTGCCTGGTGAACAGAACAGAAGCGACAAGCTTTAGCAATGGACAACACTTGCAGAAGATGATCTTTGTTACCATATACCTTTTAAAATTGGAACAGATTACTAGCTGAGGATTAGAAGACAATCATGGAAGGGAGAACTGTGTTCTCTTCCTCACTTCCCTTCTTCGTTGCCTTGATCATAATGTGCTCAACAGAATTTGAATTGGTTGTCTCTTCTTCTCTTTTCTATGGACTTTAAAAAATCTTCTAATTCTGGAGTGTAATAAGAATACCTTTGTGTTTTAACATAATTTAAAAAATCAGTTTGGTTTGATAAAAAGAAGAATGAGACAATATATTAAGGATGCAACATTTTAACCTTTTTTGTCTTTGTTTCTATTTTTAAATTTCTTTTTAAGAAGAGAAGTTCAAGCACAGAATAGGGTACAACATTTCCTTTCAATTCAAGAAACAGAGTAACAATTTGTACTGTTAAGAGACACAAACCTTATTTCTTAGTCTATTGTCTTTGAAATGAATTTGTTTCCATTTCACCTGATATAGCCTACTGCATATTGGTGTGTCCTAACAAACTTGTTCCGGATACAAACCCTTGTGTTGTGCAATACCTTTGCCATTTCTGCTTGGAATACAATGAGATGGGAATGAGGTAGCATAATCTTGACATGATGCAATAGACTGGGCTGTTTTATGTAACCAGTCGATTGGGACTGCCTTTTTGACTGGTGGACTGTCAGTCTTCTCCGTTCAGTGTGCCAGGACCAGACTTCACAGCCTGGAATAGAAGATCTCCTGCCTCCCTAAGGGTCGAAGACCTGTCGGCCATGTTCACATGGTTTGGGCCATCTGCAGAGATAGCATATTGGGTTGTGGCAGCTGCACACGTTACAGCTACTTGAAGCCACAGGTGAGAACTGAGCACTAGGTAGGGACCAAAAATGAACGACTAGTTCTAAAAAGCCCCCACCACCACAGCTTCTACTCTTCCTGGGCATCCTATACACACCTGCAGTGTCACATATTTATGTTTTATTATGGGAAAACTTCTTTACAAGTGAAACTTAGCACAGGAAGGAGATGTTTGGCATATAACCTTCCTTCCTGACTAATGTAGCAGGAAGTCTGTGGTATTGTACTGTTTTAGGTTTTAAGTGGCACTTCTCCTTGAAATGGCACAGTGTATTTTTCTACATGTAAATTCTAATCCACCTGTCTGTGACAGGATATGAGGAGTTTGATGAAAAAAGAACATCTGCTATACCAGGGCTAGTCCAAATGCATATCTGAGCATGATTTATGGATTTTTTTAATGACTTAGTCCTGCCTTAAAACCTACAATGGTGTGCTGTTATTTTGGGAAAGTGATTCTGTAATTTCGATTAACTCCGTTCCACCTCTCCATTTGTAAGTAAAACAGTGTATTACAAAACTGTAATCGGGAGACTAGAACAGTCCAATGAAATCAGGTTCATGAAGAATAAAATATGTGATGGAGAAATTTATTGAGTATTAAAATTATTTGTGGAATTGGCCTTTGTTTCTTGGTAATTTACACAGCAATTACAAAATCCGCCTCTTCTATTTTCTCTTTTATGTTTGCTTAGCTAAAATTATGTGCTCAATGCTGCAGGGAGACCATCTTTGCTTTCATTTGATTACTGTTTTCCATCTCTGGTAAAAATGAGGACTGATCAGAAAGTATTTATTTTACAAGCAGAAATAATTTTATTCTGAATAAAAGTTTCTGTGATATAGCTATGGATTACTTTTGAAAAAAATAGGTATAACATTACTTGTTTTATTGAAAATTGAAAACATTAAAGGAGAATATTTGTAGCTCAGGGTTGAAATGAGGGGGCTCCTTGGTGCTCTCTGACCTGGTTTGTTTTCTTGCAGACATTTCATTATCTAAACTAGGTAGCATCATTAGTGCTAGTAATCAGTGCGATTCTAGTGGCATGCCCTGTCAGTGTTGGTGGGGGTGGTCTTAGAGAATCTTTGGTTGGGCTGTTTACTGTTGACGTCTTTGGCAATTACCCCAATCAAGAAAGTGCCAAAGAAGCCAACAGCAAACAGCCCAACCAAAGAATCTCTAAGACCACCCCCACCAACATTGACAGGGCACGCCACTAGAATATAAACTGACAGCAAACCTCACTAGCACTGAGATTGTTACCTAGATTAGGTAGTGAAATGTCTGCAAGAAAACAAGCAAGCTCAGAGAGTACCAAGGATCCCTCATTGAAAACTTTATCAAAATGCTATTGAAAACTTTATCAATAAGTGCAGTAAGAAACATATATTTGGGGAGCCATAGAACCCTATCTGATAACACATGTGTTAAGCTTTAAAGTGCTTCAGGTGCTGCATAGCTTTGTCTTCTGAAGGACATTTCAGAAATAACTGTTGGAATGATTGAAGTTTTAATATATCCCATCTTACAATATGAGCAGGACAACACAAATAGTACCACACAAAGCCTTCCACTCACTTTCTTGTGCCATGGTTAGGGATGAACAGAGCCTTTTTAGCAACATCATGTAGGTTCTAGAATTTCCTTCAAAGGAAATCTGATGGTGTCCCCTATCTTTGAATATTTGATTTGAAATAAACCCTTTGTCATGTATCAATCATGATATAGAATTTCCACCTTTTCAGCTATCCGTTTCTGATTCCTTGCTTCTAATGCTGCCTTTCTTTCTTTCTTTCTTTTTTTTGCTAATCTAGGATAGACCTGCTTAAAATATGTTATTTCCATTTTTAATTGAAACTATATGTTATATATTTGTGTCAACTGTCTTTGAGAGTGGTATATATTATAAACCAATTTACAATGAATCCAGGCTGAGTTGAAAGAGTTTACTCTAATTCAAATATCTGAGTAATTGTAGTTTCAATAACTTTAGACAGTTTGAAAAGAATTATTAATAGGCAAGTATTGGACATTAATACATTCAGCTATTCATTTCTTTTGGTTATTTTGAGTTAATATGCGATTTTGGGTGGAAAGAATGAACCCATTTGTTAGCATACTTTCCTTTTCATTCTTGGAAGTCATTCAGTTAATTTCTCAGTTTTAAAGAAATAATTACACAGTCCAGTAAGATATTTGCAAACTATATGCAAGACTATATGCAAACTCTTGTGTCTTTGTAGCATGTTCAGGAGACATGCTAAGTCAGGCAAATTGCTTAGTGTGGAATGTGCTTGCTCACCAGCTTTTCCCAATAGCAGGTCAGCTGATTTGGTTAGCAAACCATCTTGAACATTGGCATCTTTCAGAAGTGTGAACTTCAGTTATCCAGATTCTTGGGTCATTGCTGAGAATTCTGGAATCTAAAGCCCACACATTTAAAGGACATCATGTTTGGGCAAGATTTTGATATAAATAATTTTTGGTTGCAACTAAGATGTTGTGTAGAAGTTAACATATTGGACTAAGATCAAGGATACCTCAGTTGCATTAGCTCACTGGGTGGTTCTGAAGCAGTCATCCTCTTCCAGTTTAACCTACCTCACAGGGTTGTGATTGTTCTGTGGAAAAGTGGAGGAAGAATTGCTGTGCATGCTGCTTTGATAAATCTAACAAATATGTCTTCAGAAAATGTATTTGCTATTTACAAAAATAGTATGTATCTTGTTTCCAATCAATATATTAGATTGTAGACTAATGGCTAAACTAGATTGTTAGTCACGAGACTTTGGGAAGTAGGCATGAATTGGCTTCTTCCAAACTAAATTGTTAGCCTGGTTTAATTGATTTATTTATTGGGAAAATGTATGTGGCCGCCTATCTTAAGCAAATAATTCTGGGCAGCTAACAATACAAAGCTATATAAAATAAAAACACAGAATGGTTATATCCTATTGGCCTTTAGAAAGGCAGTGATGGCTGGCCCTGGAGTAAGGATATCAATGAAGATGACGTACAATGGTACCTCGGTACTCATCATTAATTGGTTTTGGGAGGTGCAATGATTACCAAAAACGATGAGTACCAAACAAAATTTTCCCATAAGGAATAATGTAGTGAGTCACAAGACAGCCGACAACAACAAGTTCTAGCTTGTGCATTAAGTACCAAACAAATGATGGAGTATCAGGACAAAATTTTCACATAAAGATGCATTGAGTACCAAATTCGATGAGTTTCAAAACAGTTGAGTGCCAAGGTACCAGTGTAGCTGTTTTTGAGTGAGATTTTATGATGGCTTTAGTTTCTTCTTTTTTCTTTTTCTTTTTCTACTTTAATGGATTTTGACATTTTGTTGTGTTTTTATTCTTGTTTGTTATACAAAGTTCATTTGGTAGGTGAGCAGCCAAACAATATAGTTAAATAAATAAAGAAAATTAAAACCTGAGATAGCCTACTTGTAACTCACAATCCCAAGCACACACATACTAGGCTTTCCTAGTAACCCAGCCTAAATAATGAAGGAAAAGCTAGTTTTTTAAAAGTGTTTCTGGAAGGCCAGTTGGTTTCAGGCCACAGCAGAGAAGTCACACTTCCTGAGTCTGGCAAGAGGGTGCTGTTTCTCCGAGGGTATGTTGGCAGTGCCAGATCTGGTGGGATGGGCAGGAGCAATTGGATGGAAACTAATCAAGGAGAGAAGCAACCTAGAACTAAGAAGAAATTTCCTGACAGTTAGAACAAATAATCAGTGGAACAACTTGCCTCCAAAAGTTGTAAATGCTCCAACACTGGAAGTTTTTAAGAAGAGATTGGACAATTATTTGTCTGAAATGTTATAGGATTTCCTGTCTAAGCAGGAGGTTGGACTAGAAGACGTCCAAAGTCCCTTCCAACTCTATTATTCTAATTCTAATTCTAATTGGAGACATGGTCCTGCAAATAACTGGGTCCTGTGCCTTGTAGGGATTTAAAGGTGACATTACAACCTTGAATTGTACCTGTGGTCTGAATATGATCTGTACTTTGTGTCTTGAATCAGGGATTATCAAACAAGAGTTAGGTAGTTTCAGGATAACTGCATGTTCAGTATCTACTTTTTGGATATTTTAGTTATTCTATTATTAGACTGATACTTTCATTTCATCTATTTAACTTTTATTAATTGAATCAAATGGAGCTGTTTTCTATTTAGACCGTGTTTTTTCTCACTTATAAAATGCCTGATTCTAAGTGTACTTTTTTTTCAAAACAGTTTGCGACATTCAGAGAATAGGGATTTCTAACAAGTATAATAGCAGAAGTAAAGATGCATTTATGGACATCTTTTTTTGAGAGACATTACAGTGGCTAGTATAAAAATCCTATTTGCTTTTCTTTCTGCACTATGGCTAGTGCTTACTTAAAAGAAAATATTTTTTGTTAGAGTGCTAATATTTAACAGGGCTGTTGAAGATAGCATATCATCCTACACAAATATGTAGCTGCTTCAAAGAACTGCAGACTGGTGCTTCATTTGTGTTCTTTGGGGATTCAAAACATTGTTTTTCAATTACATTAGGAATATTGTGCAGCCTTAAAGTTTAGTACATTTTGTTGTTGTTAGTGCTTGTATTATATAATTGCTTAGTAGATAATGATTTCTGATAATTTTTTCAGGTATCTTTAGTTATCTGATCTGAATTACAGATATAAAAAATATTATATCTGATTATTAGAAATATTGAAAGATAACCAGTATATTTATATTTACTGGCCAATCTACTTATTATTTAGATTTATAGGTGACATCTTCAACTGAAGAACATTATGTACTGTTTATTTTACTTTGCATGAAGTTTTTACTCCTTAGAATTTAAATGATTATTCTATTTTAATGTTTTTTTGTTCCTTAGTATAAGCTGCTCAGAGAAGCTTTTGTGTCTTAGAAACCATAACAAATTATTTGACAGGGGTCTGTGCAAAATATGTTTGAAAGTAATTGTTGCTGATCTCGGTTTGGAGATAGCATGTATTGAAGTTCATGTGGGAACCTCATGTTAAGTAGTAAGAGAAATATGCTGGCTTGACTATAATTAATATTCTCACCTTTTCATTTACAGCATGTCTAACTATAAATACATGATATGCCAAGAAAAAGTTTATTTATTTATTTTGGTTCTTTCTTTTAATTGATTTGCATTGGAATGTGTTTATGTTAATCTGAAAATATCTCTCAAAATTTTAAGCCAAAGCTCTTTAGGAATAACTCAAAAAGACAATACTAAACGTTAAAATAAGGCACATCCATTTGAAAGCACGTCTCATATTTGAGCGTTGCTTGGAAATACACAATGTATAGATTTCTTGATAAGATTATTGTCTCCAAGACTTTTTTTTTTGTCTTGGAGAAGATGGAATCACTCCAAATAGGATGGAATCCCTTAAGGAGGGGGTTTAAGAATATCGTTATGAGGGGAAAAGAATTAGACATTATGTCTTAGATATATTCTTACATTAAATACAACTAGGGCTCATCCTGCTCGCTGTGAAATGAAGATACTCCTTATCCTGAAGCTGATTTCCATATCAAAGTGCAGTTTTTCCTATTAACTTCATGCAGAATCTTCTAAGTCAGCAATAAAGGATACCTGTAGGAAAATCCTTGGATCAGTTTTGGTCAGGGAGAGAAATCTGTAGCTGTAGTCAATCCAGCAAATCTGTTATGGGACTACCCCTTCTGTCCAGTTCCTGGGCACTGCACTATTATTTGGCTGTGCTTAAGAGACTAGGCATCTTATTAGCATTGCTTATTTCTTCTGTTGATAGCTGTTGCTAAAAGGCAAAAGCTGTCCACTTCTTTGTTTTTTCAGTTGTAAGGCTGATTGTCATACTTTCTGACATTACATTGTTTTTCTTTATATTTAATTTTAATCCCATTTTTCTCCTTGCCTTCCATTAGTACAGCTTGTAGTTCTTTTGTTTTGACAATGAGTAACATCTTCAGCATTGTGCAGGTTACACAAAATTAAATGGTGTAAAGGCAGTAGCACTAGGTTATTATTGAGACTAGCCTGTGGTGGCAATGCAATATATAATAATATATTTTCCTTTTCACTCAAGGATGGGAAAACTTAATATGTATATTAATGTAGCTATGAAAAAGAGCCTATGGTCGTTAAGAATTTTGCTGAACATTTCTTCGTTGATGAATGTTGAAATCCTATGTATAATTGTCCTAGTTTAGGCAGAAATGATCTTATGTTGAAAATAAGATTGACAAATATGTGCATTTGTGACCTCTTTCCAAACCCATTTATATTCTAGAGTTCTAAAATGTTTTAAATTTATATTTTTTAAATCTGTCATTCCATGACAGATTCTGAAAGGAAGACAGTAAAGTAAGGAATAGGATACAATATATAGTAATATTTAAACCAACGCTTATAAAAATAAATAAATAAATAAATAAATAAAACAGAATTTGTCTAATGCCAGATATTAAATAAAAGGCATACATTAACAGATAAAATAGCAAATAGTCTGTAAAGTCCAATGGATTGCGCCACATTTCCCCCTAGAAATGTGAAAGCTTAATTCTCAAATATATGGCAAACACCTAGCTGGGCTGAGATGCCAGGAATGATGTAGTAACAGATTGGGCTGATGGTTATAGGTAACTCTTCTGCAAATGAAAGGCAAAGCAGTTATTGCCTTCTTCTTAACACTGTGTACATGTTTGTGTGAGTGAATTTATTATTAAAGTCCCATGGTTTTGCTCTGGGATAGGTTTTTCAGCCTTCTCTAAGTACTGAACCCACAAAATTCACAGAGCCCAAAACAAAGACGCAAGTGTCGCACTGCTCTTACTTTTAAAAAAGTGCAACTGATGTTGTTGTCTGGTTTTGAGAAAAGCAGCTGTTTCCTTTACAGAGGAGCACAGCTAAATGCCTAACCAAGAGACAGTATTTTTGTTAGCTTCAGCTGTTGGCGTACTGTACTTGCCAATGAAATGGTGTAGCTGAGTACAAAAAGAAAAAAGAAAAAGAAAACATACTGAGGATATTTCTGATTTTAATTTTTTTTAATGATTTAAATGTATACCCAAATGCTTTTAATACACCAAATGTTTTTAATATATAGTATAGTGATACAAGGTAATTCATACCCTGAATTGAATGCTGCTGGGAGCTACATTAAAATAATTTGGACTGACTTCACAAGAAGCTTTGAATTTGGTTGGCTTGCTCTTAGGGTTACCAGTTTGGGGTGGCAACATATATAGTATCTCTAGGTAGAAGCAAAGGGTATTCTGGATGTCTTACCTGCCATATAGTTATTGTCAGGATATAATATAATAGCCCTATTTGCTGTTGTAAGATAGCCAATTTGGTATAGCAGTAAATGCACCAGGCTAGAAATGAGGAGACTAAGTTCTAGCCCTGCCTCAGGTACAAAGTTAGTTGGGCCAATCATCCCCTCTCAGCCTAGGGAGGAGGCCAAGGGCAAACCACTTCTGAAGAACCTTTGTCAGAGCATGCACAGTCTTATTGCGCTGAGGTAACCCAGGAGTAAATACAGTAAACAGTGGTTTGTATATTAAATGGTGGTTTATCATACACTATCTACAAATATATACTAGGAGCAAAATACATACATGTGGTAATACAGCAAACTCCAACATACAGCAGCAGGAAACGGACGAGAAAGACTCCAGCAAGGCCTTCCCTTTTATACTCAAGCTCTTAAAGGGATACAGACGCCTGCTGAGTCATTTCTAACATTGCGTCATTCATCTCACATTATACAAGCTGGTTAGCTTCTAAATTATTACCTTCAGGGACTTCTCCAAGCAATTGCCAGGAGTCAATACTGACTTAAAGCCACACTTTAAAAAAAAAAATTGCTGTTGAAGAGAAAGGAAACAGTGCTTTTGTTCTTATTGCAAACCCAATCTTCAAACTACTGTGTAGAATATTTATTAAATTGGCTTAAGGAAAAAGTCCCATTTTTTTTTAGTGTAAATTTATTTTCCAATTTTGCATTCAGATAAATCTGTAGTTTTAGAAAATCATGGCAAAAGGAGGAGGGGGAGGGGAGGGAGGAATTTGATTAGGATGGAACTGACTCATCTAGAATTTGGATGAGGTTTTTTTATTTGTTTTCCCAACTAGGAAAACAAGATTCTTTAGCCATTTCCTCTTTGCTTTGATTATCCTATGGCCAACAGCATTCACTGCTAGATCATTTCTTAAAACTCATTATTTTATTATTTTTAAAATAATCACAAAAATCCTATAAATATAAATATGCATACAGTGCAATAAAAAGAAAAAACACAAAGTGCTTTTTAAAAAAAATGAAAAACCAACAAAGAAAAAAAGATATATTATCAATCAAGATTTTTAATGTGGAAATATAATGAAATAGTAGAATAATTTTTACAAAATACAATAGATTAAAATATGATACTAATATAAATCCATTAGAAATATATGTATATATATATATAATTGCATTGGATAGCTATACATAGAATTGTACCTATTTACTATTCATTGCTGGAGCACATCTCAGATGTGGGCTCCTGTTTCACATTAGAAGCTTAAACTAAGAATCCTATTTCAGAAATAGCTCTTGCTATGTGTTAATATTTATTAATGTATTATTTCAATGTACCAACTCACTGTTAATGATATGAAAATACACACAGTTAGAAAGTGATAAAATAACATAAATTATAATTGGTAAAACTTAAAGGCCTGGGACAAGAGAAAGGGCTTAATGATCTTAACCATTAGGTTAAGAAAAGTTTAAGAAAGGCTTTCACCTTGAGCCATAGTGGCACAGTGGTTACAATACAGTATTGCAGGCTAATTCCGCTGACTGCCAGGAGTTTGATCCTGACTGACTCAAGGTTGATTCAGCTTTCCATCCTTCCGAGGTTGGTAAAATGAGGACCCAGATTGTTGGGGGCACTATGCAGACATTGTAAACTTCTCAGAGAGTGTGTAAGCACTGTGGAGTGGTATATACAGTAAGTCTAAGTGCTATTGCTATTGCTAATTCTGTTCCTGATAAGCTAAGGTTTATTTGAATTAATCATCTGATCTTCTACTGTCTAATTACTGATTCAACTTAAACCATGCTGAATCAGTGTTATTATCCATTAGACATACTGAATGACATAGAGGTTGAAATGTCATTGGCAGTTTTACACGAGAAGGGCACTGGTGTCAGCAAGTTTCATCTGTTGAGTTCACCATTAATTCTCTCCCTGTTCTGTTCTTCATTGCTTTTCATGAGGAACAATGTATTAAAAATGCATTTAGAATCTGTAATAGCTTTTCTCTGCCATCTTAAATATTTAGTTTTATATTTCTTATTTTGATAACATAGACATGCATTACTGGGATTTCAAAAATTAGGATGACCATTTGATAGCAGCAAAGCATGATTTTATGATTGTTTGCCAGCCCGGAGTCACTTATTTAAGGTGGGCGGCTATAGAAATTGAAGAAATAAAAATAAATACAGAAATAAAGCAAAAAAGAAATACAGCAATCATCAGATAAAGGCACTCCTCCCTGATTCATCAACTGAGACTGTAATCAGATATTCACCTGCGTAGCTACCACTGCCATTGAACTCAGTATGGTTTGCTTCCAAATAAAACATTCTTTCTGTAGAAAAAAAATATAAAAATAAGTAATATGATTGTACTGCAAAGAACATTATTCCTTATGAATAATTAATGTATGCTTTCTCAACTATGTTATGTTGTGTTTGTGTGTGTCTGTGTGTACACACAACGGCTTCATTTGGGAATTAACTACATCCAACAAGTACACTTCTTGTCCTTCAAATGTTCCCTTATATCTTCTTTAATTACTTGCCAGTCTTTTAAATTCTCAGCAAAACTGATCTGCTGTAAGCTTGTCTACCCCTCAAACACTGCAACGAGCTTCTTAACAAATAGAGCAGACTGGGGTCTTTTCAAACTATGGAAAGAGACGTTAGATGCTGTAATTTCCATAGTTTGCCTGAGGGGGCAATGCTTAGGAATCCTGAAGTGTTAGCAATATGCTTGCTGAGGAAGGCAAGAAAATTTTAATCACTTGATTATCAGTGGAACTAGTATTCTCAAGGGTGCAAAGGCCGATATGTTTGCTATCGTTATATTGTTGGACCATGGCAGAGTTATTCACGTGATTAGGTCACATCATGTCATAATAGGGGTAGCAGTCTTCCACCATGTCATGTTATCATTCATGTGTCAGTTCTGAGAAGAAAAATCACTAACCAGCCATTAGAAATTATACTAGTGGATAATAATCCCATATTATGAGTAGATGTTATATTCTGTAAGTTTCATATTTTAATTTAGCAATTATAGCATAATGCAAAATAGGCTACATGTGGACCTCCAGGCATTTGTTAGTTTGTTTTTATCCCACCTTTATTAACTTACATAAGTAACTCAAGACGACAAACATATCAAATATTCCTTCCTCTTCGTATTTTCCCTACAACAACAACCCTGTGAGATGGATTTGGCTGAAAGAGAGTGACTGACCCAGAGTCACCCAGCAGGCTTTTGTGTTAAGGAGGGACTAGAACTCATACTCTCCTGGTTTCTAGCCTGGTGCCTAGACCAAACTGGCAAAAACTTGATAAACTACAGCTCACAGCACCCTTTTCCATTGCCTTGTTGAATACAGATCCTTAGAATTGGGGTTTAGCAACATCTGGAGGGGCATATTTCTTATTTTCAGTCCTAATGGACTCCCCTCCCCCCAAATGTTTGTGGTTATTGCAGCTGCTGATATTTTTGCTATTCTCACTGTCTTCCTGAAGATTCAAAGATAGTTCTTATAAGCTTGTCATGGGTAATTTATAGTATTATCTAACCTGGGGTTTTGTTTCTTTGTTTGTTAATGGAAGTGGAATTCTCTGAAGTTATTCCACACATTAGAGGTTTTTGCATCGGGGGAGCCAAGCCTGCAAATAAAGAAATTATTATGCATAGTAGTAGTAACAATTAAAGCAGGAATACTTAGTGCCAAGAGGGAATAGGCTAAACTTCCAGCTCAGTTCCCTTTGGTCTCTTTACTTGAAGAACTAAAATAAAATGAGAGAATCAGGGCCAATGTTTGTGTTGCACGAAACGTGGATGTTGGTTCCTGCACCTGGCACTGTTGATGAACTGACTGATGTTTATATTACTTACTAATACCTCACAGCACTGAAACGTTTGAGCATATTTGATTTTTGGTCTTGTATTATTCATAAACAAGTGCCATTGGCTCTGTATGGTGATGTTGTCTATTAGGTGAATGAATTTAAAAGGCTATGATGCTAAGGTTTTTGTTTTTTTTAAGTTAGTAGTTTTTTGGATTGAATTTCAAAATAAAATGACATATTCCAGTGATACTCTGATGTCTGCTCTTCTTATATTATGAACTTCTCTTGAAAAAAAATGCCATATAAATTAAAAATGAGGGTGATAATTTTGATTGATATTAGCCTTTCCAACCTGACATCTTCCACATGTTCTGGGATTGCAACTTCAAGAATTTTCAGGAAGCAAAGCTGGCTGGGAATTGTCTGATTACAGCCCTGACATGTTTGGAAGATGGTAAGTTAAGGAAGATAGGCTTTATGAATTAGCCTGCAGATTTTCCTTGGAAAGTTGGTGTGATGGTAGGCAAGTTTTTTTTAAAAAAAATATACCCCAGGGAGAAAAATTACACTGATTTTACCAGTTAGTACAATGATGTATTTTTATTTTGTTTGTTATTATCCCAGTCACAAACCCCAGATGACTTATAGTCAGGGAGATAATATAAAATCATTACACATCTAAAAGAAACTAAAGTAAATTTATAGAACACAGCAACTAGACTGAAAAAGCTATGGAAACAATATACCATATTCAAAAGGTCTGGGAAGAGAGGAGGTATGTATGTATGTATGTATGTATGTATTTATTTACTTACTTACTTACTTACTTACTTACTTACTTACTTACTTACTTACTTAATTTTTAAGCCGCCTAACTCCTTACAGGGTGACTGGGCAGCTTACAGGTTATAAGACAACTAAAAAAAATAGTTAAAAAATGAAAGCAACACAAAGTTAAAACATTATTAAGAACTGCACTAAAATCTTTATGCCCTTCAGGAGAGATAATGGCTGGAATGGACTCTACTAACTTAGGAGAGACAGAGTGGTCTCTTTCTGAGCCTGTACCCAAACTGTGTGGGAAAATATTCAAATAGGTTGCAAATGTCCTTTGGGCTGCCTTTTCTCAGAAATAAAAGAATGTATAACATCAAGTTGATGATTTTGTTCCAATCTGAAACTCAAAAAAGTTCAGTTTATCTGCCTTCTTCTTAAGTTGCAATGTGGAGGTGTCTGCACATGTTCACTCAGTGCATAGATCCAGCGGACTAGTTGACAAAGGCAGGAACCTTTAAGTGTGTGTGTGTGTGTGTGTGTGTGTGTGTATGTGTGAAAGTGAGGTATCTGCAAAAATATACATTCTATATTCCTTAAATTATTCACATTTGAGTCACTTACTAGGAAAAATGGGAAAATTATCCATAGAAAGTAGTGAATTCTTCCAAATATTTAAATAACCCTCAAATGGGATCATATTAGAAAATTACATCTTCAAATATTGAAAGAGAGGTGAATTTTCCAGATAAAACAATGCAAATTGCAAAAACATCCTGGCAGAAGGCAATAGCAAACTATGTCTGTAAATTGCTAATGAAAACTATAGAGTTGTGTTGAGCTCAACTCGAAAGAAACATAATAACTTTTTATAGTAACCCAAAGTGGGATGAATGTGTTCAGTGGATATTACCCCATCCCGCATCTAAAGCCACTGCTGTTTCATAGAGAATATAGTAGTGATCCTTCCAATTTCAGACAGTATGAAGTTCTGCCTTGGCTAGGTTTGGCATTGAGCTGGGCAAACTTTAAGCAGTCATGAGCTATGAAACAATGTAAACACTTAATATTTGATTTGAACTGAGATTTTTCAAGCACTTTCTTCATGTTTTGGAAACTTTGAAGGTTTCTCCTGTTTTTCAAGGTAAGTTATGTCAGTTCCAAATCAGTTTGCCATTAATGTGATCTTGCTGGGTTTTCAATGAAACAAACAGTTTAGGGCGGTGTGCCTTTTCTCCTTGCATGCCACATTCTGTTTGCTCGATTTTCCTCACAAACATTTGCTTCTAGTTTACTGATGGTCAGTAGATCAGTTTCTTGGAAAACTATCAACCAGGTCCTGGCATCATTATAATATACATAGTACAAACTCGATCTTGCTAGCTTCTGTAGTTTCTTCAATCAAACAGAAGGTCGTTTATATTGCAGTTGCTTGTGCTCTTAAAATGGCAATATTTGGATGAATAGTATTGCAAATGGAATCAGTGAATGAAGTTCCTGTAATTTTTCCTTTATCAGTAGTAAGAATGAAAATGGTTTTCATGAATTTGGCATATTTTAAATTTAAAAGTCTTTCTCAGTTACTGTCTCGAGTAATGCTACTGCTTATACATAACTAAGACCAAACTAAGCTCACATTGCACACAAGTAGAATGGTCTTGCGAATGCTGATTTGGGAATTCTAGATTATGTTTGAGAAAAGAATTTTGTGTCTCCAGAATTTACTACTTCTAAGCAGAACACTGCCCCCACCAATAAACAAACTAAAATGATGGTATGATTTAAGTTGCTGTGATTTAGCAGCTGTATATATTTCATTTAGAAAACAGCATCATCTTATGCCTGCAAAAGACATAAATGCTATTGGCCATATAGCAAACAGTAGTAGTTTTCTACATAATTCCGATGAGTGGTGCAGCTAAGATGATCTTCTTGCCTAATGCATATTAAAATTACACATCACTGAAGGGAAGAAGAAAATAATGTGGTATGTGATTGTACATGATACCACTTTCACTATCAGCTAAAAACTGACATACTTTATTGTTCAATGTGAAACTAAAATGAATGGCTCCAATTTTTCTGTCAAAATGAGTTTCATAATCTCAGATAGTTAAGAGAGACTTTATGTTATTATCTGTGCATCATAACAGAGTGTAGTTTGGGACGACAGTTTAAAAGCAATTGCTCAATATGATTTAGCATAATACATTAACATTATGTTTAGTACTGCTTTGCATAGAAAACTTCTCAACATGGTATTATGTGTGTATATCATGAATGTATGTGTACATATGTATGTATATGTACACACACACACACACACACACACACACAATATCCAACTATATATCTTCATCCATGGAAAGCAAAACTCCAAATATAATACAAAAATCATAGTTCAGGCATTCCTAGTATTTCCCAAATTTGTGCATTAATTTAGAAGTAGAAACATCAGAATTTCCAATTATATAATGTGATCAGGAACTTGGATATGATTGCCTATAGCCATCTGTGCTTTGATAATAGAATTGCTATCATGGGAATGTATAAACTACTAAAACTTTCATTGTGTTTATCTGGTAGTCTAACTTTACCTTCAAGTTAGCCCAAACAATGCATTATACTGCAACAACAAAGCACCAAAAATCTGCTAAGTTAAGAATGCCACTACAATTATTTTTTATATTTATGTTATATACACTTCTTAGATGATCATGCAACCTTCCAGCGTTGAGGTAAAAAAAAAATGTGGTTAACCTAAAATTTAATATTCATTCATTCTGTCATATCTTTCTGTCAAAACATGACCCAGTGGATCACAAGGTTGTCTAATCTACTTTTAAACATATTAGGAAACTTCAAATGGTTTAAAACACAGTGGAATAGCATTGACAAAGACTACAAACTGTCAGAGATCATTCAAAACAAAGCATAAGCATTTTGAAACAATTGTTTTTGCTTCCTTCACATTATTGTGTTCAATTCAAAGGATTGGTGTTTACCAGGGCCAAGTTGCGATAGGCTTTGCAAATTGTTTCCACACTTACGTGTTTTTGTATGAGCTTGCCCAGTCTTGAAAACAGCCTTCCCCAGTTTAATACCTTCTTGGTGTTGGGAATGGAACTTTATTTCAAAGTAAATTTTGTTTACTTTAATAAAAATGAATTATTTTAAAGTAATTTGAGACCTTTTTTGTGCCCTGGCTTATGAAGCGAGATGGTGACCAAGAACAGGCCTCCTCTCATATTGTACCCCAAATCTGAAATGTTTTTCCCAGAAATAATTTAATTTTTTAAAAAGAATATTTAAAACATTTCTATAGTTATCCATCTTACAATAGGCAGCTCTTAATTTAACCATTATGCTTGCCCAATCTTTATATAGATATAAATGGCACATTTGCATTTTAAAAATATTATTTTTAAAAATAATATTTACTAAAATGCTAAACATAAAATAAACATAGAAACACAATACATAAACATATATAAAAATATAAACCTGCTAATGGACCAAACATCTAAAATATTATTTTAATATTTTTAATAATATTTTTAATATTATTTCTGCCCCTTTCATAATAGATGCATTAACTATTTATTTGTGGTTTATACTGTTGTATTCATTATTTAATTTTTTATCTCTCCATTATCTATAAAACTCTTTATCATCCAGCTATTTTTCTCTTCTTTTATAACATAATCCTTATATGGACTCTAGTCTTTAATAAAAGCTTTTGTAGATTTATCTCTCTTGAAATATGTCAGTTTTGCCATCTCCACTAAGTCCTTAAATTTAAATATCCAATCTTCAACATTTGAAGCAAATTCCCCATTTTTATGCATATAATATCCTGCAATGATCTTCTACAACATTAAGACAGCTTTTTACTCAGTTCTTGTTCCATAAACCCTAATGTCCATTTCTGGTTTCATCTGAAAAGGGATTCCTGTTATTTTCACAAATGTCTTGTGAATCATGGACAAAAACTTTTTGGCCACTTCACAAGTAAGTTCCATCCTGTTTTCTACATTTCCAACTTTTCCTTGAAACATTCTTATATATTTCACAGGTGTTCAATGCCTGCTATACATACAGTATTTTATATTTTTTTCTGAAATTAATGCACAGAATACATTTAATATTTTTATCCACATTTTCCCCAAATATTTTGTACCAATATTGTGCACCAAATTCAGTGTCCATCTAATGTTAAATTCTTCAACTTTAGCTTGGGTATGTATGTATGTACATATGTATTTATTTATTCATGTATTTGTTTATTTTCACATTTCTTAATCTCCTATCTCCCTCCCTTTATACATTTAAACAAAAAAAAAATCATTAGGATCCACTGTTGTTATTTGTTTAGAGATTTGCTGTTATCTTTACTATTCTAATGGTGCTTCCCCATTGTCTGCTGTAAATTCATTCACAGTATCTGTGTATAGGTGTATATGGCTTCATTTTTGTTCTGCATGCATATTTTTTCCTTTCTATATTAGCCTGGAGACATTTACCTAAATATATGGGAGGCTTATAGTGGGAAGAGAAGAGGATTATGGGGACAATTTATCCCACTTCTTTTTACTCTTCATGTATTCAGATCTCAGTCTGAGATTCCAAGCAGGAGTTCTGGATTATATTAATATGTATAAAAGTACATTTACACAGGAAATATGTTGTATTTTTATTTATTGAGCCAATTTCTATAGCCCCACCTCCCCATCTCAATCCATGATTCTGGGTGGCTTACAATTCCAAAACTATAAAAATATTGAAAACAATAAAAACATCCAAAATAAATATAGACAGCAACCAAGATAATTAACCAGTTAACAGTAAAGCCAAGAAATCGGATCCTTAACACATTCGGAGCCCCAGGCTTGGAAACACAGGCAATGTATTATGCATTGGCCCTCTTTATTATGGCCAGAAGCAACAAAAAAAACAACATAACAAACATACAGGAAAAGAAACAAATAAGATTCATATGAGTGGAAATTTCTCTTCGGCAAGAATCTGATGCTGACCGGAAGCTAAATATCAAAACCTAGTTCATTTTAGGTGATTTGGATGTTTTTATCAGCTAGTAGGAAAGCTAGAGAGTAATCACCTGATTGCTCTGGAATTATTGCTACAAAAAGGAGTATGAAATTTTGACACCATATCCAAATACAACAGTGTATGAGTGTTTCCCCATAGGGACAGAGGCAGCAAGATAGAGGAATATCGTGGTATAACAACAACAACATCAACAACAACAACAACAACAATAATAATAATAATAATAATAATGATGATGATGATGATGATGATGATGATGATGATGATGATGATGATGTTGGAAGGGACCTTGGAGGTCATCTAGTTCAACCCCCTGCTCAGGCAGGAAACCCTATGCCATTTCAGACAAATGACTGTCCAGTCTCTTCTTAAAAACTTCCAGTGTTGGAGCATTCACAGCTTCTGGTGGCAGGTTGTTCCACTGATTAATTGTTCTAACTTTCTGGAAATTTCTCCTTAGTTCTAGGTTGCTTCTCTCTTTGGTTAGTTTCCATCCATTGCTTCTTGTCCTGCCTTCAGGTGCTTTGGAGAATAGCTTGACTCCCTCTCCTTTGTGGCAACCCCTGAGATATTGGAACATTGCTATCACGTCACCCCTCGTCCTTCTCTTCATTAAACTAGACATAACCAATTCCAGCAACTGTTCCTTATATGTTTTAGCCTCCAGTCCCCTAATCATCTTTGTTGCTCTTCTCTGTACTCTTTCTAGAGTCTCAACATCTTTTTTACATCGTGGTGACCAAAACTGGATGCAGTATTCCAAGTGTGGCCTTATCAAGGCATTGTAAAGTGGTATTAACACTTCATGTGATCTTGATTCTATCCTTCTGTTAATGCAGTCTAGCACTGTGTTGGCTTTTTTGGCAGCTGCAGCACACTGCTGGCTCATATTACTTACTACTATTGAGCAAGGTACCCCCTATATTATACCTGTGCATTTGATTTTTCTTGCCTAAATGTAGAACCTTACTTTTTTCACCATTGAACTTCATTTTCTTAGATATCGCCCAATGTTCAAGTCTGTCAAGATCCTTCTGTATCTTAAGCCTGTCTTCTCGAGTATTGGCTATTCCTGCCAGCTTGGCATTGTCTGCAAATCTGATGAGTTCCCCATCTCTCCCCTCATCCAAATCATTGATGAAGATGTTGAAGAGCACTGGGCCATGAACAGAGCCCTGAACAGAGCCCTGGGGCACCCCACTGCACAGTTCCCTCCATGTAGATGCAGTTCCATTGAGGACCATACGCTGAGTATGGCTGGTCAGCCACCTACGAATCCATCTGGTGGTGATGCTGTCTAACCCACATTTTTCTATCTTATCAAGTAGTAGGTTGTGATCTACTTTATCAAATGCCTTACTGAAGTCCAAGTAAATTATATCCACAGAATTCCTCTGGTCCACTAATTTTGTTACCTGGTCAAAGAATGCAATAAGATTTGTCTGGCATGATCTGTTTTTGACAAACCCACGTTGGCTTTTGATAATGACTTTATTTGCCTCTAGATGTTTGCTGATTTGTTTGCTCTAGGTGTTTGATATTTCCTGAGAATAGCTCAGAGGAGAGGGCTTTTGAAACATGCCTTTGTGAAAGCCTAATAATAGTTA
Source organism: Azemiops feae (assembly GCA_023970755.1). NCBI lineage: Eukaryota > Metazoa > Chordata > Lepidosauria > Squamata > Viperidae > Azemiops > Azemiops feae. The sequence goes on along the minus strand of JALGBA010000170.1, from coordinate 778,905 downwards.
GGGTAGACATAAATGTGAAGATAAAAGATGCCATCACTCACTCATTAAATATATTTAGATCATACTAAAGCTGGGGAGAGTATGAATGTAACTGTCAAAAATTGAAGATGTCAAAATTAATGTTTGGGACTTTTTTGAGGAGGGGAAATTATAAAAATAAATATGTGCACGGTGCATTAATAACAAAAAGTAATATATATAAGTAATTAGTTCTACATATGTATACATATATATAGTTTTTTTGGCTTATTTTCAAAACACACACGAAGGACTGTGGTCTCTCACAAGTAAGAACTCTGTGATATGCACTAATAAAAATTTAATATTGAATTGAATAGCAAAATAGGCTATTCAACAACAGAGCAATTGATTTTTGAAAACTTCAAAATCATTACATAAAAGGTAAAGTATTAAAGAACAATGATTAAAGAACAAAATTATTATTATTCCACCATAAAGAATGATGGAAGTAAAAATATATGTCCCTCTTCCTCCCTTCCACTAAATATGTGTTACTTTTGCAAGGCCAAGAATTTGGCAAACAAATGTACAGTTGCAAATAAAAACAGAGCTGGACATTTGAAAAGCTTTACAAACATACAGAAGAATGCATAAATAACTGAGAAACAAATTAGAGCATTTCCAGAAAATGAAGATAATGAAATCAACTAAAAAAATATATAGAAACGAATAGAGAGACTAATGTCAATAACAAGGATGACTTTATAAAAATGTTAATGTTCTCTCATTTCAGTGATGGACATAAATAAAAAAAATGTAGCTATACAGATATATCTGGCTTTTTTTGCCATGACTGATATTTATTTATTTAAATTTATTGGCTGCTCAACTACAATGGACTGTGGCAATCTCTCCCATTTAAGACATTTTAAATAGTGCTTGTATGTGTGTGTGTGTGTGTGTGTGTGTGTGTGTGTGGATCATAACATGATCCATTGTTTTCTGTGGTAAAAATGTTATTTTTTATTTTAGAGATTAAAAAATGTGAGCTATAAAGGACATATATATGCTATGTATAGCATCGTTCATAAGAATGAAAAAGCGTGCTTCAGTGAAGTTGAAAAATAGCGATGTCAGTGTGATTATATTTTGGAAGCTGGTGTAGTATGATTGCTTTACACTCAAACTATTTCTCCTTCAGCTTCTGGCCATGAATGCTAACATATCATTGACCTAGAAAGCTGAGTGTTGTCTTCTTTTTTTTGTTTTTGCTGCCATGGTTTCTTTTGGGATAAGAGAACTTAGTTCTTTTGTAAACATTCAGAAGATAATTCTAGATAACATCCAATGGCCATGACAGGGATTAGAAAGGCAGGCAAGAATGATAAGACTGTCTGTTGAAATAGGAGCAATATGAGTGCAAACTAACCCCAAGTGTAATCAGTGGAATTATTTGCTATTGGAATTGTCAAGAGCTGTCCAATGTCATTGGATTTTACCATTTTGTCTCTGTCATCTCCTGAACCTGTCAGATCAGGTTGGAAAAGCCAAGTTTGGGGAAGCCAAACCCATATTCACTAGGAAAGGGATATAAAATAAAACTTCCAATAACTTACTGTTTATGAAAATACATGATTATAGAACAAGAACAGAAATACGTTTGTCCTGATAATACTGCACCTCATAAAGCTGATTGGTGGGAGTTTCAGAATTATTGAAGCCTGGCACCCCACAAGCAATTTCATCAACAGGCACGCGACCTACGAACCCCTGATAATTCAAATAAAGCACACAACCAAACTTCAACAGCCCCCACCTTCAATCAGCCTCCAACTCCCCCAACCAGCATTTCAGCTGCCAATGACCCTCACCTGATGGGACCCACACGTGACCCCATCACAAGACCCCTCACAAGACCTTCACCTGATGTAACCCACAACTGACCCCTCACAAGACCCCTTACAGGATCTTCACCTGACATGACCCTCCCATCACAAGACCTACAGACATTCCCTAAATTCCGCTGAAGATGTTACCTAGCCTGGTAACAGAATGTTTGGAAACCACCCACAAGCTTGGAGAATGAACCTCCATTCTCATAACTCATTATGTTTGTATGTAAGTACATTTTTTTATTGACAAGTAATTTACTTGAATAGAAATGGATTAAAAATGTATTTCCATTTAGCATTGTTTAAATCTCATTAAATCATTTTTGTATTTGAATTAAGACAATATTCTAATCTGACAGTCTAAGACAATTTAGACTGAACAATCTGTTGGCATTTCTAATTCAATGTTATTTCTTAGAATATTCTGAGAATAATATATGATTTTTTTAATTGATGCTATCAGGAATTAAATCTGGCAATCAAGATATGCAAAATACATTTCCTTGACTATGTTTTCTTATGATTAACACATCATTTAGAAGTAGATGTTTATTCCCTTTTAAGTAGCATATTAGTATGTACTTAAGCTGGTTTAATATATATATTTATTTAAGACACCTTCATATTGCTAATCATTAATAGGTGATGCTCAGCAGTGGAAAGTGCTTTATAGCATCTTTCTAAATACATAGCTCTAAATTAAAAGATAGCTTCTTTAAAAAAATATGGTTTAATTCTAGACCCCATTATACATAGATTCAAACTACTGCCTAAATAAGAATTAAGTTACTTATGGCATGCTTAAGTCCAGTGGTTTTCACTGAACCTCTTCCAGATATGACTAAGACAGCTTTGAATTATTTTTATTCCACACATTTTCTCTGTGCATTTTTATTTGTTTGATAGCAAATACCAGAAGAGAGAAGTAGTATATGGAGGACTAAACAAAGCTGATGGGCTTGTTTGCCAAGTATAGCTGGAATGTCCAGTCAATTTAATGGAATGTATCTTTGGAATGTTGTCTATACCTAGGTACACCCATTTGTAAATAGGTATCATCAAAGGTGTTAGTGTTGAGAATAAACAATAACTTGAAGTGCACAGCCTTTTTATTATTTAACGTTCTGGATAAGAGGTAGGATTTATCACATGCTTAGTCAACTGACTAGTTAAAAATTAGATATTATTAAATAAAGGTCAAATATCTAAAGCAGAATTTTAGTTAAAGAGTAGGACAGGAGAATGATTATATGATCAAAGCAAAGTTGTTGAAATAATAAAATCAAAATCTTAATCTAATCAAGGCTATTACTTATAACTTTAGTATAAATTAATTATGTGTAAATGAGACCTGAGGTGGAACAGAGAGTGAGTTTTATTTCAGAGTTTGGAAACTGTCTTGCAGTGTAACTTTGTCATAAAGGATGAATTTTGGGAAAGAAATGCCTTTTATTTCTGAATGTCCATTATTCACAGAGTATGTCATATGTGGCAACTTTATTTCTCAAATTATATTTGCCTCCATTTGTGTAATTTCTGTAAGAAGATCATTATGTAAATTATGTAATTAGATGCAAATGACACAATCTGAAAAAATGAAGGTACAATATATGTAAATAACTAAAATAAAATAAATGCAAGGAGAGTATTGTTATTTGAAGTGCTCATTGCATCAAGGTTTACCAAATTGAGGTTTCATTCTATTAAGATATCGTAGGTTTTTTTTTTTTAAAGTATAGAACTCTGAAAGGAATTGAGTTTTAAATTTTGACTATGGTTAGAATTTAGGCTGGCAATGTATACTGATAAATCCTTTTGTTCCAGTAGAGCAGGCAAAACTTTATTTTATATCAGAAGATTTTGTGATTTGTTTAAAAGGTGCATTCTGACAGGCAGGCAGTTTATTAGTGATTGAATCCCAAGAAATAGTATGATTTCCTAGAAAAGGAATTTTAACCCAATTTTCTTCTTAAGTCATGAAACCATAAAGATACAATCTTGTTGAACTGCTGGAATTTCATATGTCTCATGCGCAGAACTAAATTGCACAGGACCGCATCATGCTCCGAACTGTGTTCAGACATGAATTTATTTCACAAATATATTGCTATTTTCAAAAACAATATTCTGAATATCCCTTTGCTGGAAGATCAAATTGTACATAAGCTCATAACTATTTTTACTTTCAAAATGTTGATCTGGCCATCAAATTCTACAATGAAAAAGACTCCAAGAATGAGGTAGATAGCAGAAGTTGAAGTAGCAAATATGGCAAGTGTCACCTTTGGTCAACACTGTGCACAGATGCATGCTGTGACCCGATTCAAGTAAAGCTCTCGTGCTTATTTTGCACACAGATATTTCATTCAGTCTTGCTAATGTCATTCTTGAGGAATTTAGTAATATGTGTTTACTTGCCTTGTCTTCTCAACAAGAATTTATTTTCCCTTAGTACATTGCATCTTCTATACTTGATATCTCCAGAAATGCATATGAGTTTAACAGGAGAAGGAGGTGGAGCAGGAGAAAGAAGAAGAGGAAGAGGAAGGAGAAGAAATATTACCCCACAATAAATATGTGGGATAAAATATTAGCAGGAGCTAGTCTTTGGCCCACTCTTTATATCAGTGAGTAGATGTTATGGGGATATGAAGATCAAGTTGTAAGTCTTCAAATTACATCTTTATAAGAAGAGGAACATCTGAGAGTACAATCTTTGAGTCAGATGTGCTGCCTTTGAAACAAGTAACCTAATTGTAGCAGTCATAACTGAACATCAATTTAATGAACATCCTGATTTGTTAAGAAAAGCTTTCCAGACAGTATGTATTGCCATTAAAACTAGAAATCTCCAAATGAGCAGAGACAGCAATGAGTAGGATAAAACAGGTAGATTAAAGTAAAAATCTGTAATTGAATGCTAACTACCATGGAAAACCATATATTCACTCATATTTCTTTTTTACTGTTGTATCCACAGTCTCTGAAATTGCCCATGAAATAACTGCATTTGTGATGATTAAATGAATGTTCCAATGACCATATTTTAAAGCATAAAGATCCTTTTTAATTATAGTTGACAAGCTTAATAGCAAGATAAGGATTAGAATTAAGGATCAAGTGGGAGCAATCCAGAGAACCAACCATTCAATTGTTTAAACACATTTTTAATTTGAGCACATTTTAATTCTGGCTGGATATTTCTGGTTCAAAGACTATCTATAATCTTTTCTGAATTCTGAAATTATGATATACAGTATACTGAAATGTACCGAATGTGTCCATGTCCTCGTAGCTTTTTCAGATAACTATATAGCCATATAAACAGACCTGCATTTATTTATGAGGTTATATAGGTTGTATTTGAATGTGATTCAAATCTTAAGTATTGGAAATGAATGTCAGTGACTCTTTGCCTAAATTTATTCTGACCTGTCTCTCTCCCAACATAGTTTAAGTAAGATCTCAAAACTTCCTTTTATATTAATTCCGTTTAGTATGTTGGCAAAATCTTACACTGTATTGTATACTGATCTTTAGTTAGTTAGTTAGTAATATACAGTTGCCACAATTTGCTGTGGAAGCTTCCAGACTTCTTTTTACAGGCATGCTTGATGGAAAAGGACACAGAATTCTCAATTTTACAACCTTGTAACAATCAATTAGAGTTCCAAACATTTCATCTATACAGTTCAGTCTGTAGAAAAGATTGTTGCTAGATAAACATTGCAAACTACAGTGTTATTTCATTAAAAAAAAAAAAGGACAAATAGTATATTTTATTTGGACCAGTTAAAACATTTGCTAAATTTCTCCTTCTTTTATAATGGTTAAAATAAGCCAATATGGAGTTTTGGACTAGAATTCGGAAGATCCAATTTTTAGTTCATCCCCAGCCATTGACACTTGTAACCTTGAGCCATTATTGTTTCTCATAGGAAAATCCCAATACAGGTACTCCTCCACTTACGACCACAATTGAGCCCCAAATTTTTGTTGCTAAGTGAGACATTTGTTAAGTGAGTTTTGCCGCATTTTACGATCTTTCTTGCCACAGTTGTTAACTGAATCATTGCAGTTGTTAAATTAGTAGCACGGTTGTTAAGTGAATCTGGCTTTCCTATTGACTTTGCTTGTCAGGTCACAAAAGGTGATCACATGACCCTGGGGCATTGCAACCATCATAAATGTGAGTCAGTTCCCAAGCGTTTGGATTTTGACCATGTGACCATGGAGATGTTGCAACGGTCAAAAATATGAAAAACTGTCCTAAGTCACTTTTTTCAGTGCTGTTGTAACTTTGAACAGTCACTAAATGAACTGTTGTAAGTCAAGGACTACCTGTATAAGCTGACTTGTCTGTGCAGGAAATATATAATACATAAATAAGCTACTTTTATTGGTTTGTTTTACATTACATGGCTTGCATTTTTAAGCCAACTATTCTATAGTTCAGTTAGATGAAGCAATATCTTTAAGTTTGAAAACTTGACCTAAAGGATAGTTTTAGTTAAAATTATCTTCTGCAGCAAGATAAAGCACAAAATTAAGAAACACATTTAAACACCAAAGAGTTTTCAGAAGTAGCCTTATGTGGTGTGCATTACAATAAACTTTAAAATAATTGAAGTGTGAAGCTCAGCAGACAGCCAACAAATTAGTTTGCAAATCATAGAGAATAGTCTTGGTTTCTAGCACAGCCTGGAGATTCAATAGCAAGATTAGATACAGTAATACCCACATATTAAATTGTGGGTAAATTGTGTCCTTACAGGAGAATATAATCCTACCTGTATGGCTGAACTTTTTTCCTAATACAGTATAGTCAATTTCCCCTCATTTATATTTCCCCTCCCCCCTCACACTGATCATAGCCACTTGTTCAGGGACCTCCTGTTCTCACCTGAAAAGGATGAAAACAGCAACATATTATTCTTGGTAACTTCTTTTAGCATGGTTTTAGTTAGATATTAACACCAGAACTGTGAAGAATCCAGTAGGACAGATCTATTCTCCAAGGCGCCTGAGGGCAGGACAAGAAGTAATGGATGGAAATAGTCAAGGAGAGAAGCAACCTGGAACTGAGGAGAAACTTCCTGACAGTTAGAACAATTAACCAGTGGAACAACCTGCCTCCAGAAGCGGTGAATGCTCCAACACTGGAAGTTTTTAAGAAGAGACTGGACAGCCATTTGTCCGAAATTGTGTAGGGTTGCCTGAGCAGGGGGTTGGATTCGATGACCTAAGCCCAGCTTAGCACCCAAAAAGTATTCAACAAGAATAGAATTTTTTTTGAACCAGGATAGTTAACAGATGGTGAGTTTGCTAGCCTGTTTCCTTGTAACGGTTTCAACTTGGTTTGAAATAAGGCACAGAGAGAGTTAAATCACCTACATAATTTGAAGATGTTTGAAGCAACACATTCTATTAAGTGATTTATCTTTAAAAGACAGGCTAGTATTGGCCAATGATTCATCAAGGCACTCTAATCAAGGATAGCTTTTCAGGATGGGAACTAATAATGGTCTCTTTTATGCAAAGAAAACATTTCCCTTCTCTTCAAAAAAAGATTATTCCTAACTTTGTATCTACCAAGAGTCTGATTCAAAAGAATAGAATAGAGCTAAAAGGGACCTTGGAGGTCTTCTAGTCCAACCCCCTGCTCGAGCAGGAGAACCTATACTATTTCAGACAAGTGACTGTCTAGTCTTAAAAACCTCCAGTGATGGAGCGACCACGATTTCTGAAGGCAAGCTATTCCATGGGTTACTTGTCCTCACTGTTAGGAAGTTTCTCCTTAATTCCAGGTTACTTCTCTCTTTGGTCAGTTTCCAACCATTGTTTCTTGTCCTGCCCTCTGGTGCTTTGGAGAATAGTTTGGTGCCCTTTTCTTTGTGGCAGCCCCTCAAATACTGGAATACTGCTATCATGTCGCCCCTGTTTCTTCTTTTCTTTATACTAGCCAAACATCTCATCTGCATACTTGAGTGCTATTAAGATTTAAGACAATCACATTGTTAGGAAAATGAAAATGATCGTATCTCATTCCCTTAGTTGCCTCATCATTTAGTTTTATATTTGTTCTGTTTCAGCCGAAAAGACATCGAGGCGAGGCAGGAGTAACAAACACAACTCTTTATTGAGTTTATTTATTGAACAGAACAGCACACAAAATGGCGCCAAGGCCTTTTATACTCCCTTGCAAGGGACAGCGTCAGCCAATCAATGCAAGGCTAGTCTCCCACCTTGCGCATGCGCACAAAGCTGGAGACAGCCTGTCTGGTCCCGGGCAACCACATGGATTGCCCGGGCCTTCTGCAGCCTCCTGAGCCTGCTGAGTCATTCAGCAGTCCCAGGACATAACACCCCTCCCCTCTTGGATAAAACAATAAGTGAATACTTGCAGTTTTAGAGCAACCTACATATACATGTGTGTCATTATCCTGATATTATTTCTAACACAGTTATCCCTGCACACTGGCAGACCCCTTCATTCCATTTCTTGTATTTAGAAGAATACCTCATACAGGCTATCAATAGAACACTCTTCTATGAGTGTGTTCTGAGTTCTAGAGAACTATTAAGCCTCCCCAATACATGACAGGAACCTCACATAGTCCTTTAGGTGTTTGGGTGGACCCTTGGCCTGCTCTGACCTTCTTGGAGCCAGCGTTTGTGCCTGGCGTGTCATCTCGCCTGTTGGGCTAGGCAAACCAGGACTTTGATGCCCCCGAGACCCAGGTAACCCTCCCAACTGCTGACTGGCTGGATCCGCTAAACCCAAACCAGAGTTCCTTGGGGTGGAGTTCCCCAAGTCCAGTGGTGGGGTGGAGTTCCCCAAATACACAATGGACCCCTCTTGGGAACACTGTCCTTCGAGCCCAAGACCAGCAGCTGGAGTGGCCTGAGTAGCTGATTGACAGCAATGCCCCATAGACCCGGTGCCTGTGCCAGAGTCAGGAGCTGCCTCCATGGCAAAACCCCCTTCAGGAACATGTGCAGGAACATTTGAAGGTCCACCTTCATGGAGAGACTGTGGTCCACAATTGTAATTGTGGTCCTCTTCCCCCCCCAGAGCAGAGCCAGGAGCAGAAGGGTGGCTGGAAAGCCTCCAGCGCAGTTGGTCAATGTGACGTTGGATCACACGACCATCATCCAAGGCCACTTCGTGTGACAGCGGCCCAGAGACCTTGCATACCACTGCTGTCACCCAGAGATGTCCAGGTCCATAGTTCCTTGCCCAGACCGGATCGCCCACCTGTAGTCTCCTAGGTGCCCGCGGTTGTGACACCTGTGAAGCCACCCGGTCGGGGTGCAGCCTGTCCAGCTTAGTGATGAGTCTGCGACCCCAGCGGAGTTCAGCTGGGCTCTTTTCAGTTGCAGTGCAAGGTGTGGTGCGGTGACAAAGAAGAAAGTCAGCTAACCTGTGATGCCAGTTTCCGTGAGTGAGTCTCTTTAATGCATCTTTGGTCGTACGCACCATACGCTCAGCTTGTCCATTGGAAGCTGGATGAAACGGCGCAGATGTGGCATGCCGGATCATGTTGGCTTGAAGGAAGCCCTGAAACTCAGAAGATGTGAATTGGGGTCCGTTGTCTGAGACAAGGACATCTGGAAGACCATGTGAGGCGAAGATTCCTCTCAGCACCTGGATGGTCCTAGCAGTAGTAGTGGAGGAGACAGGAACAACCTCTAGCCACTTGGAATGGCTGTTCACGAGGAGAAGGAAGAATTGCCCCTGAAAGGGCCCAGCGTAGTCGATGTGTACCCTCGACCATGGGGTATGTGTCTCCTCCCACCTATGTACAGGGGCCTGGGGCATTTCTGGCCTTGACTGTTGGCACACTTGGCACCCATGCACCTGGGCCTCGATCTCTTTATCGAGCCCAGGCCACCAGAGGTGGCTACGCACTAGCGCCTTCATCCGGACTATTCCTGGATGTCTCTCATGCAGAGAGAACAAGACTCTAGTCCTCAATGAGGCCGGGATGACTACCCTGCTGCCCCACAGGAGACACCCTTTGAAAGTAGAAAGCTCGTGCTTCCTTTGCCAGAAACTCTGGAATTCTGCACCCGGGCATGTGTCAGGCCATCCTGACAACACCCATGTCAGCACACGTGTAAGCGTGTGATCAGTGGCAGTTTCTGCAGCCACGTCCCTAGCATTGAGGGGAGATTCAGCAATTCCTGAATGGAGAGAATGTGAAGAGCAGGAGCAGGATCTGCCTCTATCTGTTGTAAAGGTAATCTGCTGAGACCATCTGCATGGCCCATTTCTTTACTTGGTTTGTGAACCAGAGTGTAGTCATATGCTGACAAGAAAATTGACCATCTCAGCATTCTAGGAGATATAATGTGTGGGGTTTGTTTTGTTGTTGTAAACAAACCCAGCAAAGGTTTATGGTCTGTGTAAACCGTGAAATGGCGGCCATACAAGAAATCATGGAATTTCTTTATTCCAGCCACTATTGCCAAGGCTTCTCTGTCAATCTGCGCATAATTACACTCTGCAGATGAGAGAGTCCTGGAGTAGTAGGCCACAGGGATTTGTGTCCCATCATCCTTGAGATGGCTCAGCACAGCCCCAACCCCATAAGGGGATGCATCACAGGCTATGCACACAGGCAATTGCTCATTGAAATGGGCTAAAACCGCATTTGAAGAGAGCAAAGCCTTGACCTCTGTGAAACTCCTTTCATGGACCTTAGTCCATTTCCATGGAGCCTGTTTGTCCAAGAGCCGGTGTAACGACTCAGCCACTGCAGCCTTGTGAGGAAGGAATGAATGGTAGAAATGTAACAGCCCCAGGAAGGCTCGAAGCTCACTTTTCGACTGGGGGCTTGGGGCCTGCTGAATCTCTTGAAGCTTGGATTCCAAAGGATGGATGCCTTCAGCATCAATACGGAATCCCAAGAACTCAGTGGAGGTGACTCAATTTTACACTTATTTTGCTTCAGCTTCAGCCCTGCTTGGCGGAAATGCAGCAAGACAGCCCTCAGCCTCTCAGCTAAGTTCACAGATGACTCCCCACGATGAGGACGTCATCAAAATAGGAACAGATCCCCGGAATACCCCGGAGCGTTCGCTCCATCACACTCTGGAATATGCCAGGGGCTACATTAACCCCAAACTGCAGCCTTTTGACCTTAAAGGCTCCCCGGTGCGTCACAATTGTTTGGGCCTCAGCCGTTGCCTCATCAACAGGTAACTGTTGATAGGCCTGAGCCAAATCAAGCTTTGCAAAGATCCGCCCCCCCTTGAGGGAGGCCAAAATGTGGCTCACCACAAGCACCGGATAGGCATGCTGCTGCAATGCCTTATTAAGTGTACATTTATAGTCCGCACAAATCTCCATTGGCCTTCAGTGGCGTGACTATAGGTGTTTCCCATGGACTAGAGTCCACAGGCTCTAAAATGCCCTGCTGGATCAGCTTGTCCAGCTCTACATCTATTTTGTTTTTTAAGGCAAAGGGCACCCTTCGGGGCTTGATCCTGATGGGTGTGATGGCTGGGTCTAAACGTAAAGCAATGGGAGGCCCCTTGAACAAGCCAAGCTCTGAACTGAACACATCAGCAAACTCCTTGCAAACTTGTGCAATGCCTGACGTTTGCAGATTGTGAAGTCCAGTCACTTGAATTCCCAGGGCCTCGAACCAATCGAACCCAATGAGGCTCGCACGATCACCCCCAACTACCACCACATCTAACAGCCCCTGAAAATTCCTACCCTGCACCCTGAGCGTGGCCTCCCCCTTCACACTGACTCTGGAATTCTGGAAGTCAGTAAGGATTAAACTTGAAGGCCTGAGTTTAACTCGTAGGTCAGACCTTATACTTCTGCTGCAGACCTTATTGAAGGTGTCAAAGGAAATGATCGATAGAGCGGACCCTGTGTCCAACTCCATCGACATGGGAACCCCTTGCAACTTCATGTCAATGTGAAGCTTCTTTTTAAGTGGCCTGTGAACCCCGGTTTTGAAAACGCCCCTACAGGACGTGCAGAAGCCCACCCTGTGTTGGCTGGGGACCTTGGTACCTTTCAGAGGCAATTCTTCTGCAGACCCTTCCTTCTGGCGACCCAAACAGACGGATGCAATGTGGCCTTGCCTGCCACATGCCCGGCAGGTAGCGGAGTGAAACCGGCAATCATTTCGCTTGTGGTGTCCTCCACAACCGAAACACTGAGGGGATGCTGTCACTTTTTCTCTGCGCCCTTGAGGCCTCTTCTCTTCTGCCTGCTGAAGCCTGTCCACCTCCTCTTCTGGATCCGCTTCAGATACCTCTTGAGCAACATCTTGATGGATTGAGGCCACCGCCGGAGGGTTCCTGGTGAACCACAAGGCTTTCACAGTGCCGCCCGCTGCTTCTTCAGCTGCAATCTCTCTCAAAGCATCTTGGAATGAGACATCTTCTTTTGCAAAAAGTTTCTGTTGCAGCTCACGACTTCGCAGTCTGCAAACCAAGCGATCCCGAAGCCTCTCTTCCAGATCCCTGAACTCGCACTGTCTAGCTGCTTGTCTTAAGGCAGCAACAAAGTCCGCAGCAGACTCACCAGGCCTCTGGTCCCTCTGCTCAAACGCATGCAATTACTGAAAACTTGGGTTTGAAGTGCTCTCGCAGCATCCTCTTTTAAGTCAGCATACACAATTGACTCCAGTGGTGCTGGGGCTACAAGATTCTCTACAATGTCAAAAGTCTCTTGCCCACAGACACACAGCAATGTAGCAGCTTTAAGGCCATCTTCCTGGATCTTATTTACTCGCAAGTAATTTTCCATTCGCGCCACATAGGAACTCCAGCGCTCAGGGTGAGAAGTGTCAAATTCCGACAGACAGCCCAGCTTTGACATCGTTACAGCCTGTAACCTCTTCGATGCCTCTCGCTGCAAGGAATGAGAAGGGGTCCCTCGAAGCCGAGCTCACCTCCAGAGTTTTCATACTGGCAGGCAATCGCTTCCTCCGGACGCCGAACTTCCCAGCACTTCAGGCCTTCTCTGGTAAGTCAGCCTAGCTTCTCCTGTTGTTCTGCTTGCAGCGCATCCCACCTTCGTTGCCAATGTTCTGTTTCAGCCGAAAAGACATCGAGGCGAGGCAGGAGTAACAAACACAACTCTTTATTGAGATCACGAACAGAACAGCACATAAAATGGCGCCAAGGCCTTTTATACTCCCTTGCAAGGGACAGCGTCAGCCAATCAATGCAAGGCTAGTCTCCCGCCTTGCGCATGCGCACAAAGCTGGAGACAGCCTGTCTGGTCCCGGGCAACCACGTGGATTGCCCGGGCCTTCTGCAGCCTCCTGAGCCTGCTGAGTCATTCAGCAGTCCCAGGACATAACAGTATTTATTGTCTTTATTCTTCTATACGTAGTTTAAATCACTTTATAATCCAATTAACAGAACCCGGTCATTGGTCCATAGATAGTTGTATTGTTTAAATGTCAGGTTTAAATTTTCAGGTTGACCATAATATATATATACGTATATCTTCTGAGATTCTGGAATAACTTTTGACTGCATTTCTGAAAACTCATTTCTACTAAAAATAAATATTGAACTAAAGTCTGTTCTGAGATTACATATCTGATTATCTGGAGTGACAGGGGAAGGGAAAGAATCCTCTAAATATTGTTACAGAGAGCACTGTGTGGAGTCCTTAATGCTCTCTGACCTTGCTGGTTTGCTTGCAGACATTTTATTATCAGACTAGGTAACATCAGTGCTAGTGAATGTGGGGTTTGTTCATTAAGCAAAATCCATATTCACTACCAGTGATGAAGCTACCTGATTGGGTAATGAAATGTCTGCAAGCAAACCAGCAAGCTCAGAGAGAGCAAGGACCTCCTCAATTCAATTCTGAGCTACATATATTCTATTCTATTGGTGAGAGCGTTGTATTGTCCATGAATTAAGAAACAACAGTACAATATAATATGTAACTCTTGAAGTCAGAATTAGAATCTGTACCTTACTATGGTATGTTATCACATCAATCTGTGAGTGTTATCAAAAAAGCATGCTTAAGTAAGTTCCTAAATAAAAGCATTAGAGTAACTTATTTTCAGAATATTTCAACAATGAGGGATTGTATATGATCTAAGCACATTTTAAAGGTAAAGAATTAGAAACCACTATATTGCTTAATATGAAGAACTATAAGCATTAAGTATAAAGATGTGTTGAGGTACCATATCGTTGATTATGTTTGATACAAATTACTGGAACATCTGAACAATTAAAGGGCCAAATTTACATAATGGTATAAGACTGACTGGTATATTTGAACCCAATTATGTTTAATTAACCATGTGATACTGAGTGAAAAACAGGTTTTTGTTTAGCCCAGAAAGGGCCCTAATTTTTTTAGCTTTAAAAATGTTTCTAGCTTTAGGAAGGAATAAATGGTTAAAATGCTTCAAAATTCAACTGCAGTTCCAGTGGCATATAAAACTAAAAAGTCCATAAAAACAGATACATAAAACCACATATATAGTCTCAAACTATAATAATACTAATAGTAATAATAATACTAATAACACTACTACTACTACTACTAATAATAATAACAATAATAAATAGAGTCAGTTTGATCTAGTGGTTAAAGCATCAGGCCAAGAACCAGGAGACTGTGAGTTCTAGTCCCATACTAAGGATAAAAGCTGGCTGGGTGACTTTGGGCCAGTCTCTCTCTTTCTCAGCCTAATTCATTTCATGGGATTGTTGTTGTGGGGAAAATAGGAGAAGAAAGGACTATTAGGTATGCTCGCTGCCTTGAGTTATTTATAAAAATAATAAAGGTGGGGTAAAAAAATAAAACAAAGACTCTCTCCCACAAATATAATAAAAACACAAAATATATTAACAGGCCTGGGACCAAAGCCAGTTTTAATAGCTTTCCAGAACCCTAGGAGAGTGGGTGCAGTTTGTATCTCTGAGAGGGTGCTGTTCCAGAGGGTGGAGGCTGTGACAGTGAAGGCACGCTAGCTACCTCAGTCCCACAAGATGGCAACATTTAATAGAATGACCTGGAACACATCTACTCTGCCACAACGTACAGCATTATATGCCATTAATAATTGTATTACACAAACATTATGAGATCATCCAATATCAATAATGCCAACTGAGATGAGTGTAAGTATCAAAATTTGAAGTTTTATGTAGCAGATCCATTTTAAACCTGGCATGATGTGGTTTTAATCTGCAAATGGTTTCAGCTGTGAGTTTTAGCTTGGCTAATTCTGTTCCCTGCAACAGTTATGATGGGTGAGGAGAGAATTTAATAACAGAAGATTCCATGTTTGACACTGTATTATTTGCTCCCTCAGACTTTACATGTAAGAATTGCTTGCTCCAGCAAGAACTGGGAATAGAAGAGAGCATTATCATCAACTTTATTAGGCTTTTAATCAAGCTTCAGAGTATAAAGGAAAATAAACAGATCAGGAACATATTTCTATAATGAACCAGCTATTAAAGCATGTAATTAGAGGATTATTATTAGTATTAAAGTATTTCATATAATAGGTTTTAACAGGAGCCTTGGGATGGAAGAAGAAATACAATCAACTGCTTCAATTTTCTGTTTTGTATACCTTTTATAAGAATAGCTTCCATCGTAATCTAAACCATGCCAGAATACTCCCTTCAGTATTTTTGGAATTGCAATATCAGTACCTATTATGCACTATAGTGGAAAGAGTTACAGCTCTAACCATATAAAATGGTCAGATTTAGGATGAGATCCATGCAAAATAAGCAGGCCACTGATCTCTAAAGAATATGTGTTTAGCTTTGTATCTTATGATGTAATTAATGATTCATTTTATGCATTATACTAGTGGCTTGTGTTATGTTCCAGCCTAGGTATCACAGTGGGTAAAAGTATCAATAATCTGAGGTCTTGGGAAAAAGCCTTTCTGCTATTTTCTGCATGTATAAAATAGCAACAACAACAACAACAACAACAACAACAAAATATAGATATACAAAAACCTTGACATGGACACCAAAATCTGGTCTATTTGTTGTTAAATTGCTTTAGACTATATGAATACAGAAAGTCTTCACTTAACAACACTGACTGGGACTGGAAACTGTCATTAAGCGATGTGAGCATACCACTTAGCCACCACAGTTCCTGTAGTCCCTGGTGCCATCATTGGGGGGGGGGAAATCACATAGGTTGTTAAGAGAGGACTTCACATGACCATGTCTTGCAACTTACTGCCAGCTTCCCCATTGACTTTTCTTGTCAGAAGCCATCAGGGAAAAGCTGCAAATTGTGTGTGTGTGTATATATATATAATATATGGAGCTAATATCCGCAACGGCGCGGATATTAGCTCCATATAATATTAGCATCGCCCATAAACCAGATCAAACTCTGCGTGCCAAGGTGATGCACCCCAAAGAGCCACTCCCCAATGAAGAAAGATCCTCGGTGGTATATAGAATAAAATGTAAGAATTGTCACTGCAATTACGTTGGGAAGACAACCAAATGGCTCAGGACCAGGATTCACGAGCATGACCTGGCCATTAGACGTCAAGAACAACGTTCACAGGTATGGGCACACATGGCCAGCTGCAATCACACGTTCGACCTTGCAGGGGCGAAGACCGTTGCCCAGGATACCACCAAGGGCGGACGACTACTTAAGGAGGCTTGGTTATCGGACGGACACTCCATCAACCGCCATATAGACCTACTGCCTGCCTATCAGGCACTAAGGGAGTGGGAGGAGCAATGTAACAACTTGCAACAAGTGCGACGAGCACCGACCAGGCAGGATCAGAACTGCAGACCCATGTGACAAAGAACTACAACTGCCGAAAGAGAGGAATCCTCAGTGCAACCTATACAACAACCTATACAAGAACCAAAGAGGGGGGCCAGGGCACAGCAAAAAGGAGGGATGACCGAAGGACAGGAGGCGTTAGGGAACCAACTTACAGCAACAGGCACTCGGACACGAACCAGGCAGATAAGGAGAACGACTATGAGTGAAGAAACGATTCCCGAGTCTAGGCATACACAGATTGATGCGGGACAGTTAGAAACAATACGGCCAATTGGGGAGGGTGGACCGGTGACTCGCTCAATGAGCAGAGTGCAAAAACGACCGGCTTTATAGGCAAGCTCCCAAAATGCCAGCATTTTACTCTGACGAATTCGGCAGTTAGCCGACGAAAGCTAAGTGTATTAAACAGTTTTGTTTGTATTTTATCCTGATGTTCGGTTGTTTCTTTTAAAGTATATATATGTGTGTGTGTGTGTGTGTATTTTGGATTGCTAACAAAGAGTTAAAGGGAAGCTGATATAGCTATTTCGAGCTCCTTAGCTCTAATCAGCCAGCTACCGACCGGGTGCATCATAAAAAAACACTTACACACACACACACACACACACACACACACACATATATATATATGTGTGTGTGTGTGTGTATGTATATAATCTCCCACTAACTATTTGTCAGCCACAAAAATATTTTTTGAATATATATGTATATATATATATATGTATGTATATATATATGTATGTATATATATATGAATATATATATATAACCACTCTTTCAATGCCATCGCAAGTTTTAATTGCTAATTGAGGACCCCCTGTATTGTTTTGGAGTAATTTGAGACAGAATGGCAGCATGAGCAATCCAGATGCTAAAGGCATACTTGCTAAGAAATTCATTGTTAAATGTACAACAAAGAAAAAGAGGGCCTTTCTTGCCAAGTATCTACAGTCTTGTGAAAAAGTACACCCTCATTGAGTTCTATGGTTTTATATATCAGAACATAGTAAAAACCATCTGATCCTCAGCAGTTCTTAAAAGTAGGTAAATATAAGCTCAGATGAACAACAACACATGACATATTACACCATGTCATCATTTATTTTACAAAAAGAAAGCCAAAATGGAGTAGCCATGTGTGAAAAACTAAGTACATCCTTACTGCTTCCATAGATATGAAGAGGCTAAGTAGCAGCCAGTGTGACGTTTTAGGAGTTTTTTGATCACCAGTAGTTGAGGTGTGTCTTAACACAATACCAAAGAGGAAAGACATCAGCAATGATCTTAGAGGAACAATTGTTGCTCCCCAGCAATCTGAGAAGATCTATAAGGCCATTTCCAAACAATTTAAAACCCATCATTCTATAGTGAAGAAGATTCTTCACAAGCGGAAAACATTCAATATAGTTGCCAATCTTCCAGGAACAGACATCCCAGCAAATTCACAGCAAGGTCGGACTGCTCAAAGAAATTGCAAAAAAACCAAGAGTTACATCTCAGACACTACAGGCCTCAGTTATCATGTTAAATGTTAAAGTTGATGACACGACTGAACAAGTATAGTTTGGTTGGAAGAGCTGCCAGGAGAAAGCCTCTTCTCTCTAAAAATAACATGGCAACATAGCTTAGGTTTGCAAAGTTGAGTCTGAATAAATCACAAGACTTCTGGAACAGTGTCGTTTGGACAGACAAGACCAAAGTGAAGAAATCTGGCCATAATACACAGTGCCATGTTTGGTGAAAACCAAACACAGCATATCAGCACAAATATCTCGTACTAACCACCTTGCACGAAGAGGGAGGGGTGATGATTTGGCCTTGTTTTGCAGCCACAGGACCTGGGCACCTTGCAGTCATTCAGTCGACCATGAACTCCTTTGTACTCCAAAGTATTCTAGAGTCAAATGTGAGGCCATCTGTCTGACAGTTAAAGTTTGGCTGACATTGGGTCCTACAAAAGGACGGTGATTCCAAGCATGCCAGCAAATCTACAATAGAATGGTTAAAAAAGAAAAAAATCAAGGGGTTGCAATGGCCCAGTCAAAGTCCAGAGCAGTTAATTAGGTGAGCTTGTGTAATTGAACATAGCATTGTCAACTAATGGAAAAACATTGATTTATTCAGGGCATTTTAGGTAGACTCTTAGTAAATATGGGGAAAAAATACTCTCCAGGAAAAAAAATTCCTTCAGAATTTCTAGCATGGGATCCACCCCACGTTTTCTTGGGGAACTTCTTGAAATCTGTTTGATTAACATGAGTAATAAATATCCAGTTAAAGCTGAGTGATCATATCTTGATATTATTTACTTATTTGTTGCAATTATATCCTTCCTTTCCTCAGGAGATCAAGAAATGTCCTGTAGCGTTTCTTAATCTTTTTTTTCTTTACAACTATCATCTTGTAATGTATTTGTCAACTCTACAACGAACCTGGCTGCAGCCATTTTGCTCGTTCTAGGTTGCCACGAGAATGGGGGTGTGCGTGGAGGATTTCTACTAGTCTAAACATTTTACTGTCCCGTGGGAACCAAGGTCATTTCTGTCAGTTAGATGGGGGGCATGAGCATTTAGTTAGAAAGCCTGCCAAACTCTTCTATTGGGGAACATAACTGGTTGCATAGCATTGGGGTGGGAATTCAACTTTGTAATATTGTCTCTCTTTGAAGGGAATTTCAGATTTGGTTTCACTTTTGACTGTGCCGATACTATGTAACCAATAAACATGTTCTTTGAGGAAATCTCAAGCCTCAGAGTTCTGATTTGTTTAGTCTTGTTTATCGGAACCTTGACAGTATTTGTATTGAGAGATGGCGACTGTCTAAAATCATCCAAACCTTGAATCCAAACTCTTATCCGTGATATCACAGTGGGTTTGAAATTTCCAAGATAACATGTTAGCTTTTCTTCAGTGCACTTGTCAGATTCACTTTCTGTACCAGTTCTGTTAATTTAAGATTATATACAACATAGTAATGCCTTTTTCTCCTCCTTCTTCCAAGAAATGAATTAAGCAGCAAGACAAATCAACAATTCATTGGATAGGCGATTTGTATCAGAGATTTCTCACAGATGTCAGGCTACGGGTGTTTCCCATTGCTCCTTGGGGGTGTCCACAGTTGGCACCTTCATAGCTTTGCTTTGTATAGTGCGGGCAATGCTCTCCGCAGCATGAAGCTGCCGACTGTTCCACCTTGTCCAGCAGCCTTGCCTCAAAGACAGTCTTTTCTCTGGTGGTACCCTATTTTTAGAATGCTCTCCATAGAGAAGTGCAGTTGGTACCTGCATTAGCATAATTTCAGCACTTCCTGAAAACATTTTAATGGGATTCTAATTGTATACTAATCCATATTGTTTACATTTTGATGGCTGCCATGCTGGTTTCTAGTTCATATGGTGTCTTTATTTTTGTTTGACTTGATTTGACTGGATATCTTTTAACTTGAATTGTACAGGTAGTCCTTCACTTACGAAAACAGTGGGGACAGAATTTCCATTGCTAAGCAAGTCAATTGTTAAAATGAGTCGCATGCGATTTTGTAACCTTTTATGCCATAGTTGTTAAGCAAGTCACTGCAGTTGTTAGGGGAATCAGGTGGTTGTTAAGTAAATCTAGCTTCCGTTATTGAGTCTGCTGGTCAGATGCTGACTGGGAAGATCGCAAATGGCAATCAGAAAACCCCAGGCCGCTGCAACCATTGTAAACATATGCTGATTGCCAAGTGTCCAATTGCACATGAGCGTGGGAATGATGCAACAGTTGTAAGTGTGAGGACCAGTAATAAGGCACATTTTCCCGAGATGTTGTAACTTCAGATGGTTATTGAATGAATGGTTGTAAGTTGAGGACTAGCTGTAATATACTTTGTGTGTGTGTGTGTGTGTGTGTGTCTGTGTGTGTAAGTTTACTGTAAGCTGCCCAGAGAGCTTTTGCTTTGTGTTAAAGCAATGAAACATGTACCTTGCTCTTAAAGCCTTACTTTCCTAGCTTCTCTTCAGAGGGCACCTTAAGCACCAATTTTTCCAGTGGAATGGAAGCTTGTGAGCATATTCAGCAGAAAGCACAATCACCAGTTGTAGCCTTCAAGGGCTTCCTTGAGATGTGCAGACCAGTTACCAGAATTCTTTGGCTGAAAATGTTTGGGAGATGAAATGGACACAAATAGATGTCACTTTGGTTGGGAAGGCTGTATAAAGACATCTGAATAAACCTTGCAGACCACATGCTTAATTCTCATGTGCATAGCATACTATGGGCTATATTGTTTTAACATTTGAAGTGTTTACAATACTTTGCTGAAATTCTTCTAAATACAATGGGACAACGGTGGCTTTCCATTACTATATGGATATATGAATTTTCTTTAAAAAAAATCTCTCCTTGGAAAGGCCTTCCTAGCACCTATGTTTCCAGCATCAGAAAGAAATCTTTCGGTTTCGTCTGTTTTTATGATATCTGATGGGTACTACTGTATTGAATGCTGAATTACAGTATTTTTTATTAATGCTGTTTTATTATATTTTTGTGATGTTGCTATGATTTTTAATAATGGTGTATCTGATTATTGTTACTGACTGCTTCCCTCCCCCCCCCCCCCCCGTTGCTGGGTTCCCTCATATCAATATTTTTAACCAGAAATTCCACATTCACTGCTAACATCCTGGGAGAAACTGTTGATGATACCCTACTTGTGGTAGAGATGGTGTTTTTCCATTATAGCTTCTGGATTTTGCTAGAGTCCTACTTTAGATATCAAGCTAACCCCTTCAGTAATGACCTTTAGGAAGAGGTTAAAAATCTGGAGCGCTTTTGCAGATACCATGATGTTTGTTGTGTGCTCTTCCCTTGCTCTCAAATTATTTTTATATTGATTATTCATTTAAAATATTTCTATGGCTGCCCATCTTAAAACCTAACTCTGAGTAGCTCACAACCAAAGGATAAAACAATGCATAAGAACAGCAACAACAGGAAACAATAAAACCATAAAGAGAAAAACTTGGCACCACAATAAAACTTCCCCACTATAGCCCACAAATCTCTCTTCCAACTTTGATGTCATTGGGGAATAAGCCAGATCTTTTTAAGGCTTTCTGGAAGATTAAAAGCATGGAGAACTATTTTATCACAAGGGGAACGTGTTCCACAGGGCACAGGTTGTGACAGAAAAGGCATGCTTCCTTGTCATTTCTGTAAGATAGCAGCATTTAAGGGAAGGGACCTGGACAGTGGTGGGATTCAAATATGTGAACAACCGGTTCTCTGTGTGGATGCTGCTTCCGGAAGTCCATTCTGGGCCTGGGCAACAAAAAATTGGCTACCGGTTCTGCTGAACTGGTGCGAAATGGCTGAATCCTACCACTGGACCTGGAGCATGCCTAATCTACCCAATCTCAGGGAGAGGCAGCCCAGCAAATAATCTGACCTCATGCCAAATAGAGTTTTAAAGGTGATAACCAGGTTGCACAAAAGGGGTATAACTTCACTGAACCCAACACTGTGCATAAGGATATTTTTCTAGGCCAGTTTTAACTTCCTGGTGGCCTTCAGAGCAGCCTCACAAAGAGCATATAGCATTAGTCCAACTGGGACTACTATTACAGAGATTTCAGTGCTTGTACTATGTATTGTATTGCATTGTTGAATGCTGCTGAGCATCTGATATCCTCTGTGGCAAAATATAAACTGGATAAATAAATGAACAAATAAACAAATAAATATAAAGATTGAGTAAAGAACAAAGAATAAATAAATACCCCCTTTTTACCGCCCCATTTATTTGCTCATTTACAAACATTCCATCCACATATCCCCCATTCTTCTTGCCTCAGAGGCCTTTTCCAGTAAATAAGAGGAACAAAACACTTCCTAACAATTCCAAAGGGAGAGCTTGTTTCTGAACCAAATTTCTGCACCAGAGCAAGTCCAGGTGGGGAATTCTTTTAGAATTGTAATAGAGGAGATTATTTTGAGGTTCAGAATCATTGACCGGTTTTCTCTTTTATTCTGTTAAATGTCTTGCCGCAGAGCATAGCATCAAGAAAATACTTGTACTAATTGCTGCAATATGTGACAAATCAGTAATAATGCGTATGTCCCTGCTTACTTTCATTATGTGCCCTCTTTCTCTTGAGTCTTTATTACGGTACCTGTTTTTGATAATTACGGTACATTGGCCTGAATTATATGAAAGAATTTTTCCATTTGCAATGTAGACCTTAGGCATATCTTATATGCAGAAATTGGCAGAAATCTCACTTCTGGGCTCCTGGGCCACTTTCCCCTCTCCAGAGATGTTCACCTACTGTATGCAAAGGAGAAAATGAACGTATTGTTGGCTTTGCAGGACCCCCCCCCCCAAAATAGCAGTCACTGCTTTTAGGAAGAAATCACTAGGTAAATGCTAAAAATATAATTAAAAGCATGCACAGGATGGCACAGCATTCCTTGTTGGGCAACTGGGGGAAATAACTGCTATTCTCAGTGGTTTGAATGGTGGCAATAAAGATGACCGTGGGTTTCAAACAGCTTTTGAAGGATGAGGAAGTGAGAATATGAAAGTGTCCCCATTTCTTTGGTTCTGTTTGTGCTATTTGAAGAACGAGAGGCAAGCAGATGAATTTTGAGAGTCTTGATTAAGAGCATAGAACTTTGAAAACCATGAGATAATTTTACTGCTATGATATATGCTTAAGATTATAAACTTCCCTTTCTAGCTCTGTTCATTTCTCTTTCTCAACTGTCATTATAGCATAGCAAAAAGGGAATGACAAAAACCTGGTCACTGGCAAATATTAATAGTTTGTCTCCTGGCTTGTGGATAATTGAGGCCCAGCTGCTATGTGTTTTATTTTTATTTTTCTATTCTATATTTATGTATTTATATTTATTTTATTGTAAGCCACCTAGTATGGGAGATGGGTAGCTATATAAATTGAATAAATGAATGAATGAACGAACGAACGAATGAATGAATGAAGTTCTTGTGTGAGAGAAAAATGAAAATAAATGAAAATAGAGGAAGCATTTTAACTCTAGTTGAACTTATGGAAGAAAACAGTGTGTCTCCCAGCACCTATAAAAAGAGGAAATTAAGGAGTTCAGTAAGTAATGCTTCTTATTTATTGTGCTTGCAGTAAATAAAATGTAAAATAGATAATTTTTCCACCAAATTACAAAAGACTCTTAAACCTCGTCTTATTTTCTGTAGGAAATATTTCTGCACTGTAGTTGAAAAATAGATGTAAAATAATACAACTAGCTTGCTAAGAAAAGCTCCATTGATTGCATTAATAATAATAATAATAAAGTTGGAAGGGACCTTGGAGGTCATCGAGTCCAACCCCCTGCTCAGGCAGGAAACCCTATACCATTTCGGACAAATGGCTGTCCAGTCTCTTCTTAAAAACTTCCAGTGTTGGAGCATTCACCGCTTCTGGAGGCAGGTTGTTCCACTGGTTAATTGTTCTAACTGTCAGGAAGTTTCTCCTCAGTTCCAGGTTGCTTCTCTCCTTGACTAGTTTCCATCCATTAGCATTGTTGTGCTGTCAGGAATGATGTTAAGATAATGCTGATTTCTTATCATCCAGCCTTCTCTCAGCAAAGCCCAGAACCTTGCAATCTTGACCTACTATCGTATCTTGTCAGCAGTGAACCTACTGGCTGGCTTGGAGCTACACAGGTGTTCCTTTTAGAGTGAATCTGCAACCTTTCAAGATTGTTGAGGGAAATATTTGGTGGTCCCAGTAATCCCAACAGGATCAGACACATCAGCTGTAGTCTCTTGATCATTGCCACCAACATCTTTTTAAAGAAACTATTATATTTTTAATTAAGAATTGTTTAAAAGTGGGAAAAAGAGAAGACAAAAACTGGTAAAAACAGTGAATAAAGAACACTTTTATAAGCATAATAGAATTAGGTAAGAATGTTCAATATTTCACTAATTAATTTTATGTAATTGAACATATTTTAAAAACACATCATTTTAAAAACCCTAATAGTATATAAATATCAACAGAATAATTGTATACATCTACATTAAGGATGGAAGTTGCACATTTCTGTACAAGCAATAGATTTGTCTTTATTTAACAGATCATTGAAGGGTAAGATAATTTATACTAATGGAGCACAAATTTTGGATGTGGTACAGCTCTCTCTCCCTCTCCCTCTCTCTCTCTTCTTCCTTGATCAGGGGGTTAGATTAGAAGACCTTCAAGGTCCCTTCCAACTCTATTATTCTGTTACAGTTACAAATACTATGGATCACAGGTAACAGTAATAGTGGGAAGAATTTGGACAGGTTTAGGTCTTATCTCAAGGTTTTTGAATAACCAAATAATGTCACAACTAAGGTATTTATGTATTTATTTGCATCCTGCCTAAACACCGCCAAAGAACTCAAGATGATGTTTTAGGATGGCAAACCTAATTCAGGAATTCTGGACAAAGAAGGAAGAACTGCAGCTGTCACATTACGTGGCGGGAAATTAATCTTCACTTTTTCATCCTAGAAATTGGATGAAAATTTTCCATCAGAACTGAGAGAACAACATGCACATTGTCCTCATGTTAAATGTGGAAGGACAGAGCATGTGGAACCTAATAATCATGAGAAAAATCGCATGGATAATTATTTAGAGAAAATCTTATGGATAACTATCTGAGTAAATATTTTTCTGTGTAACTTGGGATTTCTCTAAGTATTCAAACATGTTTTGTGTATGGATCTGTTGATTGTTCATGGATCCATTTTGCTTCCATAATAACTAGTCTGGGATAATATGAATATTACTATAAGAGAGAAGTATTTGCAGGAACATGTGCACACATTCACACACAAATACATCCAAAACTCACATTAGACACTGACAAAAAGTCATGAACAAAGAGCTAAGAATTCCTTTGAAATTTTTTAACTTTTAATAGAATTATAAGTCTGTTGGAATTTGTAGACAGTATCTCCAACTCTTAAAAGTAATATTAATTGCCTGGAAGATTTTACTCTCCATATTTTTAGTTTAAAGACACATTATCAGTTGAGATTAAGCATTGTGAAAGTGCTTCAGTGCAATGCAGTGAAGGCAGAAATAAGAGACCGCTCCTTAAAATGTATAGAGCCTGTAGTAGTGTCAGTTCTGTTGCTGTTTCTTTTTTGGGATGATGGAAGAAGACTGCAGAACCCCACAGTTTGTGCAGCATCAACAATTTACAAAGCTAAAAGAATGGAAGATAGATGCTTGCTATTCTTTAAGGTCTATGGAGATTCTCAGTCATCCAGATCATAGTTGCCTCATGAAAAAGCATCTTTGGGACAGCTATTCTTTAAGGTTTTGTACAGGAAGATTTAGATGCTTTGCTTAGTTGCTTTATTAGAAGTGGCAATATATCTATACTATTAAAATAAACGTAGGCAGTCCTCGACTTAAGAGCATAATTGAGCCGAACATTTATGTTGCTAAGTGAAATGAGTTTTGCTCCATTTTATGACCTTTCTTGCCACAGTTGTTAAGTGAATTTGGCTTCCCCAATGACTTTGCTTGTGAGAAGGTCACAAGTTCACATGTCCCCGGGACACTGCAACTGTCACAAATATGAGTCAGTTGTCAATTGTCTGAATTTTGATCACATGACCATGAGGATGCTGCAATGGTCCATTGTAACTCCAAATAATCACTAAATGAACTGTTGTAAGTTGAAGATTACCTGCATTGCTGAACTGTCCAAATATCACTGAAGCACAAATTCCAATATTTCCTACTTCTGGGCATGTTGACCGTGGCTGCTGGATGTTCAGTAACATCTGGAAGGCTACAAGTTCCTTCTCCTATTTGGTCAGCTGCACTCTTTCCCTTCCTCCTCATGATGACTTTCAACCAGATGCCCTGTGAGAAAGGTCCTAGCATTGGATATATGGCTCCTTTGCAGTTTTGTTTCTTTACTGGCCTACATTCAGATGATTGCACGGTGTTGCATGACACTGTATGCTACCAATTTCACTGGGTGTTCTGAGTGTGTGATATGTTTCTGACATTCAAGATGTATTTATGTTCATCTCTGTGCAGCAGAGGTTGATTTTGGTAGCAAAATACCTTGTACAAGTCAGAGATCCCAAATTATTTATGATTATGTGCCAGAAAAGGGGTGAATTGATAAATTCAGCGCAATACTTCATGCTGATTTTCCACAGTTATTAAGGATACAATTCTATTCTGCTCTGATAGAATTCTGCTCTATAAAATATCACTTTTGGTATTCAGAGCAAATTATATGGAATGGGTATCTGTGCATGAAGTTTCATACTTAAAATTGGTTGCTCAAATTATTTCGATATTGCTAGATTTTCTTCCATGTTTGTATGTGTGAGAGAGAAAAAAATGTAACTATAGGGTGTATGTTTGTAAATATTTGGAACAATAATTGCAATAGTAATTCTTGGAATATGTTAAGAATTTATTTGCTGTGAATGTGCTCCACTTAGCAATTTTTAACTATTCAGCAGAAGCATCCTTTGATTTTCAAGCTTTCTTTGCAACTATAATCTATTAATGGAAAACAAAACGGGAGTAACCACCATAATTCTACAACAACATCATAATTCTATATTTGTAGCCAAGTCATAGATGACAGCTTCCTATACTCCATAAGGATAATCCATGTGGAGCAAAGCATGAATTAAAATGACATTTGTAAAACAAGTGAAAAATACAATGCAAAAATACAAAATATAATTTCAATTAGTTCTCATCCAATGGCACTCACTATATAATTTTGTTTTTGGGAGGGAGAGTATTGCTTACTTTTTAAATAAAAAATACCACTTTTAAATAAAAAAACACCACTTTAGACTAAGAAATTAGAGGTCCCTATGGGCTAGCTTCACCAGATGAAAAATATGTATGCCTTTGGTATTACTTTTGACACTTAATTTAGCTATAACAAAGAAATAGAGTTACGCTATGCTATTGCACTCTGTTCCCAGATCCACCTGATCACTTGTAATCTGACACATTATCTTAGTAGGGAGACTGAGGTACATTAATTTCCCAGTACCACACAAAACTGACAAAGGTCAGCCAAGCTCCTGTTATAGAATTTAAGAAGGTTGGACCTTGGAAACAAGAGTTGTTATGTCTTGAAATATCTGATGATTTTGCTTAATATTGTTGTTTAACAGTGACTTGTTCTTTTATAAATTTCAGCTGTGTTGGTGTAGAAGAAGATGAGGCACCAGATATTGATATTTACCACTGTCCAAACTGTGAGAAAACCCATGGAAAATCTACTTGTAAGTATATTCCTTTGTCAGGTTATCCTCCTGTTTCAGAAATTGACTTTATGGTATTTGCTATCTTGCATATACAAATTCTTCTAGAATTCATAGTATTACTTACAAATATTAAAAAAAGAGAAGCTAATCAGCCATTTTAATATTTCAGTGCAAATGTGATATGAGTTGGTTCATATGAATTTATCTGTGAAAGAAATCTCCCTCTCCCTCTCCCTCTCCCTCTCCCTCTCCCTCTCCCTCTCTCTCTCTCTCTCACACACACACACACACACAGAGAGAGAGAGAGAGAGAGAGAGAAAGAGAGAGAGAGAGAGAGAGAGAGAGAGAGAGAGAGAGTTCTTTCAGATAATAATCATAATTTTGTGATTGACACAATGTAGCAAACTGTTTTGGGCAAGCAGTAAGAATATATTATAAAGTCTCAACATTTACAACTTCTTTAAAATAGGATTGAAATTGTAAAAGCTCCTTCAGAATGTGAACATCTGAAAGGATTTATGTCAAGAGAATAATTTTCAAATTGAATAAGGTATCTGGGAAAGAAGCATCTCCTGTATCAATAATGACCTTATAAGGAATAAAATGTTAATTTTCTTTTTTGGCTCTTTGGATTGTTTTCTTCCTTAATAACAGAGCAATACATGTGATTTTTTTAAAATTATGACTGAAAAATAAGCTTAAATAATTGAATGTATGAATGTGAATCAGCAGTTGAAAGATAGATATGCTAGCAAGAATAAAAAAAATAAAAAAATAGGTGAGATACTATTATATAAAATATTTTCTTGGATTACTAAATATACAATTTAAGATTACTTCTGTGAAAACCCTAGTGATACACTGAATAAAGAGGGAATAATTTGTTAAAATTTGGGTGCCCTTTTTTCCTATTTTTCTCTGTCAAAACTATATATATGTGGTTTGTTGGTACAATTCTATTAGATGTATCTCAGATATGTTTTACTGTTATCGATTGCAGCATATTTTCAGGAATAACAAATTCCACTTATCTTGTTAGTTTTGAAAAACATCCTCTAAACTTTTGATGTTCAAAATAAAAAGTCCTAAACTTGTTTTGAGAGGATGACCAACTATACTATTTCAGTGTTTATGACAAGTA
The DNA here is from genome assembly GCA_023970755.1 of Azemiops feae. NCBI lineage: Eukaryota > Metazoa > Chordata > Lepidosauria > Squamata > Viperidae > Azemiops > Azemiops feae. The sequence goes on along the minus strand of JALGBA010000170.1, from coordinate 749,839 downwards.
TATTGTGGATTATTATTATTATAACTGTTAGTGTATGGCATTGTTACAGTAGCCAGGAGACCACAATGCTATTGCAGAGTAGTAGTTTGGCTTGCCAAGGTACCAGCCCTGTTATAGGAAACTCTTGCGCACTTCCCAAGATGCACCGCAGGATGGCGAGCTGCCTTTGCACCAGAGAGAAAGATGAGTGGCTCTTCCTGCACTCCTGTCACGTAAGGCCTCCTCCCTTCCCAGAGCTGCCTTGCAATCGGGAAGATTCAGAGCCATCAGGAATCAGACTGTCTGCACAAAGCACCAGCTCATCTCCCCACCAAAGTGGTACCTATCTATCTACTTGCACAGAACATGCTTTCAAATGGTTAGGTGGACAGAAGCTGAGAGGACTGACAGGATTTCACTCTGCCACATAGTGCTAGGGCTCGAACCACTGGAGCTGAGACCATCTCCAGGGTCATTAAGCCTCTGAGCCATTGTGTCTTCCAATAATGGGGATGGCAACAGTCTATAAAGTTAATGCATACATACATAAGCTAGTGTTCCAGCATTTGAATATATGACTCATAACAGATGGCTTCTTTTTGTAAGCTGTTTTATACAAATACATTATATAGAAAATCTAAATATAATATACATCTGTTTAAAACTAACCATTAATTTGCTTGGCATCTCAGAGGTTAATCTTTGTACACTAAGAAGCACTATATTTTGTAATATGGCTAAAAATATAATTGTTGTTGTTGTTGATGATGATGTTATCCATTCAGTTGTGTCCTACTTTTGATGATTCTATGGGCCAGGTCTCTCCACATCTTCTGATATTGTACTGCAAAAAATATAGTTAGAACTGGGCAATAATTATAACTTTGTTGTAACTCTGAAAGGTCTTGCTCATGGTTGCAAAAGCAATTGAATCTCTCTAAACCGAAGCAAATTATGCAGTCCAAGCACTAAATGACTCCTGGCTAGATACAGTGTGCTATAACCTTGATACTTCCCGAATTGAGACATTTGCAATTATTTTGACTAGTTTCAAGAAGACTGGAGGCTATTTGGTGTCATAATCTGCACAATATTATAACTGAACCTGGTTATAACATTGTTTTGATGGGATTGAAAGAACATTGAACAACATGGCATGTTTGCATCTCATATCAATAAAAATAAGTTTTCTAAGTTATAAATCAAAGTTGAAAGCAATGTTAACAAGTTACAATGTTGCGCAACCCTTCTATTGCAATTTTATTTGACCAGGAAACATTTGGGATAAATTTTCATATTATAAAAATACAACAGCTTTAAATAATATGTCTAAGGATATTAACCCATGTTGTAGGGCTGTATTTTATTCTTCTCATTCTTCCTAGTAGCTTCTGCTATTGGTATCTTATGATTATATTACTTTGTGGTTTTATGTACACTGAGAACTTATGCACTGGAGATAAATTCCTTGTGTGTCCAATCATACTTGGCCAATAAAAAATATTCTAGTCTAGTATAGACTAATATTTGTAAGACTCATATTGCTAAACCCAAAACATAATTTGAATTTGCTCTGAGAATCTACATTTCATAGGAAAAATTCACACATCTAACTTTGACACAATGCCCTAATCATTCTTTAAAAACATGTCTACATGTCACAGCTTTCTTCTGTGACATTCTCATTCCCAATCCACAGCTAGTTTAACTAAATATTTTTTTCTGATCCAATATGGAAGCAGTGTTTTCTGTCTTCTTCTAATACAAGGCATGCTATATAAATGCTTGTGTCCCTTTGTAAGCAGCTGCAGCAATGACTTACTGATTCTTTTCAGCTGTTAGTCGTGCCCTTTTCTGTGAAATCATTGACTTTCCTAAGCATTTTGGTTAGTGCTGATGGATTGGGATGATATTGGAAGAGCGTCATCATCATCATCATCTCATCAACCATCATTATTATCAATATTGCTGCAAATAGTAGGAGACCAGTACCTGTTTAAAGGGACTTACGTATCAAAGGGAATCTGGTCTACTGCTTTTTCTAGTGATCTCAGGCTACTTTGTCAATACCGTGTTTTCCCGAAAATAAGACCCAGTCTTATATTTTTTTGGCTGCAAAAGCGGCATTAGGTCTTATTTTTGGGGGATGTCTTTCCCACCCATTGTCTTGCCTCACTTCTTCTGCGACCACTCACCCCCACATACGCGCATCACCCCCTGGCCTCTGTTTTGCCAGCAGAGGCCTTCAGGAAATGCACATCAACTTGGAGCTCTGTTCTGGGCTGCAGAGGCCTTTCCTGCTGGTGAAATGGAGGCCGGGTGGCAACACGCAGGTCAACCCAGAGCTCCATTCTGGGCTGCAGAGGCCTTTCCTGAAGGCCTCTGCCGGTGAAACAGAGGCCAGAGGCCACGTGCATGAGCAGTGGCAAGTGGCCGCAGAAGAAGTGGGCTGGCTGTGGCCATGCGGGCTCTGCTGGATGGGGCTGTCGGTGCCTCCACCACTAGGCGAGGCAGGTGTCGGGGCATGGGAGGCCTGGCTGTGGAGGTCCTGAAGTAAGTGGGTGTAGGGTCCATGGGGCAGCTCCACCCCCACCCTAGCTTGATTTTTACATGTGCACCTTGCCACACCTCATGCAGCCAGACGGTGGGACAGACTGGGTGGGATCCTAACTAGGGCTTATTTTGGGGATAGGGCTTATATTAGGTGCACACGTAAAAATCAAGCTAGGGCTCATTTTCGGGATAGGTTTTATTTTTGGGGAACACGGTAGTTAGTTTTAGCCTCTCAGTTGACTAAGATACTTCAAGATCACTAGACAGTCCTGTAAACCATGATTTCTCTAAAGTGACCAACCTGTCAGCCAAGACTTTTTATACTTCCTTTGTTTGACAGGCAGTTTGCACTAAGATTGCTACAGAAGCACTTACCTTTTAAAAAGTTCTGACAAATGGCTACAACTCCTGTGATGGCATATTTAAAATCAATTCACATTCTAAACATAGCACTTTCAAGAGATACAGGAGCTGAATAAGAGATGAGAATCCCTACCGTAGGAATCTTGAACATAAACTGAATTCTAAACAGGGAGGACAATCTCGTTGCTATGATTTCTATAATCATATCTCAACCTAGCCTCTTTCATTAAATCATGATAAAAGAAATTCTGAAGGATCTGACTTTTTATGGAGGGGGACAGCCAAGAAGTTGAATCACATCACACCCATCTGGCAGAACGTTTGCCTTCGCCAGCTCATGTGAGGAGGAACAATTGGTGAATGTTTTCCCCCACAGTTAGTGACCCCTTTTTATGCCTTAATTGCCCCACAGAAAATTGTTAGGATAGCAGTTCTCTTCATCTTCATTCCAGAAAGGAGAGAGGGTCTACTTAGAAAAGATAATGATACATTACTTTTGTGCTATCTCCCAGGTTGGAGAAAAGCATATTAAATTGATTGTCCATGTATGCCTATATATTTTGTACTTGATTGGCTTGATGAAGGCTGTGAAGGGCTTCAAATGATGCTCCCTCTTTCATGATATTTTGGTTGGTGTAAATAAAAGGATTTGCTTGACATTAGAATGTAGAGGTAAATTAATTAGGAAATTAATTTATTTTTGGTACAAGTCAGAAAAATGTTCTGTCTTCTCATATTGCTCAGCTCACTATTATTTATTGCAGAATTTTAGGTACAAAGGATATGGGCTGATTGTTCTTATTATGCAACTTATAGGATTTTTTTTTTCCTGGCAGACACTTTCATTGATGGATGCCTTCCAGATGTCGATATAAAAATAATTTCTTGTGCTTTTTACTTTGCCACTGTAGCCTGCTGGCTTGCTATTTTAGAAAATTGTTTCCCTTATACAACATTAACAGTAATTTTGATTTAATGGCATTTTGTAAGGCTACGATGTAGAAAAAAATATGCATTTGTTAAAAACGTAGTTCTTGAATAATAAGGAAGCCAGAATTGCATCTAAATTTTATTGTGGTAGAAAACATGATCTAAGTTTTGTCCTGAAAGAAGTCTTAATTCATGAGACCTCTGGCAAAAATTTTGAGAGCTGGAATGTTGTGGTTAACTCTTGAACCAAATTATGGGACTGTTTGCACGTTAGAAAGAGGGACTACGGCTACAAGACAAGCATGTTGGGATAATGCTCTACAACTTAGCAACCTTTATTAGCAGCCATAGCAAGATATCATTATCACAGATTTCCACTTCTTTTTTTTTTAGTGAGGACACTAAAGTAATGGTTAAGGTGTAGTCACCAGGGAGATCCAGGTTCTAGTCTACTCTCAACCATGGAAGCTCATAGGCTGAATTTGGGCCAGTCTCTAACTCCCAGAGATGTTGTCAGAAAAACTGAGTGAGTGTTTGAGTTTTGGGGAGGAAAAGTAGGATTAAAATCTAACAAATAATCTGACAGATATAATATTTCACGTTTTGCTAGCGAACATATTTCCACATTTCCTAAATATATGTTCTTCTTTATTTAATCAAGCAAAAGTTTTCCTCTATTTTAATATTCCTACTTGTACTAACCTCTTGTGGCTCTTTCATTTGATTTTGTATGGTTTCTATGCAGGAGAATTACTTTATGAAGAAAAGCAAATTGGATGTAGTAAATAGGCAAGAGATCATTTCCTATACAGTAAATTATTTGACAAGAACTTTTAGCAAATTATTATTTCAAATGGTGATTTCAATAAAATTTCTCCACAGAAGCTGAGTATGAAAATATATGTATGTATAAAAATGTATGTATGTATGTATGTATGTATGTATGTATGTATGTATGTATGTATGTATTTAATTCATTTTACTTACTTACTTATTTATTTATTTATAAGATGTATATGTTCACCTTATCCAGCATAACCCAGGGTCGCTTCCAACAACATACTAAAAAACTAAAAACCCAACACAAACAAAACCGTTTCACACAACCAAGGCATCATAACATTTTTATCCCAATTTATACATATTCTGACTTCAGTTCCCATCCTGCCCCAATGCCTGGGGAAAACACTAGTTCTTAAAAGCCTTCTAGAAGGCCAGGAATGCAGAAGCCCTCTGGATCTTGGGAAGGCAGTGCTATAAAGTTGTAGTATATTTATTTATTTAATTATACCAATAAGAGTGGTTAAAAACAAAAGGCAATATATGAAAGAGGTTGGCGAGAATGATTTGAAAGTCTAGAAAGGTATAAAGATGTATAGGAAATGATATTAATGTAAATTATATTTAATTAGATTGTTTTTCTCTTGTCTCCTGGCTTTCATTTCTTTTACTCGTATTTTTCTCTTTGCTTTGTATAATGCTCATTCTCTCAAAAGAAAATGGCTTGATGATTAGGCACATATGTAGATACAGGCATAGATATAGATACAGAGAAAATCAATGTGACACAGTGGTTAAAGCGTAGTGTCCGAGAGTCCCACGCTCTGCTACGAAGAAAATTTTGTAATTTTAGGCCAGTCATTATCCCTCAGCCAAACTTTCCTCACAGTTTTTATAAAGTTAAAATCTTTACTACCATTAGTCCCCATTTTAGCTGTAGTGAAAAGCAACACATTGCATCAGAGTTTATCTTGAAGGAAATGTGTACATTTAATGAGTTGATAAGGTACTGGACTTTGGGAACTGCTAAAGGAATCTCTTAAATATTCTCTTGCTTTGAAACTTTGGTATGTTCTATTAGATAACTCATTTTTTTCCCCTGACCTCAAGCAGAAAAGTTTGAGACTTCCCTTAGGTAAGTTAGACAAAATGAGCAGTGGTGGGATTCAGATATGTGAACAATCGGTTCTCTGTGTGGATGCTGTTTCCGGAAGTCCATTCTGGGCCTGGGCAACAAAAAATTAGCTACCGGTTCTGCCGAAGTGGTGCAAACCGGCTGAATCCCACCACTGAAAATGAGAATCAAAATCCTTTGCGGACGAGAAGATACCTCAACAGGAATTATATACAGAGAACCCTTTTCTGATAGGGACTGTAGCCCCCACCCCTCCATTTCGCACGCTAGAACCAATATATCTAAATTGTAACTTTTCATAGGCCATGAATGTTTGCCAATAATTAAACTTAAATCTAAGCATCATAACTCTGAATGATAAATGACTGAAAGGGTTGCATCATGAGTTCTTATACATATAGAGTTCAGTTTTTGCTTAATCTGATCTGACACATCCTTTGTTTCTTATTGAATAACAGCTAAACAGTGAGCCTTCATTGTGACATTAGGGTTTAATTCATCAATTTTTCAATTGCACATTTTAATCAATAAAATAAACATTATGAAAAGAGACAGATTATGCCTTTGTTATCTGCCTGGGTGGACTTTCTTCCTTCATACATGATTCAAAGCCCAGGTAAATAATACATTACACCATGATTTAATTTTATCTTGCATCAGTCCTTGACATGTATGATATGTTCTACATTGCAATTTGAAATGCTGCTCTTAACAGGGGAGATTAAAAGTGTAGCTTAGTAAACCTGAACTCTATCCTGGATTTACATTTCATTTTATAAAAACTGTATAGCTCAGTAGTTAATTATATGGCTGGCTGCTCTCAGGGTTACCAAATTATCATAGCTCAGCATACTTCATATAAACCACAGTGTTAACATTTATAAACAGATGGAAAACAAAAGTCAACTGTCTCTTCAGAACAAAAATGAATTTTATACTATTTTGTTAGAATTATTATTATTATCATTATGCTGTATATAAGGTCCTGTTAACCTTATAGGTAAGCCAAAATTGTCATCCTCCCACACCCATTATATATAATCCCATTAATTTTTTTCTCTTTCAGTAAAAAAGAAAAGAAATTGGCACAAACATGACACTGGTCAAGCAACAGAAGTAAAGCCTGTCCAGAATGGTAGTCAAGTGTTTATCAAAGAACTTCGAAGTCGCACATTCCCCAGGTAAGTTGTTAATGCCATTCTTCTATCATTAATATTAGAAGGAAGGTTTGGGGCAGGTAAGTTTTCCTTGGTAAAATTATAAGCTTACAGATTTTGGCCTCATAACTTTCTGCATAATTTCCAAGCAAATCCCTCGCTCTGCTTATTGACAAATACTGGGCCATATTTGATCCTTAGAAAGCCTGGCACAGCTCCACAATGGGCGGTGGAAACAGCATATAGTGTACAGTACAACTAAAAGAAATAAGTTGTTTTCACAACTTATTGGGACATTTAGCACTTCTGAGGCACTGCTTCTCCATAGTTAGTTGGAAACAAAATTAAACTGGTGATTATGTTATTTTATTAATGTATCTAACATTTTTATGTTATTCGAAGAGATTTCATTTTATATAATTATGTGACAAGGTCCTATCAATTGCCAATTTTCTTCTATGGTTAATGAAATATAATGATTTTGCAATATTAAATATCCATGGCCAAGATCCTTCTATATTATTTACTTGCAAAAATATTGTTCAATAAAATTTCTTGCATCTTTAATTAAATTATTTTGAGTCTCTAAGTGTCTTGTATTCATTGGTGCACCCTAATGGTAAACAAAATACTGTAGTTCAATTCCATAATATATATATAAAAAAAAGGAGGGGTGGAACCGAACTGCAATTAATCCCTCATCACATAGTGAACAGAAACTAAAGGGTATTCATGAAATTCTTCATTATAAATGTTGAGCTGAATAAGAAGCAATTGAAGGTCAAATGTCAAAGTTTTCATTGGACAGACTGACAGGTGTGAAACAGCGATCCCCAACCTTTGCAGCTTTGTGGACCGGCAGGGAGGGAAGGGAGAGGGAATGGTTATATGCAAGTGGCGGGCGAGCATACTTGCCCATTGCTCACACAAGTGGAGCTGTGCAAGCATGCACGCTCACCCACCACTTCCGCGGCCCGGTTCTGAATGGGCTGCGGCCCGGGGGTTGGGGACACCTGTTGTGAAAGATGACAAATCCAGGCTAAGTGTTTGATAGAAGTATCCCTGGCTATAAAAGTTTTGTTCTCTTTGTTTTCACAGTTTTGACCTGGAACTAAAATCAGAAGTATGGATAACAGTGTGGCATTTCTGTAAGCTGAACTGTGGAGTTTGCATACATTGGCAACCATAACAAAATATTCAGCACTTTTCCCCCCCTTTCAACAGCAGTCAGAACTTATCTGTCCTTATAGGCTTGGGTTGTTAATATCCAATTGCTACTTGCATTATATACCAAAAAAGACCCTTCTATCTTGACTGTCCTTAAATTAAGGAGCTACCGTAGCTCTGAGCTGTTGTAGCTTTGTTAGTGAATGGAGGAAAAGAGAGATAGGAGAATAACACCTCTCCATGTATTTTTTCTTCAATCTAATAGGAACTTATACCTGATCCTTAATTAATTAATGTATTTATTCATCCGCCCACCCACATAGTGGACTATATAAAACAAGCGGATTTAGAAATCCATTCATACAGGTTTCCTTATCCTGGAGGTCCAAAGTGAGTAAATATCAAGGGCAGGATGTATTGCATATTGTGCTGAGGACCGGGCCACTTATCATAATATTAGGACCTCATTTACTTGAGTAACATATCTTTAAACTATATGGAACTGAAGAAAAGTAGCTATAAAAAGAGAAGAACGAAAGATTTCTCTATTGTCATATATTGACTTAAATGGTACTCTTTAGTAATTAAGACAAATCGCACTAAAGGAATTTCTGTTCTGAATTTTACAAATCATTTTGACAGTACGGTGGGGGGGGGTGGGAAAGCCAGAATTAGTCAAAGCAAACCCATTTTCATGACAGGATTAGTAATAAGACATTAAAAAGCTAGTTTTTTTTTTTTTTAATTTTTACTTCCCCGGTTGTAGATGATAATGAATAATTCTGTATCTCTTAAAGTTTAATTTATACCTTCATTTATACCTTTACCCCCTTGACAGCCACTTGTGTGCTTAAGAGTAAGAAGTGTAGTTTCAAAGAGGCACAGAAGAGGGCGCTCATGCTTTACCCTAAAAGGATTTTGGAACTTTATGGATGCATGCAGATTGGAAAACTGTTATCATCCTAATGAAATTCTGTGCTTTAGGTGAAAGTACCTAAAGTAATTTAATAAAGTAAAGTTGGCTAAAGTAAAGTAACATGTCTGCTTAGAAGAAGGTTTGACCAAACTATTCAGGTATTTTTGAGATTCCTTTGACGCTGAGATCCTGTTCGCAAACTGGCTATTCTGAGACTATATTACTATTAAGTTCTTTTGCATCATTTCACAAACTGCTGGCTGACTGGAATATTACATCTAACCTTTTGCTAAACATCCAAACAGGATTTAGGTTAGCATTTGTCAAGCTAATATGGTAGTCTGTATTACAGATTTGGTGACCAAAAGCACATCATCAATCATTGGGTAAACTGTTCCATTGAAGGATTTAGCATCAGTAGCCAAAATGTAATGAGTCTTGATCATATTAGCATACATGTCTTTATATAAAGTCTGGTGTTTTGTTATGGATGATTATTTTCATAATATTGTTATTTAAAATTTATATTTCTATTATGTGAATTTTGAACATTTTCAAGAACATTACTGCAGTGTTTTGGGGTCATTTGAGTCAATTATTAACAGTAGAGCCAGGGCAAAAAGTTGTCTACATGAAAGACATAGTTGTCTTCTCATTCTTTTTTGAATGGATTTCAAGATCCTGTGTGGTAGAAAGAATAGGAAGAGAGTTGAGTTGTGTAATGACTCTTTCTCTTCCAAGGATCGCCTCAAACATTTTTTCAAAACACATCTTCATTCCCATTCTCCTTTTTCTTCTTCAATTTATCTTAGATAAATTAGCTTAACTACCCATCCTTCTATTTTCTGTGGTCTTCATTTTGTTTTTAAAGATAATAATTTGATATTTTAAATTTTTAGTTTTTTAAACACATTAATTATTCATTTTTAGTTGGATTAAGGCTTTCTCCTCAGCTATACATTAAACTGTTACATTCACTTCTGATTTTTTGATTCCATAAACAATTACTATAGGTGCACGTGTTTGCCTTATTTCCTTGTCTTTGTCAGTAGCATCTCCCATATTGATCCTATTGATAGGTTTATGCTTTTGTCTATTTGACTCTCTTCATCTGTGTTATATCTTGCATCTGTTACTCACACAGATATCTTTAAGGGTGATTAGTCAGAAGTAGAGGAAGAGTGATGTCTGACTTTTCTCATGAGGAGGTGTCATGGTCCCCTATCCCTAAAATTTAATGTCCGATATTTGGCTCAATTAGTATTCACTTTTAATACAGAAGATTGCACTATTCTGGGAATGTAGAAGAAGAATTGGTAATGGCATGACTAGCAGACTCACCATCACCAGCAACCCAGGAATAGTTCTAGAAGAATGCCAAGAAAATATCTTGGGTTTTTTTTAATCCATGGCAATAGAAGAGGAGATGGTGATTGAGGAAAATGATGCTGATATTTTTGCTGAAGAAGTGAATGCAGCAAAATGACTTGCAGACCCATTCTTAATTCCTAATAACTTTAATGTCAAGCTTCATAATTCTAGCAGTAGACAGTATTTCTGTAAAGAGAATTTGGGACCATTTGGGACCATTTGGAAATGTTACTGTTTGCTCTTCTATCTAAAGAAGTGTCAGGAGGCTAAATCAACAGGTTGCCATATATAACACGAACAAGGGCATTTATGGATCTACCTGATGGTGGTTTTCAGTAATAGCTTCCTCGAACACCTCATTGCTAAACAAAAAATTACAAACAAGGAATAATAATAACACATGAGCTAAACCCTTCAAGGAAAATATATAGGCATGTGAAGGAATGATAGTATAGATAGTATAGATCAACCCCAACCCCCAGAACACAGACCGGAACCGGTCTGTGGTTGGTTAGGGACCAGGCTGCACAGCTGAAGGTGAGCAGTGAGTGAGCAAGTGAAGCTTCATTTGTGCATGCATGGGATCTAGGTTGCATGTGAAATTATCCCCCACCCCAACCCCTGGTTTGCGGAAAAATTGTCTTCCACGAAACTGGTCCCTGGTGCCAAAAAGGTTGAGGACTGCTGATATAGATAGTATAGAGAGTCACAGCAGGATATAATCCTGTGATTAATGAATCTTCAAAATCTGCCTCTCCCATCATTATCTAGGGCAGGATTTCCCATCCTGTGAGGTGTAGTTCCCTTGGGGAGGTACACACAGAACCCAGGGCTGTGAAGAATATTTTAGTTGTATATTGTTAAATCCATCTTTCTTAAAGTTCCATTGTATTATTTTCATCGTTCATTTGTGTTCATTTTGGTGTTTGGATTACATTAAGGTTACACTAAAGGGAGGTGTGATGGCAAAAAGTTAAGGAGCCTTTGATCTAAGGGCTTCTGGATTGACCACAGGCGAATGACTGGAGAGATTAAAAATCACTAGTGTAGAAATGGGTCTCATTCAAACTGTCCTATAGAAGTGGATGTGGTTTTTATGATCAAGAAATTGTCCCCCTAAATATTCAAGATGCCTATGGATCCAGAATAAAAATTGTGATTCAGTTTGAAAAATGTTGTATGTCAAGAGGTGCAGCCAGGAAACTGGGAAAGGTTTATTACCATCCCTCCTTTCTTTGGCAAATGATCAGCCTGTTCTTCTTCTTTCTAGTAACTTGCTGCTTGTGTGATCTTATGGTGGAATTTGCATATTTCTCTTTGTCTAGAGAAATTCTTAAGGATCGCCATGGGTTTCCCAAGAGAGAGAAAATAAAAAGGAAGCCAATGTTTAGCTCCTGAGATATTTTCTGAGTCAGAGAAAATAGGAAAGGAAGAAAAAAAAATGCATAGGGTGGATATTCAAAATCAAATATTAATGTTAAGGACTTCAAATAATAGACAGCTCTGTAGTTGGACACAGAGCTTACCTTTTGTGATAATTAGTTTCCTACTATAGTGATACAAGCCTAATGAACTTTGGCCATAACAAAAATTATGGATATGGAATATACTGATGAACTTATTTTACTATATTTTGAATAAAGTATTATAAAGCTGATAAGGCTTGTCCGGATATTAATATTGTATTCCATTGTATGTAGCACAATTCATTTTACAAATTGCTTGCCAAGCTCTAATCTAGAAAAAGTTAAGTTTGTGCTTCATTGATATTAACAGATTTAAGTTTGGCCAATAGTTCTAAATCTGAACACAGGATCAAATTATATATGAAGAAACCATCTGGCATTCCTATTACCACTAATATTTCCCTAGACTTAACTTCCTTATACTTTTGTTTAAATGCTTAAATTCACTTTGGTGTGAGTTTATTGTACAATTGGACTGCTAATTTTGTTTTGTTTTGAATTTTTAGTGCTGAAGACGTGGTAATAAAAGTGACTGGAAGCCAACTAACAATTGAATATTTGGAAGAAAACGGATTCACAGAGCCTATTCTCATCCCAAAGAAGGATGGCTTGGGCCTCTCAGTACCTGCACCAACGTTTTATGTCAGTGATGTTGAAAACTATGTTGGTATGTATTGCTGATGGTGTTTTCTGTAAATATGAATAATCCCTCCAGCTCTCAATTTGAGTAATTTCCTATCAAATGGTTAGTAGCATGCTATTCAGCGTCAATAGGATCTGTAGTCTGAAAGATATTTGATTGGGAAATTTACATTTTTCCATTGTTTCTAATTTCCAATTAGAAATGTATCTTCACGTTTCCCAAGTCACATGATCATATCAGGCCCTCCTGCAAGAATTGTACATTGCAGCCTGGGTTCCCTCTTCACCACCAGACTTAATTTACGACTCAAAAAGGCAGTCCTGATTTAATGAATCTGAAACTACACAGCTTTAAATAAAGAGGAACAGACCAACTATATTGCTGACTTTTCCATAAAAGGGATATAGGTAGTCCTTATTCATTTTGTGGCTATTTGAAGTTATACAATGCTGGGAAAAAGTGACTTATGACCAGTTCTTCCACTTACGACTGTCACAGCATCCCCACGGTCATGTGATCGCAATTTGGATTCTTGGCAACTGTCCTACATTTACGATGGTCGCAATATCCCATGGTCATGTGATCACCATTTGCTTCTGACATGTCAGCTTCTGACATGTAAACGCAATGGGGAAGCTGGCAGGAGATCGCATTTCACAGTCACAGGATGTCTTGATTAATGGCTGTTAATTCACTTAACAACAGCAATTGGGACTGCTGGAAGTTGCCATTACTAGTCAGGGTTTTCATGTGACGTTTTGCTTAACAACAGCTTTGTTTAGTATTGGAGTTGCTGGTCCCAAGGGAGCGATATCTATATCAAACACAGGACACTTTTTCATTCCACATATATAGCTATTGTCCTATTGTCATTTTGTTTTGCATCATCTCTGCAATATGCAGTATGATACCTATAACCCCTGAAGTTAAATTAAAATTAAATAAAAGGATAACACCATTGGGATCACCAAATCTGGAAGATTTTAGTATTTGTTTTATGCCAGTTTCTAGAGATGCAGTTGATAGAATATTAGAAGGCTACTGCCACTATTGACAATGTGATGGTTTCTTCTCCTATATTAATCCAAAATGTTAGCTTGCAAGAATCATCCACATCTTTTTGTATAGTCTGGACAAATTAGTGCCTTGAAATCAGCATTTTTAAATTTAATTATGTTCGTATGTAATCTGTATGATATTCTGTTACTATCTACCCTTTGATTCCCATTATTGTCTTTAGGATTCCCAGGTTAACCAAAAATTAATTTGATGACAAGGAACTTAATCATACCTTGTGTTTCTTATTATACAAATGTCAAGCATTCAGAAAATTTTTGATTTTTCTTTTTCAAAATTGTAATGTTATAGTTAGTATATAAGGCATTTAACTAAATCCATACATTTTATTATTTTTATTATGTATTATTATTTCATAAACATACAATAATGTAAGGCAAATATAATATTTACATTTCTCCTTTGTAAAGTTATTGTGCTGGTGTATGCATAAATATTTCAAGTATAATTTTATAGCAGTTCCCATCCAATTTGTACCTGGTGGGAATATCATGTTTGCTGATCCATCTCCTGTCCTTGGCAGATTTTGCTGCATTATTTGGACGCTTTTAGTCCAAGTAATGCTGTCTGCTTCTTTTTTAAAAAAAAACAACATTATTTATTGTTTTATCATAAAAAGTAAAACAGAAAACAGAAAAACAAACAAACAAAATGAAGCAAAACAAAACTAAACTAAAGAGCAACAAAGATGATTAGGGGACTGGAGGCTAAAACATATAAGGAACTGCTGAGGAATTGGGTATGTCTAGTTTAATGAAGAGAAGGACAAGGGGGGACATGATAGCAGTCTTCCAATATCTCAGGGGTTGCCACAAAGAAGAGGGAGTCAAGCTATTCTCCAAAGCACCTGAAGGCAGGACAAGAAGCAACGGATGGAAACTAACCAAAGAGAGAAGCAACCTGACAGCTAGAACAATTAATCAGTGGAACAACCTGCCTCTAGAAGCTGTGAATGCTCCAACACTGGAAGTTTTTAAGAAGAGGCTGGATACTATTTGTCTGAAATTGTATAGGGGTTGGACTAGATGTCCTCCAAGATCCCTTCCAACATTATTATTATTATTATTATTATTATTATTATTATTATTATTATTATTATTATTATTATTATTATTATTATTATTATTATTATTATTATTATTATTATTATTATTATTATTATTATTATTATTATTATTATTATTATTATTATTATTGTTGTTGTTGTTATTGTTATTATTATTATTATTATCGTTATCGTCATCATCATCATCATCATCATCATCATCATCATCATCATTATATATTCAACACTAGCAACAACAAAAAAGAAAAAAAACCAGTGTACAAAAAAAGAAGAAAAAATTGATCAAATAAATTTAACATGTAGGATCTGCTTCTCTGTCTATCAACTGAAGTAATCCTTTCCTAGCCAAGAAAGGCAGCCATCATAAACAGGAGAATAAAGCAAAGTGTTTAGACTATGGATCTATTATTGAGGGGTCCTTGGTGCTCTCTGAACTTGGTTGCTCTTGCAGATGTTTCATTATCCAAACTAGGTAACATCATCATTGCTAGCACTGATGAGAGGCTGATTAAACATTCTAGATTTAGAAACTTTTTCTCATCGCACCTCCATTTAGTGTAATCTTAATGTATACACCTTCCTTAAAAAGCCAAGCACCAACATGAACACAAAGGAACAATGAAAACAGTGCAGTGAAATTTTGGTGGGTTTATTTTAACAATGTGACTAAAAGATTCTTGACACCTCCCCTGGACTCTTATCTGTACTTCCCCAAGGGAGGTTGACCAGAGAATTTGGGAAATGTTGATTTAGATACACAGGCAAATGAATTTTACCATCAACATATGTTTTTACAGCATTAATTAAGATGGCAGGGATGCAGATGCCACCAATATTTTACTTGAAAAGATATGTACCTTTTACTTTTAAATGACCCTCGCACATTAACTTAGAAAAATGAATAAAAAATATTTTTTCCTGAAAATAATTATTAATTAGGAAAATATTTTCTGAACCAGCATAATAGAATAAAACAGCTGTTCATTTTCCCAGGATTCCCTAGCTGCTTTCTGCAGTTTTCATACAATCCTGGGAATTGACAGTTGCCTTAAGGACAGGTAAATATTTATGCTCCCAGTCAGTTCAAACTTTTTAGGGGTGGTCTTCAAATTGAAAGTGCCAGACAGATCAAACATAAACATAATCATAGGCTTCGGTTGCCAGGTGAGCTATTTCACTTTCTCAATTTTCAAAATAGGTTTCCCTTTTCTTAATACCCTTTTGCAAGTCCAGTTCTTTTTGTGCCGAGGAGCAAAGTTTGCATAGGTACGTTTTCATGGTTGCATGAAATGAACTTCTGTGAATTGTACTTTGGCTTATAACTTGCACTGTGTCCACATTTACATTCCCATTTACTTGGGTTGGTTGTTTTTTTTTTAGGACCAGAAAGGAGTGTGGATGTTACAGATGTCACTAAACAGAAGGACTGCAGGATGAAACTAAAAGAATTTGTTGATTACTATTATAGCACAAATCGAAAAAGGGTCCTCAATGTAACTAACTTGGAGTTTTCAGATACAAGGTGAGATAGTACGCGAAGCCACAGATTCTAAAGATCTTCTTTTCCCCATCATATTTAGAATATTTTAAAGAATAGTAACATCTGTAGCCTGTGGAATGATGGAATCTGTTTGACTTTATTCTATAGATTAGAATATGCTTTCCAGATAAATTATTCAAATCTGCATCTCCACCTGCTTAAATTTCGTATTCATAAATTAACAAACTATGTAATTTAATTTTTGTGGAGTAGGAGTTCAGAAAAACCAAACAACCAAACAAAAAGATTGCTAGAGAAAGAATTCCATTTTATTTGTCAAAAGACTGCAGTGATAATTAATGTAGATTACAATAAGGCTTGTAGTGTCCATATCTTTCTATTACTTATTCTTTTAATAATGTAATCCCCTTTCCTGCATAGATAAAATATTTTTCCCAAGCAGTATGATTACAGTTTAGGTGTTTGTTTAATCTTTTTTTTCAGCCTTCAGAAACAATTGTAAAGAAAGGTGCATTTTTTTTTATTGCAGAGAATTGCTCATATTATGGTATCCTCATATACTACTGATTTAATAATTGGTTAGCAAGTATATTCTTTAGCAAGAGTATAGCATTTTAACAAGCTCTCAAGTTCTGCCTTGACATGGAGGATAACGAAAAAATAGGTTTACAATGAGAGCATTTTACACTTAATACCTCACACAAAGAGGCATTTCAAAAGTGAATTCACATCTCCATCTCATTAATTAAGTTGTTTTCTTCACATTTTGAATAACTAGCATTCAGAAAGTGCTTTTGCTTGCTTTTCAATTATGTATGCATTTGGGATAATAAATCTTTTGCTAAACAGTCTTCATTTAATTTCTGTTCTGATTTATTTAGAAAAGATTTGTCGTACTAAAAGAAGACTGTCAGATTTATTTATTTATATTTAATACATTTCTGCACTGCCTTCCATTATTGTATACTTCAAGGAGGTTTACAAAACACAAAAATACAAAATTCAAACAAATTAAAAAGTATAAAAGACTATGAAAGTGTATATTTAATTGCTGCCTAATATAATATTTATCTACAATTTTTATCCTTTTACATTTTACTTATATGCCATCCAGAGTTGCTCTGAGAGTGAGTTTATGAATGTGATATGTAAATAAATAAAATAAATTAATTTAAGTGGAAGAATCATGAGACCTGTAAGGAAAAGTTCCACTATAGGGTGTTCTTTTTAGGATGTGTCATTGTTTATTACATTGCCTTGCACCCTTACTTTTCTAGTAGCTAATAGCTGATACGTATGCCTCTGAAACTGAGGTATACTCCCATTCTAAACTTTTTTTTTCTAAAAAGAGAAAACAACTTTGTGAATTTCCCAAGCTTACCAATTAGCTCTTTTTTCTATATAGGTACATGAGAAGTACACTAGTAGAATTTAGATTCTTATTGGTGTACAGAAATGAATAAGATTCTATCCACCTCATTTCATTTATCCCATTTTCCTGAATTTTCATTTGTGTCTCAGAAAATAGAATGCATTTCTGGGTTGTTCCTTCCTCTACCTTCTTCCCACTCTACCTCAAATAGCCCTGTTTGTGTGTGAATGGCACTGGTTTGGATACTTATGCAACAGCACCAAGAGATCCAATAAACCAAGAGATTCAATATAAACTCTCAAAAGTCCATGGTACCCCATTTGAACTCAATGGATTCCTTGCTTGCTTTTCATCTCAAGATGCCCAATTGTAATTCAGATGTAAAATGCAGTCTTTTTGAATCCCATCAATAGATACGAACATTAAAGTTAAAATTAATAAACAGTTAAATGCTTGGTAAAAGAGATGTATCTTAACAGCAATAACAAATACAACTCCATGGGGAATGGATTCCTGGTAGGAGGGCCTCTTCCTGATCTTGCCATTTTCTCAGAAACAGGAGTGTGAATCAAGAAAACTCTTTCAATGTCTTTTAATTGAGTTCAGATGCTTTAACTTTTCTTTCCTGTTTTAAAACAGAATGTCCAGTTTTGTAGAATCTCCTGAAATAGTGAAAAAGCTCTCTTGGGTGGAAAATTATTGGCCTGATGATGCTCTGCTGGGAAAACCAAAAGTGACCAAATACTGTCTGATTTGTGTGAAGGACAGCTACACAGATTTTCATATTGACTCTGGTGGAGCCTCCGCCTGGTATCACATCTTAAAAGTAAGATGCTTTATTCAGTTAATCATGAGCCATTGCAAGGAATAGTGTAGCAAATTCACACTAAATTTTGGAGTTTGCAATTCTTGAGGGTAGAAATAAGAAAAATTAAGACTCAGCATATGTTGACATGCAGTGCTGGCAGTGGTCTTGCTGATAGGATCATCAAAAAAAATATTCAGTATAAAGAGGGCAGCATGGAGAAATAACTTGCATCATTTAAATATCTAAAATGTGGCTAATTCCAATGTGCAGTTATATGTTTTTGTGATGGGTCAAAAAATACATTTGAATAAAATAGCAATAGCATTTATACTTGTATACTGCTCCATATTGGTTTACAAAGAACCCTCCATGTGGTTTACAAATGTTAGCATATTGCTCCCCAACAATCTGGGTCCTCATTTTACTGACCTTGAAAGAATGGAAGGCTGAGTCAACCTCGATCATGTCAGGATTGAACTCCAGACTGTGGGCAGAGGGGTTGAATAATAAAAAAAACACTACTTTTTTGGAATTTAAATGTACTACTCTTTAGTCTGTTTTCTGGAACAATTCTGAAAATTCTGTCCTGTTTTCTATATAATAATCCTTCAAATACTTGGCGACAGCTATCATGTCTTTATACACTTTCTCCAGGATAAACATATAGCCAATATCTTAGCTATTCCTCCTAAATTTTTCCTTCCAACTCCTTAGTTGCTTTCTTCTGGACATACTGTAGTTTATCAGTGTTCTTCCTAAAATACAGTGCCTAGAAGTGGATGTAATATTCTAGTTGTTCTGACAAATGCCGGGTAGAAAGAAACAATTACTATATATATCTGACATAGATACCTACTTTATGCTGGGTAGAAAGCATAGCCATAGAAGAAGCTTAAGCTATTATTTATTGCTGATAAACTAGAATTGATATATATCAGGGGAAATGTAATAAGAATGTGCTTTCTATTCTTGCAATCTGTTGCTGAAAAAAAAAGGTGGGGGGAAGGGTATATTGCAGAAAGAACAACTTTTGGGGACTCCAGATCACTCTAATCTTTGCTCTTCTACTACAGAGAAATGGGTTAAGAGAAAAAAAAAATTCTAGGGCTTGGGTTCAAGTGATCAAAAAGCTTACCATTCAGGATTCCATTCTTCAAATGCTGCAGGCCAGGGAAGGTTTGAAGATAAGAAACTAAATCTGAATTGATCTAAAACAATTTTTATGTTTCAGGGAGAAAAAATATTTTATCTCATCAAACCAACCTCTGCGAATATCTCCCTTTATGAGCGTTGGCAGTCAGCAGCAAATCACTGTGAAATGTTTTTTGCTGATCAAGTGGATAAATGTTACAAATGCACAGTTAAACAAGGACAAACACTCTTCATTCCATCAGGTAAGGAAGTGGTTGCAATTAAAAATTAAGAGTGAGAGTCTTGCTTTGAACATGTTTGTTGGTTTGAATTCTGGAAGTACAAATCGGAAATGATGAGGGGTAATATAGAGTTGTAAGATTTACAGTTAATTTCCCTAGAATATGAATCCATTGATTCTGCAGCATACAACTCAGTTATCTATCTGTGGAGAGACTACATTCCAAGCAACAAATAAGTAGCACTGTCATGTTAACTTTTAGTAAACCAGATTTGGACTTTTCAAAGGGTGAATCTCAATTAGAAATAGGTGTCCTCTGGCCTTCCAGACATTATTGAACTACATTTCCCAGAATCCCTCACAATTGGCCATATTTGTTCAGCTGATAAGTATTTTAGCTCGGCAATACTGGAAGGGGTGCAGATTCTTGGACTAGAAGTTACAAGAGTCAGAACTTCATATGTGCAACACTAATATATGAGTAGTAGAATGGATAAATCCCATATTTAACTCTTGTTGAGTCAGCTTGTAAATGCCTCACTGACTGTTTTTCATCATTAAGGTCTCAACTGGAAAGCCAGCGATAAATCTAGCAAAGAATAAGATGCTCACAAAGAGTGTCTGTAAGAGAGAATAAATTACGTGGCATATTCCTTTTCTCCCAGCAGCTGTCTCTTATCAGTTCCTACAATATTAGTCCAGTTTCCAGAGCACAAAGCTGTTCTCACAAAAGATAGCACAAATGTAGGTTGGAAGAGGTGAAGCAAATGTACTTATCCCATGTTTAGTATCTATTTTTTTTGACTCTGTACACTTTAAGTATACTCAAATTGGGCTATTTTTAATCAGACATAATTTATTTTAAATTATTATTTGAATTCTCGGGTGCCTACTAGAAGTGCTGCCCACGCATAACCCAGTTTTGAAACCTTTGTGCAGTTAAGCACTAAGGATCAGATGGGATAGCTACTGCATTGCAGATTCTCCATATGAAGTTGCCTTTCTTGGAATTGGGAACAGGTTGGGAATTCATGGCTACCTTGGCAACCATGGATTTGATCCATGTTATTGAGGTCACAATTAATAGTGGGAGAACCCCACGTTAGTTTTTGGTTTTTGTCTTAGGCAGTACAATATGATCAGTCCCTTGTCATTCCCTTAAATTTCTCTGCAACTGCTCAATGTCACAGGGAGGAAGGACTATTTGACTGGTCTGCCTCAGTTATTTGAAGAGAGGTCCTCTTGCAAGATTTGACTGATTGTTGCTTTGAATGAGAAGCAACAGCACTTTGGATCAGATTGCACCAATCTGGACAATATGCAAATCCTGCAGGCTTACCTGATTTTTAGAGAAACTCCAGGAGATGATACATCAAATGAGATTTAGGATTTTAGACTGAGTTAGATTGAGATGGCATTAATTGCATTTGTTGATGACTTTTGAAAGGCTCAGGATGGGGTGATGCATCCTTCCTGGCCTTACTGGATCATGATATCCTTCTGGATTAGCTCATGAGTTAGGTGTAGGGGGCATAATTCTATGAGGGTTCTTCTCCTTTATTTGAGGCTGATTCTAGTTGGTGTTGGTAGACGAGAGAAACCCATCTTAACACCCCTGCATTGTGGGGTCCTCATGTGTTATTCTATGCTCACTTCTGTTTAACACCTGTTAAGTAACAACGATAAGCTGATGATACTCAGTTGCATAACTCTGCTCCAGAATGTTCAAATAATTTCCTATAGGTTCTTTCTTAATATCTAAAGGCACAATCATGCTAATTTATCCTCCTTCCCACCCATCCCCTCTCTGCTGAAATAATTCCATATATCATGGAAACTTTGAAGATGAAGCCTGCTTCCAGCACTAGATCTTTCTTACCTAGGAAGCTTTGAAATTAGCCTGCTTTGACTGTCTGAAAGGTCGAAGTATTTCTTATATAGCAAACATAAACCAGTTTCCAAAATCCTTCTGAGCTGAAAGGCATTCCCAGTGAATTGAAAATATGAACAATGTGGTGATTATATTCAATGTTTAACAAAAAATCTTGTATGCTTCCTTGTGTTTTTTTTTTTTTAAAGGATGGATTTATGCAACTTTAACACCTGTTGATTGCCTGGCCTTTGCAGGACATTTTCTACATAGTTTAACTGTTGAGATGCAGATGAGGTAAGACAATTGTGGATAATTAACTATATTCTTTTTTTTTTTTTTAAAGATGAGAATTGGTTACAGCTTTAGGTGCATGCCTAAACAAGTACTGTATATTGAAGTAGTTTCCCAACTTGTTCTTCCAAGCTGCTACCATATCACACTTAACAATTTTCTTAAGCAAAGTTGAAAGGTGTGTAGCCTTTCCCCGTATTTTTATTTCATGTGTTACAGCAGGTTTATTAGAACAATTGTACTTTTTAAAAAAGAAACATTATTATTTGCAACATTGTTCAATTACTATAACTGCCCTCAAATAACATTATGATACTGTTCACTTCCACTGTTCTCTGTTTGAATATTTTCCTGTATTTGTTCACAATTAACATTCAAGTCTTCTGAATAAGTATAAGTAAATTTTGTGTTGGGTTTCAGGAGAATAAATGTTTTAGCTAAATTACGCTTACTAAATGAGTATGCTGTATTAAATAACATTTAATTTTGAGGCATTATGTATAGGATTATAGTGCCTCCTGTGTTATAAGTCCAACACTGTATGTGTTGTACAATTTTGCTGTACATTTGTTTGGAGCCTATTATTCCTTTGGTGATTATTACCGAGTTATATAAATGCTAGCTGTTCACTTAAAATCAGCAAAGATCATGTAAGACACTCTTTGTTTTGAATTTGTGTATTTCTGTAGTAACTGACAATTCCAGATAAGTGCCTGGAAATTAAAACCATACCAGATGTATTCTGGGTAATGATGGTAGAAATATTTTTTTTTGGGGGGGGGGGAGGAAGACTTTTGTGATCTTTGCAATTGAAATATTTTTTACTGTGTTTCCTAGAGCATATGAAGTTGAAAGACGATTAAAAATTGTCAGCTTAACCCAGTTTCCCAATTTTGAAACAGCATGTTGGTACACAGGAAGACATCTGCTGGAATCATTTAAAGGTAAATAAAAGTGACTTTCCTGCTCCTTTTTTTATAACATGGTGTTACTTTCCATTAATACTTAAACTGGTAACCATACCTGGCCATTTGTTGTAATATTCTGCATGCTTTTGGGGAGAGGGGAAACAAACTTCACCAATGAAGTACTAGGATTCAATCCTAATTAGGTATTTATTTATGTGTTCATATCTCAATTTCCTCTAAGATCTAAGTGACATATATAGAGGTGTTCCAAATTTCTATTTCCTTTTAGCAACAATATGAAGTAGGTTGAGATTGATCCACATATCCCTGTTGATCTTTGTGGTTGAATAGAAATTTCAACCTATATCCCCTTGCTTGAAATCCAACCTTTGAATTGCAGTTCTACAATACACTAGCTCTAAACTGACCTCAATGTTAATAAGTACCCTTGATCCTGAAGGTGATTTGAGTATAATACGAGCCTGTTTGAAGAAAGGACTGGAATGGTAGCAATCTAGAAGCAAAGATTAACAGGTGAATCCTCTGTATATTTGCCTAACTTCCTTTTAATATTATCACTGTATTTCGTGGTAACAAATTCCATAATTTCACCACCATTGTATCATGAGTGGAAAATTAGTGTGTGGGGGGGCTCACAGCTTGTGTTTCTGTCATTGGAATGATGATTAGATAATGACAATACCATTTTTTCCACACATTTGTTTTTCTTTTAGGGCTTTCTTAAGGGCTATAATGACACCCATCTTGGAGGCAAACTTCCCCCATTTCTGTCCATCAATCCTCTTTCCCAAATGCTTAAAAATTGTGTCTCCAATATTTGGAGACACACTGGGTGAATTTCACCAAGCTTGTTTGAAGGAACCTAAGAGATGCAAGTGACTAGCCTTGTGGAGGTTTCCAAATCACGTTCACACTTTTATTTTGGAAGAAAATATTGTGTTACCCAAAGTAACATTTTGTTGTCCTATTTTGCCAGTGAACCCGGTAGCTACAACTGGAGTACTGGACTAGCTTGGAGGATACCTGGTGGCCACTCCTGTACTAAACAAATTGTTACTTGGTCTCAATCCCAAGTTTTGGTTTATATTCTTCTGAAGATAACTTTTTAACATCCACTTTCCAAAGCTTCCTAACTTCCCCTAAATTCATCCTATTTGTTCTTTGTTCTTGTATTCTTGGAATTATTGTTTACTTTGGTGACATGCTTTTCATCTTCTTATGATTTTTTTAAAGCACAATATTGAAAGTCTTCATCATTTCTTAACTGTTGTTATCAATATAAATGGCCAATTTGAATATTGGTTGCATTTGCCCAAAATGCTAACCATTGCCTTTGTAGGCAAAGAGTATAGGAAAAGCTGAATTTGGGTTGGTATGGCAATTATTGTCTAACTAGTCTGTTGATACACTGTTGAGATGCTTGCATATGAACATATAATAATGAATCAACAGATGAAGACTCACAGATTGGAAATGAATGTTTTGCTTAAATGCTTTACTTTTAAAAATATGAAAGTAAGTATTGAGCATGAGAAGCCAACTTGAGTAATGAATTTCTCAAAATGCACAACTTCCCAGTAGGGAAACACAGTGAGTTGGGAAGGGGAAACTGAAGTGGAATCTCATACTGATAAAGTAGATAGAAGATGTTTGCATGAATCAGATGTTGCTCATGCAAATTTCATTTGCCCAATTTTTAGCCAAGGACGTAGAGAGGGGCAACAAGGAATAGAGGACATGGGAATGGTCTCTCCACTAAGGCAGTGTTGGCTTCAGTTCTGTGTCTTTGAAATACCAGCATCTCCATTTGGGTCAGCACAGAATTTAACAGTTAGAATATTATCATTGAATCTAGCACTTGTAGTCAAACCAGAAATTAGCTCAGCAAAATACAAATGGAAAGTTCAGGAAATTCAAGCTCAGATTCAAAAATAATCTTCAAGCTTTGGAACTACTGAGTTATGATCATAGAAGTTCAGTTCACAAGCTTATTGACAGCCAACTTAATCTCTTAAATGTATGATTTTAAAAAGCTACATCAATAGACAATTGGTCACATTCATTGAATGGAATTCTATTTTTTCCCTCTCTGTTAAGGATTGCACAAAGCTGGAAAGCAGCCTCCTTCCCATTTAGTCCAGGGAGCAAAAATCCTAAATGGTGCTTTCAGGTCTTGGACTAAAAAGCAGGTAGGGATCTTTCTGCTGCATAAGTTTGCATGGGAATTCAGAAAAAGAGGAAGCGAACAACGTTCTAGGTAAAACAGAATTTTCTTTCTGTAAGAGCAGAACAGTTTTATACCCAGATTTGTGCTGTCCCTGAGATGTACTTATGTCATAGTGCTGAAACGAATGGTTAGGAAATTCTAAGAGGGGGACCTGGCAGAAAGAAACTCAGGAAAGTGGGAGATCACATAAAGGATTTGGGTTGGGAAGGAAACAGATTTTTAAAAAAGACACTTTCTTTATATAAGCGGGTGTGGACCCTTTCCATATGTAGGATCTTGCTGTGAATGAATAAATGTCTGTTCATAATTCTAAACTGCTAATTTTTATCTCATTCGAATGCTCCATAAAGTTAATACTGCATCATTTTAAATAGCATAACCTTATAAGATTTCTTGACAATTTTTTAATCTTTTGTATTCAACTCAAGGCTTTAGTGGAGCATGAAGATGAACTCCCAGAACATTTTAAGCCAGCACAACTGATTAAGGACCTTGCTAAAGAAATAAGATTAAGTGAGGTAAGAATCCTTTATTGAATAAAATACCTTGTGCATTTTCTCATAAAATACCAGAAAAAGCTATTCTCATGTCTGTCTGATCAGTCAAACTCCTTCTCCTTTAATTACAAGAGCTATGGCTTGTAGTTTAATGTGGGAAAAAAAGAGTATTCATTTTGGGCCACATATCAGTGATTTGTGTATTTCATTACAGTTTGCTTTATCTAATGCACCTATACAGGTAGTTCTTGACTTATGACCGATCACTTAGAGACAGTTCATAGTTATAGTGGACCCTCCAAAAGCTGCTTACAACCGGCCTCAAAGTTATGGTTGCTGCAGCATCCCACAGTCGCTCATCCTTTTGGGCAGGCTCCATAATAGTCATGAGTGAAGGACTAACTATATATAACTTCTGTTAGATACCTCTCTTCTTTCATCTGCACATAAAAGCAACACATAAAATTATTTTCCACATTGAGTTTGGACTTAGTTTGGCAACTTGACAGGGCAACAAAGAGTAAATGATGAAATGGGAGAAGTTTGCCAAGAGATATGGGAACTCCAGGTTGAAGAGATGCTTTGTCATCTTTGATAGTGCAGCCCTCCATGAAGCTTTCAGATGCAGTTTTTACTGTAAAGGATAGTAGCCACAATCTCAATTAAATCGTCTCATTTATATTGGTCTTTTACCGATCATTGAAAGCAAAATAAAATTCTCTTTTTTAAAAATATATTTATTTAGTTTTTTAGCATGGAAAATAAAATACGAAACAATAAAACAAACAAATCTCTTTCAAATTAATTTGAGTTGCACTCCTTTAAAACAGATTAGTGTTTTAAATAAGAGACTGTCTTCATTTCTCTTTTATTTCTATTCTAATAAAAAAGAAAAATGGAAGAAACTAGGATTTTTATAAAACAAATGAATAATAGAAAAGTCAACAACTGTCTATATTTAAAATGATAATATTTTGCTGTTATCAAATATTGGTGCTAATGTTTTCTTAATAAAAACAACATTTTTATAGTGTAAGGCTGTCTAGACACTTCTGCACCATGTTTAAGTGAGACTTTTTCCATCTATTTATTGAGTGACTCTTTTTCTATAGAGTCCATAGAAACTATACAACACATACGAAGAAATAAAGGCAACCTGCCACATTAATGCTCAGAACCAAAGTATGTAACATTTCATGTTGGTGTATAAGGGACATTTTCCTGAAAAACATACCAAAATGGCATTGCTTTATTGCAATATTACATGTAACAAAATAAAAACACTTTGCAAATTACAAAATGAAATAGTAAGTGGTATAAATTGTGTTCCATGAATCACACCATTTCGGTTCAATATTCACAGTCCCATCATGAAATTTAGGAATAAACTATAGGAGAGTAATCGTAGAATGGCTTATATCCTCAGTTTTCTATAGTTGTCATAAGTGGCACAAGATAAGATAAAATCATGAAGCAACTCTAGTCTGCTCTCTGAGTACTGTCAATCTTCAGTAGAACCCTCTTTAGAAATCTTTGGGGAAATTCTGAAAATAACGTTGAAGATCAGCTATTTTGTAGCGACAAAAATATGAAAGTTATATCTGACAATATGCTTATGTTCTCTTTTCCTGAAGAATGCTTTGAAAGTCAACAAACCTGAAGTGGGTGTTAATGTGAAAGTTGAGGAAATCACCCCTGTGGAGAAAGAAGTAATACCGTCACCTCCACCACAAACGCCTCCACCACCTCCTCCGCCACCATCGCCGCCTCCACAACCACCACCACCACCTTCTCCTCCTCCTCCTCCACCACCAACCGCTGAAAAAGTCCCTAAGAAAAAGACTCCCAAAGCAATAAAAGCACTGAAACCCACCAAACTATCTAAACCTCCCAAGCCCCCTAAGCCTCCCAAGCCACCTAAGCCCCCCAAGCCCCCCAAAACCCCAAAAGTAAAGGGGGAAGGGAAGAAAAAAGGCAAAAAAGTTAAAGAACCACCTCAACCTGCCATTCCAAATTTAGACCTTCTTGAGGCCCACACAAAAGAGGCCCTAACTAAGATTGAAACACCAAAGAAGGGAAAGGTGAGCAGAGTTAATATTCAGTAATAAATTAAATTGGGGCCAGAGACCTCTTGGTAGACAGTCTCTTCTTTATCTCATGGGAATGTGTGAGCTTTCGAATTCTTGATATCTAAGCATAATTTATAAACATAATTTCCAAAATGGATATACCCAGCTCAGTCCATGCCCTTGACTTCCTGCTGCGCTGGTTATGTATGGGTTCCCTTCATGAAATTAGATATGGTAGCTTTCTGTCTGTGCTTTTTACTAGGTTGTTGGTTTGTTTTATAGTATAAATCAGTGGATGATCACACTAGAGTGGGGTCTAAGGTGGGAGGTTGTACTTTTTACTAGTGTCACTGGCAATATGAAGAATTTGAGCCAATTTTCACAACTTGTGCAACCCATAGAGATCACCAGCATGTGGACTGATCAAAAACAGAACTTCATTACTTCATTAAGGATTTCTAGGACTAAATGAAGTAATGAAGTTTTGTTTTTGATTAGTCCACCTGTAGGAGATTGCTTTGAATTGCACAGGTTGTGAGAATTGGTTCATGATATGCCAAATAATAGATTAGATTGTCAGATTAACCCATTTTCCTTATTATCTGCACCTTTTAAAATAAAGAAAAACAATTTTTTTTTGGTTTGATGAAATTTGATGTTTCAACTTTTAGTGTCGTATTATTTCTGGACACATCTTAGCTCCCATTATTTTGAAAATTCATACTAGCCCAATTGACATATGGAAATTAGTAGAAGACATGTTTTGTTGTCTTTTCATCTGAAATTATTGCTTTTAACTAGGCTGCCAAGAATGCTTTGAACACCCCTAATAAAGAACCCATTGATAAACAAAATGAAGTGGAAAAGTTTGAGATTCGGGAGCAGAATAAATCCAAAACAGAAGCAAAATGGAAATATAAGGTATAGCCTCTCCTATCTTGAGCTTCAATAAACATTTTAGTAAGGACCATACTTATGTTTAGTGCTCATTATAAAATGTTGTACCATAAAGAAAGGATACAGATTGGAGAAATGTTCTCTGAAAGTTCTCCTGACATTTTTTTGGGGGGTGCTGTTTAGATGGTTTTGCTGCTCCAACGAACTGCTTCTTTAAGAATTTTTTTATTTAATGTTTTCAGATATGTAGCTCTTTTTTTCTATTTTGAGTATTCAGAAATGATTATCACAAAACTAATTGAGAGTGAGAGCAAGATTTCCTACATATCATTAGCACCTCTTCTTTTCTGAAAAAATACCAGAAAATTAATTTGTTTTTTCGTTTCTCTGTCCAGTCTCTTTGGGGGGGGGGTGTTACAGAAAAAAGAGAGGATTTTTTGCAATACTAGTAAAATATTTCATTTATTGACTGATCGTTTTTCGTCTGTTTGGGGTAGGATTTCATTGGCAAAAATGATTGCAAAAAGCATTTTTCCAGATTCAATTCAACCACAGTCAACTATTTAATTGTTAACATATATGCTGCCCATTTGTTAACAAACAATATTTAAAGACAGTTTGCAATTGATATAGCATATGAAACAGTGCGTAAAAATATAATTGATTAAATCATTAACAATGAAATAAATTAGCCCAAGAAATTATTTGGAGTTAAGAATCATAGAGTATGTGTGAGAAACAATAATTAATATCAAGTAATGCAATATTTGCAAGAATATATCCTTAGCATAGTTCTACTTATGAGAAACTTCTGCTAAGGTGAGAAAAAAGAAGCAATCTTTGCTGATGCTCTTTCTCCAAATAATTTTGAAATCCCAGTGTAGTAGTGAAAAGGAGATTTGAATAGGATTCTGCAGTGTGGCAGGGAAAATAAGTGAAAAATGCTTCCTGACTCTTTTCTTTCAGCTATATTGTGCATTGGATTTCATTTTGTAAATTGAAATTCTTCTATCCTCACAAGAGAACTCAGAATTCAACTTACTGTGCAATTAGTATAATCACCTTGATAAATGTACAGTCCCATTTGCATCATACTGATGTATTTGTAATTGATCCTATAGATGCACACTCATTTCACAATTTAGGAGATAGTTTTCAGCATTCAGATGCACAGAGCTAGCATGCGATTCCACCCTGTCTCTTATACCCTGTCTCATCATAAATCTCACTGAAGCCTGATTCACATTTTCACATCTATACAAAGTAAGATGTGAGCTATTCTGCAGGATCCAGTTGCATATCCAGTGTGTGAAATGTCATGACCCATTGGATTTGGTTGCTGGAAATTTAAGATAAAACATTTTTTAATCAATATCTTGTGTCCAGTGGATACATATCCAGTGGAATAGTAATTGTTTTCTACCACCCCCAATTTCCTTCTGTTTTCCTCTTAGTTTTCTCACATAAAATTGAACTCAATGTTTTAGTTTGCAGTTAAAACTCCATGGCAGTTTTAAGGCTCCAAGGAACATTATTGTTTTAAGCAGCCAACTATGAGGATCATTTCAGTACCCTTGTTGTACCCTTTTTAGGGTTTTCCTGAGCAGCCCTACTACCAATTAAATCATCATATGTATTTTCACTTTGTAACAGATTATATGAGTCAGAACACTTCTTAAGGGAGGAAAGCTGGGATGTACACTGTGCTATTTACAGTATATTCCATTGATTCTATGAAGCAAAAAATAGTCTTGCAGCTAAGATAATAACTGTTGCCTTCTAATTTTCAGAACAGTAAACCTGATTCATTACTGAAAATGGAAGAGGAGCACAAACTGGAAAAGACACCACTATCAGGAAATAAAGACAATAAATTTATGTTTTCTTTCTCCAACAAGAAAATACTGGGGTAGGTGAACATTGATTGATAAAACCAGTACTTGGTCTGATTTTTGCAAGCCTTCCACATTTCATAATTTACTAGATGCATTCTATATTATTCCCAGTTAAACCATAAATATAAGTAGATATGTCCAAACATATTTGTGCTTGATGTAATAGAATGAAAGGGAAGAAAAAGGAGGATGGATATAAAGTGTTGTCTTTGCTGCTTTTAACTCAATGAAGAACACTTGTATGAAAACAAGATGACCCAGACTTAAGCATAGATGTGTACCACAGTTAGTGTTTTATTTATTTGTTAGATTTTTACCCTGCCTGTATTACTTTATAAGTAACTCAAGGTGGCAAACATACCTAATACTCTTTCCTTCTCCTATTTTCCCCACAATAGCAACCCTATGTGATTGGGGTGAGAGAGAGTTATTGGGCCAATGTCACCCAACTGGCTTTCCTGCCTAAAGTGGACTAGAACTCACAGTCTCCTGGTTTCTAACCTAATGCCTTAACAACTAGATCAAATTTATTCCATTGGGCTATTTAGATCTAGAACTCCAGAAATGACTTGATCCCATCTAGGTGACTTCAGAAGTAGCTCAAGTTGATTCAGTGATGAAGTGGCTGAGGGAGGGAGGGAGGGAGGGAGGGAGGGAAGAAGGAAGGAAGGAAGGAAGGAAGGAAGGAAGGAAGGAAGGAAGGAAGGAAGGAAGGAAGGAAGGAAGGAAGGAAGGAAGGAAGTTTTGTTTGCCTAAAGTCCCATGGCATGGGGAAAAAACAAATAAATAAAAGATATGAGTCTAATTTCTCTCAATCAGAAAGGGAAGGAAGAACTGACTCCTTCAAAAAGCTTTAGGGGTCTGAGGTTTTTTGGGAGGTGCCTGCAATCTGTGACACTGTTCTGATGATATTTGGTGCTATCTTTCATGATGATCATAGGCTGAATTGTTGTTTCAATAATGCAAGGTATATTTAATGGTATGATTTATTTCTATTGTGTTATTTCTATTGTACTTTATTTCTATTGTACTTTATTTCTATTGTACTTTATTGTTGATTATGAGTTGCTAAAAGTCCTAATGACCGAAGCAGCATAAAAGCATGTATAATTAAGGACTAAATAAGCAAAGAAACAATTATAGGCCTTTTTGATTTTAATTAGAAAACAATAATGTATCCAGAAATGATGCATCTCTGTGAAGATATAGAAATGCTAAAGCTATAGTCTAATTAAAAGCTGACTCTTAAAAAACTGTCAATAAATATTTCATTTTTGGATAAAATTGCAAGCCTAACAGGCAAATTGAAGAACTGATAGATGACTGGTCCATCCCTTTGACATAGTCTTAGTAGCTTAGAGCATCAGACTTGATGGTGCAGTCTTTAGATCCTGGTGGTTTCCAATGTTTTCTCTCACACTGGTGAGAATGCAGAAGCCCAGACATCCTGCCTTTACTAGAAAACTGGCATGATCCCATGTCAGGCATGGCTGATTCAAAGTTAGGATAAAGATTTTCCATTTGCAGGATTAGGTTTTCTTTATGGTCTCAGTTCTGAAGAGGAAGAACCTGGTCCTTCCTTAGGAGATGGGGAAGGAATGGTCCCAGCAATGCCTGGTGAGAAGTAGTGTTGGATCAAGAACAGCTTCAAGAATATTTTAATTTGGAAATCTACAGATGCCATTGCATGATGCTGTAGGTGCTGACTTGCTGCTAGGATCTTCTGTCTCTCCTTCTTGCCTTGATTCTACTGGAGTGGGCAGCCATAATAAATTCCTTCTCTTTTTTCATTCTTTTGATTTATAATTTGGGGAAAGGATAGAAAGGAATATAGAAGACATAATGGATGCTACTTATCTTTCACCATAAACATGTACTTTCGTATTGGTACAATCCCAGGTCACCACCCTCCCTCTCAATTTTTAACAGTCTTAAACATCTGCAATTGCTTTAATCAATGTTATCATTAATAACATTTCATTTCATTCAGTCTAACCTGAAAGTAATTATTTCATGCTGTGTCTTGACAACTAAGATAAATGAACTCATTTTTGCTACCTTTGTTCAGATTTTTCTTCAGAAGTAAGAAAAATCTCTTTTTAGTGATACTAACGATACTGTTCAGTTGGCAAAGACTGAATTCAATAGTACTAGTAGATATTAATAATAGAACATTTGGTTGAAAGCATCTTTCATTTTTCATATTTTTTACAGACATAAATGGGTAGGTCTGTAGAATGCATATGGACTATTTATTTCAGAATTTTTATATATGATTATATTGTGAACCAAATGGTGTTGTATTTGAATTTAATAAGTACATTTTTTTTCTAACATTCAAGATCAATAGAGGTTGATCAGTTCCTAGCAAATGAACACCTAGTTATCAGATGAGTTTTAAAATAACTTAATATTAACAGCAGTCTGTATTAGGATAGACTACTATAGTCTATGCTAGTCTACCAATGTTGGTCATGCATTAATACTTATATTTAAGTTGATTCTCTTAGCAGAAAGGTCAATACCATCTGCCACATAAAAGAGATAGAAATTTTATTCATAATTATTTTTTTGATTCTCTAGTAATTTCTTTTTGATATTTCTATTTAAACCGGACATATAATTGATTTTATTATAGACCTATTATATTGACCAAACTATAAACAAAGAGAAAATAGTTACCACAACTTCCCTCACTATTTATTACTCCTTTATGCCACCATTGTTACTTTATAATGTACTTAATACTCCTGCCTCCTGTTATTTTCCCAACAACATCAACCTGTGAGGTGGATTGAGTTGACAGAGAGTGACTGCCCCAAGATCATCTGTCAGCTTCCATGCCTAAGGCAGGACTAGAACTCACAGTCTCCTGGTTTCTAGGCTAGCACCTTAACTACTACAACAAATTGGCTTGGAAAGCTCCATTGTGGGTGCCCACTTGAAGTGCCCTTAGACAATTCTCATTCATTCTAAAGGGAGTTGTGCAGAATAACTTTTCAAATGATTGTTTCCTAAGCATATCTGCTGATGACTCAGTGCCAGAGAGTTTCAATGATTATTATCAACTTAACCTACTTTTGTTGAAACCAAATTCATTGTCGTGGTTTGTGGAACATACAGTTCCATACCATGTTACTGTTATTGTTATCACTATCCCAAATAAATCCACTGCAGGATAAGGCCTCTTTATCGAAGGCAATGGACCATTATTTACCAGACTGATCCAGGCACAGCATGTACAGTATACCAAGGAATCCCTGAACTTATTTCAGGGATTACAATCATGTGCATGAACAGATAAAACTTGTAGTTTAGCAAATGAATTGAAGAATGAAAACGAAATAAGCAGAATAAGTAATGTCTCATTTATAATAACAAATTTGAAATTGTATCTTTTTCTAATGAGAATAAATTTTACCCTCTGTATTTCTACTGTTTTTCCTCTTGTAATTGGAGTGTGATATCTCACTTCCTCAGTAAAAGTTATGTTTCTGAACTGTACCATGTAACACGCATGTGTGCTTGTTTGAGGTAGAAATATGGAAACAGAAAACTGATGGCAGAAAAAGTCCTAGTGGTCCATCGAGTCTGCCCTGTGAGGGATTTTTTTAAAAAATTTTGTCAGATGATGGACATGTGTTTATCTCAAGCATGTTTAAACTCAGTTACTGAGGATTGACCCAATACCTCTTCTGGAAGTTGGTTCCAAGCTTCCACTATTTGTGAAGCAATTCTTTTTAACATTATGTTTGAACTTCCCTCCTGTTAGTTTGAGGTTAGGCCCTTGTGTTCTTGATTTTTGTTTAACATTTAAAATATTTCCTTCTAGAACCTTGTTTGCTCCATTAATGTATTTAAAGGTAGTGTGGTGTAGTGATTAAAGTGCTGGACTAGAAGCAGTGAGATCCACATTCTAATTGTCCTTTGTGCACAGAAACTGGCTGGTCATTGTCTCTCCTCCTTAGATTGGAAAGTGAAAAACTCTCTACCCGTCAGCACTGAACCCAGGGTGATAGATGATTGCCTATAATCTTCAATGATGATTCATTCTGCACTGGGTTGATCTGGGATGCTGCTGGTGTTGATGGTGATTGTGATTGTCATGATGATGGCTTTGGATACATAGTTGATTAAAAAAATCCCCAGAAGGGATGTGTTTTTGGTCTCTTATACCATATAGTATATCTTGCTGGCTGCTTTCCAGTAATATTGGAAAATGTATTTATGTAGTGCACTGTTTCTCTACATATACCCACTTGTGAATTCTAAATATTCGTTATTTACTGTAGATCAAAATGGCTGTAATACGATGAAATTTCTTATTTAAAACTTGTTTCAGTTTTGCCCTTCCTGATTCAATTTCCTTTATTTTAATAGATCAAAGGGAATGAAAACTCAGTTGAATCCTGGTATATTTGGGTCACAGCAAAATTTCAAAGAAGATAAAGCAAAACCTGTGAAAGACGAATATGAATATGTCTCAGATGATGGAGAATTGAAGATAGATGAATTTCCAATTAGAAGGAAGAAAAACACCACGAAAAGAGATTTATCATGTAAGACTGTTTCTACTCTTGTGTAAATTATGCTATTCATCACAGCAAAGCAAAAACAAAACAAACTGAGATGAAGATAACTTTCGGTTCAAAGTAATGACTACCAAAGTCTCTATGTGACCCTTAAGAGTTGCAAAAGTCAAGTCACATATTGTTGCAGGTGTGAGTCTGATTGTTTGGACAGTATTATTTCCCCCCAGCTTTGTTTAACCTATTTGCAGATTTGTTATATTTTGGGAATGATTCAGTACATGTGCATGAAGACCTTTTAGCTAAGAGTGCATGTGTAGAAATGAAATATTACCAGGGTAATTGGAAATAAATTTTAAAAATGAGATGGATTGCCTACATGCTGGTTTTTTATTTAGTATTTAAAGCTAAAATCTCTATTTCAATTTCATCCTAGTTTTATCAGATAAAAAAGAGACCACACAGCACACTCCAATGAAGAAGGCAAAAGTGGAATCAGTATTATACAAGGTATTCTCTCAGTATATAATTATTCTCATATCTAAAAGGATTTGTGCCACTTACTAAAATTATAAACATTACATATTTATTGCTTTTAGACACTGACAAGAAAAGTATTTTCTCTCTACAGTAATGCACATTTCTTTCCCCGTAGAAATTAACATGTCTATATGCTACAGAGAGTTCTATTCATTTATCTTTAATTCCTTGTAATCTTCTTCAATTCAGTCCTCTGGAATGGATTTATAGTTCTAGGAAGAATCCATTCCATCAAGTGTCTTTTCCAGTGATGAATAAGTACATTTTGACACAATACTGTATTTATCATTTGGTTACACAGAAAAAAACTTCTCCAAGTAGGGTAGAGGAAATTTTCTGCTGACACTCTGGGTATCTATTACAAGTCAAATGTTAACTATGTTATGCTACCGGTAGTTGGATGAGTGATTTGACTGGTTTATGGAAACAGCTTCAATCTGGAATCTAGTGCCCCTCTAGTGGCCTTCAAGTAACACAGGAGTTTTTCTTTTTCTCCTCTCTCTGGTGCAAGCAACCCTTTGCTCCTTAATAATAATTAATTAACAATTCCGTGAGTTGGAGAATCTTCAGGAACTGGATTTGAGGATTTAGAGCCAAACAAGAATTGTCTTCTTCTTAATACATCAGCAGAATTCAATAGAAACATTTAGAATCTGTCTTTCTAGATTATTAAAAGTAGTGTTTATTGTGCAAAATCATTTTTCTAATAATATCTGTCGAATAAGTCCAATTAGTACAATATTTATTTATTTATTTGTTTGTTTGTTTGTTTGTTTATTTAGCAAGTTTATATAGCTGCCCATCTCACAGAACATGATTCTGGGCAATGTACAACCATAGTGAGAACAAAAACAGTGTAGCAATCATTAAAATACTAAAGTACAAATAAAAATAAAAAATAGAAAAACCAAGACAGGGGATGATACTAATCAACTCTTATAATGCAACCATCTCCTAGGCCCCCCCTTGGGTCCCAGAAGTCACTGGAAAAATCATGCTTAGCCTTTTTGGAAGGTTAAAAGGGATGGGGCTAATCTCTGGGTGGGGGCGGAATGATGCTTCAGATAGCAAAGGCCACTGTGGAGAAAACATGTCTTCTGGATCTCATTAGATGGAACTCCTTACAAGATGGGTATATTGTGAGTCTCATCTACTAAGGAGTATCATCCCATCCCATCCCATCCCCACCCAGAGATTAGCCCCACCCCTTTTAACCTTCCAGAAAGGCTAAGCATGATTTTTCCAGTGACTTCTGGGAACCCATTGGGGGGGGGGGCTAATGGGACACATAGATATAATTGGGAAAAAGTGGTTCTTCAGATAACCTGGTCCCATGCCATGTAGGACTTTAAAGCTCAAAACCAGCAACTTGAATTGCATCCAGAAGCAGACAAGCAGCCCGCATAGCTCAAGGACAGAGATGTGACATGCACCACACTGTCCATGCAGCCGCACTCCACAGCATCTGAAGCTTCTGGATGCTTTTCAAGAGTAGCCCTGTCTAAAGCATGTTATAGTAATCCACTCTGGAGATGATCAGGGCACGAGTGACTTTGTGTTATACTCTTTTCCTTTGATTTTTGCAGAGTGATGACTCCTCTGATGAAGATTCTCTTCACATTGACACCGAGGCCAAGCCAGGGCGCAATTCTAAAGCGAAGAAAGAGACTGCAAGTTCAGCAGGCATTCTAGATCTTTTGCAGGCAAGCAAGGAAGTTGGGGGTTTAGAGTACAACAGCAACAGGTAGGTATGCATAAGGATGGTTAACCTCTTTCTTTAAATAATATGTATTTATAATATTTATTTGATTTATATAGCTGCCACAAGTGAAGCTGAGTATCTTATAAAGGTTAAAACATTAGAGAACCCACCATATGTGAGTGAGTCCACCTAAGAATAAACAAAGACCATATCAATCCCAGCAGCCTCAAATGCCTGGGGAAACATCCAAGACTTCAGTATATTGTGAAAGTTTAGCCAGGTTGGGAGATGCTGTTCTACCACCATAGTAATAAAAATCCTGTTATATTTTAAATAATCTAATTAAGAGAATATAAAAATCAATCTAGGTAGCAAAATATATATTATTCATTTGCTCATTTTCCTAATTATTGGTTCATTGAAAGGATGCACTAGATAAAGTTGGTTTGAAAAGCTCAGGAAAAAAACGTAGACAAATCTGTTTTTTTTCAAAGGAGTTGCTGAAAGGTGCACATGGATTCCCACAGGTAATCTAAACCTCCTTTTCCTGTCCCAATCAAGATGCACAACCCATCTTTTCACATTTAAACTGCATTTTCTCTGTCTGTAAATTACTCTTTATATCAAAAAATGATGGAGACTATTGTGGCATCTTAAATATTAGTAAATATATTCAGGCAGAAGCTTTCCTGAGATACCTTCCACTTCACTAGTTCATTTAAGGTTGTTCAAAGTGTTCAAAGTTGTTCTTCAGTGAAGAATTTAAATCTGTTCCTTATGAATTACATTTCACATAACATAGTTTAGTGGTTAAAAGATAACGTTTTGGGTAGGTATAAAGATTTAACCAGTTTTGGTAGAGTCTTTTTTATAATGTATCATATACGACCCCTAAAACCCATGGCCCTCAGAACCCGGTCAAAGGTCGCCACAATATTATAATGATTTAATGTAGTTGTCGGGAAAACGATTAAATATGCAGGAATAATTATATGTATTCATTTGATACAATTTATGTTGCATTAATATAATTAAATTTGGGAGGCTCATCTGATTTGGTCTACCTTTTGAGATTCAATATCCCACTCAATATCCCACTCAAAGGCAAATGCAAATCTTA
This sequence comes from Azemiops feae, assembly GCA_023970755.1. Classification (NCBI taxonomy): domain Eukaryota; kingdom Metazoa; phylum Chordata; class Lepidosauria; order Squamata; family Viperidae; genus Azemiops; species Azemiops feae. The sequence continues at coordinate 711,614 of JALGBA010000170.1, read as the reverse complement.
GCTCTCCCCACTTCCCAGTCTAAGTTAGTTATCCTAGGGCAGGGGTAGGAAACCCAAACACTCAAAGAGCCACTTGGACCCGTTTCCCACCGGAAAAAAAACACTGGGAGCCGCAAAACCCTTTTGACATCTAAAATGAAGATAACACTGCATATATCCTTTTTTACCATTATATATATATACTGCAAAAATACGAATCCCGGGCATATCTGTTCAATGACACAGTCCTCGATCTCCGGGAGAAATATAAACCAGCTGTTTATTGTTAAAAAGTTTAAAACAATAAAAACAACTATTTACAATATTAAAACAACTTAGCTTTCGCTGGTCCCCTGCCAGCGTCCTCAGAGTGAAGTTTTGGGGTGGAGATTACTTTTATAAACCTTGCAAGGCCGTGGAAGCGATGCCCCTGCCGGACTGCCGCCCAGAGACGCATGGTCGGCTCGGTGGCTCGGTGGCCCGGGGAGCGATGCAGCCACCGCCGGGACTGCTGCCCGGCCCGGGGAGACGCATGGCTGGCTCAGCGGCCTGGGGAGATGCATGACCAGCTCGGCGGCCTGGGAGGGATGCCCCCGCCGCTGCCACCGGGACTGCCGCCCGGGGCACAGCAGGAGGAAGAAGGGGAGGAGGAGGGCGAGGAAGCCTCCACCGTGCCCCCCCCAGCTGGGACTCCGCGCTGCCCGGCCTCGCCCTCCACCCATGAGATGTAGCCGCGGCGGGCCGCTGGGGGGGCTGGTGCCACGCGGCCCGCTGGCCCTGGCCCCGATACTGCAGCTGCTCTGCCTGACCGACCAGCCCCTGCCAGCCCCTCTGCCCGGTACAGGTAAGCCAGGGGGGCATGCCACCTGCCCCGCGGCCGTTTTGCGGTGGTGCTCCATGGACTTGGAGCCCCCTCCCTCCTCCCCTACCACCTACCCACCGTCACCGGCTCTGCTGCTGCTTGGCCAATGGTCGCGCCGGCTGGACATCGCAGGGGCTGCTCTCCCTCAGGGCCGCGGCTTGCGGGAGGGCTGGCCCGCTCAGCGGAGGTTCCGGCGGGCCACTCCCAGCAGGGATCCCGGGGCTTCCCCGTGCGGCTCCCCGGCCACGTGCGTCTCCAACGGGGTCAGCCCGGGAAAGGGACTTCCTGGCCACCCTTCTCCCAGGGGGTGGGGCACCCGGGCACAGGACCAATCAGGAGCCCTGCAAGTCCGCATGAGAGAGAGAGAGACAGAGAGGGGAAGCGCAAGGGCCTCTCTCTCTGTCTCTGTCTCTCTGCAAATGGCGGAGGAGGCTCCGGAGCCACAGGAGATGGCTCAAAGAGCCACATGCAGCTCCGGAGCCGCGGGTTGCCGACCCGTGTCCTAGGGCATTACCTTAGTTCCAGTATTTGTAGCTTAACTGTGTGGTATGCGCAACCATTAGTAATCCATTGAATTGATGATCTCTGATTTGTTAGGACAATTAATTTGACTATATATTTTTTTTATAAAAGGGATACTTTGCTAGGCTGCATACTGTATTTATCTCACAATTAATTTCAAAGTAGGACATTACAAGTTTGCTTCAAACAAATTATTAGGAATAAATAAAATTCCAGAAAAACTCAAGGTATAAATCATTCTGTATTTCATTGAGAAGCATTTCTAAATCAATTTGGAGTTGGTCAAGCAAATCTGACAGATGTTATTAAATCTATGTTTGAGAAGTTTGTGGACAAAATACCCCTTCCGTTGTTGGAACAACCCTTTGTACCACAAGTGTCTGGTGGCTGAGCTTTGCTGTGCTACAGTATCTCACAGTGTGTGGGGTTAGCCCTGTTCTGAAGCAATTTAGAAAACTAAGACAGCAGTTGATCTGACTGCCCAGTACTCATCACTGCACCTGATGCAATTTATTCATCTAAATAGGTTTCTATATCAGTGTTGCCCTTCTGAAATCACAAGTAATACCATACACAAAGATGCAGATATTGATACTAGATTCATAGCTAGAGAGATGCTAGATCTTCCTGCAGAAAGTAAGCTATACTTTGCAAATTGGAATTGTATTTGGAGAATCTCCAAACAGGCACAAATTGTGGACCTGTGTGTAGAAATAATATATCAAGGTACAGAGGTCACCAAATTTTCCCCCCAATGAGATTTCTAATACTTTTATCACAATCATGTTGCTTTTCTGAATTATTCTGAATAAAGTAGAGTCTTGATATAGCAGAAATGGAAAAACAAATGGACTGTGTCTAGATAAAAGAACTGGAATAATTTTTTATACTTCACTTTTAGAGAAATAATTATTATTCGTAATGCACTGGAATTTATATTGTAATTATGTTCTCTTCGCATAGAAATGTTTTTTGTAATTACATATAGAACTTTTTAAAAAATTACATATGAGGCATGAACTGAACAGTTAACGTTTCTTTATTCAAGACAAAGGTGGCAGAATGACAGAACTAATCATAGTTTTGACACCGGTAAAATTAGATATAAGTATTTTTACTGCAAAAGCTGCATTTTGCATACTTCTCCTCTCTATATACTTTTTAAAATTTAGTTAGTACTAACTGACAAAATAATAGTGCAACAGAATCATATACAAAAGCATTAAAGGATCAACACAAACTTACATTGATAAACATAAGAATAAAAAGAAGAAGGGACGGGGTGGGTAGGCCTGGGAACCAAGTTATAAACAGAACAAATTGCTCAAATATCTTCCTCCTCACCTTTTGTTGATTGTCAAATTGTGACAGTCAAGACTTATCACACATATGTTTTAAAATCTATGATTATGTTATTATATTCAGCCATAGAACCAATCTTAATGATGTGTAGAATTCGGCACCAGCCATTCACTAAAAAATCCTCTTCTTTCAGCATTTGCTCTCATTAAAGAAAAATATATGCTAATAATCACTAAAAGTACAAACAGGGGATATGATTTTCCAGGGTTTAATAATTGTTTCCTGTTTTATATTTCACTTTGAGCAGATCCAGAATTACTAACATGCAAATATCCTTAATGAAAAACACATTGGGCGCAATCCAATGTAAACATTTCTTGCACAGATCTTATTGATATTAAGGAAATTGTTTAAGAACAGGGCAACAGGATCTTTAAGCCCAAGGCAAAGTGACAGGCAGTTCAGTTAAAAAAAATAATAAAACAACCCCCAATCCTTTAGGAGACTCTTCCATTTGAGTTCGTGCTTGAATGCTCTGTCACTTTAAGAATTTGTAAAGAACTTGGTTTCCCTCTGCCTGCCCAGCCACTGGTTTTGATCAGGTCCCACAATTTATTTGCTACACTCACCTTCCTTTAGGCAGTTCCCCTCTAATTTTCCCATTTGGCAGGCAACTTTTGATGGTCCATTTACATTTGATTCAAGGTTCAAGGTTTTAAGAGAACTCTCTGAGAAAACAAACAAATGTCTTAAATGCTCTTGGAGTTGATGATAGTAATAAAATCAGGTTTGCTAATTTTTGGCATAGCACTACAAAAGGGACAAATTCCTTAAAACACCAATGCCATCCAAAAGTGCCATCCAAACGTAAGCTGCTGAACATCGTAGGGTGCTTTTCTTGAGTCTAACATATTCTAGAATAGGTTGATGTATAGGCTCTCTTTTCACTAATTTCTCTTTTGAATTCATTTTCTTAATGAGGGGAAGCAAGTGCTGACCCATATCCTGTCTTACTAAAAAGAGCTACCATTACTGTTTTCATTTCTTCAGGGCTCCTCACAAGAAAATTGACTTATAAATACAGTTGCATGGATGCTGATACATTAGCATGATACAAAGCTCAACAACATATCTTTCTGCAAATATGAATGCATGCTGACTATTTATGGGCAGCTGCTTATGCATTCAAAATAAACAATGATCACGACAGGTGCAAAACTCCCTTTCAATCAGTAATTTGCAACACCTTTGGTGGAAATAGTAGCCAGTTGAGCCTTTGGACTTTTTTTCTTTCGGAAAAAAATTCTTCCTGCAGAGGTCTTCTAGATCAGAAATAGATCTCCTATACCAGGGGTAGGCAACCTTGGCTCTTTTATGACTCGTGGACTTCAACTCCCAGAATTCCTGAGCCAGCCATGCTCACTCAGGAATTCTGGGAGTTGAAGTCCACGAGTCATAAAAGAGCCAAGGTTGCCTACCCCTGTCCTATATGCATTGCATGTCTGAAATCCCCCCCACCCCAATTTTTAATAATATTCTGAGGCTGTGTAGGCCAGTATGAAACATTTACTTTTCTTTCCTGTCAATACTTCATGGTTGATTTGAAAACATATAGTAGTTTGGTTTGCTTTCTTGCTGAAAGAGCCAGCTTATAGTCAACTTCAGTTTCTTCACTGACTGTGGGACATTAGGTACTAGCGTATGTTGATATTTAGTTGAATCTTTCCCCCACCCCCAGCATTTTCTATGGCAATGGCTGTCACACAATACCAAAGCATAATAGAGCCATTTTCATCATCCCTCCCCCCCCCAGTGTATCTTGTGCAATTGTAGCCAAAGCAATTATGGTTTTATCAGTCCAAGGATCTTTGCTTTAAAACATTCCAGACTTATCAAGTTTTCTGTTGCATATTTTGGTTGATGGTTGTTACGATGAAGTCAGAGAAAGTATTTCCTTCACTCATGCAGATCATTGTGGAATCAGCAACATTGCAGTATGGAACTGTAAACAGCTACCCCAATGGCATCTGGAATTATACGGTCATCTGCAGTGATCTATAGATTCTGTGTTGCAGATCTGATCTTGTTCCCTGCAGTTCTCGAAGAGATTTTTCTTGGACTTTCATTTCTTGTCTTGTCTTGTTTTCAAGTATTACATGCAAATTTCCATTTCCCTACAGTGTTTCTCACTTGAAAAAAACTAATTGGAAGTATTTAGATAATACTTTGTTAGAGTAAATTGTTAGAACCCATTGTTGTTGAAAATAAGCAAAACAAGAGAGTTACAGCCAACCAAAACAAGAGAGATTAGGAGGAGAAAAATATGTCCTTCTCTCTGGAATTGTTTGTCACCTATTTCATCCCTTTTAACAACTTACCTTGTAAGAAAAAAAATACAATAGCAAATTTAGCAATGCAATATAACATCACAACATCCATTCTAGAATTTTCATGACAATTGTATATGTATTTAAATATAACGGATGGATCCAATTAAAATATTCAGTTGATAAAACTGTTTCTTTCATTCTATCTTATCCTAGAAGAAAGAAATGTTGAAAGTTATTGTAACTTCAGATGGGAGTTGAAAGTACTCTCATGTTTCAAATGGGCCTCTGAAATCCCTTCTCCTGATTTCTGTATGTTTCTCTCCACAATGTCTAATTTGATCCTATACATTTGCCTATGGGGGGGTTGATCTGTTTGACCTAAGAAGGTGGTAGAAAAAAAGCCACACATATTACAGTGGATGACTTAGGTGCAATTTTTAATATCATCTATTTATTCTATAACTCCTATATTTGCTTTAATTTTGAATGGTTTCTCTTTTTCTTCTCTTTTAGTCAACCACCTGCATCTCCCAGCACACAGGAAGCTATCCAAGGGATGTTATCAATGGCAAATCTCCAGTCTTCAGACTCTTGCCTACAGCCTTCATGGGGCACCAATCAGGCAAAGAATAATTCCATCTCTGCCGCCAATTCCAAAAAATCTGGAAGCAGCAATAGCAAAAATGCAGGCAAACGATTGTTGAAAAAGACTGCAAAAAACAACATTGATATTGAAGATTATGATGAAGACCAGGACCACCTAGATGCCTGTTTTAAAGATTCTGATTATGGTATGAAAATCCTGCTTAAGTTCTCCCCTGGACAATAATTACTGAAAGGCAGTGAAATGTCTGAAGTTAGCTCTTCTGAAGCTGAAAAGGGTAGCAACCTGTTTCTTTGTCAAAGTTCCTGAGGCAGAGAACCAAATGTTTGCCGGTGGTCTGTCCTGCATAGCTGATACGAAGTGAACATTACATATGCTCAGATGCTTTCTCTTTGTGACACAGAAAGGGGAGTTTGCAACAAATTTTTCAGCTGAGAGATTTCAAATTTTCAAAGTAAGACTAGCTAAAACTTAAGTTTGAATGAGTGTTGAGGCTTATGATACATGAGTTGTTTGAAGGAAACTAAATATCAACTCCAAGGTGTAAGACCTGCATATTATCTGATTAACAGTTCCCATGCTTATCTTCTGCCTTAACTTGATAGCAAAATTATAGAGAATTATGTAAGTGGCATTCTAATTCTGTATGGCTTGCTTACTTGGATAGTGTAAAGGTGTTTGACCCAGGACTTTTTATGTTGTATACTGTTTCAACACTGGGTTAAACATTAAAATTATTTTTCCTTATGTTCCTGTGTGTAAGGATAATTTCTGATGCCCCGGCATAAAAACTTACCTTTATGTTGATTAAAGCAGATTCCAAGAACTGGGCATCTGTTAAGTTCAGAATCACCACTTTAGCTTAGCTATGCAAAACAAAATTTGTTTTCCCAAGTTTTTGTTCAGGAAAATTATTGCCCTTATCAACCATATATTCCCAGTTGAGAAATGTGTAGACAGATCCCTCAGAGTTACTCTTCATCATCCTATCAATTTCCAGTCCATTGTGTATCATATTTGACAAATTTTAAAAAGCAGCTTATTTTGCAACATGCCAGTTCAGAGGGGTAAGGGGGGAGAAAGGGGGTAAGGGGGAGAAAAACAGAAAGTTGTGTACTACTTTTAAAATTAACGATTGAGTGATTCAAAGCACTTATTAGAGCTTCATCAAAGTTAGAATAACTTCATTTTTTACTGGAATGATAATAGTAGAAGGAAGGGCGTGAAGGCTCAGTGGTTAAGGACACTGAGCTTGTCAGCTGAAAAGCTGACAGGCTGGGTTCAAGACTGAGCATCGTGCAACAGAGTGAGCTTCTATTACTAGCCCCACTTCCTGTCCACTATCAGTTCGAAAGCATGCAAATGCAAGTAGATAAATAGGTAACACTTTGGTGAGAAGGTAACCAATATGTTCCTCGCCGTATAGTGATGCTGGCCACATGATCACGGAAATGTCTTCAGACAGTGCTGGCTGGCTTGGCTAACAAACAGAGATAAGCACTACCCCATAAAGTCAGAAATGATTGGACAGGGGAAACCTTTACCTTTACCTTTATCAGTAGAAGGAGAATTAGTTCGGTGTAGTGATTAATGCACCAGTCTAGAACATGGGACACTGAATTTTAGCCCCCCTTTAGCTATGAAATACAATGGGATAACTTTGGGCCAGTCAGTCTTAGGAAGAAGGTCATAGCAAGCCACTTCTGAAGATATTGCCAAGAAAACTGCAGAGACTACTAGTTCAGGCAATTATCAGGAGTCAAGACTGACTCAAAGGCAGCAAAAAATAAACTGAAAAAGTGACAAACTTTGAATGTATATAAAAACAGAGATAGACAGACAGTATTATTTAGCTTCTAAGGAAATATATAGCTATTAGAAACATGCACAACATTGCATTAAAATAGCTGTCTTTGGTACAACTCCTTAAAACGATGTAATTTTTCTCTGCTTTCAGCATCATGCACTGAATATATACATATTGAAATTCTCTGAAATTAAATGAAAACGTGACCCTTATACAGATTTGACAAAACATAAACAGATGTTAAAATTACGTTACCTGAAGACATATCACTCAAGTTAAATTAACTTTAAAACTCGGCAAAAGTGTAATGTAGAGACACGCTCTAAATGTGACATCCTGAAAGAAGAGAAGTTTGTTCTGGGGAGATCAACATTCTTGCTAATTATGTATTTATGCTACCACTTAATAGCTTTGCTTTGTTGTAAGATGGTTAGTCCACCAAGATTCCATTAGTGCCACATCTGGTCAGCACATTTTCATTCAGCGGTTAAACTGATGCAATTACTTCCAATGTATATACATCATTGGCCTAACAGAAGAAATGAAAACAAAATCTCCATTTTGGATAGGTTATCTAGTTAACTTGGATTTACTTCAAACTTTAATGCAATTTAGACTAGAAACTGGGAAATATTGAATGGAAAAGAGAAATGTCCCTACAGAGTAAAAATGGAGTATTGTGGTAGAGAAAGCGGCACACACATGCATGTAGGCCTCACTTAGCAACCACAATGGAAACCAGCAATTCTGTCACTAAGTGCCTCAGATGCGAAGTAGAAAAACCACATGACCCGTGACAGACTTGCAAAGTAACTTCCCATTTGGTCATTAAGTGAGTTACCACACTTGTTAAGTGAAATTTCACATGACTTTGACTTGTATTTAAAGTCCACGTTCTCCGTTAACTCTGCTTGTCACAAGCTGGTTGGAAAACACGCAAATGATTAAGGTGGTTGTAAATGGACATTGGTTGACAAGTGCCCAAATGGCAATCACATGACCACGGGGCTCTGTGATGGTCATAAATACAAGGGCTGGTTGCAAAGGTTTTTTTTTTACACTGTTGTAGCTTCAAATAATTCCTAAGCAAGGCAGTCAGTAAGCAAAGACTACCTATAAAACACATACCTACACACACCTACACACACCTACACACCAGTGGTGGGATTCAACTGATTTGCACCGGTTTGGTAGAACCGGTAGCTAATTTTTTGTTGAGTTCGGTGAACTGGCTGGCACCCACTGAAGCCCTAGCCCTTTTTCGCAAGGCCCAGAACGGCCCTCCGGAAGTTCATGGACACTACTTCTGGAAGTCTGTTCTGGGCCTCGGAGGCCCGGAGGAGGCCTCGGAGGTCCAGAATGGCCCACCGGAAGTACGTGGGCACCGCTTCCAGAAGTCCGTTCTGGGCCTCGGCGGCCCAGGCCAAGAATGGACTTCCGGAAGTGGTATCCATGCAGAGAATCAGTTGTTTATGGATTTGAATTCTATCACTGCCACACACACATTAAACTTAATCTTAAACTTAATTTTTTTAGGGACCATTTGAAGTTACAATGGCACTAAAGAAAGTGACTTATGACCAACCTTTGCACTTACCACTGTATCAATGTCCCAATGGTCACTTGATCATGATTGGGTGCTTGGCAATCAGCTCACATTTATGACAGTTGCAGCATCCCAGGGTCCCATGGCCACCATTTACGACCTTTTCATTCAGCTTCTGACAAGCAAAGTCAATGGGGAAGCCAAACTGTCCAGTCCCAATTGTAGTCCTAAACTGAGGAATTTCTCTCTCTCTGTGTGTGTGTGCATAGGTGCATATATCAGGGCAATAGGATATTTTCTCCTTGTAATGGAAAATGGTCCTTTCTGTTTGTTTGTCTTTTTAAGCAAGTGTATTATGGTCTACTTACATATTTGTGACTATGAATGATGGTTTATAGGACACTTTAATGTTTTTAAAATTCAGTAAAAATATTTTTGAAAAAGTTTAAGAACATAAATCACATTGCTCTCTATCTCCTTCCTACTGAACTTTGTCTCATCCCGGGTTATTATCTGAATAGCCTTATTCCACTGTTTTCCTAACTTAGGAGACCAGCCAGCTGCAAAACATAGAAGAGGCAGGAAAAGGCTTCACTCTGCCAGTAGCTATATCTGTGGCTGCTTCAAGTTCATAGCATGGAAAAGCCAAAGTCAGTTATGCAGCCAAATTGTTTTATGGGAATTGAGACATTGGTCCATTTTCTACAAGCATGATAGGGTTGCCCTATTTTTGTAATGCTGTACCAAACCTTATCTTATTTTTTTTTCATGGTTTAGTTTATCCCTCCCTTGAATCAGATGAAGATAATCCAGTGTTCAAATCTCGATCAAAAAAGAGGAAAAGTTCCGATGATGCACCTTACAGCCCCACAGGTAATATTTATGATATTTTAAATGCAAACTCACACAGGATAAACTCATGATAGATTTCAGAGATATGTGTACATGGCATACATTGAACTACAATTAAATACACTTTAATATGGAAAATATCTGGCTCCCGAGTAGCTTGCCCTGACCTGTTAGTATCCAGTTTGCTTTCTTTATTACTTTTTAATATTACAAAAGACAAAGGTAGAGAGGAGAGAACTGCACATCATGATTATTTTAAGGATTAGACTTTGGAGATCAGAACCATAGTATTCTTGAAGAATTTCTACAAAGTTTTCTGGATTTAATTAAGATCTCCTCAGACCAATTTTGTATTTTGTGCACTAATCATACAATGGCACTGCTTTTACATTTTTGGGGGCCAAATATTCCAAAATGCTTTGAAACACTGATGATCAAGATTGCACTAGTTCCTTCTCCAGGGGATGGGGTGGGTGGGTTGAGGGGAGAACTATGGAAATCATGGGAAAGTTTGCTTTAATTACAAGAACTTAATAATGTGGTCATAGTAATATATTTACTTAATCTAGGTTTAACCGTGTATGTGAGTCCAGCCTATATATTTATAGGAATAGCAATAGCACTTAGACTTATATACCCCTTTACAGCTCTCTTTAAGCGGTTTACAGAGTCAGCTTATTGCCCCCAACAATCTGGGTCCTCATTTTACTGACCTTGGAAGGATGGAAGGCTGAGTCAACCTTGAGCCCCATCAGGATCGAACTCCAGACTGTGGACAGCAGGACTCCAGCCTGCAATACAGCATTCTAACTGCTGTGCCACCAGGGCTGAGGCTTTATTTTTTTATATTACAGGGTTTGTATTTGTTTCTCTGCAATGCCTGAAATGTAGTAGTTATGGTCCTGTTATTAGCAATATATGTCGATTGTATATGTGCTCTATTACCTGTTAACTTTATTGTTTAATTTTCCTTCTGCATTTAGCAAGAGTTGGTCCATCAGTGCCACGGCAGGACAGACCGGTCCGAGAAGGTACAAGAGTTGCTTCTATTGAAACTGGACTGGCAGCAGCTGCTGCCAAATTATCTCAGCAGGTGAGCTTTCCAAATAAGGTCCTGCCATCACTACCCCAAAATGTTTCTTTTTGGAAACATTTCATGGATCATTGTTTTCCATGAACAAATTACTAATGAGAAGATTGATCAAAGAATTATTCTGTTCTACAATCCTCAGAATTATATGGAAAGCCAGCCAGTGCTGAGGGTTGTCTCTCTAAATCATTTTGAGAACTGTGCTTGAAATGCCATGTTAATCTTTCAAATGGAAGGCCTTTTTGGAATTGATGTTGATTTCACCTCCTAAAGGTTAATGCAGATACCTGCAGGCAGCCCCTGATCTGCTGCTCCCCTTACTACTACTGCCTCTATTGCCATTTGCCTCTCCTTTTCTCTGCACAGTCCCTCTACTCACTGCTTTTCCAGTGAGGCGTCTCACTGCACACACTTACTCTCCAGTTGGCCACCCTAGAAGTGTCCTTCTGAGTTGTCTTCAGCCCAGTCCAGGTAAACATGCCAACCACATCATAATGCATTGTTCTACATATAGGGCAACAAAGTAGAGCAAAGTAAGCTTCAGATTGCTGCAAACCTTAGTCCCAAAGGTGATTTTTCCGGAAGGCAACTGGACTATCTTGGTTTTTTTTCCTGCTGAATCAGTTTTTGAAGTTGTATCAATTGATCTGCATTAAGGATTTATAGACAGTAAAGGTTGTATCCTTTCAGAAACCAATTCTGCACTTTCTTTTTGGTGATATCATTATTTCACATTACTTCTCAATGAAGTCCATAGCTTACTGGTTTTGGTTTGTTTTTTAAAGTGTAGCAGCTGTCTAGCAAGATATTTGATAATATGCATGACATCTAAAAGCTGTGTTTCATTACTTAAATATTTTGTCAGGTATTTTTCTGTATCACAAAGGAATCACATTTCTAAAAAGTATAAAGCAGTTCTAATGATTAACATGTTTTCAGCAACCTTAAAATATTACAGAGATAACAACACACATAATTCATGGAAAAACGTATACAACAGGCAAATATCAGTGGAACATTTTAGGATCAACATCCATGAATGAAAAATTAAATTATTGACAAATAGTTTGGTGTGGGATTAGAAAATCAGCTCCTCATATATATATTTTTAAATATCTTCATACCTCTTGGTCTGCATTTTTCACAATGCTCATCACTTTTCTTGCATACATTTTTTGAGTAGGTGTCAGGAGCAAAGAATTGGGGCCATATTTTACTTTGAAATTCAAAAGATTTATTGCTTAAGCCTATCCACAAGAATCTAGTCAACTAAAGTTCAATATTAAATTGGTGTCAGGTAAGGCTCAACAGAAGTCATGAGGGGTTGGACTTAGATGGTTTCAGGGAACGTAATGACTCTAGGCCAGGGGTAGGCAACCTTGGCTCTTTTATGACTCGTGGACTTCAACTCCCAGAATTCCTGAGCTAGCCATGCTGGCTCAGGAATTCTGGGAGTTGAAGTCCACGAGTCATAAAAGAACCAAGGTTGCCTACCCCTGCTCTAGGCTAATGATTTGTATAACTCTGACCCTCAGCTCTGCCTGCTCTTCTCCTACATCAGGACACTTTCCTTAATGACTGTTTATCACTTTTGAAAGCTAATGATTGTTATTTCTCTCCCCCCCCTTTCTCTCATCATTTGAAAGGAGGAGCAAAAGGGCAAGAAGAAAAAGAATACCAAAAAGAAATTATCTCCCAACAATGCCAAAAAAATCCCTCAGGAAGGCAGCTCTCCTGAACCTCAGCTGGAGTGCCATAGCAGTAGTTTAGCAGACCACGAGTACACAGCTGGTGCCAGCACTCTTGGGGTGGCCCAAATGAACAGAGGCCCTCAGCCCATGGCCCCGGGAGTTTTCCTTACACAACGGAGAGCCTCATCATCATCACAGAATAATGCAGCTGCCAAAGGTACTGTCCATAGATTTGTCTCAAGAATGGTGTAAGATTTGGTCAGCCAATCAAAGGTGTTTTTTTTTGTGAGGCTCTGCTTATTTATTTATTTGTTTGTTTGTTTGTTTGTTTATTTAAATGTATTGGCTTACAGTAACATACAATTAAAAACGTAAAAAGATATTAAAACCAAGGACATATGGGGAGGGTGGGGGGAGTGGGGGCGTAGGTGGGATCTGTTAATGCTCTTCAAGGGTAGCCCCATGTAGAATGCATTACAATAGGCCAGCCATGAGAAGACCAGGGATTGAACAACTGAGCGTAAGGAATCCTGATCCAGGAAAGGCCGCAACTGGTGCACAACACAAAGATGTACGAAGGGTCCCCTAGCCGCGACTGCCACCTGTTCCTGGAACAGGAATCACGAGTCCAGGAATATTGCCAAGTTGCAGACCAGGTTTTTCTGAGGCAGTGCCACCCCATCCGGAGCCTGGAGCCTGGAGCCCCATGTACTGAAAGCCATTTGGTCTTACTAAGGTTTAGCCTATTCTCCCCCATACAGCCTCCAGGCACCATGAGAGGGCAGCCGCAGCATCACTTGGGTCACCAATAGTGGAAATACAGATTTGGGTATTTTATGTAATGTTTATGTAATCAAGTTGGAAGGAGAGCTCCTGTTACTTTTAACCACTCTTCAGATGTTCTTATTATGGTTGTATGTGATAAACTGTGTGGAGGTCAAAGCTGTGTATATTTCTTCCTCATCTAAAATCATGGTTAGGCAAACTTTGTATTGTGGTGGAGAAATAGGCAAAATAAATGGGATTGTGTCATGTACTTGGGCAAAGGTAGAATTTATATTGGATCTTTTCCTGGCCCCTTTCCCCAACGGAGGTTTGCTTGTTCTAGTGTTTACTTCTAACTTCCATATATCCATCCACATATCCATCCATTCTTCCATCTCAAAATGGAAGAAAATGGCACATTCATTTTCAGCAATTGCAAGTAAGATGGGTCTAAGTAAGATGTGGTCCGGAAGTTCTCAGGTTCCCCATCCTTGCTTACCTCAATATGTTTTTCATTATTATCCTATTTTATTTTATTTTATTTTATTTAACAAGTACTTGAAAGCACAATCAAAGGAAAAAAAATAGAAGAAATTTACAGCAAAATCAAATGGAATAAGAATTTTCAAAGTATCATTGGATTAATGCTGCATATAATGATGTTTCTCTATCAATGAAGCACTTAAAAACCATTGTTAATACGAAATCCATATTCAGTAATTAACGGTGCCAAGCGATATAAGAGTCCTCAGAATAAATAATTAACAGTGAATTTCCGTTTTATCCAATAAATATATTATAAAAGAGTGTAATATTCATTGTAAATATTTATCTTTCGTGAGTATTCTCATTGTTACATATTAATTGTCATACTTAGCTTACGAATCCATTTAATTATACAATCTTTGACATGTTTAATTTTTGAGTCACTTTTCCATAATAATTTACTCAAGTGTTCTGAATTTTGTGTTACAAGCTTTTCAAATGCAGCTAAGTCTCTAAATGTTCCACCTTAGTTTTGCAGTTTGTTTTGAAATGCACTACTTATCTGAAGATATTAAAACCAATAAGGCATTTCTGATCAGTCTAAGAGAGAATCTCAAAAGATTTCACCTTTTTTTAAATTAGGCGCTCACTCAATCAAATTTATATAATTTAAATGTATAAAATTGATTAAAATTTCATCAGTTAATGCTTTCTGTATTTTCTAAAATAAATTCCCAAGTACTCAATTAGGTTAATAATGATGTTAAAACCCTGGTATTTGCTGTAAATGTTACTTTTCCAATTCAGATACCTTCCAAGTAATAATTTGAATCATAATAATACCAATATGTTCTTCACATTTGTCTGAAATTAGTACTTATCTTCAGATAATTTGAGGTTCACCTTCACTAAGGATATCTCCATGCCATGCTGAGTCCTACATTCATGAGGGCAATTCCCTTGCAGACTCAGTGTATCAGGCGCAAATAATCAGGAACACTCATTGAGTTCAAAGCACAGAAGAGTTTATTATTGCTACTTTTAATACAAGAATCTAATCAAAGCTAAATTGGCATTAAATGAGGTTTAACAGAATTCATGGGAGGCTGGACTTAAGTCTCTTGTGGCAACGCAATGACTCCAAACTGATGACACATTTAACTCTGCCTTCTACTTTAGCCTGCTCTTCTCTTACACAATGACAGAGAAAATAAAGAAAGAGGTAGTACCATAGAAATTACAAAGGGAGCTAAGATAATTGTCCTCAGATATTCATTAAATAATTCTTGTAAGAATTTTATCTTTTTGTATTTTGTAACTTTTTTCTAATTGAAAGATTTTTCATTCTTAGAAGTGGCAAAGCAAATTTAATTTAATTTTCCCCCCAGTGGAATTGGGTAAAATATGGATATAGAGAAAAGGATCTCTTAAGGCAGTGGTCCCCAACCTTCATAGCTTGGTGGCCCTGCTGGGAGGGAGGGGAATTGGGCTGCTTGAGTGGTGGGCTGGCACGCGTGCATTCAGCCCTTGCGTGCACATGCAGCTCAACTTGCATGAGCAGTGGGCCAGTGTGCATGTGTGCAGCTTGACTTACATGAGTGGCAGGCCACCGTGCAGACGTGCAAGTGTTTGCCGGCTCACCGCTCATGCAAGTTGAGCTGTGCACTCGCTCCGGCCAGCCACTCAAATAGGCTACAGTTCAGTTGTGGGCTGCGGCCCAGGGATTGGGGACCCCTGTCTTAAGGTCTAACCAAAATCAAAGTACATAAACTTTGGATATAGCTTTCAGGTCATTTAGTTGCTGCCCAACAATTATCATACATATAGTATTTGGCAAATCTCAGTTTCTTGCAGTACTCCCAATAAAGAAATATGCCAAAAAACCATGCAGGTAGTATAAACTAGGAGCATCTGGTTCTTTGGAATCATAAGGATATTTCAGCTGAAAAAAGAGGAACAGATGGCTTCCACAGAGTCTGTGTTGTTTTTCTTTCCTGGTGCTGTAAATATTCCAGACATTTGTATGTTTGGAAAGGTGAACAGATGTGGAACACTTTTGAAGAACTAGATGAATAACAACTGGATTTTTTAGAAATGGGGGTTCTGTTAATACTGGATTCTTTATCCTGGCAGCCTTTGGAAAAGCCCTGGGTTCAACCTCATACAGTAACAGTACCTGAGAAGTCCCAGTTTGAGAAGTCCCAGTACCTGAGAAGTCCCATCTTCCCTGTTTTTTGTTTTTGTTTTGCTTTGACTAGGAATTCTGAGATCTGCTGTTCAAATATATTTGACGGCATTAGTTTGGAGAAGACTTTAGTGTATTTTCAATAGTATGATTACATACATATGGATTTTGACTGACATAAAACATTAATAAGCAGCCTCTGTATTTCTTACTCATCCTGAAAAATCTATGCAAAATAAATCTTTGGCTTTACAAGTCACTGAGAGTTTATTCACAAAACCCACTTGTAGCTGTTCAGATAAAAAATTTGTACTCATTTTTATTTGAAAATAATTGTGTTTATAACCTGAATTGACCATCTAGTATCTTGGCACATATGGGGTGTTTGTTTTATTATGAGAGAGGCATGAATGGACAAAACAATATATAATGGATTAAATTATCCACAGAAACAGTTAGGAAATGGGTCCCAAGATAGATCAAATTGTAACCTTGCCTAATTCAAGAAGCAGCAATGAAGGGAGCAGGCAGAGATGTCATAAAGAGAATACTTTTAAAAACTCGACGATGACATTATTTACTACTTGTTATAAAATCTAAGCACTAATCTGAAAGTACCAGTTTCATAAATCAGTTTCATAAACAAATTTAGGATAAAACTGAATAACTAAGCAGCTTTTTCTCAACAGATGAAGAAAAATGTTGTCTATCCTCCACCTTAGTGTAGAGGACAATACAATAATAGTTCCTTCTGTGGTGCATCATTTCTGATGGATCATTTGTGCATGCAAAAATTAGTTAGAGCTGCAGTAATTTAGTGATGTATGTGCTTCTTATTCCAATGCATAGAATCATGCAGTAATATAGAGAATTTGGGAATTATCAAATTAAAATATTACTTCAATTTTGAATTGATTAGGTAGCTATAAGCAACTATTCTCTTCATCCTCAGCCTTATGGGGTAGGTAGAAATGCTTAAAGCATTTAACTGGGTATTGGTTAAATGCTTTTGTTTTGAAGAGAAATGCAGTTGAATGTTTTATAGATCAATTTTCAGTTGCATTTGTTTCATCCTTCTTGGTCTTCAACTTCTAGTTTCTTTTGGTTGCTGTTGCTATTGTTTTGTGGCTTACTGTGTCTCTTTTCCGTTACTTCCAGGGAAACGTACAAAAAAGGGCATGGCCACAGCTAAACAAAGGCTTGGGAAGATTTTGAAAATTCATCGGAATGGGAAACTTCTCCTTTAAAATCCGGTCATAATTGGGACTATCAGAGCTCAGCATCTCCTGAGCTGTCATGCTAGCTCTTCAACTCTTGAAGGACTCCAGTAGTATTGTGCAACATCTTAGGGACAATACCAGTTAACTTTTTGCCACCACTTTAATAAATTCTTTTTAACTTTCAGCAGTTAAAACCTGTACAGATACTGCTATAAATATTTTTTAATATAGATGTCCTTTCTCAAATTGCTGAGAGTGACTAGTTCGCAAAAAGTTAATACTCCAAGACACTGAGGATCATTCCAGTTTTAGGAAAGTATCCCTTTAACTTGTTTATAAGTGAGGAAAAAGCCGTTGTTTTTAAGAGTGTGCACATTCATTTCAATTATGCTTCTTTTATCAAACGCTGAACCAATTTTAAAGAGGTATCTGGTTAAAAGGCAGAATTTTTAAAAAAAGTTTCTCAAACTGACTTGTAGACAAGGGGGAAAAATTATGCCATGACTATTTTGAGAGAGAATACATGCACGAAACAATATGCATAAAGAAATAATCTAGTTTTCTTTATCTGGCTCATGATAAATATGTTTTATTCAGAAGAGAAGTTAAAATTGCACTTCAGCACTGCTACAACTTGCCCTATAACCAGACATTGAAGAACTATGGATGAATTACTTTATTTTACGTGCAATGCAAGATGATTTTAAAAAAAACATTATGGATTACAAATCCAATTTCATTGAGTAATGATTTGGATGTAGGTAATTAATGAACTGGTGCAGTTCTTTGGAAATCAAAAGGGTTTTTTATTAGCTTTGGTTGGTGTTGGTTTGCATCTCTGTTTATTGATACATTTTTAACACTCCCACTCTTTCTTATATATATTGTTTTAATTTTAGCCCCATGGTATATTTCCCATGCTCAATGACTTTGTTCTCATAATTGGATATCAATGAATGATAGGAATTAAAGATCAGCAAACAGAAAGAAACAAGCCTCCTCTCCCTGCTAAAATCTCACAATTATGTGTAATTGAGTAAAACATTACAAATTAATTAGTACCTCAAAGTCAGAACTGAGAACACTGACTCCTGTCCCTCTACTTATATAACATGGTTTTCAGCCTACAGGGGCTAAAGCAAAATCAAATCGACTATACTATATCTTAGTATGTTGTGTGAACCAGGCCATCATTTTAAACCGTCATTGTTTGCTTTGGTTTCACATGTTGTGTGTATAGAGCCATCGTGCTTTTGTAAACCATAGTTAATGGATTAATGTGTTTACATCCAGTCTGAATTTGATGATTTTTTTCTCTTTCTTTCTCTCACCTGTTCTAGCTAAAATTTGTTTACATGACCATGGAAACTAGAAGTATTTCTTCCCCTGTGCCCGTATATTTTTTATTCAGCACTGCTGTTTTGAAATTATATCCCCATCAATTTAATTTCATGGTAGCATGGAATCAGCCATTAATTTGATGATAGCATTGTAGCTTGTGCTTGGGTGCTCACAATGCAATAATAACATGTGAAATTGGAGAATATGTAGGAAAAGAGATGCCAGTTTCATCCCAAGATGACAAAGTGTCAGTTTTCTTTATGCAACTTGAGTGGGTGGCAGGCACATCACCATCATCCTATAAAATGGCATCCTTAGTCAAATATCTCTTTCCTTATTTTTTGGAAGGGACTTTTAATCTCCCTCTCGCAGTTCACACCTAAGTTCATGATTGATGATTTACCTCATAAATCACTTCTGTTATCCTGAGATGAAAACACATGAAGACAATGGTTCTTTTTTCACCTTCAGTTTCCTGAATCATGGATTAATCTCTGGATCATGTAAACAAACCAAGCAAAGAAGCTCTTGTCCTGGGACCCCAAGCACTTATTTTCTGATCTATAACCAAACCCTTTCCTTGAGCTGCATATCAGGAGAAAAAAATTGTTCCAAATGAAATTATTTTTTTCAGAAAGGAATACACATAAACATTTTAGAGCTTATGAATCCATTTAGTAATACAATAGATCAGCTGTTTATATAAACCTCAGTTGCAAGCCCTGTAATGAGGTAGAAAGAATGTGCAGCCCTATCAGAGAGGTATTCTGACATTCATATCCAAGCACTTCCTTTCAGATATGCTTGTCTGAAGGAACAAGGGCTGTGCTCACCTAAGAGTCAGGCCAGATGAGAGCCAAGCTTATCGACAGTTTAACTGGATACTTATTGCTTCTGAACTCTCTTAGTGTTTGGTGTAGAATGCATTATATTTTACATTAAACTAGCTTGTCTGCATATAAACACTTAGAGCACAATCCTATGCATGTTTACTCAGATATCAAACCTGTTGTGTTCCATGGAACTTACTCTCACGTATAGAGTACTATGTACAGGATTGTAGCCTTAAGGCGTTACATTTGTTTCTCAGGCAATTCCAGATTTTCATTTATAGATACCTGTCTGAAAGCATATTTTTTCATAGAATCTAGCCTGTAAATAGCTTTTTAAAGTACCTTCTTTTTTATAAGATCAAAGTATCTTTAGACATTTCTTTCTATAGAATAGTTCATTAACCTTTATACAAATTTTTTGCTGAGTATTTTGCTGAGTATATTTTAGGTTCTTGACTCTGAAAGAGATACTCTGTTTTTGTCCTCGATTTAATTACTTTTTCTCCCTTTTTTAATTTTGGCATTGCCTGAAAAACAAGTAAAACTTTGTGCAGCCTTATACAGAATCAAATAATAGTACAAAATTATCTATTTAAGATACAATATGAAGAAGAATCTTCGACTTTATAATACCAGCTCCTTGTCTCAATTCTTGTATTATGAGGGGATACAATTATTTTATTAGCACCTTGTGAAGTGTTTCTGTGTTTTGTGATGATGTAATTTATTAATGTTTGTAGCTTTTTATATTTGTACATTTCTTATGAGCTTTGTTTATATACACATTACCTGGATGTGATGTCCATGAGGAAAAAAATAAAACAGCTATAGAAAACAACTGAGGCCTTATTAACTGACGTTTCTAGTTATGGTGAGGGACTGGGTCTGAATTCTCGGCGTCAAAAAATGTTAGTTGAATAGGGCCCCAGAGTTAAGCAAGTTTTTTAAAGCTTCCCTAGTATACTGTTATTGTCAAGCATTTATATAATATAACGCAGACATCATGCTGGTTTTATTATTATTATTATGTTTATGTTTATGATTATTATTTTCACAACATGTACATTTCTAACAAAGTTTATTGTGGCTATCTATTACAGTGTTTTATTTACCAATTCATATCAAATGCTCTTGTATCAAGTCCATGAAATCTAAGTAAACTTAGATCAAAATTTTAAAAGTAAAATATTTCAGGTTTTGTATAGAATTCGTGTTGGTGTGTTTATTTATGTACTACATTTAAGTTGTTCTCCACCAGTGACTGAAGAGCATTCCATGCTTTGTTCCTTTCAGAGATGGTTTCTTACCAAAGTATGCCAGTTCTTAAAGGCACATCTTCAGCTTCAAGTCAATATGGCCCAATCAGTTGAGTTGAGTATCAGAATCCTAATAAGATGAATGGTAGTTCTTGGTCTAAGGAAATGAAAGTTTGCCTGTCTTAGACAACTTCAATAAAGTAATATATATACCAGTTTCTCAATTCATATATTTTAAAACCAATTTCTCTTCCTGGGCAAGGATAATCATAGTGACTTTTAGTTTTTATTGGTTGTGTATTATTTAGCCAATGATCTATTCACTGTAATCTCACACTGCAAGCACTGTTTGTGCTCATGTTGGGTTGCCCTTATGCTTACCCAGAATAGTGCCTAGCTGCTGCCATTTTACTCTGTTCCAATAGTAAGGAATACATGTAGCTCAGAGTTGAACTGTTGGGGATCTTGGTGTTCTCTGAGCTTCATTGCTTTCTGGCTTTCATTACCTGGCTAGGTAACTTCATCAATGCAAGGGAGAGTAAGTTTGCTGGCTGTTTATACAGTATATAGCTTGCCCAGCCAACTTCAATTGGGAAAAGGTTGAAATTCCAGACCAATGTTTCTGAACCTTTGCAACTTTAAGAGGTATGGATGTCAACTCCCAGAATTCTCCAGCCAGCATGCTGAGGAAAAATACTGGGGAATTCCTGGAAACTTGACATTCAGACAGATTGACCATCAACAGACGCATAGAGGTAAAGCCCATCAATGTACCATGTAAGAAAATATGCAATCAGAAGTCAAGGAAGGACAGCCCAGAGCACATTTTCCTTAGCAGCCAATATCCAGATAAGCAGGGAATAGCACCAGATAAACAGTCAAAGAAGAAACAATATTAGCTGCTATTGCAAAGAAACAATACCGTAATGTAGGTACCATCAAGGAAGAAACTACACCCCAACCCATACTGGTAGGGCAACCTTTATATTAACAGCCAGAAAACTCCAATATGGAGTAGCAGACATCTCACTATCACATTATTTAGGGATCACTAGATGCATGTCAGCCTGTAAAGTGTTGTGTGTTTAAACTGTATGGTAACAACTGAAAAGAATTCCTATTAACTCTGATCTAGATATCTGTATATACTATATGTACTTTTACTTAAATTGTAAGAGTAAACAGCAACACAAAAAAATGACATTTAATTATGCATTTAAGTGCTGACACCTTTATAGCTCCCATGAGTAGAAGGAACCATGGAATCAGCCTGAGTACTTCCTTGCTGTTGGCAATATCAAGGCGAAATTGCTCTTTCCGTTCTTGAAGACATGTAAAACAGGGCTGGGAATTTATTTACTATACAGCTTTTATATGGCTGCCCGGCTTGTGACCAATGTGACTATAAACACTATACAAAAAAATAATAATCAGTAAACAAAGATATTAAAACATAGCAACTAAAAGCCAATATAAATAATTAATTGGGAATTCATATTTATTGCATTCTTCTAACCAACCTGACCCAGATGTTCCAGGAAAGAGCCAGGTTTCCACTGCCTTTCTAAAGGCCTGGAGGGTTAAGGTTGGAAGGAGCCAGGGAGCAAGAGTTGCAATAGAAAAGGTCTTTTGGTTGCAAAAGATGACATTTCGAAGTGGGGAGCCAGAGAAGGCTCACCCTATTCGGTATCATTGGGAGAAGGCAGTCCTGCAAATGGGCTGGCAGTATGCAATGTGGGCTATAGGTGATAGCCATCATCTTAAATTGGATCCAGAGACCTGTAGAAAGCTAGTACAGTTTGCAGGTAGTGGTGTTTTATCTGGGTATTGAGCAATGCCAATAATTACATGTGTCACAGTGTTCTGGACATTGTAATTCTAATTGTAGCTTCAAGGCACCCCCAGGCAACGTGTATTGCAAGAATCAACAGGATGACTGAGATGTCCACAAATGGGGCCTCTTGATCTAGGAACAAGCACAATGGTGCACATGAAGGTTGTGCAAATTTGGTAAGGAAAACACTGCAGGTGCTTAATGAGGATGGGAACTGGCATAAATACTGTATCTATTGGGAGGCAAATGAGAAACATCATCATCATCATCATCATAATAGAGTTGGAAGGGATCTTGGAGATTTTCTAGTGCAACCCTATATCCGTGGTGGTGAACCTATAGCACGCGTGCCACAGGTGCCACAGGCAGCCCTCTCTGGGGGCACGGGCACCGTCACCCCAGTCCTAGGCCTTCAGCTGGGTTTTATAAAAAAAATTCGCTTTAGGCCTCCACCGCCATGTGCAGAAAAAAAAAAAGTTTCAATCAATCAATCAATTTCAACTTTTTGCAGGGAAAAAAAAGATCTCGCAAAGTTGGAATTGATTGATTGAACTTTTTAATCCCACCCAGTCTACCGTTACCACCGAAGCCACGCCCACCCAATTGGCCACGCCCACCCGGCACCCGATGATACATAAGTGGATTTTGGGTTGCACTTTGGGCACTTGGTCTCTAAAAGGTTCGCCATCACTGCCCTATATCATTTCAGACAAATGGCTGTCCAGTCTCTTCTTAAAAACTTTCAGTGTTGGAACATTCACAACTTCTGGAGGCAAGTTGTTCCACTGATTAATTGTTCTGCCAGGAAATTTCTCCTTAGTTCTAGGTTGCTTCTCTCCTTGCTTAGTTTCCATCCGTTGCTTCTTGTCCTGCCTTCAGGCGCTTTGGAGAATAGCTTGACTCCATCTTCTTTGTGGCAGCCCCTGAGATATTGGAACACTGCTATCATGTCCCCCCTCGTCCTTCTCTTCATTAAACTAGACATACCTAATTCCAGCAACCATTCCTTATATGTTTTAGCCTCCAGTCCCCCGATCATCTTTGTTGCTCTTATCTGCACTCTTTGTAGAATTTCAATATCTTTTTTACATCGTGGTGACCAAAACTGGATGCAGTATTCCAAGTGTGGCCTTACCAAGGCATTGTAAAGTGGTATTAACACTTCACGTGATCTTGATTCTATCCCTCTGTTAATGCAGCCTAACACTGTGTTGGCTTTTTTGGCAGCTGCAGCACACTGCTGGCTCATATTTAAGTGATGATCCACTAGGACTCCGAGATCCGTCTCACAATTGCTGCTATTGAGCAAGGTACCACCTATACTATAGCTGTACATTTGGTTTTTCTTGCCTAAATGTAGAACGTTACTTTTTTCACCATTGAATTTCACTGAACCTTCCCCTTCTGCCCATAAAAATGTACAGGTAGTTTTTTTTACTTAAAACAGTTTGTTTAGCAACCGTTCAAAGTTACAATATCACTGAAAAAAAGTGACATGACCATTTTTCATACTTACATGGTCCCCTGATCAAAATTCAGACATTTGGCAACGGACTCATTTAAATCCCCTTTTGCAATCTTCTGACAAGCACAGTCAGTGGGGAAGCCAGATTCACTTAACGTCTATGTTACTAACTTAACTGTGATGATTCACTTAACAACCGTGGCAAGAAAGCTCATAAAATGGGGCAAAATTCGTTTAACAGATATTTCACTTAGCAACAGAAATTTTGGGCTCAATTGGGGTCGTAACCCGAGGACTATCTGTTCTATGGAATCAAGTTACACAATGTTACCAAACATTGTATGTCTTGAATGGGCAAGCAATATATAATTTGCGGTATGCCATTATTACAACACATATATTGATATCCTGTGATTAAAAAAAAGTGGCATTCTGGTTTGCAATACGGCATCAGTGTGAATACCCTGAAGTTGGATATTCCTGAATCAGTGAACCTTTATTATGGTCACAGATCAGTAAATAAAAGCATTAGAACATAACAATAGTAAAAATAAAAATAAAAGACAGACATAAAAATTTATTGCGATTGGTGGTGGATTAACAGTGGGTAGTTAAAATTTGCCTAATTTCACATACAGCATAGTAGAATTCGACCACATTCAGAGGAACTGCTTCATACTGATCTGATAACAGTAGCTGCACGTAAGCGTTTCCTAAATATTTCTCTGGGATAGGCGTCTATATCTTTAGTCTTACTCTATTATCAGTATTTACCTAAAGTATCACTAAATGAAAATATAAAGGACAATATAAAAGTAGCAGAGCTGTAAAAGCAAAACATGGGAGTTACAATAAAGAAGAATATTTGTAGCCCAGGGTTGCCATAAGCGATCCTTGGTGCTTTCTAGGCTTGTTTCTTTACCCAAATCAGTGCTAGTAAGGAGCGTAGTTTACTGTAAGTTTATATTCTAGTGGCTTGCCTGTCAGTGTTGGTGGGGGTGGTCTTAGAGATTCTTTGGTTGGGCTGTTTGCTGTTGGCTTCTTTGGCAGTTTTTTGAGTGGGTTATTAGTTACTTGATTGCTGGTCTGATGTTAACCTTGGTTACCATCCTATTCCTACTCCTGGTAGCACCTTTTCCATCTAACAGGTTTTATTAAAAGGCATCAGCTTTCAAGAGATGCAGGTCATTTCATCACCTCCAGAAGTTGTGGGTGCTCCAACACTGGAGGTTTGAAAGAAAAGATTAGACCGTCATTTGTCTGAAATGGTATAGGGTTTCCTGCCTGAGCAGGGGGTTGGACTAGAAGACCTCCAAGGTGCCTCCCAATTCTGTTATTCTCTTCTGATCTGTACTGTTAAAATGTATTATGCATTTTGTTGCCACCAGAGACTAACACCGCTTTCATCCTACAATGTGCTCAATAGCAGAGCACAGCTGTAGACCTAAGAGCCTGTTAGGATGCATATTCAGAAAACCAAGGATTTAGTCAGAAGCATGTGGGACATGTGGGAAAGATAGGAAAGAATATGTTGCAAAATTGGAAGAATATTTTTCTTGGACATTGAATTTTTTTTTTTGAACTTTCTGTAACAGCTGAGTACCATAGCTGAGCACAAGAACTTGCACAAAGTTGAGATCCATTGAAACTAATGGGGATTGTTCTAATTTTACATGTACAGGTTATCTATCTAATCATCCGTATCCTGATTTTTTTTTTCAATTCTGAAAGCAGTGACTTAGAAAATACAAAATTATGTGATAATCTATCTTAAATCCTTCCTCCCCCGATTTTTAATTTCTGATAACAATTAGTCTGGAAAATAGACACTTTTTAAATTCATTGTCTGTGTACCAACCAGAAGAGACTTTTTAAAAACTTAAATGTTTACTATCCACAAGATGGCGCTCTGCTTCTGCATCAGAGATACCATACCCTATATAGCTATTTTTCATAAACAAAAATGAGAGCAACGAGAGCCAAACCTGTCCAATATTCAATATTATTCCAGTAGTAGGTATTCTCGAACAAATGCCCATTTGCAATGGTTGATTGGGTCAGAGAAGTTATGCCTATATTGACCTTGTACAGTACAGGACCTCTCAGTCCAATGCACAAAAATTCATTTTGTATTACAGTCTCCTCCAAGGATTGTGAGGGATCCCATGAGTACCCTCAAAATAATGCCTAACAGCTTCCAATATAGGCTGAAGGCCACTTATATGAGCATCTTGAATAATGCTTTCCCCACATCTGGAATGTTGTTCAATACATTCGCCTTCATTACCTTGATCAGGCACAGATTTATAACACCTATTGCCTATTAGCTGAAAAGGAGGTAAAACTGGGTGGCATTTCCATATATATATATATATGCCATTTTGTAAAGCAAATAAGTAAAAATGATCACCGGGATGAAAATCTTAAAACAAAGATTGTTTAATTTACAAAGCTGAGCTTTCGTCGGCCACACTGCCGACATCATCAGAGCATATAACGTAGGGAGTCCGTTCTTATATGGCTGGCTGTCTCTGCGCCCGGGCTCTCGACCAAGTCATCGGTCCGCTCATCAGCGCCGGGCGCACCGTTCTTAAAGGGGCCGTTTCCACAGGTATCCTCTCTCCTCCAGTTGCTGTTGTTGTTAGGGTATGTGTGCTAGCGTTAGGGGGTCGGGTGTCAGATCGCTCCTGCTCCTCCCGTTTCGTGACAGGGGATCGGCTATCAACCCGTTCTTGTTTATCCCCCCCCCCCATCCCCATGGCGCTGATGAGCGGACCGATGACTAGGTCGAGAGCCCGGGCACAGAGACAGCCAGCCATATAAGAACGGACTCCCAAATCTTACGTTATATTCTCTGATGATGTCGGCAGTGTGGCCGACGAAAGCTCAGCTTTGTAAATTAAACAATCTTTGTTTTAAGATTTTCATCCCGGTGATCGTTTTTACTTATTTGCTTTACGACATTTGTTTACCCAGGATTCGGATTTTTAGTATAATTAAGAATATATGCCATTCCATATACAGGTCATTGTTTGTCATCTTACTATTCTATGATTCCAGAAACAAACATGTGCATATACAGATGAATATAACTGCTTGCATTTTACTACTGATTTCCAGATTATAGACTGTTCTGGGAATATAAGTGGAAGATTGCATATCTAAATAAATAAGTACTTTTCTTCCCTAATGTGCTAACTTTCTAGATGCAAGGAATTATTTTAATTAAATATTGTGATTACTGTGCGAGTTCATCAATATAGGTGGTCTTTGTTTAACAACTATTTGTTCAGCAAATGTATAAACTTACAACAGTGTTGAACAAGTGGTAGCTATGATTGGTCTTCAGAGTTCCATCATCCCCCCACTGTCACGTGATCATGATTTCTGACATTCCCTGCTGGCTTCTCACAAGCAAAATCAAGGGGGAATCTGGTAAGAAGTCAGAAGTCATGATCCTCACTTAACGACTTGTGTATTTATCACTTAACAACTGCAATTGGGACCTCAGGAACTGCCACTGCTAAGCAGTGCAGTCTTATGATGTCATGTTTTACAACCATGTCATTTGGCAATGAAATTCCAGTCCCAATTGCCATCCAAAACCAAGGACTGGAGTATTATGGAGTGTGCTTTGTCTGAATACAAAAAAAAAATATTCCTCTTTTCCTTACCCTGCCCTCCCCCAGTCTGCTCATTTATATACACCTTCAAAACTTTTCCCATATTTTCCATTGTCTAAACACATAAACACTTTTTAATGTTCCTCATTGGACTTGCTTTCTAAACTCCTCCACATTCTGGTCTCCTTCCTTTAAAACATGCCAGTTTCTCAGTGTCCTTTAGGGATAATCTAAGCTCTTGGAGCCCATCCCTTCATCATTAGTCTCAGCAGATCTTGACAAAACAACTTGCATCTGCAAGCTTGTTTAAAAGTTCTAAAAGGGGATTAGCTAATCTACCAGATTGGTCTGCTGGAAAGCATCCTTTATATTAAAGGAACATTCATAAACATCCTTAGCAGATACTTGCCTTATTTTCCTTTTGATTTTCCTAAAGGAGGAAAAGCAATGTCATGGAAGAGCATGTAGAAATGGAATGACCCCAATCACCGAATCAGCTTGGTCTAACTTTCAAGAAATACTACCTCTATGATCTTGTCCCTTAATTTCTTTTTAGTTAGCAGTTCTTCTTGGTGAGTTAATTGTGAAGAAAAATCTGGTATCAATATGCTGGTTCTTCTCCATTTCCTGGACTGTCAGCTTCAAACCTCCAAGTAGACAAGACTGTGAAAGTAAGTAAATCCCAGCTGCCACTTGCCAAAGTAGGGAACAAGCTGGCCAAAGAAGCTACATGCAGAAAAGATTTTATTCTCTCTTTTCACCTCCATTGGCACAAACTGCAACAAGTGTGAGAATGCATCATTAGCTTGTCAAGAATATGTAAATTATTCCAAGCAGACAAACTTTAAATCAAAATTTTTAATAGCTTCTATTTGCATTTCGAATGGACACTGGGTAACTCCTGATCCCGATGAGTTCATGTAGACAAAAAGGGATGCCTGCCTTTTTATTTTATTTTATTTTATTTTATTTTATTTTATTTATTTTATTTTATTTTATTTTATTTTATTTTATTTTATTTTATTTTATTTTATTTTATTTTATTTTTTTTATTTTATTTATTTTATTTTATTTTATTTTATTTTATTTATTTTTTTATTTTATTTTATTTTATTTTATTTTATTTTATTTTATTTTATTTTATTTTATTTTATTTTATTTTATTTATTTTATTTTATTTTATTTTATTTTATTTTATTTTATTTTATTTTTTATTTTATTTTATATTTATTTTATTTATTTATTTTATTTTATTTTATTTTATTTATTTTATTTTATTTTATTTTATTTTATTTTTATTTTATTTATTTTATTTTATTTTATTTTATTTTATTTTATTTTATTTTATTTTATTTTATTTTATTTTATTTTATTTTATTTTATTTTATTTTATTTTATTTTATTTTATTTTATTTTAATTTTATTTTTTTAAAACATTTATGTAGCTGCCCGTCTTATATTGAACTTTGGGCAGCTTCTGAACACAAGTAGAACAATATCAATAATAAAACAGCATAATGAATAGAAATTAAGACCATAAACATTAAAAACTTGGCATCAAAGTTCAACTTCTGACATACAGTCCCTCATGAAATCTCATTCACCTCAACCCATCCCGGCACTTGGGGATGTTAACAGTTTGGCAAGACAGAGAGAAGCAAGAAATAAATGTATTTCCCTGTTCTCACCAATTTTTGAAATTGTTTTCTGACCAACATGCCCTATGCTGTTTTGATGGATTCAAAGGCAACACAACCTTTTGTGTATTTCTTTGATACTCAGCCTCTAGGTGGATTGATGTACTTGCCTTAGAAGATTTTGATGGCAGAAATTAGAGGCAAAACAATGAAAGATCCCCATTTTAATGTTATATTTACTGTTTTAATGTTTTATACTACTGCTTTTATTATATTGTAAGCTGAACTGAGTCACGTGACAGAAAGATATGTGGCATACATATTTAGTTATCAATAAATAAGAACCACATTATTGTGGACAATGACCTTTGCTACTTTTTCTATATTGCAAGTGTGTTAGGGGAAGGAGAAATTATCATTATGGTTTGTGAAGACAGAACAAGATAGATGTTTCACAAGGACTGAGAGTTGTACAACTGCTTTAAAAACACTGTCTGGCTTTGTACCTGTGTGCTTATGCATAGCCTCATCACTTTAGTGGAATTTCAAGGAAAAGTCTTATTTTTACTAAAAGAAAAACCCAATACAACATTAAAAACAATCAGGCAGGAAGTCTTCACATTTTGGTAGAGATCAGACATCATATTCACACCCACTTGTTTAACAGATACCCTGAAACTGAATGACACCTTAAACAGGATAGAATTTTCCTCAGAACCGTCGGTTTCAAAACTGCAAAGCTGCAGGAATTAGGACAAGGATGAAAGGACAGACCGGATTCTTCCTAAATCTATTGGCAGTGAAAAGCCTTAAGCTATCTATTGGCCCTGACCATGGGCAATTTAGCCAGGAAGATAGGAGAAAGCAGCAGAGTTATGCACAGGAATGTAAAGAAAAATTCAGATTCCGGCCATGATTACATTAACACTTTTTAATTTATTTATCAATTCTGTATACTGGCCATCACATTTGGGTGCCTCTTTTTAAAAAGAGCCACTTCTATTTTGAGGTGGTTAATGTCATCTCTTGATTAGAGTCACCTTTTTGCCTTTTTCCTTTCAGAAATATTTCTCCGTTAGATTTCTATTTCACCTTCCACCATACCCCCAGCTCAAGGAGTTGTTAATAGTTCTCCTTGCTAGATAGCCTGGGTCAGGGACAGTATCTGGTCCCAAATCACCTGGGAGCTTCCAGAGGCAATATGGCCTTGAATCTGAATCTTCTGGTCCTAATTTAACATCTCAACCACTAGTATCCTTGTGTCAAAAAGTGTATCCTAAATCTCAAGTTTAGGTAGAACTCTTAAAAACTTGAATTGCATGGGGAACATGCCAGAAAGTCTCAGAACATAGCAACGGTCAGGGATAGGCTCATGACTTGTGTGTTGGCCAAACCAGGCAATTCAAAATGAAGGCTTAGTCCCTTGGCGCAACTAGATGGGACGGCTCTGTTTGAACCCTGCCTGTCAGCACGCCAGGCGTGAAGCTGAGGGCTGTCAGTGTGCCATCTTGTTCATTAAACGAGGGCTCTCCGTTCTCTTGCAGTGTGATTAAAGCAAATAAACCAAAGCTCTTGATTGTGTGTGTATATATATTGAGCATGGGTAAAAGAAGGAATATGGATGTAAACAAAAATACTTGAAGTCAGGCTGTGTATATTACAAAGATCCTGACCATTTGTTAGACAGTGACTTGCTTGGCATCTATTCCTGAGGGCCTTGCTTTTCTTAGTGTGAGGAAGATTGACTCCCTGGGTTTAATAAAGCTCATAGGGCTGCCATTGTTGAGCCTATAAAGAGCCAACTGAGTATGCAATTTGCTTTCCAAGGTCTTCAGCTGGTTTTATTGTAACTGACAGGTCAGGCAGCACTTTGAGGTAGAAACCCCACACATGTTTGGCACACATTTTCTACCGGAGGTTCTTCCAAGTGATGACAGACAGGCCTAAATAGCTTCATGCCCATATACATCCCATTTCCTCTGTTAGACCCTCACCCCAAAAGTGCTGGGATGGGTAAATTAACAATTGCCTCAGGGAAATCTCATTGTTTAGCTTGCCCTATCTGGGTGGCAAAAGCTCATCTGGAGGAAAATGAAATGAAATAATAAATAAATAAGTGAAGCCTTGCTGCATGTGATTTGATAGCTCACTGTATCCTTCATTCTGAAGGCCCAAGTGCTGTCAAGGGTAGCAATTTGTTTCTTTTGATCTTCCCCTAATCATTAGTTGTAATGTTGTATAATATTTGGACTCCCAGACAAAGTAGTTCATTATTATTTTGTACAAAACGACATGCATTTACTTGATATCTCAACTGTCTTTCAAGAAACTCAGGGCAGCATACAAATACTCACCACATCTTGTTTCTACAATGACTTTGTGAAGCAGGTTAGGTTGAGAACAACGATTCAACCCCCATTGCCTCATGAAGATCCTGCCAAGTAGAATATCATCTTGCTCTCCCCTGCCTAAAACCACCCAAAGAGATATACAGTTAAGAACTAACACTACTGCTAGTAAAAATAGCAACAGATACAAATGCACATCTCTGTTTAAGTCCTTAATGATTACTATGCCTAGATGGCATTCAGCATACTTACAAAACTACAAACCAATTTCAAATTTACTTTGGCCAAGGGTAACAAAGGATTTTATCAGTGGCTTTATAATTATTGAAATAATAATCTTAAACATTTCTCATTAACAGCTCATGATGTCAATCTTAAGCGAAGCAATTATATTGCTTTTTTAGGCAGTATCTCTCCCTTTCACTAGCTCAACATATATGTATCTGCTTTCTTAGTTCTTTCCTCAATTCTTAAAAAAAAACTAGTATCTACAATTTTTTTTAAAAAAAAGTTTTCGTTTTGAATTCAGTTAGCAGAATATTTTGCATGGGTAAATTTGTGATTAAATATTTAAAACAATATTTTTTTATTTGTTATTTATTAATCACATTTATATAGCTGCCCATATGGGTGGTGTGCAACAATTTCATGATTTAGATTCTGAGTCTTTACTCATACTGAATTATGATGACCACCAATGTTTAAGGTTAAAGGGTAAAATACCTTTAACAATATCATAAAGCCCACCTGGATCAATTCTGCAACATAATATCTCTGCCATCTCATTTTTCTTGCATAATAATGGATATACTAGAACCGACAAATTAAAGATAAACATTAATTACTAAATAGATAGTGTTTCCTGGAGAGCCTTAATTGGTTACCCGTCAAAGCAGATCAGTCTAAAGTGTCTCCTTCAAAGGTGTCCTTATCTTTTGTTGTCTGCAGTTTCAACTATGTTTTCAACACCCGCATTACAAATGTCCATTACAAGCTTTTGGTCAAGTAAATTACACAATGACACGGCTGGTTAAAGTAGGCAAGCTGCTTTGTCTGTTAAAGGAATGACAGGTGTTTGTATAATTCTTTCATCTAAAACCTTTCAGTCTTTCTGGGATACATTTATCTCGCTAAAAGAAAAGGTGACCGTAGGGAGTCTCCTTTGTGACAATCATTTGATTAACCTCCTCCCCTTCCTAGCCTATTAATAGGAATCAGCTTTTTTAATGGACAGGTTCATTGTTCAGCAAAATTCAGCTTTCAAGCCCACCAAATATTTGAAGGATACAAGAATTTATGTAAGAATATGTAGCTATTTCAAGAATTTATGCTAATAGACAGGCCTTGTTCATTTTATTTGCTAGAACTACAAGGTAGGGAACAAATGAAGACCCCCATAGTAAATCCAGCCCTTGATGTTTCAGTGGCATTTATTTGTGGCATGTTTTTCTCTCTTGTTGTGATTTTCCTCCATCGTTCTAAGCTTCAACTCAGTGTAACACATCCCCCCAATTCCAGTTAATCTTTGTTTGCACTGGAGAGGCCTTACATGGACATCCAACGGGATTTAGGTTAGCTGGATTTAAACCATTCAAGGTCTGCAATTTAGTCAAATACAAAGATTCAGTTAAATGTAATAATCACACATTTTTTTCTAGTTTGACCTGCTTTTTTGCTGTAGTGTTGCCTTTGATCAGCAGGAGACAGCATAAAACTCAACTGAAATATACCCAACTGTCTTCTTCCAGGACTTTCCCACATAGTGAAAGCTTTAAAAACTGCACACTTCCATGTTTGACATAGATTAAATTTTGTCCTCTTCAGACAACAGAACAGAACTTAATTCTGCAATTTTAGAAAAAATAGGAGGTAAAAGAAGCAGGAGCTACCTGTATATAGGTGTGGCTGCCCTTCAGCCACTCAGCATTTATCTGATGTTGTCCTAGAAGTGATATACTTAGGGTAGGAATACCAACCAATCCTAAACTAGCTGTGCTGGTCCTCATCTTACCCACCTTCCAGCCATCATAGACAAAGTCAAAGGAAGCTGGTTTTAAAATATGGAGAACATAAAAAAAATATTGTTTTATTCCCGTTCTGTTGTTTCACTAAGAATCTCAGGAGAATAGCATCTATTCAAAAATTGTGCCAAGGTTCATGCTTGGTAAAGTTGGCCAAGAAATATACCCAAGAGAAAGGCTCATAGGTAAAATGTTAGAAATGAGGTTTCTTCATTTTCAACCTTTTGCTGGCTATATCACAGCTCACTGTGTGAAATAGCTGAAGACTGTATTTTAAAATCAGTGAGCTGAAATAATGTGATAGCACATGTTCCTTTAAAGAATTCACCAGGCTAAAAGGGCAGCATATGTCAGATAGGAGGGCACCATTGTCCAGCTTTCTACAGAGCAACGGAAGGAGACCTTATCTGCTACTAGCAAACATGTCACCAAGCATCTTATCACTGGAGGGACTAAAGTGAATGCTTTCCAAGTTATAGCAGGCACTCTACAGGATATTTCACAGAGTACAAATCAATCAGTTTATTGACTATCATTTGACTAATATGGCAATTAGGAAGTAGGGGTTGCCATATATGTTTATTTCTGTGTGGTTCTAAACTAGGTAAAGATGGAGAAGTCCTTCTAAACTTGGTATTTTTTGGAAACAATGCAACTTAAATATGACACAGCACTTATTTTGTTTCAACAAAGTTCAATTAAAATTAATCTACATGATGCTGGGAATCTGTGACCCTATTTCTCATATATTTTATTTTTTTAAAAGAAAAAAATATGGAATCATCTTTTTAATGGACAGGTTCATTGTTCAGCAAAATTCAGTTTAGTGTAGTGCCAGTTTGGTCTAGTGGTTAAGGCACCAAGCTAGAATGCCGGAAACCATGAGTTCTAGTCCTGTCTTAGCTGTGAAGGCCAGCTAGGTGACTTTGGGCATGTCACTCTCTCTCAGCCAAACTCGCCTCACAGGGCTGTTGTTATAAGGAGAATAGGAGGAGAAAGGTGTGTGGAATACGTTTGCCACCTTGAGTTATTTGTAAAACTAATAAAGGCAGGATGCAAATTAAATATATAAAATTGAAAAAAAGACACATGACTCAATATGATATATCAAATGAAGCTGAGGATTTGATTCAAAGGTGTGATTCAGTCCAACTGTCCTCTGTCTCAAGTTTAATGGTTTCTACTTAGAAACTCCTAAAACCCAGCATTCTTCTCAAGGGGAATAATAAGTGGTAGGCAGTCACTGAGCCGTCCCAGGCCATGCCACAGAATGTCAGGGGGTTGATTGCTGAAAACTGGTGCAATTTTCAGCTTTCATTTTAAAATCACATACTAAAAAAACTCAAAAAAATATCATGGAAAATATGAAATACTGAGATCAAATATTAAATACGGATAGAAAATCTTTAGCATATATTTTAACTTTCAGAAATATACTTTAAGAGCACTCAACCCCAATAGAGGAGAGAAAGATAATATTGATATTATTTCTATTTGCCTTAGATGGGTCAACATTCACAATGCCTAATCACTGTATGGTGCAAAATTACAATATTTAAGGTTGAATTGCCAGTAATTCAGTGCCAACATTAAGAAACAAGTAAAATATTCTTGCCATATGCTAAGGCAGGGGTGCCCAACCCCTGCTCCATGGACTGGCACCAGTCCGCAGCATGCCAACAAGTGGGCCACACAAACAAGCAAAGCTCCATCCTTAGGATGCAGATACTATTCAAAACCACACCCCCTCTGGTCCATGAAAAAACCTTTCTCCCTGGCACTGGTCCCTGGTGCCCAAAAGGTTGGGGATCTCTGTGCTAAGGAACATCATAAGGAAACTGCTAATTTAAGTAATTGCAACTCTTAAAGCAACAGCACCTTTCTTCAGATTCTCATGAAAATGAAAACAAGCAGGCAGTGAACTCATGCATCACTTCTTCAAAATTATTTGTGGACATTACATGTACAGCTCTATGATCTTTATTTAGATGTAAGACATTTCCAACATCCTCTAATCACTAACTACCTTTAGCGTTCAACATCTGGAAAACAGACAAATATATGCCAGATTGAAACTCATGTCCTCCTTTACATAGGATTGCAAGAAATTGCTTGTTTAAGTTTTAGTGAGTTCAACAAAAGAGCATTCTTATTTTCATTAAATGTAAGAATCATTAATCCATTAATTTCCACGTATGGGCAAGAAATTGAGTCATTAAACTGTAATCAAGAAGAAATAATCATGGATCTTGTAGAAAAATCATAAATATAGACAATCCTAGAAATATAATATTCTTCTAGTTCTTGAAAAAACATTGTGCTTCAACAAATTTTTCAGCAAAGCCCCTCTCCCTAGCAAAGTGGTGACCCATTTTAAAAGACTGAAGTGGATTGGCTGCGCAGCTTTACTGTGCTCATATATGGTCCCTTCCTATAGCAAAAATGACATCTCTGCAAAACCCTTTGTTACAGCAAGGCAGTACATATTGGTGTCCTGCCTGCAGATAAAATTCTTCATTCTTTATGTTTTCAAAAGAAGTGGGAAATGTTAGAGTTTCTTTCCCCATTTGATAAAACATTTTATATTTACAGTAGTAAAGCAACAGGCCTGCAGCATTCCCATTACCGTAAGAGCTAAAATAATGCAGCACACAAAGTTTAAGAAACTGTTTAATCTCTCAGGAAACTCATAGCAACCCTCTAACAGAATCCCAGGTAAGAAAGACTGCTATAGACATCACCAAACCAAAATCAAACCAAAAACAAAAACAACCTACCTGAATCCACATCACAGGCTGATTTCCTATAGCTCAGTTTCATGCTGGATAGGTAGAATGGGAATTGCCTAGAAGCTGTCTCATTGGATCTTCCAAGGTGTTTGAACTGAAGATATTTCCATCCCTCTGAAAAACCTACTTTGGATGAACTTGCTTTGAACTCCAATGGCTATTTCAGCTATGGGGTCCCAGAGAATCTCCCTGTAAATTATTTTAAAGATTAAGGTTGCCAATATATTTAGACAGAAATGTGTAATAGTAGCAATGTCTAAATTTTGTTTTCTTTTAATTTGCAACTGACAGTCCTGATACCTTTCAGTTGTATTCTTTAATTAGACATATGTTGCCAAGAGGGAGCTGAAATGGATTTTGCCTTTTATGAGCCATGGGAAAAGTGGTCTTCTCTTGTGCCAGACTTCTGGTGGCAAACATTTATCTGGCTCTTTTTTACATTGTGGTGACCAAAACTGGATGCAGTATTCCAAGTGTGGCCTTACCAAGGCGTTGTAAAGTGGTATTAACACTTCACGTAATCTTGATTCTATCCCTCTGTTAATGCAGCCTAGCACTGTGTTGGCTTTTTTGGCAGCTGCAGCACACTGCTGGCTCATATTTAAGTGATTGTCCATTAGGACTCCAAGATCCCTCTCACAGTTGCTACTATTGATCAAGGTACCACTTATACTATACCTGTCCATTTGGTTTTTCTTGCCTAAATGTAGAACCTTACTTTTTTCACCATTGAATTTCATTTTGTTAGATAGCACCCAATGTTCAAGTCTGTCAAGATCCTTCTGTATCTTAAGCCTATCTTCTGGAGTGTTGGCTATTCCTGCCAGCTTAGTGTCGTCTGCAAATTTGATGAGTTCATCATTTATCCCCTCATCCAAATCATTGATGAAGACGTTGAAGAGCACTGGGCCCAGAACAGAGCCCTGGGCACCCCACTACACACTTCCCTCCATGGAGATGCAGTTCCATTGAGGACCACAAGCTGAGCACGGCTGGTCAGCCAGTTACGAATCCATCTGGTGGTGATGCTGTCTAACCCACATTTTTCTATCTTATCAAGTAGTAGGTTGTGGTCTACTTTATCAAATGCCTTACTGAAGTCCAAGTAAATTATATCCACAGCATTCCTCTGGTCCATGATCTGTTTTTGACAACCCCATGTTGGCTTTTGGTAATGACTTTGTTTGCCTCTAGGTGTTCGCTGATTCGTTGCTTGATTATCTTTTCCAAGATCTTCCCAGGTATTGAGTTCAGGCTGATAGGTCTGCAGTTTCCTGGATTTTTCAGGACAAGGGCTTTGGGGATTTTTGAGGGTTCAGACTTGGAACATGATTTGAAGACAAATTGTAGGTATCAACAGTCTACTTTATAACTTAAAAATTCAGAAGATGATGTACTTTTTAAAAATTATTAAACATTTTTATTTAATTTTAATTGTATCTCAGTTGTTCCATACAAAGGATAATGGTATCATAGATCCTCAATTCTATACAGAACTATATATATTGTGAGATAATAGTATGAGAAGCTGTACTGATCTGATGAAATTTGGCTTTTTCTCTCTTTTGAATATCATCTGTACAGGGACCCATATAAAACCTTACATTTGCATTATATTAAGTATACTGGAAATATATTTATAGTTACAGCATAAGAAACATGGATAATGGCTTTGACACATTTCATCCTGGGCACTTCTTATATTCCCTTATTTCAATCTTACTTTACCCAAAGCTAAGAATAAAGTATTTAGGTCCCTTTTCAAAGCTTTTTATTTGATATTTGATGTTTATCTTGAGTTGGCTGTTCCAGCAAGTGTATGCTGGTGTATGCTTTTAGTCTGTGTGCCTTGCTTTCATTTCTCTATTTCTTCACTGGGGAAGTAGGATTTAATCATCCTAACCCTGTGCTATAACATGGAAGACATTGTCATCTACTTTGACCAAAGAGAGTGATCCAATTTTGGACCTAAAGGTTCTCCTTATCTACTGCAAAAAATTATCTTAAATTTTACATTGCACGGAAAGTTATCTAAGACTGATAATTTTACAATTCCATATGTCCATGGAATTGCTGAAGAGGTGTGCTTTCTTGTTCACTTCAGTTGAGGGCACAGCTGTGTGTTCACAAAAGTATATGAGAATATCCTTTCCTGGTGGCAGGGGGGAAGGTCACAGGATCCATAAATAAAGTGCATTCTAAACCAAATCTTGTATTAAAGATGCTAGTTCCTAATATATTCATGTGTGTAATAGAAATCAAGCCAATGCTATAATATAAAGAGAAAATAGACTGATTTTCATTATTCTAGCTTCATTTTACATTAGGACTTTGTCTATTATAGCTTAACATTTTCATCCGCCTCCATTGTTTGTAGTAGTTAACTCCAGATGAATTTCATTAACAAAGCAAATAAGTCTGATTAATTGTTGGACAGCACAGATTTTTTTTTTGTCTGTTGACCAAATTCTCCCAGTCTAAGCAGTGGAAAACTAACAATGCATAATAAAAACAGAAGAATAGTTAAACATTTTTTTCATTAAAAAATCCTTTCTTTCATTTACGTAAAAGTTCAACTGAACTTTTTTCTTTCCCAAATCAGGGAAAGAATTTGGTTTTAAACATTCAAGGACAAAATTATTTAATAGAATAGAATAGAATAGAATAGAATAGAATAGAATAGAATAGAATAGAATAGAATAGAATAGAATAGAATAGAATAGAATAGAATAGAATAGAATAGAATAGAATAGAATAGAATAGAATAGAATGGGACCATGGAAGTCTTCTAGTCCAGCCCCCCACTCAAGCAGGAGAACCTATACCATCTCAGACAAGTGACTGTCCAGTCTCTTCTTAAAACCCTCCAGTGATGGAGCGCCCACGATTTCTAAAGGCAAGCTGTTCCACTGGTTAATTGTCCTCACTGTTAGGAAGTTTCTCCTTAATTCCAGGTTGCTTCTCTCTTTGGTCAGTTTCCAACCTTTGATTCTTGTTCTGCCCTCTGGTGCTTTGGAAAATAGTTTGACCCCCTCTTCTTTGTGGCAGCCCCTCAAATACTGGAATACTGCTATCATGTCACCCCTATTTCTTCTTTTGCTTAGACTAGTCAAACCCAAGTCCTGCAGCCGCTCTTCATATGCTTTAGTCTCCAGGCCTTTGCTCTTCTCTGAATTTTTTCCAAGGTCTCAACATCTTTTTTGTAGTATGGTGACCAACATTGGTTGCAATATTCCAGGTGTGGTCTATTAAATGTTTGCCAATATAGAAAACCTGTAAGAATTATTAGTATACAATTTTTGGGGTGAGGGGAAGAAGTAAGTATACTTTATGATTGACTTTTATGGTGACCAGCAACTGGAAACACTTCATAAATCTACTACTTTCTAAACAAAGGATGCCATTAGTGAAGAGGTAATTTCTGCACGGATTATATGTGATGGAGCTGTCCGTCGCTGCAGATAAATTATCGCTAATAAAAATTTTGTTTCTACTGTTTCTCTGTTCAGACCAATGAGAGTCTTTCCAGAACTGACACTTGGCACCATCCCACATCAATCTTGCAAAGGTTGCATTCATCTTGGCAGTCCAGCTAAATTAGAGAAAAGCATGCGTGTTATTTTAAACAATGGCAGGTTGCCATCTCCCCATAAAAAGGATGAGATTTCCATTAGCATCTGACATTGGTTTGGACCCAGAAACAGCAGATTTCACAGCAGTTCAGTAAACAGTTTAAATTTGTTCCCCACAGAGGATGAGAAACTCTGCTTCTTCTCTGCTCTTGAATGTATAATAATGATAATGAATTGGAAGGTTCTCTGCTTTTCAGAT
Organism: Azemiops feae; assembly: GCA_023970755.1. NCBI lineage: Eukaryota > Metazoa > Chordata > Lepidosauria > Squamata > Viperidae > Azemiops > Azemiops feae. Next base: position 671,395 of record JALGBA010000170.1, on the reverse strand, counting down.
GCTGCAGATATACAGGCTTGGGCCCTATTGCAGCTGATGTTATTTCAAATTTGAAATAATTCTGACCTTACTCTCCTGCATTTGCTAAATATTTATCTCAATGGGATTTTTTTTCTGATTAGAGGCAGAAAAAATAAAGGCAGTTTAAGATTAGCTATAATTTCCTTTATGTCACTGTGTTGTGACATAAACATACACATTAGAAAGAAGAAGGCTTGTATATTTTCTTAAGAGGAATTGTGGGTACTCTGTTCCCCTACTAAATTTCACAGAGATACTATCCAACTCTCTCCGTTTAGTCCAAGAGCATTATTGGCGGAATGTTGCATTAATTTTAATACAAATAGCAATGCTTCCTACCAGCTGCAATCAGCAATCATAAACTGCACAATGTACAATCACAGAAATGATTGTTGAGGATAAAGAAAGGGCAACCAGTTTTAAAATATTCCTTTTTCAGAGATGTTGCTTACTATTAGATAAATTGTAAATACTGAAAATGTTTTTCTATTTCCCTAAGCCAGATATAGTACTGGGCATTTATGAATCTGGTAGCACTGAGACTTAGGATATCTTTCTAATAATTGTTTCATTTGCAGATATTCAAATAGACTTTGTTAAAAGTAAACACACACATACACACACACACACTCACACACGCACAGCATCCAACATATCTCTCAAACCACTTCAGGTTCCCCAAGTGAGCAAATGCTGTCCTTCAACATCTGAACAGCAGTTTTTACTCCAATTGAAGATAATATTCTGGGGTTTATTCAGTGTATCCTACTCATTTCAAATGCCAAAAACTACTTCAATTCTTACAGACATAACAATGATTCCTAAGCAGACATTAATGCCCTTTTTTCTAGTCTCTGGCTGCCCATAATCCACTACCTTAATCACAGCAAATGATTCATATGCATTCCATTTATGAGCCTCTAGGTAATATCCACATTATGTAAGATTTGTGGTATTGATTTCCCCAAACATATTTGTGGATAACAAGACATTCAAAAACACTTTGTCTCTATATTTTTATAGAGGAATAGAAATAATTTCTAGAGATAATTTCTGCTCATCTAGAGCTGTGTTTCTCAGCCTCAGCATCTTTAATTCCTCATGTTGGCTGAAGAACTCCGGGAATTCAAGTCCACCCATTTTAAAGCTCCTGAGGCTGAGAAATCCTGGCCTAAAGTAACAAGAATGACAAAGAGCTCAGTGGCAGGTTAAATTTTAGGTAGTTTGTAATGGAACAAGCTTCCATGTAATAAAATATGCCAGTTTGTGGTGGTACCAGCTTCAATTCACTGACCAGTTTGTGCAGTGCTGGCAGATAAAGCTGAGTGAATTGACTGGAGGAAGGGTATGGGTTTCTGTTGGATGTGTCCTGTTAATAGGACCCTTTGTTCCTTTTCTTTAAATAATATAGAACACTTGATATTTGTTCTGTAAAGGTAATTACAGAAGGTAGAAGTGTGGCTGAAATCTAAAAATCAGCTTCTTTTTCTTGACCTTTGGCAGCACAAAGTCTGGTTTGGAAGCCAGATTTTCTTGCTGGTTCAACAATGGCTCTTTTCACTGCCAATGACAGAGGGCAATCAACAGGTCCAACTGGGATTGCTAAAGGGGCAAGAGAGGAAGCATTCCCAGTCCAGCAACCCTGCTTGGCTGATCTTGCCTAGGGTCTGCCCAGCTGTCTGCAAGCTGAAAGAAGCCACAGTGGGTGGTGGATAAATGTGTAAGGTAGCTATATGGATTGTGGCTTGTGTATGAGCATGCAACTCCTATTTCTGCTTTCAGTGAAACTCTGGAAGTAAAACATTGCCCATCCCTAGCTTAAGGGTCTCATTGGGAGAAAATCAAGTATTCTATATTAAAAAGAGACTGGACAGCCATTTTGTCTGAAATGGAACAGGGTCTCTTGCTTGTGTAGGGGGCTGGACCAGAGGATCTCCAAGGTCCCTTCCAACTCTGTTATTCAGATTAGTCTGAAATAAGTCTTTTCATGAAGAAGGACCCTTGGAACGGGCAGACACTCTCAGCAACATTGAAGGTTCAGGCAATAGTCATTTGTGAAACCAAAAGAAATAACAGCAAGAAATGCACATTTTCCTTCTCCTCGCCCCACTACACCCATTTTTGAGGTTTCTGCTCTCCAAATGACTTTATTCTTGAAATAACTTGAAATAAACTGAAATCTCCTTTACAAGCTCATATTAGGATTTTCTTTTGAGTTTCTTTATGAATACTGTGAAGATTAAAAAAGGTCTGGGTATATTTTGTTGAAAGCAGTCCAAGTCCACATATTCAAAGTACATGAATGGATTACCTGTTTCTCGTTTGTTCTAATTTTCTTTCTTTTTTCTGTTGCTCTCTATCTTCTCAAGGCTCTTTCACTTATATGAATAGATGAATAAACCAGAGTTTTGAACTGTAATATATCAATGATTTCTCTTGTGGGAGGGCAGGAATCACTGCTATTGAATCATGATGACTGGACCAATTTTAAATAGAATTCCTTATTGGCCAAGTGTGGTTGGACACACAAGCCAATAAGCTCTCAGTGTACATACAAGTAATAGCGATAATCATAATCATAAACAACATGAAAATACATTCATCATAAATCGTAAAATACAACACATCATCATAAATCGTAGGATGCAACACTTAGTGATAGTCATAGAATACTAGCTAAGCAAACAACATAAATCATACTAGGATACTAAAAAAACAATATAAACTGTAAGATACAAGCAACAAAGTTATAGACATAAGATGATAGTTAATAGGAAAGATGAGGAGTATCATAGTAATGCGGCTTTATTAAGTAGTTTTGACAGTGTTGTAGAAATTAGTTGTTAAGCAGAGTGATGGCATGGGGGAAAAACTGTCCTTATGTCTAGTTATTCTAGTGTGTAATGCCCAAAGCATCGTCTTGAGGGAAGAAGTTGAAGTAGTTTATATCCAGGACGTGAGAGATCTGTAGATATTTTCATCTAGAAAATGAAGGCAAAAATGGGATGGGCTTCATATACATTACTTCTATTAGATTTACAGCAGCAACACCTATATGGCCTATGTATTTCCTCTGTATTATTATGAGTGTGGACATAAATGAGAAAAAAAAGTAAAGATGGATACTTGTATGATGTCTTTATGGATGAGTCAAAAATATGCCTAATTCATTTGGCCACTTGATCTTTTATCGTGGCAGTGTTGCTACAGGTCTGCAGCCAAATTCAATTGGTCTGGGGTAGTTCCTCTGCTTTTTTCAGAATCACAAGGAGCATGAATTGCTTAGTTATTTCTTTATAATTAAGAAAATTATCTATGATAAAGCCTGGTGGTGTAAGTGGTTAGAATACAGTCTTATAGGCCAAATTTGCCCACAGCCAGGAGTTCAATCCTAACAGCCTCAAGATTGACTCGGCCTTCCATCCTTCCAAGGTCATACATTGTAAACTTCCCAGAGAGAGCTGTAGAGCACTATGGAGCAATATATAAGTATACGTGCTATTGTTATTGCTATAAATTGAAAGATAATTTACTTGGAAATTAGAAATACAAAATCATGTCTTGACTTTTTTCAAATCATTATATTTTGTTTTGGTGTCCTTGAATGAGCGTTGACTCCTGACAACTGCCTGGACTAGACCCTGCAGTTTTCTTGGCAAGGTTTCTTAGAAATGGTTAGCCATTGCCTTCATCCTCGGGCTGAGACACAGTGACTGGCCCAAGGACAATATAGAACTACAGCTCACAGCTTCCTGGCTTCTAGCCCGATGTCTTAACCACTACACCAAACTGGCTTTCTTTATACTTTAAGGCTTTAAGAAATAACTTGTCAGAACTGATCGTAGATGAATATTACTAAGAATCAACTGAATAACTGTTTATAAAATAAACTTAAGATTATAGTATAAGTGATATTTTTCAAAAAATATACTGACAACAATGCTATTCCCAATTAATTTGCTTTATCCTAATTTAACAAAATGTTTGCTTATTTGATAATTACTTTAGGCCTAAACACAGTATTTCAACGGACTTAACCTGAAGAAGAGGCATTGTTTTGACATTTTTCTGTTGTTTTCCTGGCAGCATTCCAAAAGGACCACTGACGTCTATCAAGAAAGCACTATTTTTTTTTTACAAAAACAAATTTGACAGTATACAAATACTTCTGTTTTCTGGCCTAAAGAATCTAACAAACCTATAGGTATTAGCAAATGAGTGCAGTAAATTGTATTGATTGAGAGAAACACATTCACAATATAACTGGTATTATTTTATATAGTTGCAGAAATGTGAACATTCCTAACTGAAACAATAGAAGCTGCCAGTTCATTTACAAAGATAGTGTTATTGGTCTTGGCATGCACTTATTGGCAATAGTGCCAAGATACTTAACTTTGTGACTTGTATATAAAAGCAGAAAAATATCCAATTAGATTTTTCCAGAATACAGTGGCTGTAAAAAATCTTATTAAAAAAAAATTCCTTTGCTTTCACTTTCATTAGAAAATTTCAGGAATAGAGTTTCAACCATAGGATCCCTGGATGAAAAGCTCTAATTTGTTTTTAGGATTTATTTTCGATTCTTTAACCTTATGCATTTATCTCATTCCAGCAATATCTGGGGCACTTTAGTGATGCATGGAATTATGGAAGCAGGGATCCTCCTTCATTATGGCATCAGTGAGTAATGCTAGTATGAGAGAAAACATTAAATCATAGTGAGAATTCACGCATGCTATAAAGGACTGTCTCAGATCTGTGAACATCTCTGCTTCTATATAGATGCAAATCACATACGAGTCTGAGAGCTGCAGTTCTGCAGGTGACTTAAGCTGGGCTCAAATTTTGTACTAACTCATAGTTTGTTTTAACCAGAGTTTCTGGACAATTTCTTGGTTATCACATTAAAGTAAACCATATGTCATGGTTTGTCTTAAAATAATTTGCCAGCCCAATTTTTGAATCTGTGTGCACATGAATCATATAAATACATGGAAGTACAAATCAGTGGACAGAGAAACCTTGCTATGAGAATATCCCCTTTCCCACCTTGCTATTGAACTGTAGTGTGTGTATATGTTAAGTGTGTGATGGACATTGATGATATTGGTCAATGACGATATTGATCATCTGTTGACATCTATGGTAAAGGAAATAGAAAATTCTACTCAAGAGCCCTTTTTTTTAAAACTCTCAGCTTTAATCCAACTCCTTGACCACCTACTCAGTTTGTTTTATGACAATGTAAGTGTAAAATACTTTTCAGTGGCTTTGGTGGGAAATTAATGCCTCAGCAGAATACAAAATATGATTTACTCTGGGAAAGGAGAGATGGAATATGTGTGTGGGATAGCAAAAAGGAGAATGCTGGAGATTTGTCAACAAAATTGCAGATAAACATTTCAGCTAAGCCATAAAATAAGACATGGGATAATGTGCAAATTGCATACTATAAGCGTAGTTTTTTGCCTCATAAAAGCAAAAGCTATAATTTCATTTTCTAGCATTTATATGAATACCCCGAGGCTAACAGGGCAGCTTCTTTTACTTCATGCCTGCAAACCTTTCTAAAGAAGTTTTTTTTTTAACTGACTATGGAATGAAATATTAATTGAGCTCAAAATGTAATGTAATCTTTGCCACTTTGTGTGGCCTCTCTGAGACTATACCAAACTTGGGCTCTTTTCATCATACCTGGCCCTCTGAAGCCCTAAAACAGCTCTATTTGTGATGATTTTCTTCACCAAATTCAACAGGAGCTCCCCCCCTCAATCAGCTTAATAGGAACACTAACTCTAAATGGGCCATGGTTCTCTAGAAAGGGTGAGTTGAATTTAGGCCATGGCCACTGTTTAGTGGAAGATGCAGTGAGCACTTTTCAGTGGAAGTTGGATGCAGCCCATTGACAAACACCATGTCAGCAGTAAAGACCCAGGATCACACTTAAGTTCCCATTCAGAGAATTTATTGCTCAAGCCTATAGACAAGAATGTAGTCAACTAAAGTTCAATACTAAATTGGCACTAAATAAGGGTCAATGGAATTCAAGGAGGGCTGGATTTAGAGTATTTGTGGACATGTAATGATTCTAAGCTGAATCCTCTCTTGATTCCACCTCCAGGCTCTGCCTGCTCTTCTCTGACACCTTAGGCAATCCTGGAAATAAAAATTGACATGCAAAATATTTTGAACAACATGCAGACCAATATTTTGTTCTCCCTTGATTTCATCATTCCTGTATTCCTTGAACTGCTTAAGATTAATAGTCAGTAATTAATGTGTAATTATAAAGAGGAAAGACAATCTGGGTAAAACAATTCCAGTAAAATAATAAACTTTTTCAGAAACTAGAATCAGATTTGCATGTTGACATTGAATAGTAAATTCTAATTTGGACATTTGAAGATCAATGCTTCCTATAAATCTTTATCCAAGGAAAGGGATCTGGTGAAATACTTCCAGTGCTGGTCAGGTTTCATGACTATTAGATTATTCATTGTACTTATACTTTTTATGTAAGCATACCTGAATTAAAACAAAATATAAATGCAGTATAAATATACATATTATGAGGATAAAATAAATATAAGTGGGCTCAACCATTAAAAGCTTGGTGAAAGATTCTGAGCAGGGAAGGTGTTGATCCATTCCAAAATTCCAAATTAGCCCCCACAAATAATTTCAGAGATAAGTGCTCTATTTGTTAAAACCCGAGATGACATGAGTCCAAATAATCAGTTTTTTCTACTCACAGATTGACCTGTGGGGCCATTAACTTCCCAATAATTACAAAGATCTTCTGTTCCAAGAAGGGTATTTTTAGTAAATATATATATATATATATCTGTAATTTATAAAACATAATAAAGGTCTTAAAAATGTAAATGTAATATTAAAGTAAAACTACAGATAACTATTATTATAATTGCTTCTATTATAACATTATAACTTTAAGGGCTCATTCCCAATGCACAAATGATTGAGGCCATTCATAGACTGGCTATGAATAGCAGAACCTCAATAATAGCAATAGCACTTAGACTTATACATCACTTCACAGTGCCTTACAGCCCTCTCTAAGCGGTTTACAGAGTCAGCATATGGCCCCCCAACAATCTGGGTCCTTATTTTACCGACCTCAGAGGGACAGAAGGCGGAGTCAATAAAGTTTGTATTGTTATATGATTCTAACTGCCACCTGTTAATCAATAACCCTTTCAGGACAAAATACTTATCATATGAAAGGATAAAAGGCTGCTGTGTTTTTTCTCATTTTCAATAATTAGGAAGTGGAAATTAATCACAGTCTTTTAACATTCCTGTGGAGCAATTGAAGGCGGCTGCTGCAGAAACATTTTAAGATTTTCTGTTTATGGTATTAATTGCAAGGGTATCTTTTCTTATTTTTGAAATGTTATTAATTCTAGCCACCTTTAATTCCTAGAAGAAGTGGGACATAAATATTATCAAATGACAGACAGCATCATTATTTACATTCATTCAAAGTAAGGAATCTCATCTGACAAGGAAACTCTAATTAAGACGTAGTGGGCTGTATGCTATTTTCCACAGCTATTGGGCCATGTACATTGCAGTCATCTAAGGTTGCAATCCAGCAGATCCTAGATCCTCTAAATCGCTAGGATGGAGGTGGGCTGTGATAGTCCTCTGAGGGTTGAGAAATAATACCCTCTTCTTATCCTAACAAAAATGACCATCTCTGACATTTGAAGGGGGGATAATGGAAGAATTCTGTTGGGAGGGGAAATTTGGGGTAGAAAAACCCTAATACGTAAACCTTCTGAAGATAGGATAAAGGAATATATATTTTCTCTGAAGGAGATCACAAATTAGGGCAAACTCTTTTAACACTATATGATTTTGGTAATAAGAATGGAGAAATCTTAACGATAATATCAGCAGAAAACAGAGCTTATCCACAGGGTGTTTGAAAGCTATGCCAGATATCTGAGATAGATGTTCTTGTATTTTTTCTCTCTCTCTCTCTCTCTTTCTCTCTCTCTCTCTCTCTCTCTCTCCTTCCCTCCCTCCCTCCCTCTCTCTCTCTCTAAGCTGCCAAAAGTCTGCACACAGCTATAATAAATAAATATTTGCCCACTAAAACTATAAACATATATTATTTTGCCATAATAAATTAGCATGGTGTCATGATAATAAAAATATTTTGATATAACAGACCATGCTAAGTTCTGTTTTTATCAACTAATTCTCTGTAAACTTTTGACTCCAAAGAAACATTTGGCATTCTGCTGTCTTCCGACTAAAGCATTTTCTACCTTGGTTGATGATTTTTTATGCTATTGTAACAACAAGGTCTTTATTCCTTAAGCAAAGTTAGGCATGAAAGGTTTTCCCCGATGATTTTAACATCTCGACCTGCTGAATGACAATGATGAGAGCAGTAATAAATCTGTCATAAAAAAAGCATGCAAAGCAAATTTTTTTTTGTTTAAAAGTCATGGTTAACTAGCAATGAAAAAGAGCTTATGGACTGTATTACTGCGGTAATGGCAGTTCTTTTTCTTTTCTTTTTTTCCTGTTTGTTCAAATGGATATCCTCAGGCATGTCACCTCTGACTGGAAGCCAAAATCGTTCGGTTGAAACTGTTTATGGGAAGGCTTATTATCCCTGAAATGAAAAAAAAAAAGAATGATAATAAAGCTTTACCTTTTCACCTTACCTGAGAATGGAAATACAGTTGGAGGAAACTACAAGCAATTTAGACTGACTGCCCTGCCCTCACGAACTTCACTATTAAACACACAGCCAGTAATGTGATTTAGAAAACACTTACAAGCACACACCTCTGCTCAACAGACCGTGCAAAATGTTGGCTTTGTTATATTCCTAGAAGTTCTAGCAAACAAGGCAGAAGTAGACCGTTCCTCATCCTCATTTTGAAAACATCAAAACGCTGATATGTAACCGAGAGATGCATCCATGAAAACTTTCTATTTTGAGCTGAAATTTAAATATTGGGTGAAAGATAAGCCTCTTGTCAGAGATTAAATCCTGACTGTTTTTTTTCTCCCTTGCTCTACTATAAACAATTACTTTTCATTTAAAAGCAAGACAATTCGTAAGCTCTTAAAAGTTTCCTGTTTGGACTTGTTCACAACATTTATAATAACAATAAAAAAAAAAAACCTGAGTTCATAGTAATTCATTATCTTTCTTTCTCCCTATGCTCCCAGTTCCACTGTAGAAAACGAAGAAAAACATTCAACCAACCATAGTGAATCGTTCAGACTTGGCAATAGGATAGTCTTCTTAGAGTAATTTATTCGTGAGAAGAAGGAAGAGTCTCACTAACTATACTCTAGAACAGGGGTTTCAAACTGCCGGCCTGCAGGCCAGATGCGTCATGCCGAAACTGCGGCCACCCCAGCTCTGGCAATGGAGAAAAAGTCGCGATACGTCGTGACATGTCATGCAATGTGGCGAGTTTGACACCCCTGCTCTAGATAACAGCACCATAGAGTGGCAATGCATACCTTCTCTTAGGTTGAGAGTTGCAGCAAGTTTAGCAAATAGAAGATGAAAAAGGGATATGGATAGAACATTTTGGGGAGGGGGACTCCAGAAGTTTGAAACAGTGACATGGGTGCCTTTGGCATCTCTTTATGGGTGATTAAGACAGCGGTTTTCCTTACAACCTCCCAGTGCTAAAAGACACCTCCCATTAAAAAGGCACCCATTCTGTGGAATGAGTTGTGAGACTACGAAAGGGATGTCATTGAGTTACATGAACCTTAGAGATTGCCCTGAGTCTAATCCTCTACTGAGTGCAGAGATCCAAATTAAAGCATCTCTGACATGGCTGCCTATGGCTAGATTTTAAATGATGCACACATAGCAAAGCTAGAGTAGTGTGAGCGATGTGGTTGGAATATGATGCAGGTTGCTAGACAAACCAACATTGAAGCCTGGAGCAGATCAATAGCTGTTTGGGGCAAAAAGGTATGCAAGCTTCATTGCTGGCAGGAGATTTTCCTAAGCCACTGAAATTCTTCCAAAACACATGCAATATATTGCCCAGTGAGCTAACAAACTGGCAGGAAGACATACCTTTTTGTGCTAGAGGTATAACTTTTAAAAAAATGTCAGGTTGTGAGAATTCCACTGCCTCCAACTCTTCCTTGCAATTTTGGAGAAATTTTGTTTAAAAAACAAAATAACATTAGATTTTAAGTGTAAGGGGAGTTTAATTCACCTGTTTTTCTTTCTTTCTTTTCCTTTCGAAACAGGAACACATATTATTAGTTTTTTTCTAAAGAGCCTCCCTCTTTTCCCAGCTTGCAAAAAACATGCTCTAAAACATGGGTGTCAAACTCGCTGCGTCACGTGACGTGTTGCGGCGTATCGCAACTTTTTTTTTTGCAATTGCTGGAGCTGGGGTGGGCGTGGCCTCCGCACGATGCAACCGGCCCGCAGGCCGGCAGTTTGACACCCCTGCTCTAAAACATTAAAGGACGGTACTTTTGTAACATCTTCAGATTTTCTCAGCAGAGTCTTGAGAATTTTTACATCAGCTTCTGCAAGTCAAGGTTAATGTGGATATTAAGGATTTGAGGTGATGTATTCAAATAAAAATGCTGCAGCAAAATTTCTAAATCTGCAGATTGTGGTCCATTTTCTATTATCACAATGTGGTGTGCTTTATCTAGCAAACACATTTTGGTGTCTTAATTGGAGTTGGTGTTACAAGTCCTCTAGTTGAGGTACCATGGATAATTTGTTATCTTAATGTAAAGCAACTCAGGATTATTAAAGCAATATGTGGAAAAAAGCAGGTTTCCATTGCCCTTCCCTAATTTACTGCCTTTTTAAAATGGATTCTTCATTATCCTGGCTTAAAGTTGTTCCAAGAATTCTATCAATCTGTCTAAAACTAGTTAAAGCTAACAGCCTGTATTTCAAATCACACATAAATACTGCATATAAACTAGTACTGTACTTCATTTTGTCAGTCCTGAGCCTACTCCTAAGAATTTTTCTTAAGTGAACCCAAATTAGAAGAGTTAAAAGACAACATTCTTATATTTATAAAAGTGTATTTTATACTTATTTTAGCCTAAATTAAAAAGAAATGGGCCCTCTTGATACTTTAGTTTTGAATTAGCCCATTTCACTTTTTCCAGATATCCAGATTTGTGCAATATTTTAACTGTAATTCAATATATGTTTTAAAATTGTGTATGTTTTTCTTTTGTCCTTCCTGTTGCTGTTTTGTGGCTGCTAATTATATTTCCAGGCTGATATTTCCAAGGATATCAGCATTTGTGGATTTCCTTAAATTAACTGGTGTAAATATTTAATGTCAACATAATTCTTTTGCAGGGAGTTAAAGTACATGGGGTTTGTTTTTTGAGAAGATGGGGGATGAGGAATTGTGAGGAAGCCACAGCAATCCTTTCAGTAGGAAGCAAATGGAAACCTGTAACTTTAACCACTTTGCTTGCAAATCTCTGCTTGGTTTTAAAAATGTTGTGCAGTCAGCCAATCAATTCAGTCTACAATCACTAACATTCCCCAGAAAAACAGTTCAACTCTTCTCTAGTAATCTAATGCATAATGAAGAAGAAAAAGAGAAAATGCATTTGAGAAAATGGAAAGAAAAAGAAATGCCAGGGAAAAACAGGAGAGTTATAGAAAGAGATACTAAGAGTACTCACATCTTTCTCTTCAATAAAGAAAAGAAACTTTTTCTCTATTGAAGATCTTCTTCCTTCTTCCTTCTTCCTTCTTCCTTCTTCCTTCTTCCTCCTCCTCCTCCTCCTCCTCCTTTCCTCTTCCTCCTCCTCCCTTCTTTCTTCTTCTTCTTCTTCTTCTTCTTCTTCTTCTTCTTCTTCTTCTTCTTCTTCTTCTTCTTCTTCTTCTTCTTCTTCTTCTTCTTCTTCTTCTTCTTCTTCTTCTTCTTCTTCTTCTTCTAGAAAAGATTAATCCTCATCGGAAAAACAGTTATTAACAGGAGAACATATGGATACAACATATCCTATTGCCACAGAACTGTGTCTTCTTTTCTTCCAGAGGAATTCAGCTGAATATATTTGTAACCATTTATTATTTGGGGAGCAGACTTCAATTCTGAATATCACCATCATCTTTAATTCTTTACCATTTGTGTTTAAATGGATAGCAAGATCACACAGAACTATTCTACCTATTAGGAACAGCAACCACTTTTTAAATGTTAATAGAAATAATAGTCTAAGAGGAAGATATTAGCAAGCAAGCAATTTTCACATTGGCTGCCTAATAGCCTGACCAGTGGTTTGGGAAGATCTATTCATTTATGAGGAAATGATAAGAAAATTCTGCTTCCAGCATGAAAAACTCCTTTCTTGGATTGAATTTGAAACGTTCCAAACTAAATATAATCAGGATCATTTACAACCCCTTTTGCAATCTGATACAGTTGTGAGGAATTCATCTTTCTATTATTTCTAGATGAGCTTCAATTGGGATAGATGCAAACAATTTTGACTATGGATGTGGAATGAGATCAAATATATTGTGGTCTAGAAATTATAATTCTGTTTGGTTTGGGGTGTAGGTTTCTCTGGAACCTTACACAGATCAGATTTGGAATAAAAAAATTATCTTGGAAATCTCACTTATAATCTATGAAGCTGCCTTTTCTAGGAATATAGGAACTAGCCTATATTTGAGTAAGTTAAGAGGATTGGTTTAATTCAGTGGTGGGATTCAGCTGGTTCGCACCACTTCGGCAGAACCGGTAGCTAATTTTTTGTTGCCCAGGCCCAGAATGGACTTCCGGAAGTGGCATCCACACAGAGAACTGGTTGTTCACATATTTGAATCCCACCACTGGTCTAATTAATATTTACTACCTTGTTTGGGAATGTCTCACTTTGCCAGAAAATAGTAATGACTGAATCTGAAGTAGCTCTACTGTTAAGAGAAAGTTGTTTACCAATGACAGGAAATGGTTGCCTCTTAATGTCCAAATATATAATTTGCACAAAAAGGGAAGATGCAGTTATTGTGCCAGGTGTCCCTAACAAATTATTCTTATTTGTAGAACAGCTACCCCAAAGCAACTTATTTCAACAACAAGCCATAAATAAATAAATAAATCCTACTCTCAAGAGAGGTTACGGATGTAATGGAGAAAAAGTCTGCCATATCCACGGTGGGGAAAAAAAATGTATTTAGTAAAATGGTCCTGCAATGCACAATGTTTGGAAATGTGAGTCCAACTGATCTGGTAGGTTTTTAAAAGTCTGAGCTTAGACTTTTATTATTTAAAAGGTTTTATAAATATGTTCTAAATAGACCATAGAATTAGTCTAGCAATTTTGGGGGTTGGAAATTACTCAGCCATTTGGTTCTTATTTTATGAAATGAACAAGCATTTGAACACTCATTTGATATGCTTGTTGATGCATCACGAAAAGGAGATATGCTTTGAATTCTCCTTAAAAACCCCATGTAAACATACAGCTTATGGATAATTGCAACAAAATACCATCTCCTTAGAAAGTGCTTTCACATGCAATTTCCTCTTTGACTACTGCATGTAAACATAGTTATTGAATTTGGGGAAACTTGTGGGCTTTAAGTGGTGCAACTGGGATCAATATCTTAACAAATGCAAATTATATTTTACAGCGTCCTTGCTCTGGAGCAAGGACAGAAAAAATAACAGGTACATTTCATCAAGCAGAAGAAATTAATCTGGATAATGATTCAATTCCCCAATTTGGTTATGCCATCCTTCTGAAGCTTTGGGTCTGTGTATTACTTGGAGGCTGAACAATCTGCTGCCTTCCAGTTTTTTTTTTAGAATGTAATTCTTATAAATTCCCATTTGTTGGGCCTATGCTTTGAGAATATGCTAAAACATTTGGAGGTTATCTACCCTTGTACACCACTGAGTGAACAGAAATCTTTGATTTCGTATTAAGACATTAGGAAATTGTCTTATATCCTATCAGACTGTTGATTTATCAAGTTTAAATCCTAGTGGACAATCATTTAAATATGAGCCAGCAGTGTGCTGCAGCTGCCAAAAAAGCCAACACAGTGCTAGGCTGCATTAACAGAGGGATAGAATCAAGATCACGGGAAGTATTAATACCACTTTACAATGCCTTGGTAAGGCCACACTTGGAATACTGCATCCAGTTTTGGTCAGCACGATGTAAAAAAGATGTTGAGACTCTAGAAAGAGTACAGAGAAGAGCAACAAAGATGATTAGGGGACTGGAGGCTAAAACATATAAGGAACGGTTGCTGGAATTGGGTATGTCTAGTTTAATGAAGAGAAGGACGAGGGGGACATGATAGCAGTGTTCCAATATCTCAGGGGCTGCCACAAAGAAGAGGGAGTCAAGCTATTTTCCAAAGCGCCTGAGGGCAGGACAAGAAGCAACGGATGGAAACTAATCAAGGAGAGAAGCAACCTAGAACTAAGGAGAAACTTCCTGACAGTTAGAACAATTAACCAGTGGAACAACCTGCCTCCAGGGGCAGTGAATGCTCCAACACTGGAAGTTTTTAAGAAGAGGCTGGACAGCCATTTGTCCGAAATGGTATAAGGTTACCTGCCTGAGCAGGGGGTTGGACTTGATGACCTCCAAAGTACCTTCCAACTCTATTATTATTATTATTATTATTATTATTATTATTATTATTATTATTATTATTATTATTATTATTATTATTATTATTATTATTATTATTATTATTATTATTATTATTATTATTATTATTATTATTATTTGTGCTGATTGGCACCATCATATCAGAATTTCATTTTGAAGTCTGTCACCTTTGCCTGGAATTGCTGGAGTTTGAATTTGCTTTTTGGGGGATAGAAAGCATGTGTTATATTATAGAACTATAGTCCCCTCTTCCCCCAATTCCTTTTCTCATTAATATGGCATAGATAATATGGGAAATGCAGCTGTGCACCATTGACTTGGACCAAAATCAGATTCATACTGATCACATACTTTGCCCCAGGGAGAGGGAGAAGGTGAGTTAGACAGAGAGAGAAAGTAGATACGAAGGCAGTGATTTGTAGCAGCTGATCAATTAATAGCAATAGGATATTTACCTTTTTCTCAGTTATATCTCTGCTAAAAATAACCATCAGTTATTGAGTACCCTATAATGAAAAAATAATTTGTGTATGGACATGCTAATATGTGTATGCTCACAGTACATACAGATGGACTACAATACCTTGTCATAGAAATGTTATTGGGACTATCCTGTATATAAAGAAGGAAGGAAGGAAGGAAGGAAGGAAGGAAGGAAGGAAGGAAGGAAGGAAGGAAGGAAGGAAGGAAGGAAGGAAGGAAGGAAGGAAGGAAGGAAGGAAGGAGATATCAGAATAAAAGTTTGTGGAATACACCAGTTGCCCGTAACAGATTCATGATGGAGATTCTCCTGGTAATCCATCCTGAAAGATCCACATTATATTGCTATTGCTATTACATATGAGGACATTATTTCTCTCCTTCCCTCCCCCCTCCAAGCCATTAACAGGCAGATAACAAATTCTATTGTTTTATTATATTTTTAAGAACTATACATTATTTTTGTCATTGTGACAATTACTTTCTAAAATCTAATAATATTACCAATATGCAGGAGGCTAAAAATACTACTAAAATCAATTCCGCATTACCCAGAACAATGTAATAAGACTCCAAAAGTCTTCCAAATTTGTATATACAGAACTGTCCATTTTTGTGTAAATATGACAAATTTCATTTTACTTTACTTTTCTTCTTTCACAGAGACTTGTGTGGCGTTTTTGCTTTCTTATGTTCAATATTTCTTGGAATATCTTCAAGGAATTCCCAAGTTATTACCTCAAGCCTCTTCTTAACACTCAAGGGACAAGGTCCTTTTAAAAACATATTACACATTTTGAAATAGCCAGATTTACTTCTTTTTTATTCCCCCCTCCCCGCCCTCTCCCAAGTTTTGTGGAAAAACAAAACTCACTGATGTATAGAAATAGGATATACCTGATTTAATTTTACTTTTTCAAAATGACTAGGTTCCATGTGGTCCTCAAAGGCAATTCCATGGAGAGCACATTGCAATACTCTAGGCCCAAATGACTAGAACATGAGTTACTGTTTTAAGATCAAGCCAGAATTGATTCACTAGCTGGAGTTTGGCAAAGGACCACCTTATCATGTCCAAGCAACAGTAGCTGTATGTACAAGAAAATATCTAAATTGTAGACTTTTTCCCTCAAGGGAGGATAAGGTGAAATGAGACATGAGTCACACAACCAAAGAAGGAGCAAATATTTATCCAAGGAAGCAAATAGTAACTCTGCCTTCTTGGGTTCAACCTCAGCTCTTATCACCCCATCCGGATCCTTACAGCCTCCAAACACCAGGCAAGACATCGGCTGCCTCAGTGATATGATCCAGGATACCGATATACTGTTGGATATCACCCATATATTGATAATGTCACACCCTGGAGCAACAGACAAATTCTTCCAGTTCTCTAATAAAAAAAGTTAAACACACATACCTTTAAGCATCGAGAATTTAGAGGAATCTTTTTGCAGCAAAATGGGTGGCAAACAAATTTAATAAGAGTAAGTTGGATATAGGACACTCCATTTTTACCAGAAGAATTATTTCTAATCCTGTTTGCAGTAAAGATACTGTGGTCACCTTATACATCTCATCATTTTCCAATTGACTTTTTTTTTTTGGCATCTATTCTTATAGCATCCTTTTTAAATAGGTCAAAAAACCCGTATCAGTCTACATGTTCTACTGCAGGAGAAGACTTTCCATAGAAATCCAATTTAGAATTGTTGAACTTTTTTTTTTTTAATCTTGGGAAAACCTCTCTCCCTTTCCTTTTTAGGTGACATTTAATTGCAACAATAATATTTGCCATGTCACAGTCTGATAATGAGTTCTCTCATTTCTTTCAGGTAATTGCATATTAGTGGAAACAAACAAACAAACAAAAAGATGTAATGTCCCCCCCCCTCCACAAGGTCATTCAGGGCATAAAATGAAAGGAAATAGGTATTTAGGTAACTAGTGGGCATGGTTTTTATTTTCACTAATTTTCAGATTACTCTCAATGAGGTCTCCTCAGAGTCCAAACGTCTTGATGTGAAAAAGATACATGCTCTAAATCATTAGAGATCATTCACTAACATGTGCCACCTTTTAGGGCAATTAAACCTGACCTTGGGGTTACCTAGCTGAACACTCTCTGACCTGGGGCACTTCCTCTGAATATGAATAAAGCTGTAACACAAATACAGTCAGGAAAAAACAGCCTCCCAGCTCCTGGCACAGAGAATGCCTGGGTTAAATGGAGCTGAAGTAAGGCTGATATGGCCCTGAAATACGTAGGTTATATTGATTAAGAACATTCTCAGTTGGGATTAACTAGGATTGTTGTTGTTTTTTAAAGATGACATCTGGAGTCTACCCTTTCAAACCCCCCTCAGTATGCAACCTTGTTAACCCTAGGCTCAAAATAAAAGGCAGAATAGAACCTGGACCAAATTTCACCATCAGTTTTATGCCAGAAAAGTTTATATTCATATTTTTGTCAGTTTCTGATACATATCAAGCCGAGCCCCTATATTTCCATCACAATTTATCTCTAGGCAGACCCACATATTCCTTTTCAGTTACAAAGTTATTTCTTTGTACTCCCAAGTTTTAGGTAGTTGTTCCTGAGGTTTAAATGGATAGCACCTGTGCACCAGATTTATAGCCTTTTGATCTCCACGTATTTTATTAGACAATTTGCTCCCATGCGTCTTGTGGATGAACAAAAAAAACAACCCTCCTCAGACACATGGAAAACTTTCCAACCTGCTATCATGGTTTCAGCTTCTTGATCTGGCAGCATAAATAAAAGTTCACTATTTGAAGGGGGGAAAAAAGATAATGGAGGTTAGAAAAAGGAAGCCAGGAAAGAGCAATTATATAACTAAATATAAAACAATAATTGTCAGGATCTGTTAAAATAATGGAACAATTTTCCCTACCTGATATTCTCCAGATGTGTTGGAATTGCAGCTATCAGAAGCCAGCTAGCATGGGGAATGATTAGGATAGCTGGGTATTCTGGGAATTGTAGTCAACCACATCTGGAAGCTCCCGCATAACAGTAGAAAACCATTATATGCTGCTTGCAACAAACAGCAACATTTACCTGCAAGATGAATTGGTTCATTTATCTTTTCCAGTTATGGTTAATACTTAACAGTCCAGAGAAAGGCCCCAATAAACTTATTTCACTCTTCATGCAAGCTTTAAAGGAAGGGGAAGTAATAACACATGGAATTCTTTAGCATGGCAGTGTGTCTTATCTTAATAGACGCTGCCCTGAAATCTTATCCCCTCAGGGACCTTCTTGGGAAAGCCTGGGTCCCACCTGTTCCCTAAAAATGGTGTAATGGGAAAATGGTGTTCTGTGTTTGTCTGAAAATAAAAGGCTCCCCAGATCCAGAATGCAATGAGGTCCAGCAAACTGGCAGATGGGTTTTGTCTAATATGGCAATCACTGCTATGCATGAGATATTCAGTAGTCTAGTAAAAGAAAAAATTACAGCCTAGTTCAGAACAATTTTTGGCACAGTGACATAATTCCATGTGGCCCACTAACAATTCATCTTACAGTATACAGTATGTATGTTCTGTTGTTCACTATGGGCACATATTTTGGAATATATTTTAATTGTACATTGTCTGTGTTATGTACTGGGCCTTGCTGAAGTCATTCAGCAAGGCTCAGAAAGTTGCAGAGAGGCTGGGCCTTGCTGAGTCATTCAGCAAGGCCCAGGAAGACTGGAAATGGGTTGCAAAGACCCGGACAGACCACATGTCTGCCCGGGACCATTGCAGAGACCCGGACAGACCACATGTCTGCCCGGGACCCAGACAGGCTGTCTCCAGCCTCGTGTGCATGCACGAGGCGGGAGAATAGCCTGCATTCATTGGTTGAGCCTCCCCTTGCAGGGGAAGTATAAAAGGGCTTGTTGCCTGATTCTGTTGAGAGTTCTGTTCAATCTATCGACATGCTTCTGTTCAGTGCATGTACACAATAAAGAACATCTTTTGCACCAACTGCCTCGTCTTCATGTCTGTGTTGTGAACAGAACATTGGCGACGAAGGTGGGATCCGCCGCATCGGAAGGCTGCTACGATGCTGCTAGGCCGACTCACCAGAAAGCCTGAGCGATGAGAAGACGGCGTCCGGTGGAAGCGACTGCCTGCCAGCATGAAGACGCTGGAGGTGAGCTCGGTTTCAAAAGGACCCCTTCTCACTCCTTGCGGAGAAGTTCGGCATCCAATGGAAGCAACTGCCTGCCAGCATGCATACGCTGGAGGTGAGCTCGGCTTCAAGGGACCCCTTCTCACGCCTTGAAGCAGAAGGAATCGAGGAAAAGCCACCGCTTGCCAGTACGAATACGCTGGAAGCGGGCTCGGCTGTGTGGGACCCCTTCCCCGGGAAGTACGGCGTCCAGGAGAAGCAACCACCTGCCAGTACGAATACGCTGGAGGTGGGCTTTTGGCTTTGTGGGACCCCTTCTCCGAGAAGTGCGGCATCCTGGAGAAGCAGCCACCTGCCAGTACGCAAACGCTGGAGGTGGGCTTGGCTTCGTGGAACTCCTTTCCCTTCCTTCCTCCTTCCTTGCAGCGAGAGACGTGGACGAGGCTATCCGTCACAGCAATGTCCAAGCTGGGCCGTCTTGTCGAGTCCAACACTTCGTGACCCAGAACCCTCCCGCAGCAGTCCCTGTCCAGCAAGAAGTCGTGCGAGAGGCCTCCGGAGACGAATCCGAGGACAGACTTCAACCGTGGGCGGCAAGAAGATTGAAAGAGCGCAGAGGACAGACGCCTGCATCCTGTCGCTGTTTCGGCTGTGGGGGTCGCCACAGGAGAGCCGACTGCCATTCTCCTTCTGCTGTTGCCGGGCATGTGGCAGGCAAGGCCACATCGCATCAGCCTGCTTGGGTCGCCAGATACACAGGCCCCCTAATGAGTTGCCTCTGAAAGGTACCAAGGTCCCCAGCCAAAACAGGGTGGGTTTTTGTGTGTCCCGTAGGGGGGGTGTAAAACAGGGACTCACAGGCCCCTTAAGGCACAACTGCGCACAGTTGTTAAGTTGCAGGGAGTTCCCCTGGCCATGGAGCTGGACACAAGGTCCGCTCGTCCTATTATTGCTGCTGACACCCTTAATACAGGTTGTTCCAGGAGTGGCTCATGAGTCCAGCTCAGGCCCTCCAAGTTGTCCTCCGTGACTTTCAGGTCTCAAGAGTCAGTGTGCAAGGGAAGGCTACGCTAAGAGTTCAGCGTAAGGAATGCGATGGCCGCCATTCCACGGTCTATACTGACCACAAGCCTTTGCTGGGGTTGTTACTACTAACAAACAATCCCCACACACAAGCCTTTGCTGGGGTTGTTACTACCTACAAACAACCCCCACACATTATATCTCCTAGAATGCTGAGATGCTCTATTTCCTTAGCAGCTTATGATTACACCCTGGTTCACAAACCAGGCACTGAGATGGGCCACGCTGCTGGCCTAAGCAGGTTACCTCTAAAACAAATAGAGGCAGACCCTGCTCCTGCTGTGCATATTCTGTCTATTCAGGACTTACCAGAATCTCCCCTCAATGCTAGGGATGTGGCTGCTGAGACAGCCACTGATCACACGCTTGCACGCGTGCTGACATGTGTGTTGTCAGGATAGCCTGACACGTGTCCTGGTACTGATTTCCAGAGCTTCTGGCGCAGGAAGCACGAATTATCCACATTCAAGGGTGCATCCTGTGGGGCAACCGAGTAGTCATCCCGGCCTCATTGAGGACTAGAGTCTTGCTCTCTCTTCATGAGGGACATCCGGGAATAGTAAGGATGAAGGCGCTTGCGCGCAGCCATCTTTGGTGGCCTGGCCTCGATAAGGACATCGAGGCCCAGGTTCAGAGATGTCAAGTGTGCCAGCAATCCCGGCCAGAAATGCCCCAGGCCCCTGTACATAAGTGGGAGGAGACACTCACTCCATGGTCATGTGTCCATATAGATTATTGCTGGGCCCTTTCAGGGGCAATTCTTCCTCCTCCTTGTGGTTTGCCATTCCAAGTGGCTAGAGGTCGTTCCTGTATCCTCTACTACTACTGCCAGGACCATCCAGGTGCTCAGAGGAATCTTCGCTTCCCATGGCCTTCCTGATGTTTTAGTTTCAGACAATGGTCCACAATTTACCTCTTCTGAGTTTCAGGCATTTCTCCAAGCCAACATGATCTGGCATGCCACGTCTGCTCCTTTTCATCCTGCCACCAACGGTCAGGCTGAACGCATGGTACGCACCACCAAAGACACATAAAGAGAATCACTCAAGGACCCTGGCATCACAGGTTAGCTGATTTTCTTCTCACACACCGCACCACACCATGCACAGCTACTGGAAAGAGCCCAGCTGAACTCCGCTGGGGTTGCAGACGCATTACGAAGCTGGACAGGCTGCACCCAGACCGGGTGGTTTTCACAGGTGTCACAGCTGCAGGCACCTCGGGTTTCATCAATAAAGGGGTTACCTTAACACTTGGGTGTATGTATCATGCCTCTGTGAAGGAAAACCATCTCCTTATTGTATCAAAGAGATGTCCATTCTGTACATGTGTTAGTCACTGTAATAGTCACATCAGTGAAGTCACGAGGTAAACAAGGGTTTCACCATTGCAGAATGTATGATTCCAACTTAGACTGTAGTATTGTGTACCACCCATTGCTAAGGCTACAGATGCTAAACCCTGCATGGAATCCTCATGTAAGAACTTCTGCAAAATTTGGACACTCTCCTCTTGCTCCTATGTTCAGGATGTGTAAGCGATTGTGACACATTCCATGCATAGGGCGTTCATTCAATGGGAGGAATCCAAGTCATTTCCATCTTGTGGCTTATTTTGATGCCACATCGACCAGTTGCGCTGGAGGCTTCCAGAGCATGGTTCCTCCCCTGGCTCCACTCTCGGGGGGGAGGGGGACCCCAAGTCTCTCCAAGAGGGCGTTTCTTCAAATGCTCCATATGGGGGTCTTGCCACGGAGGGCTCCTGACTCTGGCAGAGGTCCCTGGCTAGGGACATCTCCAGATGGGGGGGGGTCTTGCCTTGGACGGCTCCTGACCGGGGCAGATGTCCCTGGCTAGGGACAAATCCCCGTACATGGGCTACTCAGGGTACTACTGCTGCTGGTCTTGGGCTCAAGGGACAATGCTCCCAAGAGGAGTCCCAGGGAATTCCGGGGAAATCCACCCCGCCACGGGACTGGGGGAACTCAACACCTCCAAGGAACTCTGGTGTTGGGTCTGGCGGATCCAGCCAGTCAGCTGTCAGGGGGAACCCCAGAGTTGTCTGGGGGAAAAGCCCTGGGGTGTTTGCACAATCCAGAAGCAGGCACTCCAGGCACCTATGCCTATTGTAACACCTAACAGGCACTCCAGGCACTTATGCCTATTACAACACCTACCTCTACACCTCAATACCTACCCTACACCTCTATAGTACAACTATAACTGGACCAGTCTGGTTCCACGTAGCAGAAGGGGTAAGGGTCCTCCAAACAGACAAGATCATGTGGGGGTCCCTGAGCTGTACATATTGTGAAAGAGAAATATGTGGGCAAATATGTTCTAAGGTATCATATTGTAAAAGTAAAGCTGTAGGTATAAGGGCCAACCGGCCGATGTGATGTTGTTATGTGTCAAGTGTTAAACAATGTATGTATGTATGTATTGTTTAATCCAAGAGGGGAGGGGTGTTATGTACTGGGCCTTGCTGAAGTCATTCAGCAAGGCTCAGAAAGTTGCAGAGAGGCTGGGCCTTGCTGAGTCATTCAGCAAGGCCCAGGAAGACTGGAAACGGGTTGCAAAGACCCGGACAGACCACATGTCTGCCTGGGACCAGACAGGCTGTCTCCAGCCTCGTGCACATGCGCGAGGCGGGAGAATAGCCTGCATTCATTGGTTGAGCCTCCCCTTGCAGAGGAAGTATAAAAGGACTTGTTGCTTGATTCTGTTGAGAGTTCTGTTCAATCTATCGACATGCTTCTGTTCAGTGCATGTACACAATAAAGAACATCTTTTGCACCAACTGCCTCGTCTTCATGTCTGTGTTGCGAACAGAACAGTTTGTATACATGGTGTGTTGTAGTTTGTATTTAATAAATTGCATTCCTGTTAATATTTTATTCATATGAATAAAATAATATTTTATTCATAAAACACTGAAAATAACTGACAGCAGAAATAATTTTGAAGGATCTATAAATAAGTAACATGAAGGAACATGCCATTTATTGAACAATGCTTTTATTAAATATAATAATAATAATAATAATAATAATAATAATAATAATAATAATAATAATAATAATAATAATAATAATAATAATAATAATAATAATAATAATAATAATAATAATAATAATAATAATAATAATAATAATTCATTAAACATGAACCTCAGTCAACTGAACATTCAAATTGGCTGGCGCTGATGGTTGACACGGGTTGCTACCAGCATCCTAGGTGTCAACCAGGTACCTTCTTAAAATATAAGATGTCCCGAGTATTTTAAGAAGGTACCTGGTTGACACCTAGGATGCTGGAACCTAGAACTAAGGAGAAATTTCCTGACAGTTAATCAGTGGAACAACCTGCCTCCAGAAGCTGTTTGTTTATTATTATTATTATTATTATTATTATTATTATTATTATTATTATTATTATTATTATTATTATTATTATTATTATTATTATTATTATTATTATTATTATTATTATTATTATTATTATTATTATTATTATTATTATTATTATTATTATTATTATTATTTCTTCACAAGAGCCAGTAAGGTATAGTGATTAAGGTGCTTGATTAGGAGTGGTGGGACCCAGCTAGGTAGCTTTGGGTTGGCACTTCACTTTCTGAGCCCTAGATTGGGAAATTAAAAACCCATCTGTACTGGACTAATAGAGTAAATAAAGGCCCATTCAATGAACTTCATACTGCACTGGACTGACAAAGTGATATAAGATTGATTAACAACAACATTACTTTTCAGAGTGAGATGGGTGGCATTTAAATTTGATAGATAGATAGATAGATAGATAGATAGATAGATAGATAGATAGATAGATAGATAGATAGATAGATAGATAGATAGATAGATAGATAGATAGATAGATAGATAGATAGATAGATAGATTATTAATGTTTATGGGACATGCATAACAAATGCAGAAATAGTATGAGGAGCACCTTCTTGTTTTCATTTAATCATCTTTTATCATGCCCTTCAGTGCAATTGTGCTTATAGTGACTCTTCTTCACCCTATTTAACTTCCTATAAAGTAGTAGAGAGCGATTTAATTCAATTCAGTTTATTGCAGTCGTGCACCAGTGCAGATTAAGTGACTGGAGGTGAGGTTCATTATTGGTCCATGATCTGAAGATGAAGTTTCTTAGTCTCACAACATTTTCGGTGTAGAAAAACAATTTAGTTTTTATGCTTTTATCAAAATCTACCTTAAATTTCCTGTTTTATTGTTATGGATGTATGAAATTGGAGAAAATGCATTATTGCAAAACAAAAGGGCAAAATAAAATATTTGCATAAAGTAGCCTGTTTTTTAAATATCGAACATCTTACAGAGTAGGGAAGTCAGTGTCTAGATAATGTGTGTATCTGTTAAAGCTGTGCCAAATCCTATCAGACATATATTTAAATTGGAAATTCTCTTTTGATAGGAATTAAATAGAACAGGGATCAGAAAATACACTGGGATTTATTGTAAAGAATAACACCACAGATTAAAATAACTATGGGAAAATTCTAAATGGAGTTTTGCAAAAGCAAAATAGATTGATGGCTTGGTTCTGACAGTGAAAAAAAGCAGATATATTCTGATTAATTCTAAGAGTACATCTATTCTGCTTTATAAACCAGTGTTATGCACTTAGGTTTAGTTTGTGATCTTCTTCCCAAACAGAAGACTCTCTTTTGCAAAGTAAGAAATGCACATGCTAACAGAGTATTTTAATAAATGGATAGAATCCAATGAAGTAAAATCTAGGGAAACTGTATTCATTCAGAATGAAAGCAGGTTCAATAGATGCAGTCATATTTAAATAGGAAGGTATATTGCACAAATGTTTTAGAACACCACAAACACTTTAAAAATCATTATCTGCCCTAATTTTCAGAGTTCGTATCATTGGATCTTGGAGAATGGCCCCACTGAAGTCATTTTACCATTGTATTGCTTTCCAGGTGAGGTCAGAAATAGTTCTAAAAGAATAACAGCCAAATATTTCTCCATAAGTACCATCATTATATAGCATTTTAAATAGAGCATACTGAATGCATTATTTAATCTATTGTTAGTCTAAACGAAATTCCCTTTCAGAATTAGGCACAGCACAATAAATAACAGATACTTAACTAGTTGCAGAAAAGCTGGTAATAACTCAGAAGATACTCAGCATCAAGCGGTTAAAAGTTCAGAAGAATCTGTGTCCTATTGTTATTAATGGTTTAAAAAAATGTTTCACCAGCCTGCAAATTAAGAGATTCCTTATTGTTGGAAACCTATACAGTACTATGAATTAAACTTTTCCAATTGAGGCTATAATTTAAAAATTATTTAAGTCCTTTGTTCCAAGTTCGAAACAAAGGATAGTTTATCTTCTTTAGTGAGTAAAATACCATTGAGAAAGACAGGTTAAAAAATAGAATAATTTATTGTTCCTTTTGTGAACAGCATTCTGTGATTCTATCCATCTTTCAGTCCAGGGTTCAGCAACTTCCTGTTAGTGACTTATTAGCAGGTATTTTAAAGACGGACTTGCTCGATGTTATCGCACTGTGAAGCAGAGCTGTGCGTGTTGTAACTGATCTGATTTACTGAGGTGCCATATCGTGGCTGCAGTGCTGAGAGAAATAATCTTTGCTTTGCAGGCAACAAACTAAAAGAGTTGTCAGTTTAAAATCAATGGTGAAAAAAGATATTGTGCAAGTGAAATGTTAAGTTTTCACCCACTGTTTTGTCTGGCGGGACTGATGTTTTGTCTAAAGCATGGAAAGTCTTTTAAAAGCAGAATATATATATATATGTGTATATATATATATATATATATATATATATATATATATATATATATATATATATATATATATATATATATATATATATATATATATATATATATATATATATATATATAAATTTGTAATGAACTCATTAGGCAGTTGACAGATTTGTTCTGTTTTACCATTTATAAACAGCCAGTTTTTCATAACGTTACAACTTAGCTTGCAGAAATGATAGGTGAGAGCCTCGGCAGTCATACTTGACCTAGAGGTGACCAAATTTACTCACACACAAAGTTAATCATTTACTTAGAATTCACTGGGTGGGTTGTAGTATTTGCATTCCTTTGCTTATCTGTCTGTTGTGGTCCCCTGATTTTCCATTAGCAATCGCAAGGACTGCCTGTAGTGAGAAACATGGGCTTGTTTGATGGCTTTATAAGATGAGCACCTTTCTTTCAATGAATTCAAGCCCATATGTAAAATTCTCCTTTTCTCAACAACATCCTCTGCGAATACTGCTCAACCGCTTACTCATGAGGAAAAAACCCTTTGCATGGAACAAGGCAGGACTTGATAAGATAAACTCCTTTTATTTTGATACAGCTTTTATGGAACAAAACTCAAACCAGTCCTTTAGCTGTTGAAACGAACAAGATCAGTCTCTATTGGAAATCTGTAGAGACATCTCAAAAACCAAACATATGCAGAGAGATCTAAGAATATTTCTGAACTAAAAGATTTCTGTAGAAAACAATGAGAAAAAAATATTCCAAAAGCAAGAATAGAATGACTCTTAATTGGCTTCAGGTCATATTTGGAATCTGTTATTTCTGATAAAAAGGTGTTATAAAGTACTGTCTAAAAAGGTGTCCAAAGTTTTGCAGCTACTGTATTCATTATGTTTATATTTTGATTCCATAAAGAGCTTCCTGTAAATGGTAAGCATCCACTGAAACTGCTAAAAAACATGCTAACGTTGTGTCAGTAACTACTCACTCAAGGATTCATTGAAAAAATACAAATTGAGCAGGAGTGCTTGAACTTTTCTATACACCCGTAATAGGGATTTTCTGTTCTGTCAGAAACTAGAAAAACCACGTAGCCCAAACAAATCAAAGTCTGATCTCTCCAAGATCACTTCCAGGACTTATTTTCTATGATTCTGTGACTTATTAGCAGTTTCTAGTGCAGTGATCAAGTCACAGCTCACTAGATCATGATGGAAGTTTACCCCCCTCTGTCTCAGATATTATTTTGGTTTCATATGTTTATTTTGATCAACATGAGCAGTATTATATGACTGTTGGATGACATGGTACAACCAAATTTCCTTTGAAAGATTCATTTTGGACTTGCCAGAACATGTCTGATGATCACAGTTAGATTAGAGAAAAAACTTTGTTTCTGGAAAGCTTATAGTTAAGGCACTGACTACATCATTTATTGGGTGACTTTGAGTGTATTTATTTATTAAATTTATATAAAAGTAGTATGTTAACTAGTTTCAGTCTAATCTTCCTTACAGGTTAGCTGTACTAATAAAAGAAAAGAGGATCCTCTCTTACACCATCTAAATTCTTGGAGAAAAGGTAAAACGGAACAACGGAAAGAAAATTCATTGCTTCTAAGTTGTGGCCAAACTCAAAGAATGGTTCTCCAAAAAACAGTATACAATAGAAAATTATAAGCTGATTGGGAGGAGGGGAGCAAAAGAGGGATTTTAAACCTTAAATACTGCTCACATATTTGAATTGCAATGATGTTGCAAACTGGCTAAAATAATATATAGTGGTGCTAATTTAGTTGTAACAACTATTTGGTATTATGTGAATGTGAAGCACTATAAATATATTATTATATTGCAATTAAAATAGTATTTATATAATGGATGTGTTACTGAACTTTAAGGATCTTGGCAGAAAAATGGATTTATTTCAGGAACTGTGAAAAAACCTACTGAACATTGGTGTCAAAATGTACTCAGCTATTTTTCAATGGTGAATAACTGGAAATGTGTATTGCATGGAGGGCAATGTATGTTTTTTTTTTCAACATTCATGCGATACTTGAAATATTTAGATGTTTGAAAATATGGAGAAATTGAGAAGTTGTTGACCTTCTTTGTGGCTCTCTTAATATCAAAATTTAGGGTTTTGGACCTCCTTATTAGAAATTTCAGACTCTTTAAATAACTGAAAACTAGAAACTCTCCATGAATATTATATATGGAGCCAAACAGATTATCTTGTACAATAATTAATAGTTGCTTCACCAATCTGATAACCTCCAGGGAGACCACTGAGATATAAACATTACTAGAGCATGGGAGTGAGTCCCAGAATGAGAAAAGACACTGGCCTTCTGTTACACTTAAGTAATCCTTACAACGGATGGAGAGCTTGTAGTTCTCCAAGACAGGATGCTTGGCTATGACTGTTTGCAATTACACTCCACCAAAGCCATTCTGAATGTATCAGTACACTGCTTGTATCTCCTATTTAATGGAATACAGGCAAGCATATGTCCGCTTCACAAGCAGTCTCTAAATAGAAATCCTAGCTTGTATAAAACAACAGGGTTGGAATGAAAGTAGCTTTTGCTTGTGCTTGTAGCATACTGACCACAATGTGGTCTGAATGGCCCAGTATTGTCCTTATAATCAGCAGGAAATATTGCTTGAGGCACAAATGTAGCTAAAGCTGGTAGTCTTGTGAATTGGAAGGAAGAGTAAATGATAACTCACATGAACTAACTAAGGAAAGAAAAGAAACACAAATATATTGTGTATCTGTAAAACTAAGAGAAAGAGGCAAGACATAAATCTGAGTGAATATAGTCTGCTTAATAAATTTATAAATAGATGTATATAAGTGGAGATATAGAATTTTTAATGAAAGGACAAATATTAGATGGAAAGCCATAAATGTTGTAAGAATGTTTTAAAAATAGCAAGGCTGAAGGAATAGACATGACACTATCAGCAGAAAATATTATTTGGTTTGGCCTTACAATTAGTCACAGACCTGTGTAATGAGTAGTTTATCCCTTACACCAAAACAACAACAATAATAATAAGCCCATGAGTCCCATCAAGAATATCAAGAAGCCTCAGAAAAGTCATGCTTCCTAAATTATCTTTGGTTTATTTCTGAATACCTTCCTTCTGATGCAGTGAATTTTCTCTAAGTATGTACCTGCATGTAGCATTTAGAGCACTCTACCTGGTTTACACACCTTCTCATAGATACAGTATATGCCTATGGAGTTGGGCTATACTTGAGTACTTGCTAAGGCAAAGGGGTGACATGATTTGCTTTGGTAAACCACTATGTGCCACCTCACCTCCATTCCTCTTATCTCTTTTTGCACAGCTTTCTCCACCACTTGCCAAAAGCAGAAGAATTTTGCATTTACATTGTACATACAGAAAGTCTTCATTTAGGATCACAATTGGGACCCACATTAAGCAAAGTGATTCCTAAGTGGAACTATGGTTAAGATCTTACTTCAGGTTTCTTTTGCTTTAGACCAGCGGTTCCCAACCTTTTCTATACCCTGCACCCCTAGAACGCTTCTGATATATTCTCGCATGCCTTACAAAAGCTAGAAATAATGGCAACGAATTATGCATATACACTATAATTTTGAAAACCCAAGTGTGAGCCCCCCCAGTTGGGAAGCCCTGCTTTAGACCCATGAAGGTTGTAAATGCAAGGATTAGTCATAAAGTTACTTCTTCGTCACTATCATAACTGCCAATGGTTATTAAATAAGGGAGTCACTAAATGAGGACTACCTGTTTTCAGAAGCCTCTCCTAGATATCAGAGGAGGCTGTACAAGAGCAATAAGCAGATTGCAGGAGCAGGGAAGCAAAACAATTGTTTGCTGTTGTGAAGCATCTTCAAAGGGGTCCCTTTCATGAACACTCAATGACACAGAACATCCTCATAAGGATTTCCATAGCCTTAATAGCATAATAGGGATCACTCAATCCATTCATAACTAATACCTTTCGCAGATGGCGGCATTTGCTCATATTATAACTAAAGAACCTACCAATATGGCACAAAGTGGTCACTGATTAAATCTAAAAATGAACAGGGATCTTAAATAGCCTCAGGACTAAATACCCAGAGAAAAAGTAAAAAATTGAAAATGAATGTAACATTTAGAAGACCACAACAACACCTAGTACTTCCATGGTGGAGGGGAATGGTCTTCACCCAACCCTTAGGATATTATCACGCTACAATTCAAATTGTAGAGAATAAGAAAGATAGCCTTGATGGAGATATGCAAGAGTTGTTATTAGGGGAAAGGGGCTGAAACATTTAGTCCAAAATAGCAAGATAACATTTGTAAGTAGCTTGGGAACACTTCCTGATTCACAAGAGTATAAGAAGGGGGAGAACATACAGTATAATCAGAGATTTTTTTTATTATAGCCAATCTCACAAAAAGTAGCTTTAGCTTTCCTCTGGAGTTGATTTTCTGGTGTATCTACCTAGTGGGATTGATACCAACCTAGGCTAGGCAAAGAGATGTTAACAATATAACTCACTTAAAAAAATCCAACACAGCATCTCTCTTCTCTTTGCCCCAGGTATATTGATGCAAAAGGTACAGAAGAAAGAAAGAAAGAATAAACAAGCAGCTAGGAGATTGGAGCTAATAATGAGAGCAAACGCAGGATGAACCCCCCCCCTCCCACTGAACATGAGGATACCACTGTCTTGGCAATGGCAGATCACCAGACACCCTCCAGATGTTGATAAACTTCAGATCCTCTAATCCCTCACCCTTGGCCATGATGTCTTGTGTTGATGGGCACTAGCTAGAGTCCAACAATAACTTGTGAAATACCCCTCCCCCCAAAAAAAAAATATGTGGGAGTTAAACTTAAATGCTGCCATAGAAAACAGGGAAAATAGCATCCTCTTTGAAACCAATTACATGTAAAGCTGCCTCCATGTTCCCTCCATTGCTGTTTTTTTTTAAAAGATACCAAATCAATTCTGTAGTCTATTAAAAGGCATTGCTTATCTTTCTCCTCCGCTGTGCTGTTCTACAGAATGCCAGTGTTCTCAAATAAAATAAATGAACTGTCAAAATATTGAACTGAGATTTAGGAATTTACTAGCATAGGAAGATTAAGACAATTATAGCTTAAATTGGTACCATTTTGGGCTAATTGGTTGCAGATATAGAGCAATGCCTGAATGTGTTGATTCCAGAAAGAAGCATGATTGTATTTAACTGTTAGTAGAGAAGAAAGACCCAGGAAGATAATTAAATTAAAGGTGTAAATCTGCATACCGATGCTAGAACATCAGGTCCACCTGATGATCTTTTCTTTTCTGATCTAAACTGGTATTAAAAGGAATGTTATAAAATAGAATCGTACATGCATGTGGTATAATTATTTAAAATCCAGTTTTATTGGCATGGAATTAGAAAGGGAAAAAAATTCCTTGGTTTTCACTGGAATGAAAACTTCCTTAATGTTGTTTTTACAAAGAAACACTCTGTCAATCTCATTATACTTTGAAATTTGCATTTCTTTCCATTTTGAATTCAGTTCTCCAATGAAAGCAGCATGTGGATTATGGAAATTGGAGATTAAGCTACTTTTCTTTGTAACAATAGTGCACTAAAACACATTGTGTTAAGTAACGCTGCTTCCAGAAGTGAGCCTATTAATTGAAACTGTCTACAAAATGTACATTGTAGGAGTATTGTACAGAAAATCATAGAACTCTTTAGACCAGCCTTTTTAAACAATTTTCTCAGATTGATGTTAAACAGAATAAAATTGAGAAAATAAGAAAAATGAAAGAAAAGGAAGTTGATAGATTCATCCATCCATCCATCCATCCATCCATCCATCCATCCATCCCTTCTAACTAGTTGAGGGCAAACAACATGGAAACAGCTAGCTATTATCACCAGACATAACTTTTCCAAAATGTGTGTAGTCTTTTTAATTTAGAGGAAGGAAAGAATTTGGGCAGTGGAAGTGGAAGATGGGTGTTGGTAGTAGTAGGATTGTTAATCTTTTCCCTCTGTAACATTTCCCAAGATTTACACAGTCTGAACATATTTTAGTTCCGGTGGAAGACATATCAGAAGAGGCAGTTTCATCCTTTGCTACAGGCTCAGGGTATGACATTTTATCTCAGCATAATGGCAAGCCTGGTTGTAGTTCATTTGTTTATTTTCTATTTCCAAAGTTGTCTTCAAAGGGCAGCCGATATACAATTGCCCTAGGTCTTAATTATGGGAGTGAGGAGTGGCTATCCAAAATGTATTTTGGGGACTGAAAATGATCAAATAGATGTTTCTGCTCCATCTTTCTATTCAGGTCAAATGCAAGATGGCTTACAACCAAATATACAGATTATAAAACAGAACCAAGTTGATGCAGTTGAAATCAATGCCAATACTGAAATTAATAATTAACAAAATTAAGAACTTGTCTTACCTTCTTCTGAAATATTGTGAGTGATCCAGTGGGGCAGAGAAGAACTTTTCTCAAGTATTGGAGAGTAGAGCTTTTAGCAATAGGGCATCTTCAGAAATGGCTGTCTTGATGATTTGAGTATCCAGACAGGTTCATAGTAGTGAGGAACTGCTTTGTCATCCTATGATAGCTATAGGCTATCATGTTCAGGAGCTGAAATGGATAAAATCCATATGAGTTGAGGGTAATTTAAAAAAGAGGACAATACATAAGAAAAGTATTAGCTGGGCTTGTTGTCTGTGGGTTGGAAACTGATGCTGACTTTTTCTAAAAAAAAATATAGAGTGGCTGTTTTAATTACATACAAACCAATGTCTAACTATCCATTAGTGGTTATAATGAATGAATCTTAGGTTTAAATATTAGCATGTGGCCCTTGACCTACCTGGGTTTGGCTATCTGAACTTGTTTGCCATCAAGTAAAATGCAGTCCCGGAGCATGCTAAAATCTAGACGTTATATGTGGCCTCAGATTTCCAAAGATTACCATTAGCTAAAATGTATATTGGGAAACACACACAAATTTTAGCCTGTCAGCTGTTTATGCTGCTTAAACAGACATGCACATGTACGCACAGGCACACACAGCGCATACAAGCTGACAGGAATTATAAATGTTTTACCCAAATGCAACAGCATTGTTTTCCGTTTAAGGAACCAATTGGATATAAATAACTTCTTGCTAAAAACCTTTGATTGAAAGGAGAATCCTTCAGAGCTGGGAAAATTAATGTTGCTTTCAACAAAAGAGCAAATAGAAAGTCACCATCAAAGGCAGACAAATCTTAAGATTTAGTCACAAACTCTAATGCATACAGTAATTAGTACCAAAGTCGATAGGCTGTGGTAGCATATGAAACAGATCTGAGCTTGAATCAAACACTACACTTGAATGCCCTGTGTGTCTGTTTTAAATCAGAACTAGGCTGCTTGAATCCATCTTTATTCTCAAAACTGCAAGGGGTTTCTTCTAATTGTTGTGGCTCCTGCACATGTGTGATTTAACACATATGTGCAAAAATATGGTTCAGGTGGCTTCATTTTGCTTCAAAATACTTTGCAAATAATCTTGTCCAGTAAGCTGCTAAAAATCAGGTTAGAGTTCACTATTTTCAATTAGTCTGTAAGATATTTCTGTTTGGAAAGTCTCTTGTTCACAACGCTGGTATCTGAAGCTAGTCTTACTAATCTTTGTAAAGTATTATGAGCAATGCATATGTACAGAGGGGTAAAAACCTGCATTTTTATAGAGGCCTTTCAACAGCTAAGATCACTAGGATATGTCTTCATTCATAAATTCAGCTTTCATGTCTGTCCATGATTCTGAGTGATTAAATTTATGTGCCAGACAATAGAATCAGTGGGTTCTTCTGGACTTCATCTGTGGAAACAGTAGTAGGATTTTTCAATCAGCCTTTTTGAAAGATCAACTCCATCTGGCTTCTTTTTTTCTCTGAAGTGTATCTAATAAATATTTAAGTCAAAATTACACAGGACTCTTGGGAGATCATCTTGATAATCACTTTGCTTTCATTGCAAAATTTTTGTTTTATTTTATTTTTAAGAAATTTATATGACTGCCCAAAATTTATAATTTATGACTTTGAGCAACATGCATCAATGAAAAATTTCAATCAAAATTAAACCAAAAACATAATTAACAAACTACAATAGTACTTACACAAAACCATAAGTATAATTCAAGATGGGGGTAACATTTGGTCACCATAGCTGGTTACAACCAGATACTTTGATCAAAACTTCAGATTGGACCCATTCTTATTGTATGTGAAATTATATATGTGAAAGGTATATTCACATGTATATTTCAAACTGTCCATTCATTTTTCATAATGTTTTCTGTGCCATTTCTATAGTTGCCCATCTCCTTTGGAACCACTCCTTTCAAGGTCAGGTGATTATCTGAAAAATTTCTCAGGATTAATTATATGGCAGGTGCTTATAGTATGCAACTGTGGCTGCTAAGAGTATTTTCTTTGAAATATTAGTGGCTAGGAAATTGATTCTTACGTGATGAGGGCAGCATTTTATTTTTTAAAAAATACTTTCTATTATGTTTGTGTGCTGATTAGACCCTTTTTTAGAAATGATTAATCACATACATCATTAATTAAGTTGTAAAGGTATGGGGGGGGGAAACCTTGGGAGATGGGGTGAAGAGATGCTGTCTAGGGAACAGTCAGATAAGAGACAGCATAGCCCACATGTGGATGGTGGGCAGGACAAGAGGTTCATAAAAGACCTCCCTAGTTTCTCCAGCTCTAAAGTACAATTAGCTTATCTGGTTGTGTTTCCTTTCTGTTTTACCCAGTAAGGCTGATATCGAGTTTAAAAATACATTTTTCCCACTGACTCTATAGACAGCATCCCTTTCTCATGTCTCCCAAGGTTTTTCCCACATACTATCACATTAATTAAATAAATGCATCATTATAGTTGTTTTGATTTATACTTTTTTTTTCTCCTCTGGAGACCACTCAAGACTGAGAAAACGTAAAACAAAACATACACGAGCCCTTAAAAATGCAAGACAGAAACAATGATCAAATCAAATTCAAAAGTATGACAGTACAAAAATGTTATAACCCTGGCTACAGATTTTTCCATATTATACTACAGGGAAAGGGGGGCTGGTTGAAGCCTTCTTCACACTGAGGGTGGAGAAGGCTGATAGAGACCACGGCATGATATAAGTTGCATTGAAATTCTGATCAGATGATCCTCTGTTAGAAAGAGTAGCTTGGACATATTTGCAGATACAATTTTTAGGCCTTCACAATGTCAGTTATGGATAAATGGTAAGAAAATATATTGGGGCTTTGAATGAGGTCTGAGGGTTAACGTGCAACAAATCACAGGATCCTCAAAACTGAGGAGATATTTAAGATACTCCCTTAGAAACTGAAATAAAATAGTCATTATTTGAAATAGAACTATGAGGTGTACAAAGTCTGGGTCTCCTTTTTGGAGGGTTTCATGTTCCAAAGTATTGAGATTAACTATAATGGTTCCTTTAAAAAACACACCAGATCTGAAACATGTTCAGAATAGCTGCACGAGGCTGAGTCGACGTCTGCTGTTAGTTGATTAGAGACATCTTGAAAGAATTGCTGGAGCAGCCTTTCTCGCAAGTCTGGAGTTAGCCTTCTGTCATTTGGGTGCTCTTTCACAATTGAGTTCATGCATGCAAGAAAACAGTTGATTGGAAGCTTCAAGGACCTGCATGTAATCAAAAGCTTTGAACTCTTTGTAGTTTGTGAAGTTCCCTTACCCCTAGCTACAGGGTCTATCAGAATATATTACAATGACCTAAACCAGCATCTCCAGCAACAGCTGTGAGTTTAATCCATGCATTAGTTCATTAATTCGCAGCAAAATATTTTCAGCTTGCCTTTTATACCACAGATAGGAGTGTTTTGGGTGTTTGGCAAAATATATAGCTTCACTGAAAAGTTACCAACACTTAAACTTTTAACAAGTTGTGTAGGTACTGTTCTGACCTATTAGGATTTCTGGTGAGCATTCTATTTTTTCCAGTGCTTTTAAGCTAGGCGTCCTTCTGTAAATATATCGATATATTTGTATTAATTCAAAGCTGCATTGCAAACATGATGAGCACCATCTGGATGAATTTGTCTAATCCTCATTTCAAGAATTATGAGTTTATGATCACTGTAACACTTTATGTGGAGATACACAATATGCAGGCAATCATGGGGAGTCAAGAGTTTGGAATTTTGAAAGTATGTGATTTGTTTACTGTCCTACATTCACAAATATCTGCCAAAATGCATTTTCCTTTGGGCTACATTGCAAAAATCCAGATAACCACAAGATGGAAGCACAGAGATATAGAACATCTCTGTAGATTTTGATTCTGACTGGCTCAAGGTTGACTCTGAGGATGGTAAAATGGGGACCCAGATTGGTGGGGTCAATATGACTCTGACTCTGTAAACCACTTACAGAGTGTGCTGTAAAGTACTATGAAGCAGTATATAAGTCTAAGTGCTATTGCTCTTCTTGGTAAGAACTCGATATGTATGAAGGCCAACACCAGCTAAAGGGCTTCGTGTTGTTGTGAACAGATAATAACAATGCATTTTCCTCACTTTTAATCATCTTAATGCTACACTTTCAATGAACTAATCATTATGATCATTGAAGTGGCAGATGACTGAGCTCTTTCGTGACACATCTTCACCATGCCTTTATGGTTAGTGCTATTTTTGGTAAGGTTGCACGAAAAACTGTGAATTTCATTTGAACAAAACCATGATTTGACTGTCTGTGTGCAATTTTTAAAATTGATTAGTCTTTTCAGTATGCTAATGCTTCCCTAACATAATAGTTATTATCTTGCATCCAGTGGTAAGAAGAATGTAATGAGATGTCCCACTGCTGTGGCTCATGAAGCTGCTTAAAGCACAGGAGACCTAGTTACCTAGATGGATTAAAGCCTCAGATGTTATTATGGGTATGGCAATTAGGTGGAGCCATTCTTCTAGGTCAGGGGTGTCAAACTCACAACGTCACGTGACATGTCATGAGGTATCGCAACTTTTTTTCCATTGCTGGCCATGGGGTGGGCGTGCTTTCGGCATGATGTGGCAAAGGAAACCATATAAAAGAAGCCAATTGGTCCAGACTATAGCATGGATAGTTATGGGTACACCCTGGAAACCCATATAAAGCCAGTAGTTTGAGGCTACAGCCCTTTGGCTTTCTGGGTGCAATTGGTGGTGCAAATGATGACATATGAAAGTCTTCATGGCACACTGATGCAGGACTACCGGTCTTTGACAGTCTCAGCTTGTCCTACAAGATTCTTTAGAGTGCCATGTTTCAGGTCCCTTCCATGAAACAATATCATCCAGTGGGACCCAGAAAGCACATCTTCTCTGCTGGAATGAGTGCCCTTGGAAACTGCCTCCCCCCCCCCCAAGGTTCAGATGACTCAATTCTACTGGCCATCTGGAAGGCATTGAAACCCTGGTTTTCCACCCAGGCACTGGGTCAGAGCATTGGATGGGCCTGTCCTGAAATGACTTGGAATTGGAATGTTGTGGTTTGGCCTTGGTTACCCTGTTTGGATGTTTTGTTTGGACTCTCTTGTTTTATATGTGTAACTGCTGTACATGTAAGCCACTCAGAGTCACTATTTGCATGTTGAGTGGCCATATAAATATCCTAAAACTCCTCTAGGCTGTTTTTCAGTACTCATTCACCTATTGGCAGCTGTTTCTGAGTGGAAGACCAATTGCTTTAGATTACCTATAGCCCAATTAAACATAGGTATGTGTGTTTCAAGGAAGAAATTAAGTTCCCCCCCTTGTCATGGCAGAGTAGCTATGCCTTGCCTTGCATGAACTCTCTCAATACAAATGTCTTCTTCTGTACAAATAGAATATGAATTTTCTTGAGACCTTTTTCCACAAGAAGGGTCTAATGAAGAATTCAACATTTCTTGGTCCAAATTTTATTCAGGTAGGAGACCAAGTCTATAGTAAGGTACTCTGTATTCCATGTTGTGGCCTAGTAGGATATTTGAAGACTACTAAATGTTTTTAGATGGCAAAGTATTTTAGATGGAAGATTCAGGTGAGGTTCAGATATGCGCCCTGATTATGCTGTATTTTTCAATCTTAGCAACTTAAAATGGTTGGATTTCAACTCCAGATTTCCCCAGCCAGAAACACTATGTAAGGCTCTATACCTGTTCCTTCTGTGTTTCAGAGTCTTTGCGTTTTTTCATACCATACCACAATAAGCCATGAAAATCTCTTAACTCTTTTCAGGTTCATATAGCTGTTCCTTAGGAAACCAATTATTTCCTTTTATTTAATTATTTTTCTTGGTAGTGTAGACTGTAGAAAGTTCACTTTTTCTGTTTATGTAGGCCGGTTGAAATATTTCATCTGGATAACAAATTTGCTTGTAGGTGGACTCCATTCCTATGTGTAGAGGAAGAAGGAAAATCAGACAAAATTCAACCATGACAATTTCCATAATCCTAACTGTACAGAACGTAAACACTAAATAATTGTTTTGGACGAGTTCAGGTGACTATGAAAACATTGTTCTGTAACATGCAATTTTGTTCAATAACAAGTGGCCAAGTTGACCTAAAATTTATAAATGCTGCAATATCAAGTGATCTTTTTCAGATTGCAAATAGCTAGCAGTGTTTTATGTCATGTCATGTCATGCCATGTCATTGTCCTTTTTGTGTGTCTCTGCCTCTGTTCCCCACATGCCCAAACATTCAACCCTAAAATCTTTGGAATAATATTTAGCAAATGTCACCCGTGTAACATCTCAGTGTCTTTTTTCTTCCCATAATGTTTTGCATTTCCACAAATCTTGGAATTCTCAAGAGGATTCAGATTTCTCCTTGTCTTCAGAGTCCTCCCTTAGATAGAGTGGCTGCTGTTTTCAGGAT
The DNA here is from genome assembly GCA_023970755.1 of Azemiops feae. Lineage (NCBI taxonomy): Eukaryota > Metazoa > Chordata > Lepidosauria > Squamata > Viperidae > Azemiops > Azemiops feae. Next base: position 632,225 of record JALGBA010000170.1, on the reverse strand, counting down.
GTTCTCTGCGCTCCCTTACATCCCAGGGCATTTTGGGATAGAAGAGTTGTCTAGCTCTAATATTGTATTCGTTATTGTTTTTTTTCTAAATTTGGAGTAGCTTGTATTAGGAGTTCCCATATTCTTCTATTCAGAGCACTTATTTTGAGTTACAATATTGAATGCTATCAAGCCCTTCTTTGGGCAAATTATTTGTATTCAGCTCATCTAAATTGGCCAGATTTGCAAATTTCCTTCAATTTCTATATCTAATCCAATGCAAAGTTGGTAGAGCATTTTCAGGCATCTCTTCTGCCTTCCAAGAATCAAATCCTAAGAACTTTTATCCTAGCAGTCCTTTTGTCTAAAAATCTAAGCTGCAGGTTTCTGCCAAGGTATGACCCTGCCAGAATTAATGGAACATTAATCTAAAGATAAAATATGTGCTTATTTTATTCCACTGAAATTAAGTCCCATCAATGAGAGTTGAACATGTTTGTGTCATCCTGAATCGTATCTTAAATTGTGCTTTTCTTTCCATATGTGGGAGTAGATTTGACTCTAAATGGCAGTGGATTTTCCAAAAGGATAAACTTTCATTTGGGGTAACTTTGAAAGTGCTTGGTATTGCAAAACGGCAAGAATTAATGTAATGATTAAAAAGTATAATGCTGTAAGTTTCCACAATTTATATTTTGTTGATTACAGTTCTTCAAGATTTCTATTTGTATTTTTGTTTTGTTTTGCTTTGGTCCAATAGAATTAAATCCAACTAACATTGGAAAAAGTGTGTGTGTGTGTGCACGCTCTGTACCATATGTGGCATAAAAAGCACATGCTGTCACAGTTTGACAGGTGTGTGCTCGGGCGCTGCTGGAACAGCTCTTGCCCAGAGTTACTCATGAAATCCGAGAGTGTTAGTAAACAGTCTGTACTTTCTCAAAGGTGCCCTGGAGATTTGTTACAGGAAGTCAAATTGCTCAAATCTACCTAATTTGGCACGATACGCTGAAAGCACGCTTGAGTGGTTATAATTGCAGGGGGACTGACTTCATTTAGCAATCTTGGGCCATACCTTCCCAATAACAACTGCAGGCGATATAAATTCAATCTCTTGTTTGTTTCTGAAAGTGATTAGTCCGAAAAATTTGGAATTTAAACACTCATAATTGCAAAGTGTTATTTACATTCACTTTTGATTAAATTCAACAACAGCAACAGCAAAAAAAGAAATTAAAGGAGAGTCACCTTCCTTTGGGAGATGGGAACTCAAGACAATGTTTATTTGGAGTAATGATGGTATGAGAACATCTAGAAATAAGGTACCATTGCCCTTAGAAACCTTTGTACTTCCTACAGACAGAACGGTAAGAAATAATGTTTTAAACATATGCAAAAACGGACTACACTGTAGAAATGTCATACCTTAAATATTGAGATACAACTGAAATTATACGAAGGGTTGCTTGAAATTGCCTAGGAATAATTGTTTAGTTTGGGATAATTTCCACCTTAATCTGTGTTTTGGGAAAAGGATCTAATGGAATGTTGCCTTTAATCCTGAATTTTGCTGCTTAATTGCAGCAACATTGTTGGCTGAATATATGTCATTATACAATTCTATAAAAGTTGCTTTAGTCATAGATTTAGTAATAGTGTACTCTATTCAATTTAATATCCATCTCACTTTAGCAAACTATCCTCATGACAGCAGCATTAAATATTTGTTAAAAGTCTTTGTGAGAAAGACCTTTTAAATGCATTTTATAAATCCAATGTAAATAAGCATAGCCAATTTTTCTGCATCCATTTTTTTAAAAAAATTGTGCAAGATAAATCTGTATTTTGTACTTCGGGGGAGAATGTATTTCTTGGAGAAATTATATGTGGCAGATTCAAAATATTGGTATCCTTTCATCATCCATTCATCTATTACATAGTCTCCCTAATACAATATTCAAGCAAGTGGTTTCTTTTCATACTACACATATTAAGTCACCAAGGCAGGAACATCTTGAATGCACATAACAGTTTTGTTGATGGCTCTACATGGATATAATTCCCACTGTTTCCAATCTCTCCTTTTATTGTCCCCCATATGTGAAATTATGGTTAGGTATATATAGCACTCATTTCCCAGACTAATACTCCATAGGTTTGATGAGATGTACTGTGAAGCAGTAAAACTTATGCAATAATTGGGCTTTTGGGGGGGGGAAGTGTTTAAGATGCCACAAGATCATTTATTGTTTTAGTCTCAAATAGTTACTTCTTTTAGTTAAATTTTATCACATCCTTATTCTGAAAGTTCAGAATCATGTATGTAGATTAAATGTAGAAACTTTTGTATTAGCCCTATTTCTACTCCCTGGTGCTTTTTAAAGTCTCTCTGCATTTATCTTCACTTTGTTAGCCTCAAAATGCCAAGAGCATGCAGCAGCTCTTCAATGCTCCACATAGCTGACCAATAAAAGATCATACAGAATGGCTTCCGGTTCCGGATCGCGACACCAGCAGTCGCACGGAGAGATCTCTCTCTCCCACCGGCTGGTTTCCCTTCGTCGGTAGACCCTTAATCGGGTCGAAAGTCGCCCCGTAGAGGCGACCACCGCTAGAGGAGGCTCCTGCTCGACTGGGGAAGAGCGGCGGCTCTCCCCAGTTCGAACTTTCTCCTTAGGGCCGTCGGAGGAAAAGATCGCCCTTCAAAATGGACGATCACTTCGTCGCACCAGCTGAAAGCCAGAAGAACATCTAAGCGAAAGAACCCCCGTGGAGAATCCGGGTGAGACCTTTCCTACCCCCTTTTTTTTTCCCTAACTACTTTCCTGTTAAAAGCTTTCTTTGAACTATTTCCCTGTCGTGAGGAAGCAGCGTTTGAGCAATGGGGAAAAACAGCGTTGGAAAAAAAAATATATAAATAAAAACCAGTTAATTTCGATACTATTTAAATTTTGGAATACTGAGGGGACCTGAAAACATTCTATTCTTGACTATTATTGTTACAACTACGTATTCATTATTTTTGAACCCTTTCTTCATCTCTTTCAACACGAAAAATAAAAAATCTATTATTTGGAAAGAAAAAAAAAAAAAGGATTTCTGGTTTGCTGAGGACATCTTGTGTCGAAAAGTGGTACTGCAATTATATTTCTTTATGGCTGGGAATGGCTATGACCCTGAAAGAGTGATAAGATAACGATGCAGCTGGCCTATTGAAAACTGAAGGTGAATGCTTGCTTGATTCTTATGAAGCAGAGCCTTCCTTAAAGATTAAAGATTAAAAAGCCTTATTACTATCGATATGGAACTTAATACACAACTGGACTATGATCTTATATTGGAAACAATTCTAGAAGCTGCAAAGGATGTGAGCTCCTATTTTCAATCTCTTTTCCCTACACTGAGAGAAACTGTGGAAACCACAAAACAAACTAATTTTATTCAACTTCCAACACAACCTATCGAGAAGTTTGATGACTATACAACAACTTCAACAGAGATGTCTGAAGCACCAATACCAACATCAACAGAGACTGACACTCAGATACAAACTATTGAAAATCGAGAAAAGGTGGATAAACAATTGGCAAATATAACATGGAATAAAACAGCTTTCACCATCCAAAGGCTATTAGAAGAAAGGAAAGAGAACTTTGACCAATTTGAAGCGTTAAAGAATATGGACCCCTTAATAGTGTGGTTTGATTATGTAGGAACCTTACTATGGAAACCATTATGGCACAGAAAGAAGCCTAGAGTTAGATTTAAAAATGTATTTTAAAGTCTTATTTAATGGGATTAAAAAGGCTTTGACTTCTTGACTGACTTAACAACTAATGGAATACGTGAAATTTTTAAGAGGATACCCTTTGTAATATTACTTTGTCTTAGATATGATATATATTGGAGAAGTAAACTTTATCTACTGGTTTAAAAAGATTTTTATAGATATAGAGGCATTGATAGAATATATATTTAAATTAGATAGAAATTTATTTGTTGGCCTGATATTTTTATTTTAAGAGAATTATTTAGAAATAAAAGGAGAATAAGAGGGATGGGTGATAAGAGAAAAAAAATGGTATCAATGAAGAAGATATGGGAATGTTGTTGTAAGAACAATATACCAGATATAATTACGTAAAAAAAAAAAAAAAGGGCACCCGAAGTGTTAATAACATGTCTATTTAAGGCTAATTGAAATATAGTAATTGTAAGTTAGTAAAGCTTAAAAACAGGATTGGGATTTTTTAGAATTGAAATGTAATTGATATTTGATAGGACCGTTTGAAACTTATATAGAACTCATTAATGTGAATATGTAAAATTAAATGAGGGAATTAGAGAGGGAAGCTTGAGTTGAGCTATATATCTGTGATTGTCTTCCTTTTTTTGGATGTTTAATATACCCACCTCCATGGTGGTTCCTAAGCACCTTAATGTTACCCCTGTACCCCTATAAAATCTAATAAAATATATTTAAAAAAAAAAAAAAAGATCATACAGAATGATATTCAATCAGTTCCCTCTTCTAAGCTGCTGCCCGTCTTACAGTAAAAAATAAAAAGAAAAGCCCCTCGTGTACATCCATAAAGGATACAAAATTATAAAGCATCATAATACAACTTTCACCCTTGTATGTTTGGGAGTTAAATATGAAGGATGGAACTGGCATTGTGATGCAATATATTTCATCAATTGGGTATCATCATGGTTAGGAATGTACACCTATGATCCCCACTTTATAAAAAGAAGAAGATATTGTTGCTAGTGTCTCCTCATCCATGAGTATGTTCATGTCATCATCAGCAGTTTTATCACTTCCCAACAAGAGATAGTGAGTAAGTGCTTGAGCAATTCCAATGAAGTGAAGCTGCAATTCTTCTGTTGCATTGAAAAGACTCAATGGAATAGGATTTGGAAGGAGTCAAGAATGCTTGCTAACAAGAAAATAGCCCATCTATAAATTCTGCAGCGCTTCAACTACTTTTCCTAAATTTTCATACATCCAGCTTATCTCATCTCCCAGGTGTGGTTGTAAAATCAAACAAGTCTGTCTGATTCTGAACTGGTAGAAAGTCTCCATGTACAAGTACAACTTGTACTCCAGTTATTTTACTTTCCCTTGGGATATGAATCCTGGTGTTCCTGTTCCCAGGCCGGCACTTAAAGCCCTCCACCACTTTTCAGCCTGCAGTCCATAAAGGTGCCTTTGAATGAAGAAGCCATTGGAAATGGAACCTTTTCAGAACCTAAAAATCAAAAGCTTGGCTTTTATTACACCATTTTCAGAAACATCCTAAGAATATATAGGGAAGGTGAATAGTATTTCTCAAAAGACATATGCACTGTTGAAATATGGAAGAAAGTAGTTAAATGAACACGGAAAAGCTGGAAAAACAGGTAAGTGATGCTTTCTTTAACAGAAGAGGTGCAAGGGGGGAAGGCCCATTGTTCTTTCCAGGATAATAAGTACATGACTGTCAACAGTTTCATTTTAGTTTGGCTGGGCCAATTAAGGTGACAGCTCCTGTCAACAGATGAGTTACTAAGAAGTTTATCTGAACATAGCTCGCTTTCACATTCTGTCTGTAGCTCATTGTCAGCCTAGCACATTAATGGAAAGCATGCTGTGGAAATAGTACACTTGTGGCTATTAAGCTCTGTCATTGCTGCAAGGGATATTACTTGTCATTTTAGGTTTAATTGTAAATCAAGTGTTTCAGCAGTGGAAAAGCATTTAAAGTAGAAGAAAATATAATAAAATAGATATCCTTTCTTGAGTAGAGGAGCCTTTTCCAGATACGTTTGGCTATGACTTTCACAATAGTCAATTAGTATGTCTTAAAAAAGGCAGTTGACAAAATGGGTGAGGCTGATCTAAAAACACAAATTTGCCAGAAGACTAACTGATGAGTTAGTTGAGATTCTTACATTAAAACAATATATTTTATTTGTAGCCAGAACCTGAATATTACATGGCTCTTTATCTGAACAGAACACTACAATTGAAAACTGCATATGTGGATCTGATTGGGATAAATTGTAATAGTGGAACAGAAATATGATCTGCATTTCCTTTTTCAATATTTGTAAATGCCTTGCTTTTTTCTCTATTTTGTGACACATGGTCTTATTCTATATTTTATATTCTCATATGATCTAATGGCTACTCAATAATTCAAGAATTTCTTCATATATGCCTCAAGGTAACAGCAAAATAAAAGCAACAGGATGGTGTGGAGTACAAAAAATATCAAATACAAAACTTTCCCACATTTTATAATATAACTTATTATATTAACTTATATATGTAAAATCTATCTATCTATCTATCTATCTATCTATCTATCTATCTATCTATCTATCTATCTATCTATCTATCTATCTATCTATCTATCTATCTATCTATCTATCTATCTATCTATCTATCTATCTTATGTGTCACGATGGGAAGAAATATGAAGCCATATTGTTTTAATTCATTTGGAAATAAAATTATTGTTATTATTATATAAGGTATATAGTAAGACCAAAATTTAATTTTTATCATATCACAGATATGAATGGTTCCAAATTATTGAGGCATACATTTTCTAGGAATGAATATGACTTTCTGTTCTGTGGACCATGTACTGACTTTTCTGTCTTCTTATATTTGTGGCCATAATCATACACTAAAAAGAAAACAATTCAATAAACAAATGAGAAGAAAATGGCATGAAATTTCACACAGTAGGACTCACAGTTATTTTAGAGGCAGCCCAACAGTTAGTCTCATCTCAGAGCTTCTCTGTCTCTGTCCCTTTACACATTCCCTGATGTGACAAGATATTCTACGCAGAAGATCAATAAAAAGCTGAGAACAAAATTTTCAACAAACATGAAAGGTCATAGGTACTTTCAAGCAGAAAAGCATCGATGTCCTTTCTTCAGTGTGTCTCCCCTGAGGATAAGTTTATAGAATCATTTATAACACAAAAAGGTCACCCCCCCGCTAAGATTTCCTTGTCAGTCTTCCATTTCCTGTCATTTCCTTGATTCTGTAATCCCCGTTTTTCTTTCATTTCTGATTTATTCATTCTTTTCAACAGATTGCAACCAATTCTCCATTAACAAGATCAGCTAAATACAAAAGACAAATGAGGCAACTGATTCATGAGTTTCATAAATTTTACAGTTAGTTACCATGGCTCTCATTAAATATCAGATTACTCATATTTCACAGAGAGAGACAGAGAGAGAGACAGAGAGAGACAGAGACAGAGACAGAGAGAGACAGAGGGAGAGAGAGAGAGAGAGAGAGAGAGAGAGAGAGAGAGAGAGAGAGAGAGAGAGAGAGAGAGAGAGAGAGAGAGAGAGAGAGAGAAGTTTCCCCCCCCCAAACTTCTAAAAAGGATAGGCTGTGGCAAACATCTAAATTTAAATCGATTGAATGAATAACTACTTTCAATTCTTTTTCTGTTAAATTAACATATTCTATTTATAAATCTCTCTTCTATATCTTAAAGAAAAACAAATCTTCAATCTAACCTGCAAAGGTGCCCCCACTTTTCTGCCATGATTTCTACAGTTATTTGGATTATTTTCAACAGTATATTTTTCTCAGTGTATGGAAGACAATGGGTCCTTCCTGTTCTCATAATACTTGACAGGTACATATGGTACATTTCACATAGAAAAAACATTATGCCAATCTTCTATTCACAAAACAGTGTGTGTGCATGTGTGTGTATTTGATGTCTTTCTTCATATTCATGCAGGTGAAACTTTTTGCCAGCAGGTCGTATGAATGTGACACCTGTTTGCAGATGTATGACATGGATAAAAATTAGACCTAAGTTAGTATGTTAGGTTGACGTTGGGATGAATAAACATTGTTAAAGCGATACATTGTAGTGACTTCATGGAAGTCATACTTCCAAATGTGGCTGAAGCAAGATACAAATCAACTTGATTTAAGATATCCTAATGGTTGTTGTCGGATTTTTTGTGCTTTCAAGTCAGAGCTAAATCTTGGTGATTTCTTGTGCTAGCCCCTGCAGTTGGTTTGCCATTTCTTCCTTCCTAGGGCTAAGAGAGAGTGATTGGCTCAGGATCACCCAGCTGACTTTGCACCTAAGCAGGACGAGCAGTCATGGTCTCTCAGTGTCTAGCCTGGTGCTTTAAGTGATCATGGGACATTATCTTAAGTGACTATGGGTCACCACAACTGGTCATAAAAGTGAGCCTGTTGCTGAGTGCCTGAAATACAGCCACATGATAATGGAGAGAGGGGCCTGGCAGTTGTAACTTCACGGAGGGCTCATAAGTAACTCTTAGGGACGTCTGTTGTAACTTTGAATGTTCATTAAACGGTTGATTGTTGAGTGAGGGTTGCTTGCATGGCAATACACCATGACATCCTAGGTTCCTAGAAAGAGCTCGATGGGTATGAAGGCCAACACTAGCTAAAGAGCTGGCAGCTGTAACTTCACATTGTCGTGAACGGATAATAATAACATTTTATCTAACTGATAGAGCCAAAACATTAACACTACATTTCTTATTTGGTATTCTGTAAGTGGACAGATCCCCGCTCGGGGATAGTATTTGAACTCAGTTTTGAGCCATTCCAAAGATATGATTCAGCTGCAGTCTACTGAATTTATCACATTTCTTGAAAAACCAAATAATATGTGAAAAAGTAAACATTGGATTTGGTAGTTCCTTAAGCAGCTGCAGCATTTTACTGAACTAATGGAGGAAAATGAGTGATTATGATCTCAATAAACCAGATATCCTGGTCTTGAAAGTTCCTAGACTTACATTAAAAATTGCTGGCATTCCAGTGACACTTAAATAATAAAATAATGTTATGTTATATTATTAAAGCATATAAAGCCATGGAGGAACTTATCCCTCATAAAAAATATTTGATTTACAATCCTCACGCCCCCCCCCTCAAAAAAAACATTGTTTTCAAGAAGTGAAAACAGATTTAAACTTAAATAAGCAAAGTGATGACCAAGGTGCTTATGTTGATTTTTATTAATAGGTTTATTATTTAATAAGTTGGGGAGACCATCTAATAACAATATATTACATTAAGACTATTTTCCACTTTGATGAGCCTTCCTTTAAAAAAAAAAATTTGCCTATAATAGTTTGCATGCAAAAAATTGCAGTGTGTATAACAAATACACTTCATATCTTTATTGATTGTTGGAATCCTATTTTGATTTAATTTTGTAAGAAAATAAACTATTTAAATGTCCGTATAAAAATTAAACAATAAACATTTATTGTTTGGCTATTTGGTTAGGGCCAATGCATGCAAATAAATAATAACAATAAATAAATAATCTATGCACATATTCTCTAGTAACAACACTCCAACATTGCCTGCTTACCAAAGGAAAATAAATTACATAGATACCTACTTAGTCATGCTCTTTCCTTCTGGAATAAGCAATGTTATGAAAAGCAAGAGTAAGAAATACTAAGCCTGAGTAATTAAAGGCCTAAGATGAGAACTATAACTGAACTGCTCATACTGACATCAATTACTAGGAATGTACAAATCTTCTAATGCATAGGTTGACTGGTTCACAGTTAGGGATCAAACTGAAAATGTATATACAGAGCAAAATGGGGCTGATGGGCCAAAGCCCAGATGTTGTGGGCAGAAGTGGTTTGGTGGAGTTATGAGCAGGAAAATGGCAGCTGGGGTTGAGGACGGGCAGCGAAGATGCTGTGAAGATAAGGGATAGGCCGACCAATGGGAACTCTTATTTTGGGAGTCTTTTCTTGTTACTCACGGATGTCGCAGGGAGGGAGTCAAAAAAAGTTAAGATGGCAACCATAATCAAGAGCCAGTTTGGTTTAGTGATTAAGACATTGAGTTCAATTTCTGCCTTAACCATGAAAGCTGGTTGGGTGACCTTGGACCAGTTACTCTCACTCAGCCCAGTTCACCTCACAGGATTGTTGTGGGGAAAATAGGAGGAGGAAGGTGCACTGGATGTGTTCACTGCTGAGTTATTTATGAAAATAATAAATGTGGGATATCAATAAATGAATAAATTAAATAAATCAAAGCCTCACCCCTTATTTAACATGCCTTTTAAAAGAATGCAGCTTTAATCTCATGGTTGTGGCCTAAGTACTTTACTGTAAGATTGTGAATTCACTTAGTAACCAGAACACATATAATGTTACCGACATGTTTCTAGTAAGCAACACTCCATGGAGGCCATATGGTTTCATAAAACATTCTCCACCATTTTTGTTGTGCACTTTGCTTTATTTCACTATGTAAAGTTACTTAGGAGGAACCTGAATCTGAACACCCAGCAACAGACTGCTTGATGTGATGGGAGAGAGAAAAATACAAAAAAGTAACATGAATGCCGGAAGTTCAATTGAAGTTGAAGCAATGAGATCTTCAAAAGAAAATGTTTTTTTTTTTAATTCTCCATTCTTAATGACAACACTCTCTGGTTAAAGTGTTGCCCAGAGTATGCTTTAACTCTGACACTGTCAGTGTGACCTGTAATAAATCAGAGCCCTGCTTGAAGCCAAAAACCAGTCCGAAAATTAACAGCTTAATTAGGAATTGATAAATAACAACCTCATTGGACCTTTGACGCAGCCCATTTTCATCAGTACTTGGGCCTTGCATCTTGATATAGCAAGTGTTTATGTGCTTGTAACAAGGGCCTGAGAGGTCTGCATTTCGTCAGGCTTGAGATTCTTTCGTGTGTTGACCTCCTATCCTACTTTTTTTAGTCCATTTATTGGTCTCTATTTAACTGAGCAATTGCATTGGGTGAGTCAAGATGCTGGGCAGTTCCAAAAGGAATGACATAATTTGGCTTTGGGAGAGTTAAGCCTTCTGTTAGATCATCCTCACACTCAAAACTGGCTAATCAAACTTCTTTCACTGTTCTGAATGGGAAATCTCATTCAAGAAGCAAAGCAGTTAAACATGTTGGCTGTGGTGCTAGCAGTTGTTAGCTGGCCTACACCAGGGCCAACTATGTGTTAAAATACTTCTGTGCAACAGTTGGAAAATGATACAGATTTCAAGATAATTACAGAAAATGTGATTTGAGACATTTTGCTTATTTTAGGATAAGGTTAAGATAACAGAGGATACTCCCTACATCCTCAGCAGGCTGATGAAATTGGCGGGAAAGTCTTCAGGCAACAATATCCGAAGCAGTCCAAATTTAATCAAACTGGAGAAAATTCAACATGATGTCAGAAGGCAAGTTTTGCGCTTTCATTACAGGCAGACAACCTAATGAGGCAGATATGCAAAGAGGTGCAGTTGCATTGGTGCAGCACAGCACATTTTGACAATTGCTCCCCTTGTCACACATCCACAGGGGAAAACAATTCTGTAAGGGCAGGATTTGCCTGATAATGACAGAATGTGTGAGTCCTCATTTGTGTGTCATCCTGACTTGATCTCTTAAGCCAATAGCTTGGCTACAAACATGAACATGAGCCAAGTAATAGTATAAAGTCCTGACTTTGGTGTACAAAAATACAATTTTGGAAAATTCAGCTCAAAACTACAAGGGAGAGAGGACATGCAACAGAGCCCTTCCTCCATATTTGTCCCTCAGATTATGGAAGGCCAGGGCAAAATATTTTACTGCTAGATGCACAGAAGAAGATGGCATTCCTTTTCCCACATTCTACAGTTGATGGGATTTCAGCAATAAGAGCAGCCAGCTAGCTTAGATTACACAGCATAGCACATGTAAGTCTCTCCTGATATGTTATTGCTATTTCCCATTCCAATATAATTGCTGTACTTACTGTCTATTGTATGGCCAGGCCTCTGAGGATGAATTTATCTTCTTCCTTATGGGAGAAGAAGAGAAAAATTATAGAAGAGATATGTGTGGAGATGTGGAAAAACTGAGTCCTGTAAGTGTCCACAGCTAGCCACAATGAGGAATGAGGAAAGGAGCACCATGACATCATAATGCATGATATGTTTCATATTGCATTACAAAGCATGGAAATGTTTACCTGGTACCACAATATCATTTTGTCATTTATGCTCATCCTTGCCCTCCCCTATGCTGGTTCATTGTCCTAGGCAGCTAGTTTTAAGAGCTAGAGCTCTTAAAAGCAAAAGATTCCTGGTGACTTCATCAACAAGCTAATTCATTTTCATGGCAACAATACAGAAATAGTTTGCCATTTCCTTCTTCCAGGAATTGTTTAGCTTGCCAGTCAAACCTACAATGTTTGCATTTTCTCATGGTCTCCCCCCCATCCCAATACGACAGAGCCAAGCTTGCTTAGCTTCCAAGCCCAAACCAACCAAGTGTTGCCTAGAGGCATTCTGAGATATCAAAAAAGGCAAAATGACTTTTGTGAGCATGTGATCAAATCCCCACCCGCTTTTTATGTTGTTACTCACATGCTGCATATTAAAAAGGGGCATAGCTTCAATCATGAAGTGGCAGCTGCCATCTTGACTTTTTTTGCCCTTGGCAGACACCCCTGATGTTGCGGTGTAAATGAATAAATGAACATAGACCACACAACATCAGTTTGTAATACAGTACCTAATATTTATGTTCCTTTAACTAAAATGATTTTTGCTTATGTTTTCCAAGCCTGTTAAGCAAGATTTAAAAAGAAAAGAAAGAAAAAATACTCCAGGATTTCTAAGTTTATATACTGTAGATAACATTTTCTAAAAAGTGAAAGATTCTAGAAACTATTTCTTTGTATATCAAAAGCCTTTCAGTAGCAAACATAATGTATAGTCAATTAAGTGTACAGAAAAAAGTTCCTACTGCAGAATAAGGCACTTAATGTGTGGGGAGCAACTTGTGGTTACGTTTAAAACCTGCAATTTTGGATCCCTCTTTAAGTAAAGGAAATAATAATGGGGACCTTAATTGCAAAAAATTGCCGTTGTTACTTTGAGTTTGACATGTGCTTAATGATGAGGTGGATGGAAATGTTAAGACTAATACCATTTGGCAGACAACTGGGGTTGATAATCACTCCCTATAATGCTATTGGGGATAACTATGGACCTATTTGGCTAATTCCAAGCAGAAGTGGTTTATTGTGCAGGAGTGAGTTTTAGCCTGCAGCAGCAAACATCCAGTATTTGCAGACCCCAAAGAGGATGAATATTAAGGGAGACAAAATGTTTGTTCAAGCGCTTTTATTTGTTTTATATTTTATTTGTTATATATATATTGCCACACATTTAGTCTGCTAAGAAGGCTTAGTTATATGAGTTGGGACTGTAATAGGGAAAAGAATGACAATTTAACTCCCAGAATGAAATTCCTGACAATTGTGAAATAGCAGTAACTATCAATAATAACCTACATTTTGCGAATTATAATATTCCCATTATTTGTAACCCTGGCCAGTTGCTGGCTCAGCTTCTTCCTCCCACAACAATTATGTAACTGAGCTGTGTATTAAATCTCTCAGTTGGTGCAGATGGCTGAGGTGATTGTGGCTTGGAAGAAGTGTGGGGGATGGTATTCTACAGAGAAAACCCATCCTGGATTCTCCAGAAATGAGGAAATACAAATTATCTCTCCACCTCTTCTCTGGATCAAATGTTAGCCAACCCTCACACAGAGACAGAATCCCATTGCTGATGAGGAAGAAAATTGTGGGGGGGGAGGGTGTTTTTGCCATTACAGAAGCGGTCCCAGCAATTGTTTTCATTTTTCTGGAGAATCTGAACTTGGCTTGTGGGTGCAATTTTTTTGCTGGGAACAAATTGTGTCTGTTCTCTCTTTACCACTTGCTGAGTGAGTGAGATGAGAAGGTGCAAATGGAGAGCATGCTGAGAGGATTGTGCAGCCAGCTACTGGCAGTTGATACTTGTCATTTATTTATTGTATGGCATTGTTGCCTTAGCCAGGAGACTACAATGTTAATACAAAGTAGTTATTTGGCTGCCTTAAGGCTGCTGGCTCCTTCAGTTCACACTTGTGTGGTGTCCATGGTACACAACTGGGAGTGAGCTAGTTCTGCACCAGAAAGAAAGGTGAACAGTATCCTGCAGCATCATCAAAGTTGGTGTTGCATCCAGAGAGGTCCAGTGCCGGCAGGGATCTAACCATCTGCACAAAGCACTAGCTTGTCTTTCCACCAAAGTGGTACCTATTTATCTACTTGCATATAACCTGCTTTCAAACTGCTGGGCAGAAACTGAGACAAGTGATGGGAGCTCACCCACCAGAGTGAGGTGCTAGAGCAAGGACTTTCTCCAGCATCATTAAGCCATTGAGCCAGCCTGCCTCTTTAGAGGTTGACACCGAGCAGCAAAGTCCAGTCCATTAAGTCAGGCAGCCAAGCCTTGGTGAATGTTTGGATCCAGAAAAAAGGAGGGCTGTAGAGCACTAAAAACAACCCTGTGGATAATTAGCATGGGCAGCCCCAGTGTATGTGTGTGTGTGTGTGTGGGGGGGCTTTGTTCCAACTTTAACCTATTTTATATATGTAGTGGTAGCAGGCTTGAGATGGAAAGTATGACATGAGCTGATCCTTCGCTCTGCACCATTAAACAGCCAATTTGTTGGACAGAGATGATGCATCCAACAAGCAGGAACAAGTAGTTGCAGGAGCAACTACTGCAGAAACTGAGGACACCAAGAGAAAAGACAGCCCCAAAGAATGAAGATGCAAGACTGAAGGTGTGCCCAGTGTCCATTACAACAGGTTACAGTGGCTTTCATCAACCTGGCCAGCATTCATCTAATTTCTAGCTAGGCCCTGCAGTTACCCTATTAGACAAGCTGCAGCCCTCCTTCCCACCTCTTGGAACTGAGGAAGGTTTTTGCTTTGGGACATCTTATGAAAGATAAGTCATATATGTACCTATAGCTTTTATACCGTTTTATTTTATACATATGCTTTGTTAAGTGGCCACAGTTATTTGGTTAAGATGGACAAACATATTCACTTAATACATGAATAATAATTATATAAACTATAGCCAAAAACATTTAATCTTCCATAGTAAACCTACAGTATTCATGCATAACTAATAACTACTTATTTTTGATGCAGGGGAGTTTGTGTTGCTTAGTTGCTGTATCAGAAAAATATAAGTTTGATGTGTTGATTGGTAACATGTGTGCAAGGACATAGACACACTTGTATGTACATATCTTAGTATTTGGAATAGTAAAGTAGTTTGACTCTTTTTTTTTTTTTTGCCTGCAATGAGTCTGTGCAGTCAAAAAAAAACCTAGGTCAAAAACTTGTTTTAACATATAAAACTTTACAGATGTATATAAGCTATGTATTGTGAAGGTATAAGGACTGATCAGCATTGGCATTATGTGTGTAAACAGTGAGACTAAGTTACTAGGCAACTGTAGCTTCAAAAGTTATCACTTTAATGGCAAAAAGGGAAAAGTGTTTATATTATCCATGCATCTTTTCTAGTTCTAAAATGTTGATAGTTATAATGTATTTGTTTCCATACATGTTTGTTTCTCTTGTGTCCAGCATAACATGTTAAAATGAAGGCCTGTTAATTCATGATCAAATATATCTTTTCTTGGAACAACCAAGAAACATCAAGAGAATGAATAAAGACAATATTTAATTGAAACAGGATGATGACAGCCACATGCTCCTGGGATCCAGGCTTGTTTCAACTAATAAGTGTTCTCAAGGAAGGGGGGGGGATTCAAATGGGTGGTAGAGATCAGGTAAACCTCGTTGAAAAGAAATGTTGAACTGGTTTCCCCTGAAAAGTTATGGTAAAATCTTGACAAAATGATTATTTGCCAGTACTGTAATGCCAACTCAGTGCTGTAAATTAATGTGAACGATTATTCTGCACAATCAGGGTTGTAATAATATATAGCATGGGAGATTTATTGCATTGTAATTTTAACATGACTTTTAATATTATTATATTTATTTATTAATTGTATTCATTATATTGATTTTTTTCTTGTTTTTTTGGTTTTATGACAAGTTTTAATTAATACTTTTATTGTACATCATCCCATATGCCAATAGAAAATTACTTTATTAATTAAATGTATAAATTACAGTAGTTTTCTATTGGCATTTGGGATGATAAGTATAAAGCATAAAATTTCATGAAGAATCCAGGAAGCATTGCATTGGCCATAGATCCTTAACACTGAAACAGATGTCAGAAAGAATATAAAATTAAGCAGATTGCAAACTCCAATATTCTGGAGATTAAATCAAAGATTAAAAACATAAGACTATCCAGACTTCACATCCAGCAAGTCATCCTGTACATTGACAAACAACTAACTAGATATGTTCTAGTTGTTGTTTGTTAGATGTACTAACAAACTACTATATCCAACAAACCATTCACTAAAATATAGGAATACAGTACAAATTGCTTATTTGTAGGGCAGAAGAAAATCTAGTGTACATACCCTGGTAAGTTTGTATTCAACAGCATTCTTTGGCTATTGACCCACCATGGTAACAGTTATATTAGGCCCATGTGTGGCAGCTTTGATTTGGCTTGACAAGGTGTTTCATGCAAGTAACACCAGGCAATTCATCTTATAAATGCCAAATGGAAACATAATTTGTCTTGATGATATATTGCTTGATGCTTCATAGAGGCAAAAATTGCTTTGACAAAGTGCTTTGCATCAACCCCCAGCCTCTACTGTGACCCTTACAAAATCTACATTGAAACCGAAGTGACCTGGCTATCATAAGAGCTACAGGAGATGGCAGAAGAGAGCAAAGTAGAGTGGAGTGAAGCTGTGCCGTTCATTCTTAGAAACACCAAGATCACACTTTTAATGAAGTGGTTACAAGGGAATGTTTCAGCCAAACATTATCAAGAAAAGATCTGCATTGTCCTATATAGTATATGCTCAATTTATATGAATCTATCCATTTTTAATTGAGCAACAAGAAAGCCTGTTACTCTGAATATATAATTATGTCTGAATATCAAATGTGTCTATAGGTCAGGGGTGTCAAACTGCCGGCCCACGGGCTGGATGCGTCAAGGCGAAACCGCGCCCACCCCATTGCCGGCAATGGAAAAAAAGTTGTGTACATCACGATACATCATGTGACGTTGCAAGTTTGACACCCCTGCTATAGATCTATCAAATCCCCTGTCTTCACCCCCAAAATCATATATTTACAAGAAATGTCTTAGTTTCTACAAGTAGCAGCCAAAAAAGCTAATACAATCCTGGGTTGTATAACCAGAGGCATAGAATCAAGATCACGTGAAGTATTAGTACTGCTTTATAAAACCCTAGTGAGACCACACCTGGAAATACTGCAACCAATTTTGGTCACCATACTACAAAAAAGATGTTGAGACTTTGGGAAAAAATTCAGAGAAGAGCAGCTAAGATGATCAAAGGCCTGGAGACTAAATTATATGAAGAAAGGCTGCAGGACTTGGGTTTGGCTAGTCTAAAGAAAAGAAGAAAGAGGGGTGACATGATAGCAGTATTCCAATATTTGAGGGGCTGCCACAAAGAATTGTGGGTGCTCCATCATTGGAGATTTTAAAGAAGAGACTAGATAATCACTTATCTGAAATGGTATAGGTTCTCCTGCTTGAGCAGGAGGCTGGACTAGAAGACCTCCAAGGTCCCTTCCTATTCTATTCTATTCTATTCTATTCTATTCTATTCTATTCTATTCTATTCTATTCTATTCTATTCTATTCTATTCTATTCTATTCTATTATTCTAAAATAGGTTAGTTGGGAATTAGAAAAGGTGGCAAGGAACAATTACATCCCTGTGTCTTCTAGCATGGTGGTGTTTTATAACTGCCTATATTCATCCTGGTGGTCATTATTTTATGGGCAATCACCATCTCCCATTCTACAAAACATTATGTGTACCTTTTAATCCAAATGATTAATCTTTTCTAATACAAGCACAGAAACAAATTAGTTGATTAATTTTAGTTGTGTTATAAAGTAAATAAGGGCATTTTGTCATTAAATAAAAATGCAGCTTTTATATTTCTGTAGATCATTGCTACAGAGAGGTCAGACCCTCAGAAATAGGCTCTTGAGATCCTTTTCTCCAATTAGCCCCTCCATCTTTGAATCTGTTCTGCTGGATTGTGTAGCACTAATAGCTACTGGAAATCACTGTTTATTTCCTTGACAATACCTCAGTTATTGGAAATGCAGCTTGTTCTGTTCGCAACACAGACATGAAGACGAGGCAGTTGGTGCAAAAGATGTTCTTTAATTGGTACATGCACTGAACAGAAGCAACGGAGAAAATGGCAACATGCCCTTTTATACTTCCCCTGCAAGGGGAGGCTCAACCAATGAATGCAGGCTATTCTCCCGCCTCGCGCATGCGCACGAGGCTGGAGACAGCCTGTCTGGGTCCCGGGCAGACATGTGGTCTGCCCGGGTCTCTACAACCGATCCCGGGCAAACACGTGGTCTGCCCGGGTCTCTGCAGTTGTCCTGCAGGTTTCCTGAGCCTTGCTGATTGACTCAGCAAGGCCCAGGACACAACACAGCTCTTAGGAGGTTATACATGTCAGGTGTGGATCTAGCCAGGGCACTTGGATCGTGGCAGATTCCTGAGAAGCTGGTGTTCAGGTCAACCCTGTAGGTATCAGTCTATATTGGCTTGCACTCTGGCATTCCATTTTATGGTGATGTTTCTTTCAAACAGCCTGCAGTTTCTTACCCTCTTGAGTCAGGGGAAAGAGAGGAAGACAGAGTGTGTGGTCTGAATATTTGACTTGTTTTATTAATGGGAATAAGATCCCATGAAATTGTCCATATCTTGTAATTCCATGTTCAACAATTTTTCCTGAAAAAAAACCCCAATACCTGCCATAAATGTAACGTCATGGCAAATTTAAACTGAACAGAAAACAGTGTTTTCTACTTAATTTGTAACCCATAACCTCTCAAGTAATACATAACACAGCTTGCTTCTTTCCAAAGGAAATAATTTCACAAGTAAAACATTTTTCCTACTAGTGCAAGACAGCAGCAACAGTGCAATGTCACTCAGTCATAACCTAGCGCGTTCTATCACAGCCGGCAAGCCAAAGCGCATGAGACAACGACACGCATGCACTGAGCTATCTCAGAGGATCAGCCTATGCCAGCCCATGTTTTCTGGCTTTTTTCCCCAGGAGTCTTTTGCCAAAGACAGTGGGTTCGTGGAAGAAGCAGACATATAAGGAAGATTCCTTATAAGATCTGGGTTTCACAAGCCAAAGGCAAAGATCCTTTCCCCAAAAAAGGTATAGTTGGAAAGTTGACTGTGAAAAAAAACAGAACACATACACACACAAAAAAGGAGGGGGGAAGGAAAAAAGTCTTGTAAATAGGCTGTAAAAATTAATATGTATTAATGCATGCATAACTTGATTTTGGTTTGAAACAACCATACACAAGACTGTTGCCAAAATCCAATATGAGATGGTATTTGGGCTTTTTGAAATCAGCGGGATTTGCACTTATTTTTGTGTTTGATTTTGGCGTACAAGGATAACTGAAATACTTTCCAAAAATGTGGGTCATTATATATATATATATATATATATATATATATATATATATATATATATAATATAATAATATAATAATATAATAATTATATATTATAAGAAAAAAGCACAGGCTTCCTGGATGAGTCATTTAAGGAAGCAGTGAACTTCATATGGCTGACCATAATCCACTTGGAGAATGTTTGTTAAATTTATACCCCATCTTTCTTCCGAGAGTTCATGGTAGCTTACATGGGGACACCTTTCATTTTACCCACAGCAGCAATGTTATGAGGTGAAGTGGATGGAGAGAGAGTGACTGGCTCAAAGCCACACAGTAAGTATCTGTGATAAATGTAGATTGGATCTTCCAAGTCCTAGTCCAACTTCTCACAGGTTCAGGAACCTGCATATTCAGGTTCAGGAACAGCATATTCTTAAGGCAGTCTTAATATTATGTACTTTCTTAAACCACTGAACTATTGCATGAATGCCACACAAGGAAATGATATAATTTATTTATGTGCCATCAAGTTTTCTGTCAACTCTTAGCAACCTCAAAGATGGATTTTCTTCAGGAGGAAAGTTTCTTCCCTAATCTGGTCTTGGGTCTACATCAGCACCATAAATGAGTCTATCCACCTCTATCCACAATGCGTCCAAGAAAGATAATGTATGTCTGGCCATTTGTGCCTCAAGTGAGAATTTTGGACTGATTTATTCAATGATTCGTTGGCTTTTGTTCTCAGCTATCCATTGTGTTTTTGAGAATTTCCTCCGACATGGAATTTCAAAGGCATCAATAGTTTTTCTGTCCTTATTCAAAGTCCAACTTCTGCTTCCTTAGAGAGTCACATGAAAAATTATTGTCTGCACAATACTAATATTTCTAATTTAAGTAACCTAACATGTACACACATTAAAGCAGCTTAACTTTGTTTTTAAATATTTTAAAATTTTAAATACAATTGTTTTTTTTTTTTTTAAAAACTGTTTTAAATAATATTTTTATAAAAGAGAAAATTTAGTGATTTTACAATAAGGATAGAGATTTGGAAAAAAAATGTAAGACCTACTCTCCGTAAACATTTTCCACTGATTACATTCTTTGATTATCTTTTTTATTATACACAGTGGTTTGTCCTTTTAATGTTTTAAACTACTTGTGTACACTCTAGCCAGATTGGATTAATTTGGTTATTGCATTAACATTTTAGTGACATTTTATCTAAGAGTTCATGGAATGCTTTAAAAATCCCAGCTTAATGGAGGCCAATCAATCATCACATTTTTCAAAGCACAAATTATTTTAAGTTTTTGTACTACATGGGAATAATCACTGCAGAGAGATAGGCATATCCTATTGTTTTGACTGATGTCATTCATTTCTCTTGAGGCCGACCCAACTGATGGCTGATGGCTTAAGTGCTGAAGTTAAGTGGGCAAATTAATGTGTTTTCCAGGGGTGTTTCCACTGCAGCTGCCTTCTCAGCTCTAAAAATGCCAAATCACTGATAGCAGCTGCAGCTGCTTCAACTCAAGAGTGCTGAAATGAGTTGGAGTGGACAGTGGTAGCACATGCTGGTCCCTTTTCATCATCACCCTTAAAAGTGGTGACCTACCACATTTTTTGCAAATTTCAGCTGGGAGGAGGGCACTGCTGAATGCTGTGAGTCCCCCAGGAGAAGTTTCAGGAATGGTCCACTCTTAACCTCATTTGTTCCCCTCCTCTCCAACTTGTAAGTGAGAAATCTTTTCATTTCAAAGTGAACCTGGTTTGACCAGGAGACTTGCAATAGTCCAAATTAAAAGAGATAAGTTTTCCCATCAGCTTGATGCAAAAGGTCCTGCCTTTTTTTTTTCTCTCCCCAATGTCCTGTTAAAATAACAGGATTCATTAATTTTCCCAATCATTTTGCCCTCTCCAAATCCTGTTAATAGGACTTTATTTTAATCAATATGCAGATCTTTATCTCTCTATTTGAAACTGGGAATTGGAATAGATTAGTCAGTTACTTTCCAGTCATGTGATATTTTAATATTATTATCCTTCCTTTCCCTTCCATATCTGCCCAAAGTCACTCAATGAGTAGGATAGGCAATCTCTAAATTTGAGGAAGAAAAAGAAAGAAAGAAAGAAAAGGAAAGGAAAGGAAAGAAAAGGGAAAAGAAAGAAAGAAAGAAAGAAAGAAAGAAAGAAAGAAAGAAAGAAAGAAAGAAAGAAAGAAAGAAAGAAAGAAAGAAAGAAAGAAAGAAAGACTGATGGAACAAATTCCATCCTGCTCTTCTCTCCATCTTAATACAATCCATCTATAACAGTATCCCCAAATTCCTCTGCCCTCTGGCTTAAATTGATTAATAAATGATCTTTCCATTTATTTTCTTTCAAAAATAGTCAACCATAACACATGCTTTTAAAAATAATTGGTTGTTTCTTCATTTGAGCTGATACATATAGAGATCAGTAGTAACCATGAGGGATCCTTGAAAAATTAGTATGTTTGTTTGCTTGTTTTTAAAAGTACAGATCAAATGTAATATGCTTATGTGAGCACTGCGTGTTCCCCAACCATCTCTATCATGTAGGAATAATTTTAGTGAGCTAAAATAAATAGAGCTTCTTCTCTTTCTGTACATATGTGACACTTACTATCAAAGTCTTCTCCCTAAAACACCTTGAGTAGTGAAAAGAAATGTTTTCTTTCTTTATTTTAAAACAGTAGCGTAACTTTAATGATAACTAGGAGTTTGGTTTTCTTTTAAAAATACTTATATTTATTCATTTATTTAATATTCCACCTTTCCATCTAGATAAGGCCCATAAGAGAGCTTAGGAAATCAAACTATAACCACTAAAAATAATAAAAATAAATGAAAGTTAAACAACAAAAGGAAAATAAAAGATTAAACCAGCAAGAAACCAGCAGTTAAATCAATTTATCACCCAGAGGCTTTTGGAAATTATACATTTCAACATTTTAACTTGTCTCATAAAAAAGGCCATAATGAAATCTTTGCTCTCCCAATCTAAAGGAATTACAGTATTTGCTCAAGGCCGACCAGATTTATCAAATATATATAATTGTTTCATTTTATGAGTTCCCTAATATGAATCTGTAAGAGAATTTATTAGTATTTCAAAACAGTCCTATGTACTTAACTTGCACTGAATCTCATATTCTTGAATGTAAAATTTACGCATGTGGCAAATATATTTACAGTATCTATTTTCTGCCTTTATTATTTTTACAAATAACTCAAGGTAGCGAACATACCCAACATATCTTCCTCCTGTTTTCTCCACAACAATAACCCTATGAGGTAGGTTGGGCTGAGAGAGAATGACTGACCCAAAGTCAGCCAGCTGGCCTTCATGGCCAAGGCAAGACTCACAGCCTCCTGCTTTTTAGCCTGGAGCCTTAACCATTAGACCAAATTGGCTCAACTGCAGCATGAAGTATTTGTCAATCAAGGGAGGACATTTTGTATATTTACTGGACCTTCTGAACTGTTATTCTTTATGCATTTGAGAAACCCTGACACTGACTATTAAACTGAAATAAATTAGTTTAGGATCTTGACTGGATCAAAAATGCTTTCTTTTGTCTTGCTCAACTGTACTCAGGTGCAAAAGAATGCTGGTGGAACACTGCATCTCACATCAGATTACAATGGATCCTCCTGTACAGCACAAATATACTAATTTTGAGGATATCACTGACTTGCTGGACCAGGCTGGAGTGGGATTTTGGCTTAGTGGTTTTATGGCAGGAGCCTATGAGCACAGCAATACAGAGGTAAGTTTACCGTGATATAATTACTGAGGAATTTACTATATTTCATTGGGATCAAAGGTAACAGCAATAGCAATAGCAGTAGCACTTAGACTTATACACTGCTTTATAGTGCTTTTACAGCACTCTGTGAGCAGTTTACAAATGTCAGCATGTTCTCCCCAACAATCTGGGTCCTCATTTTACCGACTCAGAAGGATGGAAGGCTGAGTCAACCTTGAGGACATCACTGACTTGCTGGACCAGCCTGAAGTGGGATTGAATTCCTTGCTGTGGGCAGAGTTAGCCTGTAATAATACTACATTCTAACCACTCTGCAACCATGGCATCAACATCAATACATCCATCCCTGGGCTCTGTCATATGTTCCCCTCCCCATGCCCAGTGGCATAACCAAGTCTTCAAAGCCAAATGAAAAGCCACCAGGTTTAATCTCTGGAGAGACTATATTACAAACACCAGGTGCCATGACAGGAAAGGGCTTTCTTTCTAGGTTCTGCCAGGTCGCAGCCTCTAACAGAGAGGATGAGGAGCATGCTTCTCTTACCACATCTGATACAGTATGTAGACACAATTGGAAGAATTAGTATCTCAAGTAAGCCAGTTCCTACCATGAAACTCTTTACGGTAACTACGACGACCTTGAATTGAACCCAGAAGCACACTGACAACCACTACAGTTCACAGAGCAGATATGCACCAATCAAGAAGTGCATTTAACTGCATTTTGCACCAACCCTTAAATTCCAGATGCTCTTCAGGAGCAATCCCACGTAAAGTGCACTGCAATAATCCTTTCAGGAGGTGACCAGTCTGATTTCTCCCAATGCAATTGAATACAACCATTTCCTTGTCTGCTTGTGACAATTTCTCCTGCAGAAAAAGCAGCAGAAGGAAGACAAATGGCAAAGCATTCTTCCCATCCAATTTAAGCTACTCAGTGGAACAGGGGAATAGCAATTTTGAGGAAGGATAAATGTTTTGGGGGAGTATCTGAAATTGTTGATTTAGTGTAATTTTCTGTTTTTTCCTCTAGCTATGGGGCAGAAACATTATCAAGATGTTTCTGTAATGAAGTGCTGTCAATTGTGTACAGAGTGAAACAAAATCTCATTTACATTTAGCATAAATCCCTGTCTTGACTCCCATTAACTTCTAAAGTTCTGTAGATTAATTATTTAGGAAAATCTTTACCAGGTATGTAAACAAATTGCCAAAGAAACACAAGGTCAAGATAGGATCTTTATTCTGTGTGCTCGTTCCAAATCAATGTTTTGTTATTTCCTGCTTGCATGATATATACAAAGTAGATGATACTTAACTTTCCCTGGGATACAAGCAGGAAATGGCTTTTTTTTTTTTTTAAACCAGTGAATTTCAAAACTGATCAAAATAGCATTCCTGTTCTGCCTATTGCTGACAATCACAGGTGTATAATAATACTGGTGGCATCATTTGTCCCATAGATCTCTCCAAATTAAAAAGGACTTTTTCTTTAATGCATTGTAAGGCTCTCATTTTGGCTGTCTTGGAGGATTCATGGCTTAGTCATTAATACAGTAATGCAGTAACCCCTTGATTGCTAGACTAATGGAAGAAAGAATGAATACAAAATTTGAATGGGATTTACTGACTGTGTTTTTAAAATATTTTATGCATATCATGCATATGTAAAATGAGGAATGAGTTTCACGCATACCAAAAGTATGCAGTATACAGGCAGACTTTGTCAAACCCAAGTCCATTAAAGGAGGACATGTTGTATTCAAAGAAGGGTTGCAAAACTTTAGCTAACCCTGAGTGAGGATTGGATTAAGAGTCATGCTGAATAGCCATAGAAGCAAACCAAGATAAAATGGGCTGTTTTCCAAATTGTGGTCAGTACATACTGTTGAGTCCTTATGTTAAATTATGAGCCCATTTTGCTTCAAGGCTATTGGACATATTTGAGTAGAAGTAATACTTTCTCAGGAGAAAACCTTCATAAAATACCAAAAAAAAAAGATTGATTAAAGTAAATATGTCATTTCTATATAATGGGGGAAAGTTCTGAATTTTTAAAAACCCAGTATCCCAGTTGGCCAGCATAAAATCTACACATCTGGAAGAAATAAAATGCAATCAAAAATCCATTCCACATCTTTATTCAAACACTATTCAACTTACTTCTTTGGACAATTTGATCAAAGTATTTTACAATCCTTAATATATTTGTATTCATAACATCCCTTTGAGATGAAGTGTTTTGGCTTTTTTCTTTTTTTTTTCTTTTTTTGTGCCAGAACAGATGGTAGTCAGAGAGAGCAATTTCAATATTGAGAGAATTTTTTTCTCTGATCTGATGAACTCTGACTTCAATTTCATTTTACAAAACCTCCAATGCATTCTCTCCATAACATTAATGCCACCAATAAACCAATGTCCATCTAATAATGCCAACATTTAAGGAACTAAGCAGGCATTTATTCTGCATATCTGTTCAGAAGTAGGCTCCATAATATTTAAATAGGGATTATTTCCAGATAGTTTGTATACAGAATTTCATTCTGAATCAGTTAATTCAAGAAAAAGGGAAACTACCAGGAAAATCAGGAAGATATATTTCAATTTTTTTCCCCTTGAGATGGAAGTTCTTAAATTTTCCCCTCTTTTCTCCTTTCTTTGGTCATCGACTGTACTTGTCACATTATTTCATGCAACATCAAGGTCCCTTTGGTAATCAGTCTTCCTCACTCAAAAGAGTTTCAGAATGAAAAATAAAGGAAACCTGATTATATCAGTTTGGGTTTCTACCTTATCTAATGTGATCTTTCAGAAAGAGAAAGAAAGAAAGAAAGAAACACAGAGAAAAAGAAAGACAAGAAAGAAAAGAGTAAAAGAAAGACAAAGAAAGACAAGAAAGACAGAAAGAGTAAAAGAAAGAAAGAAAAACAGGAAAGAAAAACAGGAAAGAAAGAAAGAAAGAAGAGGGAGAGAAAAAAGAGAAAGAAAGAAAGAGAAAGAAAGAAAGAAAGAAGAGAAAGAGAGAAAAAGAAAGACAAAGAAAGAAAGAAAGAAAGAAAAAAGAAAGAAAAGAAAGAAAGAAAGAAAGAAAAGAAAGAAAAGAAAGAAAGAAAGAAAGAAAGAAAGAAAGAAAGAAAGAAAGAAAGAAAGAAAGAAAGAAAGAAAGAAAGAAAGAAAGAAAGAAAGAAAGACTTCTGTGAGCAACAGGAGTCCTGTGAAATCTGGTACTCAGAGTTGGCCCTTAAGATGCAAACTCCAACAACTATTTTTCCTTCTCCTTTGCAGCAAAAAAAGCACAAATAATGAATACAACAACGAATATGATACTTTTATGACATGCCAAATCTGTTGTCTGTCAGAGGGAATCATCTGACTCTGCTAATGATATAGTTGACTTGCTAATTGGAATATCAGCATATCAGCCCTGTGTTGTTGACATGCTAAAGCGCACATAGAAATAGAGATCAGGCCTTCTTGCATGATTTATGATGGCTGAATTTGCACATATTTCTGAAGATGCCTGTTGCATAATAAAATACACACTATCCTCATCAATCTGACACAAGTGAGTTTTGGTAGCACCTTGGATGCATCTGAATAGAGACATAGAGCAGTGTGCACAGTATCTCCAAATCAGTGGGAAAAATGAAAGCTGCAACCCTATCACTACCCACTCAATATAAGTCTTATTGAATTCATTGGAATGTATTTCTGAGTGCATTTGAACTGAGTTGTGTGTAGATGTGATGCTCTTTAATAAAATTGTGTGCTTGATTCTAGCTTTAAGTATCATGATAATACAATATATCATGATAATATAATATATTCAGAGAACTAAAGCTTTTTTAAAAATAGCTTTTGGAATATTTATTTATGTATTCAATTTCTATAGCAGCCCATCCCAACCAATGATTCTGGCTTGCTTACAACTAGAATGTGACCCTACAGCTTCTTTCAAATCCCATAGGAGCATCAGCATAAGAGTGATAAGCCTAACTGGAATGTAACTATGTGAAAAAATAGAACTTTTTCGTTAAATCCTTAATTATCCATGATCTCTCTCAGGTTCAATAGTATAGGTCAGGGGTCCCTAAACCCCAGTCCATGGACCGGTACCAGGCTGTGGCATGCCAGCAACTGGTCCTCACAAACAAGCAAAGCCCCATCTGCGTCCCGCAGGCAGCACATAAAACCATGCCCCCTCTCCGGTCCGCGGAAAAATCTCTCTCCACGTAACCGGTCCCTGGTGCCCAAAAGGTTGGGGGACCTCTGGTATAGGTAGTCCTCGACTTACATCCACAATTGAGCCCAACATTTCTGTTGCTAAGTGAGACATTTGTTAATTCCCAGTCACTGATGAGTTTTCAAGAGCACTTGGGAATGAAATCAAAGAAATGGTTAAGGATGAACGCCAGAACAAACTGTCAAAGACTAAGAAACAGAATTATCAGTGATTTCTGCTGGAGGAGGCTCAGGAAAATAGACTAGGGAGATGTGTGCAGGGTTTGGTGTCACAAACTGCCCACAATCTTTGAGTACAAAATTACTTCAACAAGACTAGAACAGAAAGAAGGAATCTGTGACTGTCCAGGAGCTACGGAACTATAGCTTGAACCACATATCTGATGCGGTTACCCTGTGGAACATATTCATTGTGGTGACAGGAAGGTAAAATAATGTGATATATCAGTATTGCAGACAAATGCAGATTAGTAGCATCCTTTTAATAAGGATGCCAAAGCTTAAGCAAAGAAAAAATTCAACATCATCCATGTGGGATCTGAGTATTTTACGGTCCAATCATATATTTTCTAAATAGGATCTTTGAAGAAGGTGAAGATGCATATAATATCAACTATATTAGATGGTTTCATAATAATGTGATTTGTTAACAATGTACAGTCTGTTCTTTCAAAAATTATTCCAAAGCATAAAACTTCATAGAATTAATGTAAACATCCTATACAGATAATTCTACCTAACCAGATGACCTGTTATTTTAAAAAAAAGCGTTTCTATTTATATCAGCAAGTTGCATTTATTAAAAACCCAGAATGGCCACAGATGTTTGGCAATATTTAATACTGAATTCGCTACATAAGAAATCAATTATCAGTTAAAGTAATGTGGTGACCATGTATATTTATACATTCAGCTGACTACTCAGTACCTGTATTCTGCTAGATTTGTCATGATTTGTTATTTAAAGGAAAATGCATTCTGAGGCATGTATGGAATTGCTAATCTTTGAAAGTTTTGCATATAAACAAACTTAGTTACTATTTCAAGGAAGTTAGTGACCTTGCAGGTGAAATGCTCATGCCAAACTATTTAGCAGTGTATTATGGCAAATGTTCAGGGTGACAGAAATGTGTTTTTAGCCAGAGTCATTAAATGCTAGATTTAAACCTGGGTCTCCCCGAATGAGAGCCTTGAATGTATAAAATGACTAGGTTCTGTAATCCCCAGAGATCTTTGAAAGGGAATAGCATTAAAATTCAAGGCAAAACACAACTAGGTATTATTAACAATCATTGCATATTTTTTTAACTGTGTTACAATTGCTACATCATAGAACAAGAGCCCAAACTACTGAGTATAAGAGTCAATCACTGCATTCACACAAGGCAAGACAACCAGGCTTATTCCTCTCCCCTGTACACATTAACGATAGGGAAGTTTGGTTCTTCAGATATGAAACCTTTTCCTGGGCTCACATAGTAAATAAATCATTAGTTCATTTACCTAAAAATCATCTTGGTACACCTTGTTAGTGTCTCATTAACTCAAACATATTTTCTTGTGGCTGTGTGGTGATCATTTGGATCCAAGAAAAGTCTTTTTTTAAGGAAGCTTGAATAGGTCCAGCAAATTTCAAAGTGCCCACTTTGAAGCACATTTTCTCAGATCTGAGTAACTATTTGTTCTTAATGAATTGTCTACTGGGTGGAGCCCCCTTTGTGTATAGCTGTATACACTGAAGACTCCATTAATAATGTCATTTTCAATCATATGGTGAGCAGTCCACACATATGCTTGGGGGGGAAAGTCACTTGAAATAAAGAATAAGAGATAAGATAACATAAGATGAGATGAGATGAGATGAGATGAGATGAGGTGAGATGAGATGAGATAGGCAAGGCAAGGCAAGGCAAGGCAAGGCAAGGCAAGGCAAGGCAAGGCAAGGCAAGGCAAGGCAAGGCAAGGCAAGGCAAGGCAAAACAAGACAAGACAAGGCAAGGCAAGACAAGACAAGATAAGATAAGAGGCACACATTAAAAATGAAATTCTGTTGCTTGCTCTCAAAAGTGTACACATACATAACACATATATAAACATGCTATATACAACATATGTAGATAGCTACACCCTTACATATAAATACATATAAATATTAATCACTGTCCATCTTGAATACATAGAGGAAGGAGGAAGCTTGAGAGTTCACAAGGTTAATACTGTATGGAACAAAACTGTTACTGAATCTGGATGTTTTGCTTTGGATATCATGAAGATGATGCCCTTCTCAAATCCCAAAACCAACTTAATTGATAAGAGAATGATATTCAGAACCTGTGATGGGAAATTCAAGGATCATAAATCTCTGTCCTTCAGCACCCTACCATCTCTCAACATCTTCCTCAACATCTGCTGCCTGCCCTGACTAATGGCAGGCCAGCCTTGTCATTAGGAACAATTAGACATGTTTACATGAATGGAACATCACATAAGAACACATAGGTTGGGAACATTTAATCAACATTTTGTACTGAAGTTGCCAATAAACTGTTGTTCTTAAAAATAACTATTTTTTATGTTTACAGATAAAATGACATTTTGAGATAAGTCTTTATAATTTGCTTTTAAGAGGAAACATATTTTTTGCAATTTCTTTTAAGTTCATCTGTTTGATGAAGCTGGACAGAAAGTTGAACATCTGTCTTTATTTCTATGCAAGGAAGCATTCAAAGTGATTACTTTCTCATACGAGTCTGCTGTTGTCGTCTATAAAAAATTGTATTGAAGATGTCTTCCCCATTAACGGAAGTGGGAGGAAGTAGGGAAACAGCTAATATTTTTTTTACATCATTAGTAATTAACAGGAAAACCTTATCTTCACTTTCAGTCAGTGGGTTCTTTTAAGGTTCCAAGTGTTCTAATTTACCACAGTCACCCTATTATCCATGATAGCATCATAGCATGCATGAACCATTTTAATGGATTTATAAGATTTTTAATAGGGAATCACTAAACACATTCCATAGTGTGGTTTTATTTTCTCCCCTTTTATAAATAAGCTACATTTTTTGAACAGTAATGGCTTGTGGAAGGTCTTGGGGGAAAAAGGAACATTAGATAATTGAGCAGTTGTAAAGATTTTTAAAAGAAACAAGATTCACATTTTAATGTTATGATTCAGCTAAAAAAATTTCTTCATTTCCTGTGATCCTAACATGATGCATAGTCTCTCAGAAGTTTTCAAAATTATGATTTATTTGCAGACCATTTTCTATTAGTAAAAATCATCTTTTTCAAGATCTGCAATATCACAAATGTAACTAAGTCCAAATATAAGCATTAGAGCCTTTTATGAATTAATTGCATTTGTCCCACTGCTGAGACTATTAGTCCAATTTAAATTCATCTGAAATGAATACTTCAAGTTGATTTCTAATATAAAGCATTACCAGTCCTCATTGTTGCTTTTTGCTCTATTTCATATTGCATATATTTTTATTTTATAAATTTCCAAGAACAATTTGATGGGGTGTATATAAATGATTGTACAAATAAGTTCATAATGAATAAGTAAAAATGGATTGAAGTAAATATAAATGTAAGTGGTATGTAGAGTGCAGAAAAAAAATTCTTTTGATTTCTTAGCAGTGGGATTTGGGATTATCCTATGCAGAAAGATAGTAAGGGATTGAGGGATTACAATGCATATAGAATACACTATTGTGAAATTTAGCAATAACTTTAAAGAGGTATTTAAAAATCATGGGAGCTATCAGTAGTTAGTAATTATGAGGGATGTAGTATCAGAGGCAATATACCTCTCACTATGAATAGCTGAGAGACATGCTTGGAGATATGCTACTATCATCATGTTCTACTTAAGAGCTTCCCAAGATCGATGGCTGGGCAGATGTGGGAGAATGCTGGAATAAAAATGTGATAGTTAATATTTCTGTTTTCAGGTTGGGTTCAGAATGCAAAGCATTTTTCTTGACTCTTCCTATGCTTCTGCAAAATTTACCTCAGAAAGTGGAAGCATCCTTCAGAACAGTATGAAAACTAACAGGGAAGAAGTGAAAGTCAAAGGGGAAAGAGGAAAATTGGTGAGAATTGCCTGTGGCTCATTTCTGTTCACAGATGACTCTATTAGATCCAATGATTCTTTGATCCACAGCATGGGACAACCCATTACTAGAAGAATCGCTTCTATTCTTGGAAGAACATATTTGAATGTAAGCTGTTATATCTTTTGTGATCCCACTGAAATGCATGGAAAATACATAAGGGTTTCATCATTGGCTTGATGGGCATAGATCAGGGAACAGTCTTAGTAGGATGATGAGTTAGGTTGTTTCATGCAAGTATATAATTATAGGGAACAAACATAGTTCAAACTGTTTTTTTGTTGTGGTTCAAAACACTCTGAATTAAAATAGCAATGGTATA
Source organism: Azemiops feae (assembly GCA_023970755.1). Classification (NCBI taxonomy): domain Eukaryota; kingdom Metazoa; phylum Chordata; class Lepidosauria; order Squamata; family Viperidae; genus Azemiops; species Azemiops feae. Next base: position 600,261 of record JALGBA010000170.1, on the reverse strand, counting down.
GGATTGCAGTCAGGCACAAACTAATTGTTAAATTGCCCCTCAGGTACAAAGCAAGGGTGCAGACTTATATCATTAATTCTGCAGGGATTTGCTTAGAAACTGAGTCATGGAAGTTTTCTGGGCTTCAGATATGCTGTGAATATTGTATTATACATTAGTTTTCTCTGCTATATTGTGAGGAAAAATTGTGATATATGGTTAAGGAACTGTATGTACATTTTTGTTGCTATTACAAAATAGATAACCTGAAGACAACAACAAGAAGTTTGGAAAAATATTTGTCTCTTTGTTTGAAGCAGAAGGTATTTAAGATTTTTCCTACTCTGGATTCTTCCACAGATCTCAATATTTTTTTCAACCTCTCTTGTGTGGTACATTTTGGCTATACCTGAAATTGGAGAATTGAGTTTTCTATTCTCATGCATCAGGAATTCTGGAATTTCAGGTATGCAAATGCCAATTGTACATTTCTGAATTAAGCCTTCCTTCCTTCCTTCCTTCCTTCCTTCCTTCCTTCCTTCCTTCCTTCCTTCCTTCCTTCCTTCCTTCCTTCCTTCCTTCCTTCCTGCCATCTATCCATCCTTGACCACGAAGTCATCCATTGTGCTGATATGTATGAGGGTGATGTTTTTCCTCTTGAACTATACTAGGTTCCTTATTCAAATCAAATCTTTATTTTGGTCAGACCAGCATAAGATTCTTTATTCATTATTGAAATGTGTCTCAATATTTTTGTAGCTGTGACTGTGGGTCTTATTATAATGGACATGAATGTAATTATAAAGATATTTGAATATAAAAGTGTGGTAATGACTCTTAAGAAAAAGAAAAAAGGCATTATTTTTTGCATCCACCTGTACAAGAAAAAGCACCACACAAAGTTATTGTGTAATAATAACACATTAATAATAATAATAATAATAATAATAATAATAATAATAATAATAATAATAATAATAATAATAATAATAATAATAATAATAATAATAATAATAATAATAATAATAATAATAATAATAATAAAGGAACATTCTTCTATACATGCTGTGTGTGATGAAGGGAAGACAATTTCTACATAGATATTTTTTTACAATAAATCAGTAGCTGAATGAATGAATTCAAAATAACATTATTAAAATAATATTCCAAAAGTTTTTCAATTATTGCTTCCCCTGACTGGACTAATACTGTTTCTACTCTCTCCTATGAAAGAAGGCCATGACACATAGTCAGTAAGAAAGCCCAAGCAGAGTGTAAAGTTAAATATAAATTATTTGGACATTTGTTATACTAATGTATAAAAACACATAATTCTATCAAGTAGAATGGGATGACTGTCAGAAAGCAAAATCCAACATGCAAAGTGAGTATGAGATAACCAGTCTGGTTTTTTTTTTAAAAAAAAGTTGTAATCCTTTTAGGGACTTTTAAAAATGTGCATATTAGGCTGGATTAACTTGTGGTTTTTATCATGTTTTCCTTTGCGGTTTCAGGAAAGTTTCTGGCAACATGGAGATTTTACAAATGGATTTAAAATTAATCAACATCTATTTATGAGAAAGTTTAAACCATTACTAATTCAGCACAAATATATCTATCCCTCCATCTAAAGAACTGGCCTTTTGTGCCTGCCATCTGCTAAATTGTTGTAATCACATTTTTTATAAAGTACAGTCATAATTAATTATACTTCTTGGGAAAAGATGATCTTTAAATACATTAGCAACATTTTAAATTCCACTTGTGGAATGCAAAATTTTCCTACTTGTCTCTGTGAACAGAAGAAGGAAAAAAACAGAACACCAGAGCCATATGGTTGTGTGACTGAAAACCAGTTGAGCAATGCTTGACTTGTGGCAAGATCTGTGAACATTTTGTTTTAATCTATGGCCCAGACTGTAAATATTAGAATTTTTATAAAATAAATAACTGAACACTAACACTCATTTTCCCAAAGTACTTGAAAGTACTTGATCTTCTAGCATGCATAGAGATGACGTTCAAGCATAAACATAAATGTTTCATTAGGTTCAAAACTGCAGTACACAGGAACTGAAGTGCTATTATTGTGTCCCTTTATTTAGTTTAACTAGTGATATATTCAAACACGTACACATATAGACCAAATAAGTACCTGTTTACTAGATACTGCCTGAACAATCTGCTAGTCCACAATTGCAGGTAACCAAAAGAGTCCAGCCTTATTTGAGTTATTTTCCTCTCTTCCATTAGGAACATGGAAGAGTAATAATAATAATAATAAAGTTGGAAGGGACCTTGGAGGTCATCTAGTCCAACCCCCTGCTCAGGCAGGAAACCCTATACCATTTCAGACAAATGGCTGTCCAGTCTCTTCTTAAAAACTTCCAGTGTTGGAGCATTCACCACTTCTGGAGGCAGGTTGTTCCACTGACTAATTGTTCTAACTGTCAGAAAATTCCTCCTTAGTTCTAGGTTGCTTCTCTCTTTGGTTAGTTTCCATCTGTTGCTTCTTGTCCTGCCTTCAGGCGCTTCTTTGTGGCAGCCCCTGAGATATTGGAACACTGCTATCATGTCCCCCTCGTCCTCTTCATTAAACTAGACATACCCAATTCCAGCAATCGTTCCTTATATGCTTTAGCCTCCAGTCCCCTAATCATCTTTGTTGCTCTTCTCTGTACTCTTTCTAGACTAGAGTCTCAACGTCTTTTTTACATCGTGGTGACCAAAACTGGATGCAGTATTCCAAGTGTGGCCTTACCAAGGCATTGTAAGTGGTATTAATACTTCATGTGATCTTGATTCTATCCCTCTGTTAATGCAGCCTAGCACTGTGTTGTTTTTTTGGCAGCTGCAGCACACTGCTGGCTCATATTTAAGTGATTGTCCACTAGGACTCCAAGGTTCCTCTCACAGTTACTGCTATTGAGCAAGGTACCCCCTATACTATACCTGTACATTTGGTTTTTCTTGCCTAAATGTAGAACCTTTCTTTTTTCACCATTGAATTTCATTTTGTTAGATAGTGCCCAGTGTTCAAGTCTGTCCAGATCCTCCTGTATCTTAAGCCTGTCTTCTGGAGTGTTGGCTATTCCTGCCAGCTTGGTGTCGTCTGCAATTTGATGAGTTCCCCATCTATCCCCTCGTCCAAATCGTTGATGAAGATGTTGAAGAGCACTGGCCCCAGAACAGAGCCCTGGGGCACCCCACTACACACTTCCCTCCATGTAGATGTGGTTCCATTGAGGACCACACGCTGAGTACGGCCGGTCAGCCAGCTACGGATCCATCTGGTGGTGATGCTGTCTAACCCACATTTTTCTATCTTATCAAGTAGTAGGTTGTGATCTACTTTATCAAATGCCTTACTGAAGTCCAAGTAAATTATATCCACAGCATTCTGATCCACTAATTTTGTCATTTGATCAAAGAATGCAATAAGATTTGTCTTGCATGATCTGTTTTTGACAAACCCATGTTGGCTTTTAGTAATGACTTTGTTTGCCTCTAGGTGTTCGCTGATTCGTTGTTTGATTATCTTTTCCAGAATCTTCCCAGGTATTGAGGTCAGGCTGATAGGTCTGTAGTTTCCTGGATCCATTTTTTTTCCTTTTTTGAAGATGGGAACTATAGCAGCTCTTTTCCAGTCCTCCGGTAGTTCCACAGTGCTCCAGGATCTTTGAAAAATATAGTTCAATGGTTCTGAGATCACATCTGCCAGTTCCTTGAGAACCCTGGGGTGTAATCCATCTGTTCCTGGTGATTTGAACTTGTCTAAGCTGGACAGGTGCTCACTTACTGTTTTCTTGCCTATCTTAACTTGCGTTTCTATTCTGTTTTTTATGGCACTATTTTTGGTAGGTTGGTCTGCTTTTTCCCTTTGTGTAAAGACAGATGCAAAAAACGAGTTAAATAGTTCTGCTTTCTCCCTGTTGCTTGTTACCTTCTTGCCACTTTCACCCACTAATGGACCAATCATTTCCTTCACTTTTTTCTTGTTTTTTACATGTTGAAAGAAGCTTTTTTTGTTATTTTTGACTTTGGTCGCAAGCCTTAGTTCATTTTGAGCCTTAGCTTTCCTCACTTCATCTTTGCAGGCTCGGGCTATTTGCTGATATTCTGACTTAGTTATGTGCCCCTCTTTCCACTTTCTATACTTGTCCTTTTTATCTTTCAATTTATCAGAGAGTTCTTTATGCAGCCATGCTGGTTTCTTTTGAGAGCTGTTATTTTTCCTCTTTGTTGGTATTGTGCTAGACTGGGCTTTTATTATCTCACTTTTCAAAATTTCCCAAGCTTCTTGAGTTGTTTTCCCCTTGAGGATTCTCATCCATGGAATCCTTCCCAACCCTCTCTAAGTTTATTGAAATTAGCTCTCTTAAAGTCCAAGACTCTAGTTTGACTGTGTTCTAGTGCTTGTGCTTCCATAATGTTGAATTCCAATATTGCATGATCACTTCCTCCCAAGGTTCCTGTGGCTTCAACACCTTCTATCATTTCATCTCTGTTAGTGAGAATTAGATCCAAAATGGCTAATCCCCTAGTTCCCTTCTCTACTTTTTGGGAGACAAAGTTGTCTGCTAGGTTTGCAAGGAATTTGTTTGATCTTCCACTTGGTGCAGAGTTTGTCTCCCAGTTGATGTCAGGGTAGTTAAAGTCCCCCATTACTATTGTGATGTGCTTCCCACATACCTTAGTTAGCTGACTAGCAAAAAGTTCATCTATTTCCTCTGTTTGGTTGGGTGGCCTGTAGTATACACCTATGGCAATATCATTCCCCCCCCCCTTTTATATTGACCCAAATGCATTCAAGACAGTTTTCATCATTGTTGTGCTCTATTTCTGTAGAGATGTAGTTATTTCTTACATACAGAGCAACTCCTCCTCCTCTTTTATTTGGTCTGTTTCTTTTAAATAATTTAAATCCCTCTAGCTGTGTGTTCCATTTGTGGGTTTCATCCCACCATGTTTCCGTAATGGCAACAATATCATATCTGCCCTCATTAACCTGAATTTCTAGTTCACCCTGTTTGCTGTTCATACTCTGTGTGTTGGTGTATAGACATTTGAGTCCTTTATGACTGACCCTGTGTTTACTTTCTACGTAACCTACGTAGTCCTCTGCTCATCTAGATAGGTTGAATTCATAATTCATAATTCATAATTTTTATTTCTGAACAGATTATAGAATTGCAGTGAAAATATATTTGCGAACTTAACCTTATCGGATGTTGAAAAGTTGTTTTGCATTAATTGGTATTGCTTACATTGGTAGAAGCTTTCCTAGGTGTCGTATAAGGTTGTTTTCCACTCTATCTTGCAGCAACTCTGAAAGTGTTCTGAGTTTGAATTTGTTCTCTTTCAAGCAGAGGCTTATGACATCTTAGGGCAGTTTAAGTCCATACATTTTAAAATTGCCAAGGTTGAAAAAATACTTCCTTACAGAATGGTTGGAACTCAGTTCCAAATTAGTTAAAATAAGTTATTTTGAATAAGAAATAACTGTTTCAAAGTTAAAATATTTCAAGCTTGAAATATTTCACTTTTAAAATGTTTTGGAGCACCCCCTAACAATGAACACATACATCGGCAAAGTAAAATAGGCAAAAACAAGGAGATTTTCCTAGAGAATCTACTGATGCTAGAAAGTGAGCCACAACCTCCAAGCCCACCAGAATGACCTTGTTGACAAGCAATCTCCAAAAGTGGCTAAGGATTCTATTATTTAGAGCAGTTGGAGACACTGGATATATTTAGCTGCTGCAGAAATATCTGTAGAGACACACAGCAACTTGTTGTACTTGAAGGGCTGTTTTGTCGTAGAAGATAGGGCAGAGATGTTCAGAGTTGGTCAGAAAACTGGACTTCAGATGATGGGTTTAAAATACAAGGGAGTAACTTTCAGGAAGACATCAGGAATTTTTTTCTAATAGTAAAGCTACTCAATAGTTTGCCTTGCAAGGTGGTAGACTTCACTGGAAGTGCTTAAGCAAGGCTGGATAACCTCTCAGTAGGAGATGTCTGCACTGGGTATGAAGAAGGACTTCTTGATGTCCAAGAACTTTCCAGCTCTTCTACATATATTCTCCAAGCTAGTGCTAGTTAACAATATAGTGAATTAAACTGATACTGGTGGCTTCATGATATTTCATTATGCTTATAGTGTTCATACTGCAACACTTCCCATCATCTCTTTTACCCTGTAGTTCCTGCCTACCCCCAAATCTGCTCTGGAAAAGGCATCAATCTTCTGGAACATATCTGGAGGAATAGGAAAAATCTGCTCAGCAGATGGACTGAATGGGATGCTAATTTCTCCGTGAAAAAAAATAAGGAAGTAAACTGTGCATAAACTCTGGGAACTAGATGATATTGTATGGGTGTTCAGATTCAGTTGTAGTAATCTGTCCTGCAGCTGATGTAGCTGAGAAACAGACATAAAAAGAGAAGCATTGATTTTTCACATACTTTCTCACATGGTTTCTTTCTTCAGGGTTTGATCAGATTCGTGGGTAATGTGGATGCTTTCTTCTGTGTTATATATTGCAGCTTCGCAAATGCCTAAGTATCAAGCAAACAGCATTAGCACACTGAAATAACATATTGGAAGTGATGAATAAAGACTCAAGAAATATAGCACGTCTCAAATTTCTGGAATTTATGGATTTTCCATGCCCATAGAAATCATTTGTCTGAAGAATGTGCTTTTATTTTGAGTTATTGAAAAAAAAATTCAAGGAGCTTATAAAGCTCTTAGAATTTCCAAATACCAGTGTCAGCACAGTTAGTTGGAAAAAAGATCCCAAAACATTGCCCAGCTTCAGCTAGTGACTAATCACTAAACAGCATGGTAAACTCTCAGCCAATAAATATATGACTGATAGAAGAACCCTCCCCCCCCCATGTTCTATTAGCTGTAATTGATTCACTGGGATAATTGGAAAATCTAATTATTTGTGAAATGATTTTTCTGAAAATGAATTTAACGCTAATAAATGTGTGCTATTTCTTCTACCAATGTGGCAAAATTATCATATGCTGGTTAAGTAAAGAGGTAAGTAGAGAAAATATCAACAAGTTAAATACATATATGCATACACACACAAACACACATACAGATACGCAGACAGACATATGAGAATAACACTATGAAACTCTCTTGGAGCCAAACATAGTTCCCCAACCATGTACTCTGTTGCTAATCATAGCAATATATTTTCTGTTGTTAAATGGATAGTGTCATATAAACGCATTTTTACAATTTGATATATACTAGCTTCATCAGTTTAGTCATAAAAATCTTATCCTTGTTTATGATATCTTGGTTATTTTATTAAAAAAATCACACATCCATTTAAAATCTAAACAATAAGTCAGCATGTAGTTGAATGTTGTATATTATCTAATAAAAGTCCTATTAGGATACAATAATCATGGACTCATAGAATTGGAGGGGACGATACAGATTATTTAGCCTGTTCTATTAACTTACAGGTTGTACAATCAGGAAGTTCCTACTGATGTTTAGCCTGCTTCCTCATAGTTTTAACCACTAGTTCTAGTCCTGCCCTCAAGGATAATAGATGGTAAATCCATTCTCTCTTCTGTGTGACAGCCTTTGTATATCTGAAGATTATTTCTCTTCAGCTGTCTTTTCTGCTGGCTAAACAAACCAGGCCTAGATACTGTAAGTGTTCCTAATAGGGCTTTCTCATCACCATTTCCAGGCCCCCAAACTAGCCAGTGTTGATTCAAATTTAACCTCCATGGAATTACTGTTTGACAGCCAAGTGCCACTATCAAGAAACTCTTATTGTCACTGACAACAGACTAGGCTTTTTTTGGGGGTTATAGTATAACCAGAGGAAATCCCCAGATCATTTCAATTGATGGGCAGTAAAATACAAGGAGAGACACTCCCTGCAGGAGTTAAGGAACAAAAGGTAGGATTAACAGGGCAGTGGGGAAAGTGCTTTCTCAGAATGGGCACTCAGCTAGTCTGTAATATTAATGGGTTTGCATTAAAATGCTTTTTCTACATAGTGGGTGAAAAATCACATAATACCCAAGCATATCCAAGAAAGAATTGCCCTTGTCAGCAGTTAAAAACACATCCAAAATGCCATAGTAAAACTTTCCAGAAAGAGCAGATTTGATCAATGTTTTATTTAAAAGCAATGAAAACAGGAGTGAAAAATGGCTGCAGTGGTTGAAACAAAGATAACATTTTGTATTACTTGATGGAGGATCTTTTTTATAGGGTTTCATTCTTCTTAGAATTATAAAAATAGATATATTTAGATCTCTCTCTCTTTGAGAAGTGCTATATTTTATTATTACATCATGTCCTGGGTGCTGTCCTTTCTTTAACTCATCCAAATCCTAAAGCAAATGAGATTTTAAAAACTTTAACTGAGAAATTTTAATACAGTTGACTTAAGAGGGTATTCAAATGAATGAATATGTCATTATCTTATGTCATTATCCATTCTGTTATCCAAACATGGGGTTAAAGGAAATTAAATTAGTCTGTGAATGTTTCTTAATGCTATTCTGAATTTCATACATTTTCTATCCAGTTCAGTGAGCAGAGAATGCCAGAATATTTGTTGACTAAGTCAAACAATCAATAATTGTCCTTACTGACCAATTAATCACTCTCCTGCTGCCTATGGGCATGTCCTTTCCTGATTGCACTTGAACATGGACAGGTTCTGAAGTGATATTTCCTACTTCTATTGGAAGATTGTAAAGAAATTACTAATTTCTTCCTTCCTGTCTCATGCCCATTTCATCTATTTGGTTAGTGTAAAAAGAAAACAACCCTATTGAAAGCTACTGGTATCCTCAAATGAATGAAGACCTGGGGGAACACTTTTGTTGGATATCACATTCCAGAAGGATCACCTTCCATGAGGAGAAGCATTTAGAAATGTCTGTATTTGGTCCATTTTTGAGGAAAAAGCGTACAGTATATATTGTATATTTTAGGAGAAAAATATGAGAAAAATACCCTAACGATAAGAGCTTTTTAGTGTTTCCTTTTGTTGAATAATTTAAATAGAAGTTGGACAAACATCTGTTGGAGATGGGAATCTTTAAATTACATTCTTGCAAGGAGTTGGATTCCATGGTTGACCCTGTCCAACTTAATGATTCTATGATATTGACATCTTCAGGACAACTAGGACATTTTGTATAGATGGCCATTCCGGTAATAGTCTAAAATGACCATCTATTTTGGATATAAAGTTAGTTGGATGACCTTGAGCCAGTCACTCACTCTCATCCCTAGGAAGCGGGCAATGTCAAATCACTCCTTCCTAAAAAACCTTGCCAAGAAAACTGAAGGGTCTAGACAGTTGTCAGGGGTCAACACTGATTCAAGGGCACCAAATAAATTAAAATAAAATAAAAATGAAGAAATTGATCAACCTTCACTTGGTAGCATTGTTCATGCTTGCTGGAAATTTGGAAAGTTGTAGCACAGCTTGGAGGCCCTGGAGTTGAATGAAACAGCTTGAAAGTGGTCAACATTCAACAGAAAAGTGAAATCTAACTATATGTTAAATCTAAGATGTGGAAGGATGTATTGGAAGGGTCTTAGTAAGAAGAGAATTAGTTTTTAGATTATTATCTATTTATAAAAACGGCTCAAATGCTTCCACCTGTGTTTGCTTGCTTCTGTGTAGTGTTGACCAAAGTGACTCAGATCAATACAGGTGTTAACAACTGGGGGGGGGGAACAATTAACATATAAACTGTCAGCTATACAAAAGGAGGTAAGCTTCAAATTCATTTTGTTCACAGAGCTTGTCGTTACAGCTGCTGCTGGGATTTTTTTCCTTTTGTTCATCTATAGTTCACCCTACCGGAGAGAATTTATCATTTAACCTTCCTTTTCAACACCCCTTTGTCACTTTTTCCTCTGCAATACTGAAGCCACATGCCTTTGCCATTAGAAGCATTTCACCCCACCCTCTCTAGCCCTAGACAACACTTGGGGGAGCTTTTCAGACTAGCAAAGCCACCTGAAGACAGCATTGAAAACATTCAAGAGCCATATATAGCTAAAATTGGACACACACACAAAAAAGTCTAACCAGGGCTTTAGTGAACTCCATTTCCTGAGAGGGATGGGAAGCTAGATTCAACATTTCCATGAATTTCAGTTCCATGGATTTCAGGCAGTAACCAAATAGATGAAATGGGCAGGGGACAGGAAGGAGAATTTCTTTACAATCTTCCAATAGAAGAAGGAAATGTCACTTCAGAACCTGTCCATGTTCAGGAAAGGATCTGCCCTTAGGCAGCAAGGAGAGTGATTAATCGGTCAGTAAGGACAACTATTGATTGTTTGACTTAGTCAACAAATATTCTTATTTATAATACTAGATAATATTCTAGATACTCACGAATACTTAGATAACTTTAAGTGCATTTGTACTGCATTTTGAAAGTTACCTAGGCAGTGCATTTTGGATAAATGAGAAGATTATTCTTTAGAGATGCTTTACTTGTCTTGAGATTGGAAGCAGCAAATCCTTTCTGATTAGCAGCTGGAAGAGGTCATTTGTGAGGCACAAATACATTGCAGAACAATACATTACATACATACAGTAATGTGAGTTTTTATCTTTATATATGTCAAGATGTAACAGTTATTTCAAAGACAGAAGAATAATATAGAAAATTGTATTATTATTATTAGTAAAAATATGTTTTATAATTATCTTGGTTTTTTAAAGTCATGTTGAATCCTATATCTTTTTTTAAAACTTAAGAGTGTTTTTATCATGCCTTTCCTCCAGGAACTCTAAATGGCATACATAGTTCTTTTTTCCCCCTACACCTGTATTAAAATTATGGAATTAGAAATATAAATTAAATAATTTAGAATAAGCTCCCCTTCATCCAAAAGTCCTGCTGTGCTGGGAGGAACAAGCAAAGAATGCTGACAGCCATATTGGGCAGAAGTGATACAAGAATATGCTATAGATGCATGATCACTTTAATGCAGGGGTCTTCAAACCTGGCCCTTTTATGACTTGTGGACTTCATCTCCCAGAATTCTGGGAGTTGAAGTCCACAAGTCATAAAAGGGCCAAGTTTGAAGACCCCTGCTTTAATGACAATAGCAGAAAGGTCACAAAGGTTCATACTGTGCAGGAGAAGCCAACAGATTGGAAGAGGTCACTTTACATTCCTTTTTTTAAAAAAAACAAAACAAAACAGGGGAACATTTAACAAACTGTACAAACTATCATACCATATCCTTAATTTCACAAACTAGAAAAATAACACTTAGGCCCATCCATCCCTGACTAGAGCCTGACATGAAAGAAAATACATAAAACATTCAAGATGGCTTTAGGAAACGCTGAGGAACACCAAACAATATTGCTATTTTTAGATATAATTTTATTAAAGATTTTAAAAAAGAAAATAAAAACTAATATGAACTAATATCAAACAAGGAAAAGGAAGAGAAATCAATCAAAGAGAAAGCTTAAAAGTGTAAGAAAGGGGGAAAAGTAAAAGAAAAATAGAAAAGAAAGAAAAAAGATACAAAGAGTTTCCGATCTTCTTTACAGCATTTACAAGTACAATTATAAGTTTGCTTCTTACTGAATGATTACAACTTATATCTCTGTTTTCTATATTAATTAAACTTTAATTATATTTAGTAAATCCTTAGTAATTAGGATTAAGTGAATCATAAATTTAGTTTTTTTTCTGTTTCATGCAAAAAGTCAGAGGTGTTCTGCTAGCAACAAATGTAGATAATACATTTTTTTCCAATCAATTAATCGAAGTTAATTTAAGCATCTCAACCATTTATTTCCATTTAAAAAACTCATTAATTTTCATCATTTTGCCACTGCATGTAATATCAGATCTTTCCAATTTTGTGCATTCAATGATCTGGCTGCAATTATCAGATATAAAAAAGTTCCATTACTTTTTTCCAACTGTTTATCCATAGGTGCCAAGAGAAGAGCCTCTGATTTCAAATATATATTAATCTTCTGAATCAGTGCATGTATCTGAGTCCATAATTTTCTAGCTTTTTTTTTAATCTGTCCACCAAACACGTTATGTCCTTTCTTACTGTTTACATTTCTAACATATTTGAAGTGCCTTTATGCATTCTAGACAATTTATCTTGTAACATATACCAACCACACATCATTTTATTAAAAAAAAATGTTTGTTAAAATTATAACATAGTATCCATTTCAGTCCTTTCAGTTACATATTTTCCCATTGTTCCATCTGTATATTATAACCAAAAGTTTTTAGTCCGTTTTCTCATAAATGCTTTCACTTGTACTTCTGTTTCAAATTTCAATAATGATTTATACATTTTAATGATTGCATATTCATCATTGGTACATAATTCTATTTCATTCTCAATCTTAGACTAATCAAAACCCTAACTGCTTTTATCTACTTTGAATCTTTCTAATAATTATATATTTATGACTATATGCCTCTACTTCCAGTTCTTCTGCTGATTAGAACACAAACATGATTGCTGATATTTTGGAAAAAGTATTGAGATGCTGCGACAGGTCTATACCTATAAGAACAAACTAATGCAGGCAATGGTTATCCCTACGACTCTCTGGAAAGAGAAAGCTGGGCTTTGAAGAAGCAGGATCAGAATAGTATTGGTGCTTTTGAACTTTGATGTAGGGGAAGAGTCCTGAAAATGCACTTGCCAACCAAGAAACCTACAAATGGATTGCCAAACAAATTATCCTAGAATGGGGGACTAGGCCCAAATTATGCTGACTTTGGACATATTATATGGAGACCTAGCTGTCTGGAAAAGATTCTAATTCTATCATCTATCTATCTATCTATCTATCTATCTATCTATCTATCTATCTATCTATCTATCTATCTATCTATCTATCTATCTATCTATCTATCTATCTATCTATCTATCATCTATCATGTATCTCTCAAGGAACCTTTTAATCACATGCTTATATATTATAAATAGAAATATTGAACATATTTCATTTTCTTCATTTTTATTTTTTTTAATCACCAGAATGGCAGCAAAGATTGTGAAAGCCTTCTGTCATCCACTGGCTTGGGAGAATTGCCTCCTGGAAACTAAATAGTGATAGCAGGAGTTATCATACTGGACCAGTATGTGGGGACCAAAATTACTTCTGAGAAAGGGTTATGAGGCTTCTAATTTTCTAACTTATGGAATCAGCTGTTCGACTATGCAGTCATATAATGGTGTTATCACACCCAGCAATTAATTTTTCACTCCATATTTATGCAATTCCATAATGTAAGCCTATTCATTTTATCATGCAATAAACATTAAATTCTTGCATTAAAAATTCTCAGTTACTTGTTGAAGAGCAAAAATCTGATCCCTACAACTCTTGCCTAGTGTAAATGCACACTGCAGTTCCCAAATTTGCTCATTGCCACCTTGTTACCCTTTCAGTCAGAATTCTGTCAAAAAGATTTCCAAGACACTTAATAAAGACTAATCTACCTATGCATTTGATATTCACTCCTGTTACCATTTCCTTTGCATAATAAAAGAATTCTTTTGAATAATAGGATTCTTCCAATACCGGGGAGGCTGTCTTTATTTAGTTGACAGAACTGAATAGAAGGAAAAAAGAAACATGAGTAGATCAGCCATTCCATAACCAAACCCCATCCATATTTAACATTTTCCAATTGTACCATCTACTGCTGCAGCAATTTTCAATGTTTTCTCTTTATTTATAATTTTCTCTTCTTTTTTGAGGGGACAGTAACCTTTATAGCATTCATTTCCATTCTGTTCTTCAACATATCATTAATATGAAGAGTTGGAATAAGAACTCAATCATGTGACCAAATGCTTGCTTATACAAGTATAGAATTACATGCTTTTAGTCGTATTTCTCTTAATGTCAACATTAAGAATGATATCATTACTGCTCTGCCATGTTGTTCCTTCAGTGACTAATTGATTAAAGAACTTATCTTGAAAGGAGGATACAAGGATGAGTCTTGTTATGCTTCTCTCTCCATCTTTCCACAATGAGACATGGGTCAGCTTGTGATAATAACAATTAGAGCCTTGACACCTCTCGTAAATCACAGCTGCTATGTTGCCTTTCAAAGAATGTAATGTTTTCATACTATGAAGGATACGTCTCTCTTATCTACTTATCTCATTCCCTATCAGCAGTAAAGCTGTAAAACAATTTTTTTCCCCACAGGGACTTCCTATTAATGTATACACATGTTCAAACTGCTTTGATCGAAAATTCTGTATAACCTTGTGGTTCATGTTCTTGGTTCATCTAGGTACATTTAATCTGCTGGTTTTGGAAGATAAAACAGTAATTTGCATCCTGCCCTCTAATTGGTATATATTGGATGAGTTTTCCCACCAATAAATATGTAGATAAAATATTATAATTTCCATTCAAATGGGAATGGGAACAGATTTTTCTCCTGGATAAAATCTGTCTATATGGTTGCTAAGAATTGATCCCAATTTGATAATCAATCAATCAATATTTTATTCCAAGGTTGAATCTGAAATGCTTTGGATTTTGTAGGAGATCTAAACTTCATGTTGCTCTTGGAGTTTGTTCTTGCAAAAGAAAATGCTCTAGTTTTATGCTACTTTTATAATAGCTTAGTTAGTACATCATATTGAGAGACAGTTTGTGTAGTGGTTAAAAGCATTAGGCTAGAATTTGAAGACCATGTATTCTAGTCTTGATATAGGCATGAAGCCATCAGTGTGACCTCAGCCAATCACTTTCTCTCGGCCCTAGGAAGGAGATGGGCAGCCCAGAAATATTGCCAAGAAAACTTCATGGGCTTATCCAGGAAGTCACCAGAAGTCAAGCCTCACTCAAAGACTCATCCCACAAATATATCTAACAGATGTAGAAGTTGCATTGATTATGCATGATTGGAACTATATTTATCAAATCTGGGGAGAACTAGATAGCCACAGCAAATTAAAAAGGGACCTACAATATAAGACAAGAACTCTGTTCTTATTTTCCATAAACTCAGACAAGCAGATACGTTATACAATAGGTTCACATAGCAAAAAAAGTATTAATTAAAAGATAGTTATCACCTGCTAGTGTAATATATAACAGGTTCCCATACATAAGCATTACACATATCCAGGGGAAGGGCAGAAGGTACATTTTATATAAATATAATGTAATATGTTCAGAGATAGAACTCTGTTCAGCATGACTGAAACTAAAGCAAAGGGGAAAATTTATCTGCAGAACCTGAAACACAGAGAAATCCAAGCATCAGTTTCAAAATCAAGTCTCAAAAGAGCATATGAAGCAGTACAACACCTAAGCCTAGTTCTGCTATTTGAGATCCAGTAAACTGGTTGAGAGATCAATTCATTTAAGTAGTAGTACACTCAACGTGTTCCCTAAAACAACTCTTGGGTAATGGTCCCACCAAAATTACCAAAATCACTCAAATTGTCTTTGATATTGGACAATCTAACAGCTGTACATGAAATCATTAGTTAACTTTCTTTTGAAAGATGAGTTTAATCCTCAATTTGGTGACATCACCACATCTGAATCCATCTATGGTTTCATATACAATTAAAAGGCTATCTATGTGGGTAGGTCTGATATATACATTTGTCTATTACATCAACAGCAGGTGCTAAAATTGGGAGGAGTATCAAAACCTTTGAATGGGGGTGATTTAGCAATTAAAGTGAATAAAATCATGGTTCTATGCAAAACAAATCATTTGAACTCAATAGGCCTAATGGAATAAAACTATAATTCCCAAATATTCAGTGGAGAAATTTTATCTAGCACAAACTCTTCCATTCGTTCATCAACTTAAGATAATTCGCTGAGACATCACAGCAATCCGTGGCAGGAATAATATCAGAATTATATCATGTTCAAGTATCAAAGTCTCCAGTGCATGGAGTTATATAACCATGGAATGTTGCTTATGAAATTTGGAATGATTCTGTCTTAGAATATCTCAACTCATGAAGTTGGCAGGATTGAAAATTCACAAGGATTCAAATATCAGGAAATGGAGAAGCTTGTCTTTTTGGAAGAAGTCCTTGGAAGTTGGAAAATCAAGTGACAGGAAGACTGGGAATGTATGAAAGAAAAATATAGGTGAACCTGAATTGATAAGAGGCAACATAAGGAAACAATATAATATTTGGAAGATGGAGATGAACCACTGTTTTGAAGCAACATCAAAATTTCTTAAAGCAATTAAAACAATAGATGCTGGATATTCTGTCCAAAGCAGAGTGTGAGACATTGATGAAAGGCTTGGAAAGGAATGGAAGAGAGAGCAGACAAAAACAATCACAAGACAATCATAAGCAAGTTAGTTGACAACTTATTTAATCAAAAGCGACTTACCCCATCAGGCAAAAAACTATGGATAAAAAGTTTTAAATAATTCAGAAACTCTGTCTTAATTAATTACCTGTTGGGAAATTTCCTCTAAGAGATTCCAAATTTTTATATTTATCCAGACTAACATTAAAGACATCTTACTGGAATCTGGGTAGTTTTTGCTTCCTTAATTTTAGCTAGTTTCATGGGACTTCCAGGTATCTTTTATGGCTAACTTGGTAAGAATTAAAGCATTACATTGAGAGGAGAATAAAAAAGATCTAGAAATACTAGACCAGTATTTTTCAAACTTGGCAACTTTAAGGAGTATGGAGTAAACTCCCAGAATTCCCTGGTCAGCATGCTGTCAGGGGATTTCTGAGAATGAAAGTCTACACATCTTAAAAGTTGCCAAGTTTGAAAAACACTGGATTAGATGGGTAGGAGTTGAGTTCTAAAGTCAAAGGGACCAAGTTAAAATTGAATTCAGCTTGTATATTTTAAATAGTTTTATAAAATAGAAGCTTCTGCCAGTTGTGGCTTCTGCTGTCACTGCAGTTTAGTAATTTGGCTGTTTTTCAGATGGCTGGATTTCCTGGACTGAGATTTTTCAGCAATGTTTTATATAGGTTCAATCACTTCTTTAATTTCATGACTGTTTTCTCAAATCTGTATCATTTCTTGAAATTCTTGAGGGAATAGGAATATCTCAATTACCATTTTTGCCTATTTTATTAAATATTAACCCTAACTGAGATAGTCTATTTTTACCTTATTGCTGATAGATTTCATACAAATCAAGGAATTTAATAATGGAGAAATGGATCCAGTGCGTCAATTTTAATGGTTTGGGACAGTAGGTTTGCGTTTTTTCCCCCCTAGAATAACAACTACCAAAAAAATCATAATGCCCTAAAATGTGACTTACAAAGAATACATTTAAAAAATAGGCAAATTCCACTCTCACAAATGGAAACATGAAAAAGCCAAACTCCAGAAGTAATGTGATCTTAATCCGTAACATAGCTTGCTTGGTTAAATAAAATTTTAAAAAATTTTAAATCTTACAACTCCTTTAAAGTTTACCGTTTTTAAAAAGTAATATAACCCTTTTTCAAAGAGTCGGGAGCCACATGCAATTATTGTGAGTGTTTGAAAAGCTCAGAAAAACTTCATGCATTGAAACGTGATTTGAGAAGCATAAAAATTTTAACATCAGAAAAGTCTGATCACAACCAAAAAGCAATTTGTGATTGTGTCCAGCTCATTTATGAATGTTTTGTGATCCTTAAAATGAAACATTTTCCTTAAGGAACCGGATCAGTGGCAGCTGAGTTGTAATTCAGTGTGCCAAATATACTGTTAAAGTGCTCTATATTTTACTGGATGTTGTAGGATAGACGAAATCTAGGAAGATTTTAATCTAGATATTCACATAATGTATTAGAAATTATACTTTAAGCTTTTTCAATTCAAATTGATATTGATAAGACATGTGGCACTTGCTTTCTCTCTCAACCATATGGAGAAATCCAGAGGAAAAATGTGATTAATTTGTTTATATAAACAGGTGGCTCTCAAGAAACGATGGGAGCAGAACTAACTTGATTTTCAATTCTAGTCTCTCTATTAATTTTATATATGCTTGACTTGCCTTATCTTTTAATATATTTTCTTGATGACTCCTAGTATTTAAGTTCTCCTTTCAATTATAAAGACTGTTGAGGGTCTTCCCAGCTTGCTCAATGAAGACAGTTCCCAAGGAAAATATTGTTTCTACAGACTTTTCTATTGAGCAAAATGCATTCAGCCTACAGCAGGATTCTTCAGGATCCTCACTTCTAGGATGCAGTTATTGTAGACCACTTCTTAAACTAGCAAAACGTTCAGATTGACCGGAAGGGTCAAGATACTACTTTTCCTAGCAAGGACTTTGGTGCAGTTAGATATGATAGAGCCTACAAAAGAAGATTACTTTTATGGGTTTTTCAAGTAAAAAATTATGAGACCAATAGGAGAAGCGGTCTATACTGAATTCAATACATATCATGCCCTCAATTGACTTAGTTAAAATGCATAGTGACAGAAGACTGTCTACAATTAATCTTGTATCTCAAGTACATAGAAGTCCTGATCCTATGTTTGGAATGCAGATTTGTGTCTTTGCCTGCTTGGAAAAATTGGTCTCCTATTAAACAAGTCAAACCAGATAAGGCTATGCCAATTAAGAGCAGAGACAAGAGCCTGGCACGCATGATCACCATGTTTTGAAAAGGTAGCTTAGAAAAGATTGCTATCCAGTCTCATCTTTTTCTTTCTCTGATAGCAGAAAGCTAAAGAAAGACTGAAGCTTCAGAAGTAGCACACCTGCTACATGTGTAATAGACAGTGAGGTCAAGGAAAACAAGTTAAGTAGAGTATGTGAACTATTAGCTCATCCACTTTCCTCACTTGTCCCAATGAAACAAGTCTAGTGTGCAGGCTTTTTGCCAACTCAAAAGTTATTTGGGGAACCTGAATCTTCTTCTGGACTGATGGGTACTGTAAGGACTTGCCTCAGTTAAACCTCACAAGAAAGCAGAACTTTTGAAAGTTGCATTGTTTCAACAGGAACTTTTATTAGAAGGTATTGACAGCAGGATAGTAGGTAAGATCTGAGGATTTTCTGCGCAAAATGTTATATTAAAGAACCCTTTCAAACCCCACCCCAACTGTCCATCCGGCCGGTTCAAATAAGCCAATCCATAGGTGTCAAATTTTTGTGAGAAAGAACCGATAAGGCGCCGTTCTCAAGGATGTCAGGTTTCTCCGTGGCTTCTTCCCTCCGCTTGGAGATAAGGCAGATGGCCAGAGGCACATTCCATTCTCAGCCCAAGAAAGATACTTCAAAGAGAGAGTAGAACAAAGCAAAGGAAGTACACTGCAGAGTACCCATAGGTGCCCCTCTCCCCCTTAGAATGGCAGAACCCCAAAAAGGAAAGTATAGGAAAGCGAGGCAAATGCATAGGGCTTCTCACATGTGCATTGTAAGATTAACGGCCATACTGTTTAGACTCTTGCAGGGTTTTTTTATCAAGAATACTAGCATTTGTATTCCTTTGAATTTATTCAAAAGAATAAAGGTGACATAAAGGAAGGATCATCTCAGAGTAGATCAGAGGCTGCTAGTATGTAGAGCAGTGTTTCTCAGCCTTGGCAACTTTAAGATGGGTGGACTTCAGCTTCCAGAATTCCCCAGTTAGCGATTCTGGGAGTTGAAGTCCATCCATCTTAAAGTTGCAAAGGTTGAGAAACACTGATATACAGTAGGGCACTGAGAACTTTTGCCTGTTACTGAGTTTCTGCATATGAAATGCAATTGTTTCCCTTCTGTGTATTTAAACAATTTTAGGAGTTTTAAGAGTTAGTAAGTTAGTTGTAGGATGTGAGTTATGATGTGTCTTTTAGAACACTTGGTAATTGCTGGTAGTTATGATAGTAATCATTTTGCCACTCTGCAGCTCAGTTGCTCAAAAAGGAGAAATCAGATCTACCAGATAGATGTTGGAAATGGAAACACAAATGAGATACTTATTACCATGTTTGGTGGACATGTGCCAAAGCAAAGAGTTATTGGAAAAAAATACATACATAGCTAGAAAAGATGTTGGGAAAATATGTAGATTTTAAATCGGAACTTTTTTTATTAGGTATAATGCCAGAAAAGACTGATAAACAAAGCATATATTTGATTCTACATGTAACAACAGTGGCAAGAATTATATTCATGCAGTATTGGAAAAATGAAGAAATACCATCAGATGAAGAAATAATTAAAAAAATACTAGAGTGTGCAGAGATGGATAGACTGACTTTGAGGTTGAAAGAAAAAGAAAAAAATGGAATATTATCAAACTTGGGACTTATTTTATCAATGGCTAGAGGAAAGAATAAAGGATGAGGAATTAAATCTGTATTAGTGAATGTAAACTCAGACAACACGTTTGTTGAACAAGTACTATTGAATGCATGAAAAAAATCAATAAAAATCTTATTAAAAAAACAAAAACAAAAAAGGAGAAATCAGGCCAATTTATGGTAATTATGTTAGATGAGGACTGAGTTTGCCTGATCCCTGATAAAATAATACTAGGCTATCAGTATGGGATTTATTTATCCATCAAGTATGACCTGACTTTTACAAGCTCTAAGTTTGGACCATGTTCTTTCAGGCCTGGGGCCTCTTCAGCAACAGCTGCCCAAATAGTCTGGGAAAAGGCATATAGCACACGGGGATTATGCATGATAGACATAAATGGGAACATATTATGTTGAATGTTTAGCTCACGAACTTCTAGACATTCAGTGGTTGTTGCATTGGCCACAACATTCTATTTTTGGGCTTTATGTTTATAGCACAATCCAAAATTAGCTAGGCATTTATAGCAGAGACTTCACTGATTAGAGAATGAAGAATGAGAATGGAGACTGAGAAGACTGCAGCATATATTTTACATATTTTATAGGAAATGCAACTCCTTTTCTCCTGGGAATTGCAAGTTATCTTCAGTTTTCTCTTCTTTTTTAACCTGATGAAGGCCCTGATCCTTTCCATCTGGGACCCAGAACTGAATCTTCTCTGGCCTGGAACTAACAGGTTGGGACAAGGATAAGAAGTCTGTTGTTTAAAGGACTTTCTTCCCTGTCGTTTCCTCTGTTTCATAAAACTGAATTAACAGTAGCTCTTAGCAAAGGACTCCAAGGACTTAAGAAGAGAAAGCAAAGGAACAATTGGTATTAGACATCTCAACCCCAGGCTAAAATTAATAACCAAAAGGTTAGGTAAGTTTGAATTGATTCTATCAATAAAGTGACTGTTCACTAATTTGGTCTAACTGATCATTCATTCATTCATTCATTCATTCATTCATTCATTCATTCATTCATTCATTCATTCATTCATTCATTCATTTTCTATAGCCATCCAACTCAACCAAGTGACTGTGAAATTAATCAACTGCACTTTTACATGAGAAATGAGAGTTAATTTTTTTAAAAGTCTTTGTGATATGAAATAAAAAGGAAATGCAAAATGTAATAATTTTTGCTGACTAAATTCATACTTTTCACCAAAATATGGAAAACTACCTGTCACTGTTTCTGACAGTCAACGGTTAGTGTTGCTAAATTAATACAAAGTGCTGCAATTAACACAAAGGCTAGTTAGTAGGGAGACACTCAGCACATGCCTTCTGTGAGGGGATAAAGGTGACGCTAATACTGCACTTTTGATCCTGTGGGAATTTTCTTCTGGCTCAGCAATGAGGAGATGGCTCCTGCACAGTCCGCTGCAGTTCTTTATGCATCCCTTGAAAATAGGAAAGAAAAACTGGGGTCTGCACAGGATATTCTCAGGCAGCATCAAAAGAGTCAATGGAAAACAGCTGTGACCATACAACTAAACCCCAATCCTTTTCCCCCTTGCAATGCAGTGGATGTAAAAATGGGGTGGGGATTTGATCACACAGTTGCATCCACCATCTTGATTTTTTTCAAGCTTCCCGTCCCTGCTTCAGGGGAAAACACCATCCCATTGCAGACATTTTGTCCATGTGACTTAGAAAACAAGCATTCATTGTGAGAAATTTCTCACAATTGATTCCTGATGTAAATTGCATGAGCAATGTTGTATTAAAAAAAAAAGTCTGATATGCCTCTCTGAATACTTTATGAACAGATAAAGCTTTAGAAGTTCCCATGTTTATCATATACAATTTTTCCAGTTTAAATAGTTTCCCATTTAAATAGTCCATTTTTGGCCAAAGCCTCTTGAAGAAGACTATATAAAACCTTCTAAATCATTTATGGCATAGGTCCCTGGTCTTAAAAGACACTGTTGCTGAGAACCAGAGCAGTATATAAAACCTCAGCCTTCTTTCTTACTTTACTATAAATACTAAATTGCAATGTCCAGTGATGGCTAGCAAAACAGCAAAGAACAGCAAAAAGCAAATCATCATAATCACTTGAGGAAAAAAATATTTCCACTGGTCTGACTCTGTGTGTGTGTGGTTTGCCTTGATTTCTGTCAAGATTCCTCATTTTCTTTATAAATTTCTTATCTAGAATCAACTGAAAAAATGTTCCCATTGGATTAACACTTCGACTACAATGTTAAGACATGGGTAGGGCACACATAACGTAAGAATATGGTTTCTAAAATTGGATGGGAGAAACAAATGGGTTTGGTTAAATAATTTTAAAATAAATGTTATATTAGTTTTCTCTTTTAATAATAGAAAAGACACCTTTCATCCTTCTCTATAATTTTTATTTCCTCACATATATGTCCCCCCAGATTTAATTCCCTGAAGTATCCATTTACATAGAAGACTCAACACTTCTAATCCTCATACGTTCAAGAATATTTCTTGAAAATAACTGTGAATTAGAAAGGAATCTATCAGCAATCACCACTCCCCAATCTAAAATATTTTCTTCATGGTCTTAGTTTTTGGAAATAGTATAACTAAGAGTTTCTAAGACATTTTGTTTGCCATTAGATTTTTTTTTTTAACCTGTGATTACTAGGCTGGCAACATGCCATCTGCATTGTACCTTCTCTCTTGATTGAAGAGATTTGTGTGTGTATGTCTGTACACATATGTAGAATTAGCCAGTCTTCCAACTGTTTTCCAAAACAGCCATCTTAATACTGCCTCTTAAAGTGATAATGAGGGCTGAAATGAAACAGGCAAGCAAGAGAAGCTACTGAGCTTCTCTTGAGAATTTTTTAAGGGTTTCTGATCAGATGCACGTATAACTGTATCTCCCACTGCATGGATGTATGTGTGAGTGTTTCTCTGTAGTGAAATATTTTATTGAAATTTTAAAGATTATTTGAATGGAAACACTACTTTGTGTAATATTGCAGAGTGAAAGCATTCCTATTTCTGCTTCTTGGGAAATTATCCATTTCCTCTCTATATAATACCTCTGTTTTTCTTTCTTTTTTAACCATGTTCTTGATTTATCTCTTTGGTCCAAACTGCATCTAAAGCAAACATAACAAAAGCTTGCAAAAGCAGAAACTAGGCACTTACTTGTAAGGCATGAATTCTATTTAAAGTATCCAAAGTTCAAATTGTTCATAATAAAGAACAGACCTTGCTTCTCTTTCCACAAATAAGTGTCTAATAGAAATTACTCTAAGATTTTTAATCCTTTTTTAATGTAATAAACCTCATGAATGTAGCATGCTAAGCAGAGGTATCCACAGAGGATAAAAAAAATCATATCAACCACAGCCATAAGATCAAGGTCTCTTTGTCTTAGAATAACAATCATTGAATATAATTATACTCACTGAATTTAGCAGTCTTATCTGTGGTTGAAGGTTTTTTTTCTTCTTTAAAACAAAAAGTGAGATGGAAGTAATCCAGTGTCATTTCATATTTCTCAGGGTAAGTCTCTCTTCAAAATATTAGAATCCTGTCCACTTCTGTGAATCTGCAAGAGTGACTTTCCACTTTCACAATGAACAAATGGATCACAAAAATGGGAAAAGCATTTTTGGCTCAAGGTAGTTTATACAGATAGGCCAGTTTAGAAGAAATGAAAGAATTAGCAATCTTACATAATTGAAGTAATCTAACATTTGGCTCTAATCACTGCACTTAAAAAAATATTTGGTCATTTTGCAAATCTGTACATTTTTTAAATATTAAAATTATTCCAGCCATATAGTAAGTTAGAAGATAGTCAATCACAATATTTAGAAAGTGACTTTTGAAAACCTGTTCTGTCTCCAGAATTCTGAAGGAGCCAAAAAAACTGCTACTTCAGTAATATTACAAATGATTAATGCTGTCATCCTCCTTTAGCATCCTGAGCATACAAAACTTGAGAAATTTCTTCTGTTTTGTTTCCGATGTCCTGTTTTTTTTTTAACAGGATCTCTATTCTGTGATTATATGGAATCCAATTAAAAATCTGAGCCATTATGTTCCTGCATTTCACTAAACAATTGCCATCTGTTTGCCTTCAGCTAAAGTTATATTGATCTTCACAAATACTGTGTATCTTATACTAGTTCAACCTCTTCCCAACCTACATTAATTTTGCTGTATTGTTTTCATTTGATTGTGAGTTAGAGTGAATAAATAAATAAAACTGTTTACAGAACAATTCTATAGCTTTCAGAGACACACACTGTTAAGATTTGCTGGCATCAACCTGAAGAAGAAGAAAGAACATTTTTGCCTCCACTTCTTCATTTGATAGAGGGAAATCCTTTGCAGCTGGAATATTACTTTCTAGTATCAGAGCAAAAGGTACCCTGTACAGGCTTCCTTTAATTCTTGTTTTAAAGTTAACAGTGTTTGTCTAGCTCCTATATCATCAGCTTCCAAGTGGTGTTCAAAAAACAAACTGAAAGAAAGAAGCTGAATTAATACTCCCAGTCCTGGAATCCCACTCCAAAATAAAATGTAAAACAATATCCTGTCTCTCTTCAGCCCAGGCCTATGTGTTCGTATAATGCTACCATCATATATTCTCCAATTGGAACATTCCTTTGGATATTAAGGTTAAGATTCAATAAGCAAAATTATTTATTTTTATTCAATAAGCAAATTTATTTTTTCTTAGCATTATCATATGTTGGGCCCCCAAACGAGGACTGCCAACATTGTGCCAACAGACAAACTGTGCAGGATGTAAAACTAGGGACCAATGATTCAGATTTCACAAATATGTAAAATACCAAGAGTTCAGGCTGAAGGTAGAGTATTTTAAATTTTGAAAAACTTTCTGTATGTTAATGCAGAGAGAGGGCAGAATTATAAGTTATATTTGAAGGAGCTGAATTAGGGAAAACCTCTGATTTGCAAACATTTGTGTCTTTTATTGCATTGAGCGGTTTTGCATCTGAAATTGGATGCAGCCGAATTGAGGTAGTGCAGTCCCTCCTACAGAAAACTCTTCTTCTCCTGGCCTTGCTTTATTTTGGTTTCAGTGACAGACACTCCTAATTTGCGGAAAGCGTGACCTCTAGGCCTCCTCTCTTCTCCCTTGGGGAGGGCCAATCAGTCAGATTTCTCTATGCCTCCTTTGCTACCAGAGTATTTCAACTGGTTTCCCTAATTTCTGCTAATTCCCATTTCCTTCATAATCACAGGCTTTTATGTGACTTGCTGGCCAAGCGATTTTCAGGGGAACGATAATTGCTGGGGGTCTTAAACATTAACCCTGCCAGGTGTCACTGCAGGAACGACTTTGGCATTTGATTAATGAGACCAGAGGAAAAAATGTTTTCAACTGGAACTTCTGTTTTTCCTCTTGTTCTCTAGACCTACTTGCATACTTGCAAACATACACATATGAACATCTCAAATGCCACTAAACCATCTAATAGTTTTGTTGGTCCTAAAAAGGAGGTTTGAGAGAGAGGAAAGACGAGTCTAGAAAGCAAGAGCAGAGGCATGTCTTAACTATATATGAAACATGGATTTGTATGTCAGACAGGTTGGATTTTGTTAATTATATACAACTGGTAAACAATTGCATGCAACCTTAAATGGAAGAAAATTGGAAACAATACATTGGTCTTAGCAAGTATGCTTATTTTTTATCAGATGCATAATACATCCATACACTGAACATCAACAGTTTTTATACAGAGAAGTAAACACAGTTCCACACAGGGCAGTGAAACTTACTTCAAAGTGAATCTGTATTGAATCAGGTTACCAGTCCCATTGATCTAAGAATAAAATGCTCATATCTATTAGCATCAGGGAGATATAAGATCATTTACATTTTCCAAACAGCACCTGCATGTTATAGTCTAATAAAATGAAGTCCTATTTAGTTCTTGGCAGCTTAAAATGCAGCTGTTGTTTGACACTAATTTGGTAATAATAATAATAAGTTTGATCTGATCAGCGTTGAGTCCTCTTTTGTTCATAAAAGTTTTATTCAGTTAAGCTACAAGTTTCTGCTGCAGCCATTGGCAGGAGTTTTAGACAAGAGGTGGCAATAAAAGTCCTGTTATGCGTACTTGTTAAATATGATTAAATACTGAATATAAAGTATGCACTTCAACTTCAGTGCTTTTAAAAAATATTGTTTTATTTTATTTTATTCTCCTTAGATTTGCATTAATAGAGTGCTATCCTTAAAAAAAAAAATCCCAAACCAGCCCTAATTTGTTTAATAAAATGTCCAGGAACCAAATACATTTTTTTAAAAAAGCAACTATATCACTTTTTATTTGCTTTAAGATCACTTTATAAATTCTAATTCATATTATATAATAACCACAAATTTGCAACTGTTTAACCTTAACATTCAATTTAATCAACATTTTATTAGGAATACCATCTTGAATATTTTAAGTTTTTGTTCTTTTAAATATATTGCCCCAATGTAGTAGTTCATTACCTGAACAGGAAATCATTATGCAAATAAAATAATGGTTTTGTTGGGTCCAAGTTTAAATTGGAGTTAGAACTTTGTTCTGCACCTCGGTCCTAGTATTCTTTTTCTGTTTTGTCTGTTCTGCTTACTGTTTGTCCTTCCAACCCATTAACTGCACCATGAAAATGGTATGCCAATCATTTTTAAAGGTTTGTTGTTGTTAGTTGCGAAGTCGTGTCCAACCCATCGTGACCCCATGGACAACATTCCTCCAGGCCTTCCTGTCTTCTACCATCTTCTGGAGTCCATTTAAGCTCATGCCTACTGCTTCAGTGACTCCATCCAGCCACCTCATTCTCTGTCGTCCCCTTCTTCTATTGCCCTCAATCTTTCCAAGCATTAGGCTCTTCTCCAGTGAGTCCTTCCTTCTCATTTGGTGGCCAAAGTACTTGAGTTTCAACTTCAGGATCTGGCCTTCTAAAGAGCAGTCAGGGTTGATCTCCTATAGGACTGACCGGTTTGATCGCCTTTTAAAGGTTAGTTTCATATTATCCCCAGACTACTGTCCTTTGCTGTTCTAGTTTTAAAATAATGTTTTCCCTCTTCTTCTGACCTCTCTTTCTGTACAAACACCCTACAGTGCCTTATAATTATGTGGTCAGAATATGGTTTCCCACAAGTAGGGAAGCCTTTATCTCATTCAGTTAAATATCCTTAACAATTATACTGTTATCTCATGACAATAAGAAAAACAATCAAACATTATCTGGATGCCCTCTTTCTGAGTAATTGGAAAAAACTGACATTTCTGAGAGCACTCAAAAACTATTTCAGCCTGTGGGCCACAGATCACCCAGAAACATAACAAACAATCCATTTTTAGAACTTTTGATCTGGCTATCCACAATAATATATACGTCTGTATATAAAAATACAGGTGAGGGATCTCAGGTTAAAAAGGGAGCACCAATACGTAAACCTTCTGAAAACTTAAAGGGGGTTAGTGGATAACAAGAGATTTCAATATTCAATTTCAGAACAGCATTAACACCTAAACTCCTGTGGGAATTCCTCTTCTTATTTTAATTTGGAATAGAACGCTAGTCTTTGAGTGTGTGTGTGTGTGTTTGTGTTTGTGTGTTGGAATTTGGCCTTGAGCATCTTGTATCCAAGGCAATAAAGGAAATTATAATAGAAATTGGAATTAAGTTTAAACTACAGCATTTCACAACAAACAATTATTCAAACTATTTGTTTCAGACATTCTTGATGTATATTTCCTGTAGAGTTGGCTCAATCTGTAATAAAGAAAGCCAAAGCTACAAATGAAGAAGATTTATTTGTAACAAGATTTACTACTAACAGGAATGCCGAGTTGACACCAGAAGGGACAGAGGTAGAGTGGGGTAGAGAAAACCACAGTTAGTGATTTCTTTGTCTCTAAACTGTCTAGATATGCATAATAATAAAGTTCCAGATGAGTGCTGAAGGGACATATGTCATTTCAATTAAGTATATAATAATTTTAGTTGACGTTTTAAAACATTCCATGGAAAAGCATTTGAAATATAATATGGGGATGCCAATAAGAATACACTCTTAATACATTGCAGATTATATGTGATCTTAAGTTTAAGATTACCATTCTGCAGAAAACTAATTGAAGCAGACGTTTCTTCTGTCTACCCTGTTTGCATTGCATCTTTTCAAATGCAAACTTCGAAATCTTCTTCATCTGATATGCATAGAGGAGGAATGGTTTTAATTTTTCCAATTCCATCGCAAATATATTTAAACGTTTTATTATTAAAGGGGCAGGATTTACATTTGCTTTGGTTGGTTTTACCAATGTATCTGTTATGAATCATGTTCACATTTAAAGTTCATTTAAACCTGACTTATAGATTACTTTTTTAAAAAAATGTGATGGATTTCTGAGTTACAATCTAAATTATTGTTATTATCTGTTCACAATACTGTGAAGTCACAGCTGCCAATTCCTTAGCTGGTATTGGCCTTCATGTACACTGAGTTCTTTCCAAGAATCTAGGAGGTCATAATATATTAACATAATATATATCTATGGATCCAAGCAGTGTGGCCTTGTGCGATTGACAGATAGAAATTTCATCAATTAACATTTCTTGATTTTCTTGGTATGGTACCCAATGTGCCAATAACCACTGGGATCACCATGGCCAGTTTATGTCATAGTGTTTCAACTTTGATTTTCAGATCTTGATACTTTGTGATCTTCTTCAGTTCTTTGTACTCTATTCTACTATACACTGGTATTTCCCTTTCTTCTTTTCAACCAGTTATATCTGGCATGTTATGAGTCGAAACTTTATCAGTCTGTTCAGAAATCCCACAATATTTTAGACTACTCATTTTCAATTACTTTTTCAATTCCACCAATTTTTAGTTACTGGCACATAATAATTTTTACAGATGTTCCAATGAATCATTTTGGCAACTATACTATGTTTGTTATTTATAATCAGTTTGTGCGACCTTCTTGTACAAGCTGAGTATACTATTTACTGGTTTTTGTTTTTTTGCTTCTTTGCACAATCTGCACTTTGAATCATTTGATGATTTTTCAGTTCTGGCCTTGATTGAATAGCTTGCTCTTCAGCAGCCAAAATCAACCCTTCAGCTTTTTTCAATTCAGTTCCACTTATAAGCCATTGCCAGGTTTTATCTTTATCCATTTTCCCTTTGATCTTTTGCAGAAAATGACCATGTAATGCTTTTCCTTTAAAGCATTGTATTCATGTTTTATTACATTATTTTGATATTCATGTTTTGTTTCCTGCACATTCAATAAGTTCCAGTTTTTACTTTGCATCAATGCTAGGTTTTGGTTATCTCTTGTGTAATTGGCCAACCCATGATTTTCTTGTTCAACAGTTTGCTTGACTTGAAGTAAACCTTTATCTACATTTTGGAGGGGTAGGGTCTATCAATATTACTACAGGGATGTAATTCATAATGTACAGTCATCAGTTTTTCTTTTTTTCAGTCTAAACTGTCTAAATCAGTTTGTGTCTAGTTAATAATTCCAGCAATGTCGTATCACAGACATGGTCCAGGTATTGATTGCTTTCATGGTGTTTCCACCATTCAATTTTGTCTTTAGCAGTTTCCTCACTCTTAGGATGTATTCTTTACTAATCACATTTTAACTGGTCCTTCTTTGATATTATCCAAATATAGAATGCCCAGATACATGTAAGCTTCATGTATGGCTCTTGAAAATTTCACCATTCAACATTTCAATTCAGTTACTGTTAGTAATTTTACCCCAATTTATTAGCATTTTTGCTGTTTGACTTGATTTGTAAAGATTTGATTTCTTTAAAATCACTGAAAGGAAGAACATAGTAATGACAAATAATAAGGGTGATAATGAATCACCCTGGAAGATGCCTCTCCTAATGCTAACAAGCCCATATTTTTCTCATTTCCAACCACCAATTCTGTCTTCCACTGCTTCATTACTTTTTCTACAGTCTAATGTTTTTATTGACATTAGTAGGTTCCAAATATTTGATTATTATCAAATTATGTGGTAATGAATCAAACATTTTATTATCAATGCAGACCATATGTCAATTGGTTTTTCTGATTTCTGCAGTTCTCCAGAACCATTTCTGCTGTTATTATTAATTCTTCCATTTCTTCCATTCTCACATTATTTTATCCATCTAGTTTTTTTTATTAAAGTCTTTTTGTTTCACATAGAGCCTTCCAAAACTGGATTGTTTATTTTTTGTTCAGTTTTCCATTTTCAGAATTTCTATTGCCAGTTTATTTTGGTAGAATCGCCTGTGGTCCGATTGAAATAGCTTTGCCCCCAGCCCAAAATAATACCTGCCCCTCCCAAAATAATTTAGAGTTTACTTCTCTCATTTTAGGAGCCATGTCTACTCTCACCATCCTGCCTACATGCTAAGCTCCTATATGAAAGAACTTCTTTATGCTCCATTTGAGTATACAAGAAGTCATTGACTTCCAATCATTTGTTTAATGATGGTTCAAAGTTACAACAGCACTGAAAGAAGTGACTTATGACTGGTTCTCACAGTTACCAGTGTCACAGCATCACCACAGTCATGTGATCAAAATCCAATCACTTGGCAACTGGCGTATATTTACAACAGTTTCAGTGTCCTGGGGTCTTATGATCATGATTCGCAACCTTCTCAGCTAGAATAGAATAGAATAGAATAGAATAGAATAGAATAGAATAGAATAGAATAGAATAGAATAGAATAGAATAGAATAGAATAGAATAGAATAGAATAGAATAGAATAGAGTATAGAGTAGAGTAGAGTAGAGTAGAGTAGAGTAGAGTAGAGTAGAGTAGAGTAGAGTAGAGTAGAGTAGAGTAGAGTAGAGTAGAATAGAATAGAATAGAATAGAATAGAATAGAATAGAATAGAATAGAATAGAATAGAATAGAATAGAATAGAATAGAATAGAATAGAATAGAATAATATTTGCTTCCAACAAGCAAAGTCAATGGGGGGAAGCCAGATTTGCTTAATGACCAGGTGATTTACTTAACTGCAGTGATTCACTTAATAAGTGATTATATTAAGTTTTTATTACTTAATCACTTATCACTCATTAGTATACAATTATTAATACGTGATAAGTAACAATGTGATTCTGCAGTGGGAGAAAAGATTGTAAATTGGGTGTGACACAGTTAACAGCCAGCAGTGTGCAGCAACAGCCAAAAGAGCTAATACAATCCTGGGTTGTATAAACAGAGGCATAGAATCAAGATCACGCGAAGTATTAGTACTGCTTTATAAAACCCTAGTAAGACCAAACCTGGAATACTGCAGCCAATTTTGGTCACCATACTACAAAAAAGATGTTGAGAGTTTGGAAAAAATTCAGAGAAGAGCAACTAAGATGATGAGAGGTCTGGAGACTAAAACATACGAAGAACGGCTGCAGAACTTGGTTCTGGCTAGCCTAAAGAAAAGAAGAAATAGGGTGCTCCATCACTGGAGATTTCGAAGAAGAGACTGGGCAATCACCTGTCTGAGATGGTATAGATTCTCCTGCTTGAGCAGGGGGCTGGACTAGAAGACCTCCAAGGTCCCTTCCAGCTCTATTCTATTTTAACAATTGCCCTGCTTAGCAATGGAAATACTGGTCCCAATTTTGGTTGTAAGTCAAGATCTTTCTGTAGGTGTCATGAAAGAGAGAGAGAGAGAGAGAGAGAGAGAGAGACAGACAGACAGACAGACAGACAGACAGAGAGACAGAGACAGAGACAGAGACAGAGACAGAGAGACAGAGACAGAGACAGAGAGAAAGAAAGAAAGAAAGAGAAAGAAAGAGAAAGAAAGAAAGAAAGAAAGAAAGAAAGAAAGAAAGAAAGAAAGAAAGAAAGAAAGAAAGAAAGAAAGAAAGAAAGAAAGAAAGAAAGAAAGAAAGAAAGAAAGAAAGAAAGAAAGAAAGGTTCTTATTAAGCAAAGAGTTCCTACAGTAGAGGGCTACTTAGTACCTTCTCTGATCTATTTTTCCATCCAAGACTTCTAATTTTGCAACATACTGGTTTGTTTGTTTTTTTAAATCTCATTATTTGTTCAATGCTTTCTTGAAATTGCTCTGCTTGTTAGATACCATGCATTATCCATAAAAATTAAAAGGGCAAAAAATAAGAGGTCATAATGATATAAACAAAAATATAAAACTCCTTCCATAGTCACATGCTTACATGCCTATTAGTACCATTGCTATAAATTCAAACTTGGAGACTATCACCTTCTGAAAACTGGATTAGAAGCAGTATTCCTCATTCATTGCCCTTATATGCTCCTTATAGATGGAATTATTCCATCCATAAATATTTAGCTTTTGTGGTCTACTTTTAAATGCTTGCAAGATACAGAACAAAATTTTGAAAATATAATATCTCCCTGGGTGAGGTAGAGCATATAGGAAATATAGTTTAAAAACATAAGCATATTACACTTAATTTTTCAAAAGTGAAACAACATCTCCATAGTTTATAAAAGAACACACAATAAAAGATCTATGCCTTGTGGAAAGATAACATCAGTGTCAAACCCTATGCCTGTACTTAAATGAACTTAAGATGGTTGAACTGGAAAAGACTAGTTTTACTCAGAATACCTAAAACTAGCTTTGATAATCATTAGTGTAAAAAAAAACCCTTCCTGCTTATATAAACCATTGCTGTTTCTAAGACATGTGTTTTGAATTGTTGAGCTACCATCATTTCTAATTTTGCATGCACATCAATAAATAACCACAAGTAATAATAAGACTTCGAGCCAAATCATTTACATACTTGGCTTTTATGAGATATGGCAATTTTGACCGTATAACATATTTAATATAATTCACAAGCCCTTGTAGTGATTCATTTTCAATCTGGAGACAAAATATTGATATGCACTATCCACCATAGACAAGCTTCTGTTCATTGTGATGACAGAAAGCTGCTCTGGAAACAAAGCAATCAGGCTACCTTGTGATTAGTGGCAATGGCAGGATTCAGGTGATCATCATAGGAGGTAATTGCAAGTATTATAATTTCACTTTTGCTCTCTGCATTATCTCAGCATGATTGCAAAAATTCTATGTTGGGCATTGGGACTATATACCACATATACATGGCTTACCAAAGACAGGACCATTAAAGAGAGACACTATTTGTTAAACACTTTTTTCAGGAAGTATTAGTTCATTAAGTGCCATCGGGTCAGTATGCAATCCTAGAGACCACCTAGATAGACATCATTTCTCCATGACAATCTGTCCCTAATCTGGTCTTTCAGGTATTCCAATAGTGCACCTACCATTGCTTTAACCGAGTCCATCCACCTGCCTGCTGTGAGTGCTCTTCTCTTTCCTTCCACCTTTCCCTGCATTAAAACCTTCTTCAGAGAGCTGGGTATTTGCATAATACATTCAAAATTAAATTTCTATTATTATAGCCAACTTCAATACAATTCATTTTAACCTTCCTCAGAAGGTTGATTTCCTGAGCATATCTGCCTAGTAGAGCTAACAACACTCTTGCAAATCTGATTGTGCTGTACTGTACCGCATCTTCCTCCTTATAGTTCAGTGAAATTAAGGAGTCATCTATCTGAGCCACTTCTGAATGTTACTTGTTCTGGACTTGAAGTAGCTGTGCATGAACATGAATGTGGACTTGGGAAATCTTTTAAAGCAACCACATGATTCTTCCTAGGACATTAGGAAGGGGTGCTATTTCCCCCTCTATACTTAAAGTGTCAAGCCTCTGTGGGCTCGACACTAATGGGCAGGGGGATGGGGCGAGAACAGCATCTGGGGCGGTGGAGGTGATGCTGTTCGGGCTGCAGGGAGACCCTGCAGTGTTCATGCAGCTGATCAACGAGGTGTTACATGAACATTTATATCGCGGGGTTCTCGTGTACCTGGATGACATCCTGATCTACTCCACTGATATGACAGAACATATCCGCCTGGTAAGACAGGTGCTGGAAACACTACTGCGGGTGCACCTGTACGTGAAGTTGTCCAAGTGTGAGTTCCACCAAGCCCGGTTGGACTATCTAGGTTATCGGATCTCGGGGGAAGGTGTGGAGATGGACCCTGCCAAAGTCAAAGCCGTGCTTGAGTGGCAAGCACCACGGACCTGCCGTCAGCTGCAAAGCTTCTTGGGGTTCTACCGGCAGTTCATCCCCTCATTTGCTAAGGTGGCCCTACCCTTAATGGATCTGCTCCGTACGAGACATTCAGTGGATAAACCACGCCCCGGTCAACCACTGACATGGACTCTAGCCTGCCAGAGGGCCTTTGAGGACCTAAAAACCCTCTTTGCACGGGAGCCAGTCCTACTACATCCCAATCCTGACAAACAGTTCATCGTACAGGCAGATGCCAGCGATGTAGTGATTGGGGTGGTTCTGCTCCAGAAGAATGGGCAAAGAGCCCTACAGCCTTGTGTATACACCTCCCATAAACTTACAGACACTGAACAGGCATGGGCGATATGGGAGAAGGAGGTGTTTGCTGTACGGTGGGCACTGGCAACATGGTGGCATTTCCTGGAGGGGGCCAAAGAACCGTTCGAGGTTTGGACCGACCATAAGAATCTTGAGGCCCTTCAGACACCTCGACGCCTATCCCCAAAACACATACGCTGGGCACAATACTTCCAGCAGTTTCGCTTTATGCTTAAATACATGCCAGGGGGTAAGAATTTCCTGGCGGATGCTCTGTCACGTATGCCCCAGTATAATAGCAGGAGGGGGGAGGTGGTACAGGCCATCATGCCTCCTTTCCAGCAGTCCGCTGCCAAAGTGGTTGTGTGCAAACCGGCAGGTGACCTGGTCCAGGAGGTGCAAAGCGCGAACCGAGGCGACACCTGGCTGTTGAGACATCAGGCCCTGCTGACTAAGAGGGAGGGGTTGGCTTGGAAGGGAGACAAGATCTACGTCCCACAGGCAACAAGGTCTAAGGTGCTCCGGAAGTGCCATGATGTAAAACAGGCAGGTCATTTTGGGTTCCTCAAAACCCTGCACCTGGTGAGATGCCAGTTTTGGTGGCCAGGGATGAAGGCAGACATACAGGCATACATACAGGACTGCCCTATGTGTGCCACCACAAAGCCCCGTGCGGGGAGGCCGCCTGAGTTGTTGCAATGAGTAGCGGACCCAACCCGGCCATGGGAGGATATAGCCATGGACTTCATCGTGGAGCTGCCAGAAAGCCATGGATGTACAGTTATATGGACAGTCATTGACCTCTTTTCGAAGCAGGCCCATTTCATTCTGTGCAAGGGGTTGCCATCTGCTCGAAAGCTGGCCAACCTGTTCATCACACAGTGTATCGTCTGCACGGGGTGCCCCGACGGATCATATCGGACCGGGGACTCCAGTTCACTGCTCGCTTCTGGCAGGAGTTCATCCGCTCCATTGGATCGTCCCAAGGACTCAGCTCGGCTTTCCATCCCAGTACCAATGGGGCGGCTGAACAAGCCAATGCAATGGTAGAACAGTACCTGAGGTGCTATGTCTCCTACCAACAGATGGACTGGGTTGACCTATTACCATTCGCCAAAGTGGCATACAATAATGCAGTCCACAGCAATACCGGATTCACCCCCTTTCGGGTGGTACATGGGGTGGAGTTTGTCCCAATTCCCGAATGCCCGCAGGGGGACCTCTCCCCCTGTCAACCCCAGGACTGGATGACTCGCATACAGAAGGTTTGGGATACCATAAAAAGAGCCCTGCTAAAAGCAGAGGAGGCCTCAAAGGTGCAGGCCGATAAGAAATGGGCACCACAAAAACCCTTTCGGGTGGGGGATATGGTGTACCTGTCAACCAAGTACCTGTGCCTGCAAATACCCTGTAAGAAGTTAGGGCCTAAATTCATAGGCCCATTCCAGTTTACGCATGTCGTTAACCCAGTCGCAGTATGGCTGCAACTATCCTGTATCCTAGGGAAGGTGCACCCGGTCTTCCATAGAGCCTATTGAAACTGGTGGAAGGGTCCTCCTTTAGGTCCATAAAACAGCTACCAGGTCCTGTCGTAGGGGACCACTACGAGATCCAGGAGGTGCTAGACTCCCATATCCAACGGGGTCGTTTGCAGTACCTGGTATGCTGGAAGGGGTACCCTGTGACGGAGGCCTCCTGGGTGGGGGAAGCAGACATAAAAGCCCCCCAGTTATTGCGGCGTTTCCACCGTTGGTGCCCCCATAAGCCGAAGGGGGGTTTGGCTGTATCATCCACCACAGCCCATGCTTAACCACGTGTTTCTCCTTGCCTTCCAGGTGGAGCCCTGGTAGAGGGGGCTGCCTGTCAAGCCTCTGTGGGATCGACACTAACGGGCGGGGGAAGGGGGCAAGAACAGTGTCTGGGGCAGCGGAGGAGACCAGCGACCTGCGCCGACGGCCCTTCCCTCTCCTGCTTGTACCTGGCCTATCAACAGGTAGAATGTGGCAGCGTGGTCGTCGGCTCCACAGTCGTCCCACCAAACAGCTGACCGGGTCTGCAGCCAGACCGCCAAACAGCTGTTCGATGCAGGGAAGCAGCAGGAAGCCGGAAGCCTGCAGCGCGGCCCGACGAGCAGCTGATCGATGCAGGGACGTTCACAGAGCTGGGAGATTGCAGCGCGTCCTGCCTAGCTGTTCTTATCACTGCGCATACTGGATGCTGGTTAGGTGGGTGGGGGGTGGGGCCCGGTTGGGGAACGGATATGTAAGGCGCTGGGAGGCGATTGCTCCCAGCGCTGACTTTGTTTGTTGTTTATGTACCTAAACGCATGCCAGAAGTTCCTTGATTAAATCCAGCCACCTGTGAACTCATCGACTCGTGTCCTTTTGAAGCCAGGGGTGTGGTAAGGATTTCTGACATAAAGTACCTTCAAATTCTCTACACAGCTCAAACAAGTATTTCACTTTGAGGATGGTTCCTAGAAAATAGTTGCTTTTGCTGAAAGAAACACACCATTGTATTCCATTCTAAAATGCTTATGAATGACTAATTATAATAACAGTACGGTAAGAGACATGCTTCCACCCCCCCTTTCTTCTTTTGCAAAGTAAGCTTGAATATATTCAAGAGCAGGCCTTGAAACGTGACTAAATTTTCTCCCTTTGAAATATATCCTCTCCACTTTACTCTTCCTTATCGGAATCTGAAATGGTATTCATCATTAGGCTGGGATATTTCATCTTTGATCTCAATCCCATCTCATCTGTGGGCTTGATTTACTAATTGAGAAAAATCAAATTATGTCTCCTTATAATGACAAGAGGAAAGGTAACAGAGGTAGATTCCAATGAAGTGCTTCCAACACAGCTCAAATGAATAGCTTCTCATAGCATAACAGGAAGCTCTCTCTCCTATAAGAATTGCTTAATGCTAGAGAGAGAAGCACTCAAGAAAAAAGAAAAAAAAGAGGACAAGCTGGAATATGCCTTCAATGCTTTAAAAAGAACTAAGTGGAATGCAGAAAAGAAAGCCAAAAAGGAAGAGATGAAAGTTAGAGTTTAAGGCAACAGTATAGTTCAAGTCAGCCTGTGTTATTTTCTTTTTAGCTATGGCTGACAGACACAGCATGACTAAATAGCTAAATATGAGGCTAATTAAAAACAAACACTTCGCTTAAAAATGTATTATTGACCAAAAAATATTATTTTCTCAGGAGCTTGTTACATGAACATTACTGACTTGATTGGGTATTATTAGCATGTCAATCACTTTTTGGCTATTTATATAACCTTGTGCCTGGTTTTTCATTGCTGTATACACAGATTAAAAAGTAGATATACACAGTACATAGCTCAGGAATTTGTAATCTCTATTGTCAGTATATTTTTGTTACAATTGTAGCAGTGAAGATTTGAGAAGAGACGAGGTCCTTTTTTTCCCTCCATGCCCAACTTCAAGCGTGTCCTTGACTCTCTTATGTTCCGTAAAGAGGACACAGATGTCATAACCTGATTTAATCATTGATCTTTCTAGTACTTGACAATTCTCTCTTCAGTTCTGAAATTTACTCATGTGAAATCCACAAGAAACTGCACTTGGATCCTCTTGATTTATTATTGGGTCGAACTGACTTAATTTTATTCATTTGTTTGTTTGTTTTTATTCTATTTCTATAGCCGTCCATCTCAACAAGTAACTCTGGCCGGCATATTTATTTTTTCATTCATTCTGATTTGTTATAGCTGCCCAATTCCAATGGTATTACTCCACATGGTGTTAAAAAAAACAAAAACCCCAAAAGTCCATTGAAACAGATAAAACATAAAACTTCACTGACAGTCTGGATTAAAAATATCTTAAAAGCAGCATAAATCAAATAAAACTTCCCTGTTCTGAGTGCTTAGATCCATTTCGACCAGCTTTTCTCACCCTGGTACCGTCTAAATATGTTGAGACGTGCTGGTTGAGAATTTGGGGGATTTGCAGTCTGAGTCTGGATGTCATCGGTTTGCAGAAGATTGTGCTACTTCTTGGGTTAGCTATACCAGCATCAATTTCCAGCAATTTCTTATAAAACCTGCTTCTCATTTCTCTTGAATATCTTTCTTGGTTTGAATTATTGCACTTTCTTCTTTCCATCCTTTTGTGGGCCCACTATTGCAAAGAGAGGGAGAGATAAGGAGAGAAGAGATTGCCTATATTCATCTTGGTAAGAAGAAAATTAATAATTTCAGTAATCTCAGATTTTATTCTACTTGCTTTTATGAGACAAAACATGTATCGATATGTATAATATGTGGAAAAGGTCTTTTTAAGATCATTTCAAGACAAAAACAGATTACCTGAAAACACTACACTATTTTCTTGGGAAGTGTATGAATGGATATATATGTATACATATAATAATATTTTATTAAGTTGTACAGTAAAATACAAACTTCCACCTCAAGCACAAAGTCCAGAAGCGGTCTCCATGTAGAAACGGAGGTATTTTGTATTCTGGACTTTGTATTCTTTTCTTTAATCAAAACAGTCAATTTAGCCATCTCTGCCAGCTCCATCAACTTCTGTAGCCAATCATCCATAGTGGGAATCGAAATGTCCTTCCATTTTTGTGCATACAGTAGTCTTGCTGCCGTCAACATATACAGGATCAAAGTTCTGAATTTTTTCCCCCAAATCTTTTTCCATTAAACCCCAAAAGAAAAGTCTCTGGTTTCATGTTTATTTTTACTTTAAGGATTTTCTGTATCAAAATGTGAATCCTTCTTCAATATTTCTTTGCTTTATCACATGTCCACCATAAATAATAAAAAGTCCCTTCTTTACATTTACATTTCCAGCATTCATTTGAAATACTTTTATACAACCTAGATAGCTTATCTGGTGATAAATACCAGTGATACATCATCTTGTAAGGAAGTGTATGAATGGATATTTCTGAGCGATCTGTAACTGCTTCATGGCTAATCTGCTTTGAATATGGATTAGCTGATTTCCCAGGACACTTTCAGTACGCTGATCCATGTATTGTTGGACTACAGCTGTCATTTTCTGTAGCCAACATAGACAATTCCAATAAATAATAAGAGCTGCAGCTTACTGTCTGATGCAGAGCTGTATGCCCACTCCTGTTGTAAACTATTAACTGAGGCTGAAAAGAAAAGTCATAAAATATAGGTAGTAGAAATATTCATATATGGAATTTCATCTCTAAGCATGAAATACAGAAAAATGACCTCAGGATTTGAATTTGCTCATTCTGTTACATAGGGATAACATGACGTCTGCAGCTAAATTTTGATACTAAATAGCAACATAGGAAAAAAATAGATTTATGTGGTCAGGCTTGTACAAATCAACTACAATTCCATCTGAAGATCTCCATTTGAGATCAAGTTTCAAATAGGGCATGATTCAATCTGAGTTTATGATTGATATTTAGGGCAAACTAGTTCAACTTCTTCAAGATTTTTTATTTGGTTTTCTAAAATTGATGAATTCATGAACACCTGCAGTTGCTTTGTTTTTTGGTAGCATTATATGGAACAGCATGTACAGGTAGATCGGGTTACAATCTTTCATTTAATGACCATTCAAAGTTACAACAGTGCTGAAAAAAGTGACTTATGACTGATTTTCTGGTAGTGTAACTTTTTTGACTGAGACAATAGGGAAAAGGAAAGAAAAACATAGTGTACTTCAGACTCATAAGCAAAGAGCCTACATTTCATTGAAAGCAGAAAGTATCCAATTCTAATTTCTTAGAAAAATCTGTCAAAAAGTAATTAACAGAAACTTTTTTGCTAAATAATAATAATAATAATAATAATAATAATAATAATAATAATAATAATAATAATAATAATAATAATAATAATAATAATAATAATAATAATAATAATAATAATAATAATAATAATAATAATAATGTCATCTAGTCTAACCCCCTGCTCAGGCAGGACACCCTACACCATTTCAGACAAATGGCTGTCCAATCTCTTCTTAAAGATTTCCAGTGTTGGAGCATTCACAGCTTCTGGAGGCAGGTTGTTCCACTGATTAATTGTTCTAACTGTCAGGAAATTTCTCCTTAGTTCTAGGTTGCTTCTCTCTTTGATTAGTTTCCATCTGTTGCTTCTTGTCCTGCCTTCAGGTGCTTTGGAGAATAGCTTGACT
Organism: Azemiops feae; assembly: GCA_023970755.1. Lineage (NCBI taxonomy): Eukaryota > Metazoa > Chordata > Lepidosauria > Squamata > Viperidae > Azemiops > Azemiops feae. The sequence goes on along the minus strand of JALGBA010000170.1, from coordinate 559,315 downwards.
CCCTCTTCTTTGTGACAACCCCTGAGATATTGGAACACTGCTATCATGTCACCCCTCGTCCTTCTCTTCAATAGACTAGACATACCCAATTCCAGCAACCGTTCCTTATATGTTTTAGCCTCCAGTCCCCTGATCATCTTTGTTGCTCTTCTCTGTACTCTTTCTAGAGTCTCAACATCTTTTTTACATTGTGGTGACCAAAACTGGATGCAGTATTCCAAGTGTGGCCTTACCATGGCATTGTAAAGTGGTATTAACACTTCACGTGATCTTGATTCTATCCCTCTGTTAATGCAGCCTAGCACTGTGTTGGCTTTTTTGGCACATGAGTGAAGATTTATCACTGGTGTTCCTTATGAGATGGTCTGTTTTATTGGCTGTGACAAGTGAGTTGGTAAGCTCAACTTTTACCAGCAATGAGGATCTTTCATTGCTGGCCTCAATGGAACATCAGGCAGGGCACTTTATCAAAATTGGCCTCTTCTCGAACTACTCAGAAGAAACTGATCAACCTTAGGACTATTTTAAGAATGTTAGAGCTGAGTTGATCTTCCAGTTGTGTTGGCAGGATTAGCAAACATATGTAACCTTCTATTAGCATAACATAGAATAAAACTGAGCTTTGTGGACACTATATTAAAGAATTGGATGCTGAGAAAGTGAATGAATCTGAAATGTTGCCACCCCAAAAGAACTTTGACTACTCCTTGACTTACAACTACAGTTGGGACTGTAACTTCCATTGCTAAGTAATGTGATCCTTACGTGAGTCATCAAGTGACCGTGCCTGAATTTACTATTTTTTTTGCTGGGGACATTAAGCATTGCCCATTGATTTGCTTTCCAGAAACCAGTTGGAAAGCTTACAGACGGTAATCATGTAACCCCATTGTAAATAAATGCCAGTTGTAAAATGCCCAAATTGGGTTTCCCAACCCCTGATCTCAGGGTTGCTACAACATTTGTAAGTGTGAAGATAGATCATATGTCATTAATTTCAGCACCATCATAACGGTTGCTAAACAAATGGTCATAAGTCAAGGACTACCCTCGACTTATGGAATCAATAAAAGACCCTTATAAAGCAGAAATATACAGAATATAGAGAAAAAGAAGATTAAACTCATTATCCGTATCAGTATCAAATAATCCCATCATGCCACTCAATAAAGTTTTCCATAACATTGAGAATGAAACTTGCAACAACATTGCATATTATCTGCAACAATCCAAAAGCAATGGAAAAGCCACAGAAGCTTCATGGGACTTCAAAAGACTACAAAGCACTTTAAAGCCACCTGATTTGATGCTTCTAAACAGTTTCCCGCTCCAGTCTGCTTCAATGGGGTAATGCAATAAGTCTTCATTTAAGAGAAGCATCCTTTTCAAATTTGCACAACAGCAGTCCTTTATAAAGATTACTATGCTGAGCGATTTAATCATATGATTTGCAGAACAGTAGAGAGATTTTTTTTAAAGAATCTAGTATTGTTGGAATTTTTCAAACTGGTTGCTGCTGCTGCTTCTCAACTAAAGATTTTCCTGTAAATCAAGGATGTTGCAAGTCAAGACCAATGGGATAGAATGGTGGAAGGAGGGGAACTGGATATTCATTCATGTAGGGATGGAGACCCATTGACCATATGCGGTGCTCCTGCCAGGACCCCTTTGCAGCCCTTAAAATCTATGGCATGACTACTTGATTTTGGAGATTTGTGGTCAGTTTTAGAGCAGGGAATGTAGCTCAAGACTTCTCTAATAGACACAGTAAGCTGGCTTTGCTTGTGGTAGTGCCTTGTTATGGAAGTAATATTTAGAAGTAAAAAAAAGAATATAGAAATGGAAGCCCACTTGCGCACCAACATATAGTGATCCAACCAATAGTCCTTTCTTGTAGAGTTTTAATGCAGGAAAAAGAGAAACATAGGTACCACAGTTTTGTAGGTGACAGAGAAGAATTCAGTATTATAGCCTCCAGTTTGTTGGTTTTATATTTCTGAGAATTCCTACGCAGGAAATTGACTGGAAAGTCTGGAAATTGCCAACCCTGCAAATCTGGATAGAACGAGATAGTGAAAGACCAGGTAAGAGAGGAATTATGATGTAATCTAAGAGATCCACCATAATATTCAAGCAAACTAGGGCAGCAAAGACTTTTAAGTCATGTAATTTTTATTAAATATCATTTCAAGTGGTTTCATGAGATCACTATGGGCAGATTTTCATCCCTATTGATGTTAAAAATTATGTCAGAAATCTCTGACGTGCATAAGAAAGCAAAGAATGAATCTGATTTGACATTCATATTCGTGGAGACATCAAAACCAGAGCTCCTATGAAGAACACTGCTATTGATATAAAGGGCCCAGTTTAAGATTTGTTTAGATCTAGTATATTAAATTTACATGCAGATGTGTTTCATAAGAATATGTGCACCAGCCAAGGAATAGTTATGGCATCCCAATGAAATGGCTAAACATCTCACATAACACAAGGGTATGCCAGTTAAGAAATATAAATACTGTAACTTCAGGAATTAAAGCAAACCGATTGTAACATGCCAACCTTCAGTAATCTAACAGAAGCATAACATCTAAAATGCATTTTAATTACAGATGTCATGTGCAGAAGGCGTGCATTCTTTAAAGTGTACATGCATTTCTTTTGTATCCAAATAAAAACTTCTTTATTTTTCTAGGAAATAAGGTCTGTGTCTTCTTGTAATGAAAGGCGCAATGAAAGAAATGGACTCCTTCCTTTTGCGCTAGAGGTTACCAGCTCTGGGCAGCACATATCGGCAAAGCTGCTGTCTAGCAATCTCTTGGATTTTTATAGGATAGATATGGTAACGTAAACATTGTATACAGGTAGTCCTCGACTTACGATCACAGTTGAGCCCAACATTTCTGTTGGTAAGTGAGTTTTGCCCCATTTTTACAACTTTTCTTGACACAGTTGTTAAGTGAATCACTGCAGCTGATAAGTTAGTAACCTGGTTGTTAAATGAATCTGGCTTCCCCATTGACTTTGTTTGTCAGAAGGTCGCAAAAGGGGATCACGTGACCCTGGGACACAGCAAAGGTCATAAATGTGAACCAGTTGCCAAGGATCTGAATTTTGGTCATGTGATCATGGGGATGCTGCAAAGGTTGTAACTATGAAAAACGGTCATAAGTCACACTTTTCAGTGCCGTTGTAACTTTGAACAGTCACTAAATGAACTGCTGTAAATTGACAACTACCTGTACTGGGTGTAGCTGACTACTTCCAATGAGTTCTGAATAGAACACTTTTTGTAAAGAATCCTATTATGCAAGGATTTTGCTCTCCGTCTGCTACTGGAGACATCCCAATACTGCATGATGAAGGCCAGGGGTCTACAAACCTGGCCCTTTTATGACTTGTGGGCTTCAACTCCCAGAATTCCTCAGCCAGGCATGCTGGCTGAGGAATTCTGGGAGTTGAAGTCCACAAGTCATAAAAGGGCCAGGTTTGAAGCCCCTGATATAGGCTGCTAAAGAATACTGTTGAGTTACACTCTTTAAAGGATCTGCTCCTTGGCTATTGCTAGAGAAACAGCTGTTTTAAAATACCACTGTGATAAACTAATTAATAAAAGAAAATAAATAAAAGCTAGAGAAGAGTATCAGTGAAGTAATATATACTTTAAAATTAATAATAACAGTAGGGAAGTGGATAGGAAAATTATATTATTAATAAAACAACTTCTTAGTCACTATTAATTTTAGTGATTCTTCTCGGAAAGAAATGGAATAAGGCTGATGCTTAGTTCATAAGAAAGCCCAATTTTATAGGTAGCTATTTGTTCCTCTTCTGACCGATAAAATGATTTTTAAAAGAACATTTTTAGTTCTTATTGTTTTGTTGGGTCATTGATACCCTTCTCTGATCATTCACTAACCTTTTCAGGCTTATTATGGTCCAGAGATTTTCTCAAGAGCAAAGCATTCAAGTGCATTTTACTTAGTAAGGCTTAACCTGAGTGAAATTACACCCAGTGATAAGAAGGCAAAGGAAATACTTCACAATCAGTCCCTACTGAAGACAACAACAAAAACAACTTCTTCTTATAGAGGGAAAACAAGTCCCAGATGGACATGTGAACTGGAACCAAACTAGCTACAAGGCTGCCAAATACAGATTTACAAAAAGGAACAGAGAAAAACAATGAACACATTTTTTAGCTGAGATCTTAAGCTTTTCTTATAATAATTCAGCACAATGTTTACTTCACAAACTAGATAATTATTAGATTAAACTTTTCTTCAGTTCACAACTGAAAAATTGTAAATGAACTAACACTGTTGCTACTAGGTACTCCTGCTATATTTTAGAATGTCTTCCAATAAAATGTAGTTTTATAGATTGGGATAATTAAAGTAATGTTTTAGTGATCTTTTGTGCATGGTTTTTAAAACACGTATGAGTTCTGAAATTATTCCTTTGTACATATTTTTTTTAGATTTGCTCCTTTTGTCTTCTATCACAAAGACATTCCACTGACTCTATGTAACAAAACAAAATCCCAGGGGGGAAAAAAGCCAAACTATTCTAGAAATACACATTATAGTCATGGGAAAAACATATTACTAACAGTTTTTCCTAAAGATGACATCTTTAAGAAATAAACACAATTGTTTCTATGGCCCTAAACAGGCTTTTAATCCTCTACATAGATGGATAGTTGAGTAAAGCTTTTAAGATCTGCTTGGGAAAAGAAAGTCAAAAGTAAGGCTATTTTGGAGAATTAGAGACAAGACTATGGTCTTATTAACTTGTCCTTAATAATGTAACTTTCCATGGCCATCACAAGAGCCAAGTAAAGGATATACTGTGCTCTCAAAATTTCCAAGGTGTCAACTAACCCCATCAAAGTTGCTTCCCCTTGAAAGAATGTCATGTTTTTTTATTTATTGCCATAGTGTGTGTGTGTGTGTGTGTGTGAGAGAGAGAGAGAGAGAGAGAGAGAGAGAGAGAGAGAGAGAGAGAGAGAGAAGAGGATGCGGGAGGTTGGGTTTTTAAATTGTGCTTTGCACTGCTGTATACCACCAAGAGTCACAGTGTGTGATTTGGGCAGTCATATCAATTTGTTTAATAAATAAATAAACTGGGAATACGAGGACAGGTTAACTCCAGTGATAATAAATCTAACACAATGCCGTTTAATTGATTCAACTTCCTCCCATGTCTCTCCCCTCCACGACTCTTGTTGCACCCGTAAATCCTTCCTTTGCATATAAGTTAAACATCTGCTCTAAACTATCCTCCTATTAACAAATCATCCAAAAGCAGAGAACAGTGTTCCCTATTGGGAAAACACCAGGGGTAGACACTCACCTCAGGTAAGTTCAGGCTGATAATAGGAGGACATTCATCTATTTAGCTATTTAGTACTTCTGGGAGAGGAAGGGGATCCACAGATTTCTAGGCACTCACCCAGCTCAGTTTCCCTCCCTCTTAAATTGTATATATTGTGCTCTTTTTCTGTTTCATATTATCATTTGAAAGAGACTTTTTAATTTATTTATTGTTTAGTTTTTATTAGAAATCAGCTGCATTGATCATTCCTCCCCCTCCATTGTGTGGGTCCTCAAGCCTGTTTGGATCATAAGCATCACATTAACCCCATGCACATGAAATCCAGTCAAAGTAGGCAAAGGCAAGGAACAGGAGAGAAAATCAAAGTAAAAATCCTCTTATGATAAAAACAATTTCTTGCAGAGCTCCAGCTGCTAGCCGAAATCTATTCCCAGAGTAGGGCTTTTCGAGGAGATTGCTGAATTCATGCTAATGTTACTGTAACTGTGATACAGTGAAGACCCTCCAAAACATTTTTAAAATAAATGCATTCATGACAATGCTTTTATCTCATTTCCAGCCTCCTGCAGATGTAGCTTAAAGCAGCAGCTCCCAATCTTTTGGGCACCAGGGACCGGAGGGGGTATGGTTTCGCCCAGTGGTGGGATTCAAATATGTGAACAACCAGTTCTCTGTGTGGATGCCGCTTCTGGAAGTCCGTTCTGGGCCTGGGAAACAAAAAATTAGCTACCGGTTCTGCCGAACTGGTGCGAACTGGCTGAATCTCACCTATTGCCTGCATCCTGCAGATGGGACTTCTCTTGTTTGCATGGCCTGGTTGCTGGCATGCCACGGACCAATGCCAGTCCATGGACCGAGGGTTGGGGACCCCTGGCTTAAAGCCATCCTTACTGTCACTTGTTTCCAAATACTATCTTTCTGCTTCTGTTACTAGTATTGCTCAGTAGCCAGACTACAATGCATCATGGGCAGTACTGGTAATGACATGATCAGGGTCCAAGATTTGCTCCATTTTAGCTACTTAAGGCTGCTGAAGGCATTTCCCCTACCCACCTTCCCTCCATAGGCATTTTTAATTTAGCTGCAGAAAAGATCAGATATTCAGCTTTTTCAGATGCATCTGCCTGAGTAATGCCTGAGCAGATCTTTCTAAAGTGCTTATCAAATATTCCTTCACCCCTTATAAATAGAATTAGCTCTCTTGTCTTTGGATGTCCAGGTCCATGCAAGTGTGGGTGGGTGCTGTCAGTAATATTCATTATGTCCTTTAGCCTGAGAAGCTTTCAGCTGGCTGGGAAGGTCATGGGAATGGGTTTCTTCAAGACGGCAATTAAATTTACATCTTGTGATCCATGTGAGAGGGAAAGAACTAGCTTCTATTCTTATGCCCCAAACCAAGAGAAGAGATGCATCAATACCACTGCCAAAGACAAGATTTGTCTGGGAAATCACCATCTCCAGCCTGCTGGCTGCCTTCACACAAAAAGCCTTTTACTTGGGTTAGAGAAGGAGATGGTCAAGGAAATAGCTTGCCTCTACAGCCTTGCTTGGTTGACCCAGGGTCAAAAGAAATAATCAATCAGCATACTGATGATACTGGAACCCACACTAGTAAATGATCTCTCCCAGGAGTTTCATACAGATGTTGAATAGGAGGGAAGAAAGTGTCAAACATTGTGGCATCCCATAAAGGAGGGATTAGGGAAACAGTTCTTCCCCTTACAACCAACACTAACTGGGACCAGCCTTGGAGGAAGGGGGGAAAAAATCTTGCAATACCATATTCCTATTGCCTTACTCACAAAGCTGGTCCAGAAGGATGCAGTGGTGGATGATATGAAAAGCCACTGAGAAATCAAGATGCATCATCCCCATGCTGCCACAGGTCACCACAAGCTTGACCGTGGCTATTTCTGTATTGAATCCCTGCTTTAAATGCAGGATGCTATCATTCTATTCACTAAGTCAGCTTTGTAATAATAAAAATGACTTCAGCTATGAGAGGATTGAATGATTTGGAAGTTTAATTTTGGTGCCAGATGTTTAATAGTTTTATGTATTATATTGTTATTACTGGTGTTTTAATTGTTGATTGGAGGCCACCCAGAGTTTGACATAAGATGGGTAGCTATATAAATGTTATAAATACATAAATAAAATAACAGCAGATGATTGCTGGACATTTTATAGGATAGGTTGAACAATTTACAGCACGAGCCTGGTAATTTTAAGGTTAACTTGCTGTTTTGATCTTGTAAGAATATAGATTTGAAATCTGGAATCTCACTAGTCAGGTAACATTCATTGACATCATTCTAGTTTTTTCTTGCAGTTTGTTTTGCAGCAAGTTCAAGGTGAAGGCATTCAATCCACAGCGGAAATATAAATGAAGTTCCTTACTTTGACGTTAGGTGTAGATTGCAGGGAGAGAGGGGATGATAAAGTGATGGGTAAACTGCAAGAAATGTAAAGAATGATGAGGTAAGAAGAGCTTGTAGCTTAGCTGGAGAGACAGATGTTGATTCCTGCAATCCCATCTGGATAATGGAAGTTCCCAGACCTCTCTAGATTAGGTTGCCTCCTAGCTTGACTAAACACCAGAGGATTTTAGGATTTAAGTAGCTGTGAAGTAAACCCATCAATGAATGGGCAAACTACACTAGACAGAATAGATTAGGGAGTCTGATTGACAGGCAATTGAGGCAGGCAACTGGAGGCAGAACACCTGCCTGCCTATTTTAAAAAGCTGAAGAGGAAGTAGGCACCCCCCCTCCCTGGAGGTGACAGATGATGTGGAAAGACCTGCAGCACAGTGCACTGTTTACACTGAAGCATGGTAGGTCAGCCTTGCTGGCTGTTCGGGCTTCTTAGCAGAGGCAGCCTATAATAACAACCCCATGACCCAACTGCCATTGGCTTCCTGTGATAACCCAGAGAAGAGTCTGAAATAAGAAGATCTACTTAGAAGCTGATTTATTGAGCTTGGTTTACTGCCAACCTCAAAGCCTTTGGTTGTTTAGACTGAAAAAATGGCATTTGAAACTCAATCTCTGCTGACCAGTATAGTAGGAAAGCCATGCCTTGTTCCCATTATTTTTCTTTTATCTGTCTTTTTAAAAGAAAACATAACCCATAATCCAATTGCAGCCAGAAAATGCTCTCCTTATAGAAAGCATCCCAGCATAAAACTAGATGTGGCAATTTAATGAAAATGCAAACAAAAAGTTAATTTTTTTCTAACAGTTGTTTCCAGAATTATTTAAAGATACAAATACAAATGCACACACATTGCACACAATACACGTATATTAAAAAAAAAGGGGGGGGGAATATTTGTAGCAGAGTTGAAATGAGGGGTCCTTGGTGCTTTCTGGCTTGCTTGTTTTCGTGCAGATGTTTCATTAGCCAAACTAGGAAACGTCATCAGTGGTAGTTGGGTATTGAAATGTCTGCAAGAAAACAGAGAGCTCAGAGAGCACCAAAGACCCATCATACACATGTACACACATAACGTCATTCAGTCTAGCCAGTTCAGTGATAAAGATTTTGCCTCAGTGTATTGTAAAATAATTTTTAGTCCAAAGATTAAAGATAGAGACTAGGGATTGAGACAAAGATAGAGATAGAGATAATCTTCCTTTCTTGATGGCAATGGCTGGCAAGCAATTAAGACTGTTTTAACAGGTGTTACTGCAGTGAGTCTGAATAATTTATAGTTCATCCAGCCAAAGAAAAAAAAGAACGTTCTTATAGCAATAGCAGTTAGACTTATATACCGCTTCATAGTGCTTTACAGCCCTCTCTAAGTGGTTTATAGAGTCAGCATATTTCCCCCAACAATCTGGGTCCTCTTTAGCTGGTGAGAATCGAACTGCTGGCAGTCAGCAGAATTAACCTGAAATACTGTGTTCTAACCACTGCGCCACCACAGCTCTTCCAGAGAACATTCAGGGCAATGTACAATATAATTTTTAGTTTTTATAATTTAAAACAAAGTTTTTCAGGTGCTGGAAAAATACTAAATTACATCAATAATATTGTAAATGATTGTGATTTTATATTTACATGATTTTGTTGCAAAGAAGATGAAAAAGTGACACCAAGTATTTTCTTTATTCACAGTTTATTTCTTGTTAGTACAGGAAAATGGAGAGCTTAAGACAAATCAGGGAAAAATTGACTGGTTTAGTTTTCAATGGTCTTCATATACACAATTAAGAGAAGGATTTAATATACATAAAGTACCAAGAATATAAAATGAGAAAATGGAATTTTAAACATTGCTTATGTACAATGAACATGTGATTACTAAAACGTTTGCTGAGAATTTAAATGGAAGAAGAGCAAGTTAAAAAAAGCATGATAAAAAGGACCACATATTTTGGCTATAACATTCACATGGACTAATGGGAGAGAATGTGTTTATAAGTTTTGACATTCACATTGTCTTACAATTTAAAAGAAAACTTTTACAAAATGATATAGTTTGGTATATGACCTCAAGAAATTATCTAAAATGTAGAAAGCTAATTCTATTTACTGTTGGAAATATAAAAAAATATAAAGGGACATTTTATTTTGTATAAATAAATTTATACACTTTTGATAAAGTGAAAAGTTATTGGATATAAACACACACAGTAGGTTAATGCAGAGAGTTTTAAAAATTCAAATGAAACTGGAACTTTTCTTATTCAGACTTATAGATAGTCAACTACAAAAGGCTAATGGATGATTAGTTTTACATATAGTGAGGCTTTTATATACATAGAGATTAAATAATACAGAAACACCCATAATGGAGGAATGGATCGTAAAGTTTGCAGAAATGGCCAAACTGACTTGCTTGATTAAGGAAGGAGCTACAGTTATTTTTATAAAAGACTGGAAACACTTTATGGACATTTTTGCTGAAAATGGATAAAAATGAACTGGTGATTTTGTGATTTACTGATTATAAAGGTTGATTTATTGGAAGAAGGAACCATGATATGTAATTTGGGAAGGCAGAGATGGTAATTACTGTGTAACTGCTGCAACCCAGTATGAATAGTGCTACAGAAGGTGGACAGGCATATAGGTGGATGCTGCAGGCAAGAACAAGCATGGCTGGACAAGGGCAGTGGTGGGATTCAGCTGGTTCACACCACTTCGGCAGAACCGGTAGCTAATTTTTTGTTTTCCAGGCCCAGAATGGACTTCTGGAAGCGGCATCCACACAGAGAACTGGTTGTTCACATATTTGAATCCCACCACTGGACAAGAGGATACTGCAAAGTGTGGGTGACCAGGGAAAGCAGGGGAGTGCTGAAGGCAGGTATGCATTATGAAGTATGAGACCCCCCAGGAGCTCCTTAGGAGAAAAAGTGTTGGACGTGGGAGCAGCTTATAGGAATGTGGTCTTCAGAGCCAGATTTCCCATTGACTTTGCTTGGAGTTGAATATAGGACAGAAATTATCTCTGTAATGTAAGGAATAATGACTTTATTTGAAAATACCACAAAGGAAATCAAAGTTGCTTCTTTATTTTTTTTCCCTTTGATTGTATTGCTTTCTTTGGTTTTCCTTTTATCTTTCTTACTTTTCTAACTTTTTTTAATATATTTTCATGTTTATTTTTTTTATCTCTAGTAGTTTTCAATAAAAAAAAATTTTTTGAAAAAAAAATTCATGGGAAGCTGGCAGGGAAGGTCACAAATGGTGATCCTGTGACCGCTTGATGTCGCAACTTGTGTAACTGTATGCCCCAATCACAATCATAGGCCTTGGAGACACTGCAACGGCTTAGCTTTGCAGACCCATCATATAGAATAGAATAGAATAGAATAGAATAGAATAGAATAGAATAGAATAGAATAGAATAGAATAGAATAGAATAGAATAGAATAGAATAGAATAGAATAGAATAGAATAGAATAGAAGCTGGAAGGGACCTTGGAGGTCTTCTAGTCCAGCCCCCTGCTCAAGCAGGAGTACCTATACCATCTCAGATAAGTGACTGTCTAGCCTCTTTTTAAAAATCTCCAGTGATGGAGCGCTCACGATTTCTGGGGTCAAGCTATTCCACTGGTTAATTGTCCTCACTGTCAGGAAGTTTCTCCTTAATTCCAGGTTGCTTCTCTCTTTGATCAGTTTCCAACCATCATTTAACACCATCGTAATTTTGAACAGTTGCTGAACAAGTGGTCATAACGTGAGGACTACCTTGTATGATAAAAAAAAAGACAAATGAAATCAGGCTCCATAAATTATAGGTATCTTCCCTATTTTATTAGCAGGGGCTGGTGCTCTTTCTTGAAACATTTAAGAGATGTTTTTGAAAGACGCTTCCTAAGCTAAAACAAGAGGTGCTTAAAGAAGTCTACATTCTGGATTGGAAGAAAAGCAGAGAAGAATTAACTTATTGTGACTGAATTAACACAAAAAGACTGAACTTTTGTAGATGGTATACATGAAATGTCTTTTCTCAACTGTGAATGAAAGTGGATTGATTTTCGTAATGAGAAATTAATGCTGTACCTTGACTACATCGTCTTTAGATAAACAGAGATCACAGCATATCAACACATTTCCACATCAGTGATCCTCATTGTTCAGGCCACATAGGTTATGCAAATATTTCAGAGAACCAGTACGACACTTGAAAGGGCATCACACATTAACATTATTAAATGATTGTAAACACAATGAAAGATAATTGCTTATGCAACGAGTAAGCACGACAAATTATTCTTAATAAAGATGGTTTAAGACCTCAGAGTGCAAGAACTATATTCAAGGTTAGCACTAGGGATAAGGAATGAAAAGAAAACCCTGGGCTAAACTGGGGTTCTGGAATCATAATGATTTGAATCGTAAATAGACATATATGTAATGTGCATTGGTGCTTTTGAACTTTGGTGTTGGAGAAGACTCCTGAGAATACCATGGACAGCCAAGAAAAGAAACAATGGATCATTGCACAAATCAACCTAGAGTTTTCACTCATAGCACAAATGTCCAGACTTACTGTAAATAATCATACCATTCTGTGAAGATGTATCTTTCTGGAGAAGACACTAATGCTGGGAACGGTGGAAAGAAAGAGTAAAAGAGGATGGCCAACAGCAACTTAGATAGACTCAGTTGCAGAAGACATGAAAGACCAAATTATGGAGAGATCCTCATAGAGAAAATCTGTCTATATGTGATCCCAATAGGTCAACAGTGACTTGGTGGCACTAATCAATTAAAATAATGTATCCACTATTTTTCTACCATAAGTAGAAGGTATCATTCTACCTGTCTGAAAATATCCAGATATTTGAGGACCTGAATTCACTGGAATTCCAAGCCTAAGTGCACCATAGTGGGAAAAGGTTAGAGTCACTCATTGATTTATTCATTTATAAGGAACAAAACAGCTGGAGCAACCAGTATCCAATCCAACAAGAAAACAACCACTCCGACTTTCCTCATCGTAGTGTAATTCTTCCAAGAGCTGCATTGCCTTGTAATAAAATAAAATAATTAAACTTTTTAATAAGTTAATTATTTAATTAGGTAATTAGTTAATTAAATTAAATTTGTATAGCTGCCCATCTTATCTCAGTGACTCTGGCTCACAATTAAAACAATATACCGCCAACCACAAAACAATTACTAAAGAAAAGCTTAAAAACATAAACCATCAATAAAAACACTTAAAAACAGAATTGACTATAATCAGTAACAACTTCCAATATGGACCTCATAGTCAACTCACCCACTGAAGAAATTCTCCACTGCCACCAGACTGCTCCCCCAAGCTGGATGGAACAGCCAGGACCTTTCAGGACCTTCGTAAAGGACACTTGGGGTGGGGCTAATATAAGATTTAAGGGAATGAAGAGGTGGATGCCACAACAAAAAAGATTCTTTTGCTGGGTCCTATCTAATGACACTCGTCCATAAACCAGACCCACACCATGCCCCCATGCTGGATATGATAAGATGGGCAGATATAACTGGGAATAGGGAGTCCCTCAAGTATCCCAGTCACATGCCTATAAAGCAAAAAAGAATGCTTTGCACTTGTGATAATACTGCATATATATTTGCATTTTTATATCTCTGTGTACAATTATATGAGCTCATTTAAATTGCCATTTTATTTCTCATAATATTCAGAAGTTATTAGTTATTCTATAATTTGAGAACTCAGCTAATGTAGGCCTAGGAAAATAATTGGATTTTGAACTATATACCAGTCTTTTTTTTTTTCATTTTTATTTTACTTATCATTTAGTTATGCCAACATTTCCAAAAGTCTGAAAGTTGACTTCCTTTAAAGACTTTAATATTGTCTTAATTTTTTCAAGACAAATTGCAAGAAAAATGCTTTATTCTTTGTCAATGTTCCATTAGGAAATTTTGAATTTCAATTAAATTTGATTTTACTAAAAAACAAACACCCCATAATTGACTTTTCCCCCCCAAACAGGGTCACTTAATGCAAAGCTTGTCATCCTATTGTCACCTTGACACAGAATGTTATCTTAATATTTTAATATACATGTAAAATGCTATTATAGATTAAATATATGGTGGGATGCTAGGTGTTTTTTTCCCAAAATACGCCTTTCCCCTTTTTTCCTAGCTTTTGTTTCCTTGTAGCCTATCACTAAGGTTTAAATAAAATGTGACAGTTGATACCTATCATACATTTAAGCAAATAAGAAAACCTGCGTACAGTGTTTTCCATTTCGTCAGAATGTGCTAACAGGATTGTCATTTTAAGCTGCAGTTTAGTGGGTAAAAGTTAAAAAAATATTTGCTTTGGCACCAAGAACTATCATATTTTTCCATTTCAAACAGTGATAAATGACTTCAGCTTGTCCATTTTTCTCAACCGGTATTTTTGTTTTGTTTTGTTTTACATTTACTTACGGTTTCTAACACCTATACGTTTAATTACTGGATGGAGAAGTAGGCCTTAATAGATAATTTATGAAAATCTGGTTAATGAGTGACATGACGGACATGAAATTTTATTTACCATTGGCTGAGCCTTCATATAAAATTAGCCGCATAAGAAAGCCAGGTTTTGTGAATACACATAGTCATTCTTATTCATGGTACTCTTTTTTTCCTTCTTCTTCTTTAAAGATTTGACATGAGACTGTGGCCTATGTGTAATTTCATTGCCTGGAGCAAGGTTAGGGGAAAGCTGCTCCATCTGGCAATTTCTTTTTGACTGGCACATAGTTAAACAATGATGCAGTTTGACAAATTTCAACCCAGGCTTATGAAAAAATAACATAAACACAATAGTCACTCTGAGTAGATTGTCCACCTGTGCAAGCGGGCATGAAGTGTTAAGTAAAGGCTGCTGGTAATGAATAAAGATGCTCACCCAGGCCGGATTAGGTCGTTCCAGTGTAAATCACTGTCAGACAAAGCGCTCATGTTTACGTGTCACATTAATATTTTGATCAGTGTGTTTAAGAGAATTAGCTTCTTAATGCAGATGTTCTCATTTGGATCTTCACACTCGGAGCATCAGCCAACTCCTTTGCCATCAGTTATGTCAACATGTCATAAATCTTCTGCAGCTTTAACTCCTATTCTAAACAAAGCTTTGTTGTAAAACTTGGAGGCGTGTTTCCTCTGAGTTTTATTTTTGCCGAATGTCTTGTTTTTTTGTTGAGAATCTGACATATTAATATCCAATTAACTATCTTTGAGGGTCTTACTGACAAGGATTCCAGTAATGTTCCAAATAATATTTTTTTATTATGAGAAACCCCTGCCCTCTCTGTGCCATCTGTCGGCTTGATTTGAACAAGTAGTCTTTATAAAATTATTTCATGAAAAGACACGAACAATAAAAGCTTTACATCCAACCGAAATTCAGCTTGTATTTCAACAGCTATGTATTTTGGCTCCTGTCCTTAAAATGCTTACCCATGAGTAATCCCTTCTGCATAAAGTAAATGACTTAATTTCCGAATCCCATGAACAACATGGATATTAAAATATTCTGTGGAATTCTCGATTATGTTGAGCATTCTGCAGAAAAAGCAATGCGTTATTTCTTCATATAATATGGTATTTTGAGTCAACCTGGTAGTGACAAAACAGCTCCCAGATATTACAAAAAATAGTTAAAATAGTCTATTTTAGGATGCTATATCTTTCACACAATCAACACGTTCACTAGGTGATTAAAGTTGTTAAGTGTCATCTCATTTCTACTCTCTTTACTTTTTTGTTGTTGTTACAATATGTGAAAAAATATCACAAAAATTATATACTTATCTGTTTATAAATGTCTTTCCCCTATGTTTCCCAGTGTATTCTTTCACAAAGAGGGCTAGGAACATTTTGAGTTAAGGAATACCAAGACTCTTGGAATTCTGAGGTCAAGGCCACATGGCACGCACATGCTTCCAATTTAATGCAACAGAGCATACAGGAAGTCTTTCTGGAAAACTGCAGAGGTTTCCATTTCATCAAATCACCTAAACAGCAACCAGGGGGAAGAAAAAATACCCTAAACAAATGCATGGATCACAAAGCTTCCATTAGTTGATGTGCTGACAATCAACCACATAATAAGCCAAAATGAGCACAAAAACAGAAAGATGGGATTAGATGTGAATGGGTAGTCATATCCAAGTTCCTCAAATCATTTGCTAATTATGAAAATCATACTATTAGACTGAAAATGAGGACAGTTCTCTTCTTTCCCTAAAGAACCAGAGTGGGTCTTTCGTTATATATTTTCACAACTAATTTACATTAAATTTTGAAAGATGTTTATAGCTGCAATCTGTTCTATGCACCTTTACAGCACAGATCCCTTTGAACCATCTTGTGCCTTAAATATTCCCAAATGTACTTGGGTAATCAAATGCAAAATTACCTTTTACCTCCCAAATACCTTTAGCAAACTTGCATACTGTAGTTAGCTGCTCAGTGTTACCTCGCACCAAGATGAGCAGCATATAAATTTGATAAATAAATAAAAAATAGTTTCACAGTCCTTCATAATATGGTCTTATATATTTTTATACACAGACATTCCTCACTGTATTCCTCTGTATGTATAATGTAGGTGGAGCTTCTATTTCATTATAATATTCTTCATTCCTCAAAATTTTGATCTCTCTTTCATTCCTATAAATTTAATGTATGTTTATTTAGTATGTTTGGTATACAATTTCACCAGCCTATCCCCCCACATCTCCTCTTTTGTTCTGTTGTTTAAATAATAGAGGGAACAACCTGGAGCAAGATATCTTTTCTGCATGTGGAAGTTCACCATATGGTTTAGGAACAATATCTCATGCCTCAGAGTTACAAATCATTATTCTCCTGCTAAGATATAGATCTTACTTTCAACACTTGAAGAGGGTTTAGGTGTAGCTAGCAATAATAAAGGGGACTAATGGGACACTGAAAAGTTAGAGAGAAAGGAGCAATGGCTCTAAACCTTACATAGCTTATAGTATCCTGAAAATAAATAATGGATCCAAGCAGAAATTAGGTGAGTGAAAGTTCTTATCCAAAATACTTCTCTGGGCCTCTTATAATTCTATAACAGAATGTGAAGGGAAGTCCCAAGGTACCTTTTCAGGGGGCAACTGGACTTTCTTGTTTTTTGTTTGAAGATGTTTCGCTTCTAATCCATGAAGCTTCTTCAGCTCTGACTAGATGGTGGGGAATGGAAGGATTTATATTCCTTGCAGACAGCTGGTCATTTGCATTCTTTTAGAGTCTATGGGGCCATTTGGAGGTTTACCTGTGTTCTCAGGGTCACCTGAGTAGTGCAAATGTGTGTGGAGCCTTCTGAGCTGCAGGATGTTTTCTGCCCTGTGTCCCTTCACTGTTGAAGTCAGTCACAAGCTGTTGGGGCTCAGTCTGTGTTGTCTGCATCTCAAACTGAAGTGGAAATGGTTCCTGTGATCTGCAATGTTTTCTGGAATACTCATGAGGAATATGTGTATTATAGCCAGTTAGTGTTTCCTCCCCCTACAGAATAAAAGAACCTGCACAGAGAAGTATTTTCTGTAGGACGGGGACTGCCAATAACAGGGGGGAAAACACATTGGGATTTCAAATATTAAAAGATGGACTGGTGCCGCCATATTAAGAGGAAACCATGAGATGGGCAGCAAAGAAATTTGATGATTAATAATAATAATAATAACAATAATAACAATAATAATAATAATAACAACAACAACAACAACAATAAACTAATGCCATGAAAGCAAAGATACAAAAATCCACTGACAATCCAAATTGCCGACTTTGCAATGACAAAGTTGAAACTGTTTCACACCTAATTTGTGAGTGCAGCAAAATCGCGCAAACTGATTACAAATCTAGACATGACCGAGTTAATCCACTGGGCATTGTGTAAAAAATACGACTTGCCTGTGTCCAAAAAGTCATGGGAACATAGGGTGGAAAAAGTTGTTGAAAATGAGAGGGTGAAGATCTTGTGGGACTTTCGAATACAGACAGATCGCCATTTGGAACACAATACGCTGGATATCGCAGTTGTAGAGAACCGAAGTGTACAGCTGATTGATATCGCTGTACCAGGAGATGCCAGAGTCAAAGAAAAAGAACTGGAAAAAATTACAAAATATCGTGACCTGGCCATCGAAACTGCGCGATTATGGATGACAGTGGTACCCATTGTCATCGGGGCACTGGGAACTATGTCCAAAAACTTTGCAAAATACATCAAGAAACTGCAACTTCCTGCAATAACTCCAGCAATGTTACAAAAAACTGCACTACTCGGAACATCTTATATTTTAAGGAGATACCTGGTTGACATCTAGGATGCTGGTAGCAACCCGTGTCAACCATCAGCGCCAGCCAATTTGAATGTTCAGTTGACTGAGGTTCATGTTTAATGAATAAAAGATAATAACAATA
Organism: Azemiops feae; assembly: GCA_023970755.1. NCBI lineage: Eukaryota > Metazoa > Chordata > Lepidosauria > Squamata > Viperidae > Azemiops > Azemiops feae. The sequence goes on along the minus strand of JALGBA010000170.1, from coordinate 541,060 downwards.
ACAATAACAATAACAATAACAATAACAATAACAATAACAATAACAATAACAATAACAATAACAATAATAATAATAATAATAATAATAATAATAATAATAATAATAATAATAATAATAATAATAATAATAATAATAAACCTGTAACCTATTGATCCTTGTTCAAATCTTGTATCTATGTTTTCCCCCCATGACCCAATGGTCAGGCATACAAAAGGCAGCCTGCACATTAAATGCAGCCATTCTTTCATGCCAAATTGAGTTTAGCTTGCACTGAAATCTTCCGCATCTTCTTCCTGAGAATAATGTGATCTGATACTTAGAACAAACTCTTGGTAAAAGCCAAAGGCTTTAAAACTAGAACAACAACTATGTCTATTGGGTTGTTAATTGACAATGGTTTATTTTGTTAACTGTCTCAGTGGGTTTCAACATACTCGGCATATGCGTAAAGGAGCAGCATAGTGAAAAATATCTGTCAATAAGGTATATTTCAAGGACTATAAAAATGCCAGGGGCTAGCATTAACATGGCTAGGACTCCCATTGCTCTGTCATCACAACCAGGAACTTACAGTCATGTCCAAGCACAGCGTAATAGGTGGAAGGGAAGCATCTGAAGCTGGGTGGCAGGATAGAAAATGAAGAGAGAAAGATGAAAATCTAAATGTTAGATACAAAATCTGTGCTTTTATTACATGTATAGGTCTGCACAACAATCTTTGTTCTGACATGTCCATTTGGAAGCTAGTTTGCCATGTCTTCAAAGTCATGCTTCTCAATTTTCAGAGACCGACTTTTAATATGATGGAAGTTTCAGTTTAAGAAAGAGGTGTTGAGTAGTCAACTGTAGGGACTGGCAAAGGTTTTATCAGTGCTCTCATAAAATGGCTGCCACAAGGACATCCTGTTAAAAGAATTGGCTGTCCCAGTGAGTCAATTGTAGCCAGAAACCTTACTGGCTACAACTGCCTTACTTCACATCATATTTTAATCCTACCTTTTGACAAATTTAACCAAAAAAGTGACCCAGATGTGACCCAGATATGATTTTCAGTCCAAAGGGCAAAACAAACTCAGGCCATTTTACATTTCGGCGGGAGGGGGAGCAGGATTTGGGGGTTAGTGGGAAAATGTGTGCTTTAAAACATTGTAATGCTTAAAACCTCAGAATTCCATTCTTCACAATCAACCCTAGGTTTGTTCATTTTTAGAAGACAAATCTGGACAATCAATGCAAAGTCACAATGGCTTTTCAGATAAAGGAAGTTGTGATATCCCTGTCTTTGACTTACCAATTTTGACTGATAAACTCTTAAGTTCAAGAACAAGACTAAAGAAGAAGCTGAAATATTTAAGGAAAATTACTTTATCAATTCCATTGCCAAACTGATCCTATTCTTAGGATGCTCTAATATTCTAATAGTATAATATTAGATAATAGATACAAAAATCTTTTATTTCCTGGATCCAGCCTTTCTTCTTGTAGATATTTGTAGGTACTCTTTTTCAAGTATTTGAAAAGTGCTTCTTTATTCCTCCCACCCTCTTCCAGTCTGATCTTCTCAATTCCCAGGTGGTTCATTCCCAGGTCATTCATTCTCTTTTCATAAGATTTTGTTTCTAGTCCATAATCAACTGTATTGATCTCTAGACCTATTCCTTTTTTCTGAATTATTTTTGAAGAGTGGTGCCCAGAATTACATATAATACTTGAGATGGGATCTAATCCGCACAGAATCTAATGAAATAATTACTTCTTGTGACTGGGAAATTACATTTCTTGTGATACAGCCCACAATTCCATATTGTGGTTGGTAATGCATTCAACCAGATGTTTAGACTTGATTTGGCATAAATTGCAAATTGCAATAGTCAAATCAAAAGATAACCAAGGCACAAATAAGTATGAGAGGGGCCTCTTGATCCAAATATGAGCATAAGTGTTATGAAAGAATCTCCACTTACTGCCCCAATTATCTGACTGCCTTTTCAAGCATAATTAGAAACTTGTACTTCTTGCAAACATATTCAAGTGTTTCCATGAAGGTATGCAAATATGTCATAAGCATTGTAAGTCATGATTGTAGAGTCCTGCTCATATTTACTTCTAAAGACACCTCCAAAAGAAAATATTTTCTTTCTTCATGTTTCATTTTATTTAAGTATCGAGTAATATTGCTAACCTAACCTGGAAATTGATTTATTTATTGAGGGGCTTTGCATGAAATTCTCCCATTTACTGAGCTCCTGTTAGTCCATCCTGTTAGTCCATCCAGACTATCTTATATTCCACACAGAAACTTTACAGAAGCCTCTTATTTAGCAGGAATCAATCATTCAGTCATCCAAAATGGCCAATCAACATGTCTCAGAATAGACAGCTTGCAATCAGCAGCTAAAGGGTTTTTCAGCACTCAATATTTTCTCCTGTATTTTTAATTATTGGGAATTTTTAACTATCATTTTGATCCTGACTGTCTCTTTCTATTTCATGCAGACTAGATAAGCTGCCGTGGAAAAAGTCTCTTTTAAAAGATGGTTTACTCTTTCAAAAATAAATTCAGAAAGAAATATGGGTGTCTTGAACCATTGCTTTAGGGATTATACCAAGCTTATTCTGACAATCTCACAGAAAGTCAGAGATACAGAGGCATTTACATGTATTATTTCAGTGAGATCCTCCTTGCTCTAAGCTCAGTGGATGTCATCTAAATTAATTCAGCTCTGAAAGGTTGACTTCTGTGAACACACTGAATAAAAAAAAAAATACTGCATATTCCAGGTAGATTATTTCCAAATATTAAACTTTGAATGAAATGTATGGCAGGCATATTTATTGCATCTTATTATCCTTTGCTGCACTAGCAGGCATGTATCTACATCAGTTTTATTCCCCAGGCCATTGGAATGAGCCTATAAGAGATGGGATTTTACTGATTTAAAATATATATATTTTAAAGTGCCTTTTAAAGTTATTCTTAATTCTTTCCCCCATTTTCACATTCATAATTATTAACAGGAATGTTTTAAGTAACTATTTATTCAGACATGTCTACTGCTTTTACATTTCAGTGTGCAGATATTTAATCAATTTACCTGCCGCCTGTAATATGTTTTTACAATTTTAACGACTTAATAGCCAGCCATCAACACCCTAATTAACAACTAAAAGCTATACGCAACTAGGAACCATATAAATACAACATGAAGAACAGCCCAGTGCATATACTGTATTCCAAAGAGAGAAAGTTCTCTGAAGCTTGAAAGAATAAATCTTTGATCCTGCTGACCGGGCCAGACTGGACTTTGCAAGATTATCCTGGGACACATTTATTTACCTTCAAACCAGCAGTGTTGCAGCATCATGATAGAAACTCCATCCTTTTCATGCATGCATATAATATCATAATGTACGCATTATGCAAAGGGGTGGAGCTTTCATCATTTGCCTCTCCTTAACTCTCTAGTAGATAATTCTAACGATGTTCCTTACTACTTATGCTATTTTTTGTTGCCATTAGTTGTTTTTGCAGACTGAACAAACTGTTCTTAAAGCTAGCCTTTTAATATGGGAAACATTTGCACAATCTTTTATCACGTATTCTTTATGTGTTGCGTCTGGCTTCATAATGCTGAATTATATGCTAGAGTTATTTATGGAGACAATTATTAGCTTGCACTGATTTAAGATTGCAATAAAAACAGCATGCAAGTCTGAGCAGACATCAGGTTTTTTATATTACTCTATTTAAGCTTTCCTTAGAAGGTACTTAAAATTTACTCAGACAGGATATAAGTCATCCTTTGAAACAACATTTGGAAATTGAATAGTTTTCCTGAAACAAATGGGTCTACAGCTTCAGTTTTGCAATGCAGTGGTGTGATACCACAACATTGGGAGTTATCATTGTTATTTTTTTCCCCTCACTCACAGACATAAACAAGGCCAGTGGAATTCTTTCCACAACTGAATAAAATTGAAGCATCTATAACAGGTGTTTCTCACAATAGGCCTTAAACCTTAATCCAGAAGCAGCTGATTGATTCCCAGTGTGAGTTAGTTGATTATTCTCCCTGAATAAATTTTTTACTTGGAAAGAATAGAAAGATCCTGGACTCCTTATGTTATATCCAGCACTGGGATATCTAAAATAAAGAAATGGTGTTGAATTGGGAAGATCCATTATTTAAAATATACTGCACCAGGCTGACTTGCGATGGTCTTCATATCTAATTCAAAAAGTGAAAGGGATAACACCAGGAAAGTGTAGGCCAATAACACACTTGCCTGCAATGTTTAAATTATAGACATAACAGTGGAAAACATCCAAGAATATTGAAAAGAAAATAACATCTTTCCAGTAGAAGAGAAAGGAAATAAAAGAAAAGGTACAAAAGATGAACTTATGATTAATAGAATAATTTTGGAAAATTTCAGACATGAAAACCAGAATAGAATAGAGCTGGAAGGGACCTTGGAGGTCTTCTAGTCCAGGCCCCTGCTCAAGCAGGAGAACCTATACCATCTCAGATAGGTGATTGTCTAGTCTCTTCTTAAAAACCTCCAGTGATGGAGCGCCCACAATTTCTGAAGGCAAGCTGTTCCACTGGTTGATTGTCCTCATTGTCAGGAAGTTTCTCTTTAGTTCCAGGTTGCTTCTCTCTTTGATCAGTTTCCAACCATTGTTTCGCGTCTTGCCCTCTGGTGCTCTGGTGAACAACGTGACCCCCTTTTCCTTGTGGCAGCCCCTCAGATACTGGAATACTGCTATCATGTCTCCCCTATTTCTTCTTTTCTTTAGACTAGTCAAACCCAAGTCCCGCAGCCATTCTTCGTATGTTTTAGTCTCCAGGCCTTTGATCATCTTAGCTGCTCTTCTCTGAACTTTTTCCAAGGTCTCAACATCTTTTTTGTAGTATGGTGACCAAAATTGGCTGCAGTATTCCAGGTGTGGTCTCGCTAGGGTTTTAAAAAGTGGTATTAATACTTCGTGTGATCTTGATTCTATGCCTCTGTTTATATAACCCAGGATTGTATTAGCTTTTTGGGTTGCTGCTGCACACTGCTGGCTCATGGTCAAGTGATCGTCACCAATTTATATATGCTCTGGATTAAGTATAAAAAGGTGTTTGATTCAATTACTAAGGTAGTCATGACTTACAATCACAATTGGGACCAGAATTTCTGTTGCTAAGCAAGGTGGTTGTTAAGGAATCATGACCAAATTTATGGATTTTTTTTTTAATACAAATGTTAATGTGATCACTAAGCAAATCCGCCATTGACTTTGTTTGTAGGAAGTTAGCTAGCTAGGAAAATTGCAAATGATGATTACATGACCTTATGATGCTAAAACCATCATAAATACATGCTGGTTGCCAGGGTCCTGAATTTTGATCAGGTGACTCTAGGGATGCTGCAACCGTTGTAAGTCATTTTTTTCAATGCTGTTGTAACTTCAAAAGGTCACTAAATAAATGGTTTTAAGCCAAGAACTATTTGCACATAGTTGAATCATCAAATGTTTGGAAACAACTCGTGTAAGTAAAACATTAGACTGCTCATAGAAAAAAATAATAAAGCATTGGAAAATAGAATTGATGGTTAGAAATGAAACTATGGGCTTTTCAACAGGAGAGGCATCTTCCATGGTCACTCATTATCACCCTTATTATTTGTCATTGCTATGATCCCCTTTTCAATGATTTTTGGGGGAAAAAAAAATCTTGACTCTCACACAGAAAAAAACAATGTTAATGAAATGTCATATTTGTTTTATATGGATGATTTGAAGCTTATGGATAATAAAAAATTGAAATCCAATCATTGATAAACACTGTAAGAATTTTTAGCACAGATATAGAATGGAATCTGATCTAGAAAAAATATGCTACATTAGCAATAAATTGGTGTAAAATCACAAATAGTAATAGAATTGAAGTGCTGAGTGGCCCTACCATTAGGAGCCACCCAAATGATGCTTACATGTAACTACGCATTTTGCAACTGGATGACATCAAGCATGGACAAATTAAAAATGTGATCAGCAAAGAATACATCCAAAGAGTGACAAAACTGAATGGTCGAAACACCATCAAAGCCATAAATATCTTGGCCATACATGTAATATGATACACTGCTGGAATTATTAACTGGACACAAGCTGAAGTGAATAGTTTGGACTGAAAAACGGATGATTATTTGCTATGCATTATACTCCCATGGTGATATTGCTAGATTATACCTGTCCTGTAGAAATGGAGGCAGAGGTTTACTTTAAGTCAAGCAAACTGTTGAATTAGAAGGGCGTGCATTGGCTGATTATGTAAAAGACAGCCAAGAACAAGTAGTGATGCAAGTTAAAAATTGGAACTTACTAAATGTACAGGAAACAAAAACTGAATGTAGAAATAATGTAATAAAACCATGAACAGAATGCTAAGAAAAATCATCACATGGTCAATTTCTGCAAAAGAGGAAAGGAAAAATAGATAAAGATAAAACCTGCAAATAAATGGCTTGGGTGTAACTCCAAAACATCTGGTGCACCACTTGAACACCATTGGCATTGACAAATCACCATCAGTCAATTGTAAAGCTTTATTTGGAACAGTTTACATCCTGCAACAATATCTTTAATACCATCAAAGAACATCATCTGCTGTCCCAAGTCCTTGGTAAGGATTTTATAGGTGGATAAAAATGCCAAATCCAATCTAAACACCTGGCTTACTGTTCAACCAACCATAATAATAATAATTGAATTGCCAGAATTGAAAAGATTCAAAGTGCAGATCGTGCAAAGAAGCAGAAGAAACAGTAATCAAATACTCAACTTGTGCAAGAAAATTATCATAAACTGACAACAACATAACACAATTGCCAAAATGATTCACTGGAATGTATATAAAAATTATTATGTGCCAGTAACTAAAAATGGGTGGAATTGAAAAAGTAGTACAAAAAGAGCAGGTTAAAATATTATGGGATTTCTGAATATAGAGTGATAAAGTCTTGGCTCATAACACACCAGATTTAACTGTGGTTGAAAAGAAGAAAGTGTGGATAATTGATGTGGCAGTACCAGGGGATAGTAGAAGACAAAGAATTGGAGAAGATCACAAAGGATCAAGATATGAAAATTAGAACTGAAAGATTATGGCATAAACCAGCCATGCTGGTCCACACTGTGTGCCATACCAAAAAAATCTTGGACGGCACTTAGAAAATCCGCACATTGGCAAAATTTCCAACTGTCAATTAAAGAAGAGCACACTGCTTGGATCCACACATATATTACCCTGATACATTACAACCTCCTAAGATCTTGGGAAAGACTCAAAGCGTATGAAGGCCAATACCAGCTAAAGAACAAGCAATTGTGATTTCACATTGTTGTATATAGAATGATTATTATTATGTAACCAAATAATATCACATAGATTTCTGTGTGGAGGTGCATCTACAGCTAATATTTGTGGATCCCTTCTACAACTAATATTTGTGCATATGAGACATGCTAGGAGCTATGTTCGCCTTCACTTTGTTTTAACACAGTACAAAGAGGAAGGATTGCTAAACTCATTAATAAAAATGCAGTAAAACTACATAATCCTTTTTCCCTGCATTGCATTTTCATCCTTTTCTTTGAGAGAAATATAAGATGTTGCTGTTTTTCACAGATGTTTGCATTTACATAGAGAAAGTAGCATATGTGTAGGAGTAGAATATTAAATGACACTAATTTGTGCTGCTATCAAAATCAAACCACATACTTCACCATTTTATTAAAAAGAAAGAAAATTGTGAGAGCCATGATTGTTAGCAAACTGTTTATCTGTGCACTATTTTCATATTACAAAATGACAGAATCATATGTGAAAATTGGGTTCACTACAATAGAAATCAATATTTAGATCCTCAAATCCTTAAACAGGTTTTTGTTTAATGTAACCATTTTAAAGTCTTTTATAGTTGAAGGCCTTCAGGATTCTAGCAGTGAAGCAATTACATGAAAATAATACAAACTGGCTTCCTTCCAGTTCCATACAATCATGATAATTGGAAGGGTCGAGAATGTATATTTTCATAAGCGATTAGATTGTTACTGGGATCCAGACTGAGCTAAGCAGCAGTACAGATGATTAGTAATTCTGGAAATGTTTACTAGATGTAGCTGTTGTGACTCAAATATCGTCTTACCTCAAGGCATTTGAAAATCCACCCACAGAAGAATTATTGCCATGCTTTGGTTGCTCCTAAGCAACTCAAATTTAATTTCGGGCTCTAAATCTCAAAGTTATTTTGAGATTCTTTTAGGATATTGAATGTTTTTAGAATCATAATTCATTTTAAATACTTTTCCAATGCTCAGTGCAATTGCAAGTCACACAGTAGGATAAAACTACATTGTAGCTATAGTTTGGTCAGACTTTCTTCAGACTTCAACAGAAATAAAATTAAATCTGTTTTGAGTTCATAACTGTATCATTTTCTAGAATGATGACTAGTGAGGCAGCTCATCTACTTTTTCATCTAAATCTTGGATTAGTATGGTACAACAGCTATATTGTGCAAACTTTAGAAGGGGACAAGAAGAAGGCAATTTCAGCTGAACTCTGTTCTAGAAGGCAGAAACAAATATGGAAACAAAAACCTGGAAATGAGCTGAGAAGCAATAACCTTGAATTAAAAAGAGCAAATCTTTCAAAACTACACTGGTTATTAACATTATTTTATTGCTCAAACTATACTTAATCAATAAAAGAGGTATTGTGATGAAGGAAGGAAGGAAGGAAGGAAGGAAGGAAGGAAGGAAGGAAGGAAGGAAGGAAGGAAGGAAGGAAGGAAGGAAGGAAGGAAGGAAGGAAGGAAGGAAGGAAGGGTTGCTAACTTTCAAACTCTCAGCTAACTCAACCAAACTGCTCCTATGATTTCACATCTGTTGCACTGCAGTGATGCCATGATATTAAATATCTACCAATTCTCCTTGCTCAAATTTTATAAATACTGTACAACAAAAGGGAGAGGGGAACTTTGATATAGCTACTTTCATTGGCTCCAATACAGATCCTGTTGACACTACATTCTGGGGCATTTCTGTAGCAATGGCCTTCTTCTGTAGATAATAAAGCCAGAATGGCATATGGTAAACCAGTCAAGTACCTTGAGAAATGCAACTCCCCCAGTTGCAGGAATAACTGAAGACAGCATGTCCATGTACTCCTGGAGTTTCATCTGTAATAACCCACAATTGACAAGATGCTAATTTATGCTTGATAGTAAAACTTTAATTACTCTTTATTGTTTTTATGACATCCCCCCTTTCAGGAATTGGTTTTAAAGAGAACTTGAAGGCTTTGCTGTACATCTTCAGCGATTCTTTTACTTGCCTGCCTAAAAAAATTCCAATTCTTCATCCAGCCAAATCGTCAAAGAGATGGAAATTTTGAACCTTTCCAGCTCCTGCAGGAAAAGTTTCTTCCAACAGCTGTCTTGCTTTATGAAAGCATGAAGTCAGGACATCCAATCTTATGCTATCAATCACACAGGCTGACATTTCCTGCAAACTGTGTCCACAAGACAAACGGGGAAAACGAACCTGAAAGGAACAACAAATTGCCAAAAAGCAGATGGAATTATGTGCTCGTGTTTATATTTGGCTGTTCACATGAGCCCAGACTAAATGCCTTCTTCTTCAGAACTATAGCACTAAGCGCCCATTTGTGCCATTGCTGAAAAACACCTGACACTAGTATTAAGAAATACTGGGTTTAATTGCAGTCCATTAAAATGTGGAAATGTCTTCAATCGAGGATTAATGATTTAAATGAACTGTCGGCTTGCAGAGCATTTCAGACCCTCCTATGCAGATACAAACATCCTTTCTCTCTCAGCCTCGTCCCATCCCTGAACTCTTGCTTGAAGGGTACACCACATGTTTTTCATCTCCCAGCTTTAGGCCAGTAGTCTTTTAAAAGGCTTCAACATCAGATTTCTGTGATTTGCGACTTTCAGAACAGGGCTTGTATGCACAAAAGATGTTAAATTATTACTTGAACTTTGCTTGAGACAATTCTCACTTCACCTTAAGCACTGCTTTTTATAAAGAAGGCTCAAATGAAGAATTCATTTTGCTTTCATTGTCATGTTTTAGTTAAGACAGAGAAGTAAAACACTGGATAAAACAGATTGAGTGTTGGTACTTGGGCATAAACCTCTGAAGCTCACATTTAAATGGGAACGCACTGCTGAATGAGCACCATCTTGGCTTCCAAACAAAATTCAAGGTGATGGTTTTAGATTCATTAAGCACAAAGTGGCAGGAGTCCAGCCTGCTCCTGTGTTAACTCAACTGCACAAAATAGTCCTTCCTAGCAAAAATTACCTTTGCATTCGGTTAAAATAGACAAGTGCACTCTTTATTTATGGACTTAACTGCTACACCGAAGACCCCGGGAGAAGCAGTCCTCAAGTGAGCATCACCACTGAAATGTTTTTTTTTTGTCTGCAGCATCTTCTGCTGCATCAGGACCACTCAAAGAACTAATCTCTGATGCTGAGATTAGTGCATATCTGGGTGGCCTAGACTTTTAACCTTTCGCATAGTTCAGGAGTTGCTATTCTCCTAAGAATTTAAACAAGTTTTGTAACATTACTCTCATTCAGAACTAAAAATGTGCACTTTGGAACAATTTGAGCTTTTCAGGTTAAGTGTTACATTACTTTACTTGCTGGGTGTAAAACTAAGCAGATGTTTTATGATGGTATTTTCTCTAAATCATCTGTCTTCCACAAACAAGTAATTGGAATGGTACCCATCTGCACTGTGGTCCACATCGATCTCTTGGTCACAGATAAGTGGATTGCTTTCAATACCATCGGATCCGATCATGTGAATTATATGTGAGGAATGTCTATGGAGATTCTTAGTCATCCAGGTCATGGTTATCCCAAAGGTGCTTTTTCAAAAGGCAACTGGACAGTGTTTTTCCTTGAAGACCTTTTGCTTCCCATCCAAGAAGCTTCTTCAGTTCTGTCATGAGAAGCAAAATGTCTTCAAGGAAAAACAAAAGTCCATTTGCCTTTTGAAAAAACACCTTTTGGACATATACGTGAGGAAATATCTTTATATCTAACAAGGATAGGCATATGCCAGTGGTAAACTTTTTTTCTCTCCAACATAATTCTTAATGCAAAAAACTGATCCAGTAAGAGATTCCTATACATAATGCTCCTAAAGCAGTTCCCCCCTTCAGTATCAAAGCTTTTCACCAGAAAGGTTGTTTTTAGCATAATGCAGAAAAATCTAAATGTATATAATACATTAAACAACAAAATTACTAGATTCCCACTACTCAATTTTAATTATATTTAGTATTTTATATTGGTAAGATAAAATATACTGCACATATTTTATAAAATAGAAGTCAGAGCGCTTATTTTTAAAACTAATAATTTTGATAAGTGAAATGAAACTATTTGAAGCAATTAAATATCTTCTGAAATCTATGTATCTTCTCTAAAAGCCCAGAGTTCCAGTCCAAAGTTATTTGTGTACAATTATGCGACGTTAATCTGATAAATACTGAATATAAACTGTGTATCTTTCTTCGCAAAACATTATGAATAACTTTTTCATAATATTTACTTTGCATAAAAGCAGTCCTGCTTAATCTAACATTCAGTTTCTCACAATGGAGAGCTAGATATCTTTTGGGTGCTCAGAGAAAGAGATGGGGCCATACTACTCTCCTACACTTCTTCTACATCCACTCTTTGCAGGCACGCTGACCTCAGTCCTGAGGTAACACTGAATATTGAAGATTGATAGTTCTTGATCAATCTGTGCCGCCTGATAACTTGCTATGCAGGTTAGCAATGTTTTTTGAAAACTACTTCCTTTTAAGAAATCCTTATGCTTTTTCAGAGACTCTTGTGAGAACAATAATGTCTGAATGATGTATTTTTACTATAAGCTGTTAAAGGCTTCAGTAGGCCAGTTTGTTGTCTTATTACATTCCCAAGTTTAAATTCACTTCCTACCTCTGTTGATACTCAACTGCTCTCAACAACATCTTTCTTCTTCCTTCTCTCTTTTTTTAATCCTAGTGTGGAGGAAGGAATTAACCCATTTTTTGTAAATTCTCTGGAGAGAAGACAAAGAAATCTTAAATTCCCTTAACAGAGCCTCCTATTTTCTTTCCCAAAAAACAACAAAACAACAAACAAACAAACAAAGAAAATCCTGTTTATATCATAAGTGCAAAGTGTAAATTGTTTTCCTGACATTTTTTCATTTTTTTTGCCTTAATATATTTTTGGAGAAAAGGAATAATTTTAGCATTACAGTATAGATTTCTATATTTCTGAATTTCTAGAGAAGTCCACTCAACTATCAAAGTTATTTTCTGGAATCATTAACAAATGCTGGGGGTACGGAAATGTAGTCTTGGTAAAAGTCTGTATAGGGGCTATAGAAATGCATTGCTGAATACTGCTCAAAGCATATATATGTAAAAATCCATAATACAAATATTAAACAATATAGTATTAACTATATTGTCATTTGGGATGACGAATAAATAAGGTAGGACAATGTTCATTTATTTAGAGATAAAAGAGGAAAATTGGTCTAATTCTATCCACTGTTGTGAGTTCAAGGATCCTTCTAATGCATGGTTTAATATGATAGGCATGAAGCACAGCATTAATCTCAACACTGAATAGAACATTCTGAGCAGGATTCTGTTCTTCTCTCTACCAAAATGTTAGGTGTCCCAATGCATTCTGGGCATTCACATAAAATTCCACTATGATTTGACTTCTTGGTTCATGTCTCCTCCAATCAAAATAGCTTGTTCTGCAGACCTCGGGTCATGCAAGATGTCAGCTTACTACTAGAGCTGTGAATTCCTACTGGCTATCCCAATTCTCCTTTTATGTGCTACAACCTAAGAACCAGATGTAAAAATATTGATGTTGCTATACTGCTGGTTTGGTGATACTTTCATGCCAAATAGCACCATGATACAATTAGTAATGCACACTAGAGTGGCCAAAAGCAGTTGCAACTTGAGAATTTTCAAGGAATAGCCTGAACTAAAGAAGTCATATGATAGATCAAACACAAATCACCAAAGTTGGGCAAGAACCTATACATGATTAACTTCAAAGGAGAGGAGGTGGTCCAAATTCTGGAGGGAATTCTGAGGTCAAAGAAGCACCCTCTACTTTCAATCATGGCACACAGATGTGCCTCCACTACTGTTCACATCCACTGTATTTCATATAAGTTTCACTCATGCTTCTTGATCAAGGGGAAAGTACAAAGTATACCCTAAAAGCTTACTCTTTTACGTAGGCTAAGAAAAGAATTGCAAAGCCTGGTTCATCTATTTAATGCTTGATGGATTTCATTATACCCATGGAAGCCTAGCAAATCATGTCTTTAAAGCATTTATTTCTTCCTTTCCCAAAATATTTGACAAAAAAAAAAGGAAAAATGCAATAAAAATAATAAAAAAAAATAATCCAAAATTGAAAACTATTAGCAGAGCAATTTAAAAAAAAAGAAAGCTCACTAAGATTATTAAGCATCAGCATCTTCCCTAAAAAGATTTAAAAGAAAAAATAAATGTAAAATCAACACCTATAAAAAAGGAGTAGAACTTTGATCACGCAGCTACCATCTTGACTCCCTCCCCAATCCCCACTGGATGACTCTGACCACAGACTCCAGAGCAAATTGTGACATAAAATTTTCTTTTACTTAGTAATTTTAGACTCTCACATTTCTCCTTTTATTCTAATGGAATATAGGAATGGAATGAGACAGCCATGAAGATTTAAGCCATGAAGTGGGATTTGGAAACTAGAAAGAAGTGTGAGAAATAAACTCAAAACAGCCCAGGCTTGATTTTGCTTAGTATAACATGGGGCAGAGGGAAATTTGGATGAGCTTTCAGTATTCTGTTAATATTCTGTTAATATACTCTACAACAATAAAGTAGCATTCCAGGAATCTCTGAAGTATCTATTTGTTGACGTGGCCTACCTCAAAGAGCTGACAGCTCTTATCTTGTCCCTGCTCTTCCTGTCTGCCTCTGTGTCTTCTGGGACTTGTAGTAGTATTTGAAGTCTTTCACACATACTGTGCAGTTATTCAACTACTATACTTTATCCCCTTAGTGAATCTTCCATGAGTTATTGAAACTCAGCGCTGAAAAATATTCTATCTTTTTATGAGCTTTCCAATGCAAATCTTTTAGCCTTGAAGACAGGAATTCTCTCTGAATTCTTTCCACATTCTTAAGCACCTTTTGGATCCCAGAATTCTTCAGGTGTAGATTATTTCATGAGAAAAGGTTATAGAAGCTCTTTTGACCTGCAGAGTATTTTTATGATATTTCTCCACTATAGGTTTGTTAATGATCATCAAGCTTGCTGGAGTTGTAGAACTTCTCTCCATATGTGCAACATTTACATGAATAAATTATGACAATCACTAGCTGAAATTTGGGATATGAATCATGGGCATGAAGTGTTACCAGAAGACTTAGGTCAGCCAATAAATTCGACCTAATCAATGGTACCTGCTGGAAGTTGTTGCTCTTGTTAAATGATGAAATCAATGTCATACGACACCCCAGAAACTCTGATGATGATGATGATGATGATGATGATGATGATGATGATGATGATGATGATGATGATGATGATGATGATGTTGGAAGGGACATTCGAGATCTTCTAGTCCAACCCCATGCTCAGGCAGGAAAGCCTATACCATTTCAGACAAATGGCTGTCCAGTCTCTTCTTAAAAACTTCCAGTGTTGGAGTATTCACAACTTCTAGAAGCAAGTTGTTCCACTGATTAATTGTTCTAACTGTCAGGAAATTTCTCCTTAGTTCTGGGTTGCTTTCTCTTTGATTAGTTTCCATCCATTGCTTCTTGTCCTGCCTTCTGGTGCTTTGAAGAATAGCCTGACTCCCTCTTCTATGTGGCAGCCCCTGAGATATTGGAACACTGCTATCATGTCATCCCTCGTCCTTCTCTTCATTAAACTAGACATACCCAATTCCAGCAACCGGTCCTTATATGTTTTAGCCTCCAGTCCCCTGATCATTTTTGTTGCTCTTCTCTGCACTCTTTTTAGAGTCTCAACATCTTTTTTACATTGTGGTGGCCAAAACTGGATGTACATGCATGTGATGTCATCAAACATGACAACGCAACGCTAGTTTCATCATTTTGCTCAGCCTTGACCCTCTCCTTGCAGTTGCCATTGAAAGTGACTTTAATAAGTGACAGATTAAAAATTCCATTTTCAAAATATACATTAGAGATAATACATAAATAATAAACAGTGATCCTCATCCAAATACTATAACTTTATAGAACAGCTTTGTTTAGAAAAAAACCAATTCTGTAGCTTAAAAATTTATGAAGCTATTAATGTCACAGTCAATGATGCTAAAATCTGAGAACCACATTTTGGGCAGGAAAGGAACACGGCTATAGAAATGAAAAGCTGCCAAAGGATATAAAATTAAACAAAAAAAACCCCTCTGATTTATTATTCATATACTTTTCAACAGAAACAACCATCCCATTTTTCAGTGCCAAGAACTGATACGTTTAAGAAATAATTGAAATAAAATATGTATGAGAATATTTTGTATGCCAATGATAGAAGCTCATACCATAAATACACACTGGAATTAAATATATTTATTTCCTTATTGATTGATTGATGCCATTTATTTACTGCCTCAGAACCTATGGACTCTAGGTTTTAAAACCTTATTAACAAAATTATAACAAGCTAATATCAAATAATAAAAATATATAAATTCATACACGCATCCCTGTGTGATCTATAGTCAGCCTCCAAAGGCCTTTCGGGGGGGGGAGTTATTACTAGCTTCCTGGAGGATGGCAGCCATCTTTGCCATAGGGAACAGCTGTTCCAAGGAGAATGCCTGATGCTGGATCACATCCAGCCACACTTCCAGGTAGGTAGAACCTCCTAGCAGTCGCTCTCTTAGGGCAGACGCTGTTGGGAAAAGACAGTTGTTTAGATACCCAAATTCTGAACCGTATATATTGTTTCTGCCTAGAAAAAAAACACCAAACAATGTCAACATCTTCTCAATAATTGCCTTAAATATTATAGTTCATCCTCATCTTATGTATAGAATGTATAAAGGTGTAAAAGCTTACCCTGTCCAGTTGTGGTAGACTCAAGGGACGTATGCTCATCTCTGATTCTCAGCCGATTGAGTCTGTGTTGTCTAAAAGACATTTCTGTCCTCGTGTGGCTGGCATGAAAATGCAGAACATAGTAATCTTCCCAGCAAAGTGCTACCTATCTATCTACTTGCATTTACCTGTTTTGGTGGGCAGGAACTGGAACAAATAATGGGAGCTCACTCTATCACACAGCACTCGAACTTGGGCTGTGAGCTTTCCAGCTGACAAGCTCAGACTCTTAACTACATAGAGATAAGTAATGGTTAATATTTCTAGGTTACTATTCAGGTTTCAACACTGTTGTGCTCCTAGAACTCAATTTAATAAATCTAACTTTCAATTTTCAACAGATCGGCTTCTAATTAGTGTATGACAATTAAAAATATTGTCCTGGACCAAATATACTGATTTATGTCAAACACAAACTCCAATTCTACTCAGTTTACCTAAGGTTCTGATCTGGCTGGAGCTGAGACCACCCACTTTGGGTGGTATGCTGACAATTCCGTGTTCCGTTCCAAATTTCTCTCTTTATAAGATCTCTATATGCAGCAGCTGTGAATGAGCTCCCTCTTAACCTTGGTGACTCATTGCTAGGTGCTTAGGCAATGTTAGGTTCAATGGACTGTCATCTTCAGTTGAAGGCAGATTCACATAGCCTTTACTCTGTTTGATACAGGAGGGATTTCAGTGACTCACAGCTAAGGAAAGCAGCATAATTGAACATAATCTAAGTAGATCGTTACAAAACCTACTCAGAATTAGAAAGATAATGTTTCCAATTTGCAGGGAGACTGACAGTTTAAAAACTGGAGTATTAATTTTAAAACATACATAAATTACATAATAAGGGTACCTATTTCAAAATGATTACAAGAGAAAAACAATTTTGCAAATTCCCAATCTCCTTTGGGATATAAACATTTATCAAACCTATAATACATCAATTGTCTTTCTTCACCAATAACACACACCTTCCAGGATGGCATACAGACATATCTTTTTTCTCAGGGTGAATATATGCCATTATGTGCCTTTTGTCCTTAAATGTTTCATCTTAGTTTTGCAAATAATTTAATTTAATAAGATCTTACTCTTGATTTGTAGGAATGCAGTTCTGAGAATTAACTGCCAGTCTAATTGCTAGAAATCCCAGCAATTAAAAAGTAACTACTGAATGAACTTTGATTCTACTATTTCACTTTGTTTTAAAAATAAAAGGTAACTTAATGCCTGGAAGCTTTAGGTGGCATGATGATTACATTACAATTAGTGTAAGTCTAATTATCCTGTTGATTATGGCAAAATGTTGTAATGGCATGATGGCTAAATGCTAAATCACTTGTACATTAAACTCCATAATAATTGCTGTATTAAGTTAAATAGGAGGGCTGGTAATAGGAGGGCAAGAAAATGTAGACAGATATTATACCTGAGGATAGACAAGCTGAAAAAGAATGAGCCAATCCCCCTTTTTAGACCACATGTTTGGCTCTGTCCCAGCTAGGAGGAATTCTGAATTTTACATCACCCATATGGAGTTTATCATTATGTGAGGAATTATGTATCTATCATGAATGGGATTAGCAAAGATAATTATTCAACAATAGAAGGGGTATTAGGTATGTTTACCATCCTGAATTATATATAAAAAGGTGGAAAGATAATATAATAATAAAAATAAATTGGCAAGGCAAAACATTACATGGCCAGTACACACACACACACTAATCTAATAGGATAATTGGATAACAACGAGACCTGTCAATGGCAGAAACGTTGAAGAAAGAAACAGGCTAATTCTGGCTATGCAAGACCAAGCCTTAAGAGTGAATACATATAAAGAAGGAATTGAAAAGATAGCAACAGACAGCAAATGCCATCTCTGCAAAGAAACTGAAGAAGCAGTGAGTAAACTACCTGATTTGCTGCTGCAAAAAGGTCGCACAGACTGATTACAAGCAATGACATGACAAAGTAGCAGCAATGGTGCACTGGAAGATCTGCAATAATACCATTTGCCTGCAGGCAAGAACTGGAGAAACCATAAAACAGAGAAAGTCATAGAAAATGAAGCAGCTAAGGTGCTCTGGGACTTTAGAATTCAGACAGACAAGCACATTTAAGACTCAACAATTGTTGATAAGAAAGACAAAAATGTTTGGATAGTGAAGGCTGCAGTACCTGCAGATAGCAGAAGAGAAAAGGAAAAAACTGGAAAAGATAACAAAATACAAAGACCTGTAAATAGAAGTAGAACAACTGTGGCAATAGAAAGCAAAGGTACCAATGGTAAAAGGTGCCTTGGGCACAATCCCAAAACATTTGGAGCACCATTTGAACACCATCAGCACTGACAAAAATCATCATCAGTCAATTGCAAAAGGCAGCTTTATTTGGAACCGCTTACATTCTCCAACAATACCTTTAATATATCATCAAACAACAACTCCCTATCCCAGGTCCTTGCGAAGGGATTGATAGGTGGAAAGAAATGCCAGATCCACTCTAAACATCTGGATGACCATGCAGCTAATCATATAATATTACTCCACATAATCTTAGAATGGGGCTGTGTGCTTACTTTTTGTTTATGAACTAGTGCTATTATTACAATATTACTATTATTACATATTATTACATATGATCAAGCTTTAATTAAGCTGAATTATATCTACTGTATGTAATATCAATTTGTCTGTTTCTTATTTATATATAATGAGTAAAAGAAACATAATTTCAAAAATAGTTTGTGATCTTTGTAAAATAAAGATAAGATTTTAATCACTATAGAAAAGTCAGGACTTCAAATATTTTTTATAACTAAGCCAATGCATTTATAGCAAATGATCTATAACTTGGAGACAGCCACTCTTGTGAGTCTGCATTTGATTGGTACTTCATGTGAAATGATACAGAAGTAGCATCAACCTTTTCCAAATTAATCTACTAGTGAGGGAGGTAAAGGTTTTAGGGAAAGCTCATACTTTATTATTTGCCACAGATATTATCTATATCTCTATATCTCTATATCTCTATATCTCTATATCTATATCTATATCTATATCTATATCTATATCTATATCTATATCTATATCTATATCTATATCATCTATATCTATATCTATATCTATATCTATATCTATATATCTATATCTATATCTATATCTATATTTATATCTATATTTATATCTAGATCTAGATCTAGATCTAGATCTATATATATATCTATATATATATCTATATCTATCTGTCTGTCTGTCTATCTATCTATCTATCTATATGTATATATGTATATATGTATATATGTATATATGTATATATGTATATATGTATATATGTATATATGTATATATGTATATATGTATATATGTATATATGTATATATGTATATATGTATATATGTATCAAGATGTAACAACACAGCCAACCAACCCGCTTACAGCTACAAAGCCAACACGCCACACACCCCCTCCAGTATTTATAGAAGGACGGCAGCTCCGATCACACTTTGCTCGCACAAGCACAAAGCCGAAGACACCAGCCTGAAGATGGCGAGTGGGACCTCGTCGAAACGTCGCCAAGACACTCTCAATCTTACACGGGAAAAGACCCGAATATGCCAAGACCTGCATATATGTATATATGTATATATGTATATATATATATATATATATATATATATATATATATATATATATATATGTTACCAATTTTGAACCAGCTCCTAATAGTAATAATGCAATAACTGCAGCTGATTTCTACCCATACTTTTTGAATTAAAATAAGCAAATGCTTTATTTCCATTTAAATGATATATTATAAAATAATCCTCTGAAAGTATTTTTTTATAACTATCTCATTCCACAATCTCAAAAATATACATTTCACAATTTAGTAATTTTGTCACAGCAGCTGTAGAGGGAAGAACATTTTACAACATACTGTGCAGATACCAGCCAGCAAACTGGCTATGTAATTTGGCTCCTAATTTCCATCATGAATTACTTCTAATTTTTAAATAGTGCAAAAAACCTGACTAGATATGCTGTAAATATAATTGTTTTTAGATTTTCAAATAAAGATTAACCAGAGGGAGGAAAATATCTTTCTTAACAGAAAGAGAGAATTTAGAGAATTTAGAGCTGTTACAGTACATGAGTTCATGGACTATCCATGTCACAATCCAGACTCTTACTGTAATGTAGCATCATTTTACACAGATAAATCTTTTACACAGACACCACAAGGCAATATCAGCAGGTAGCCATAGCAAATGAAATACTAGCTTTCAAATTCAAATACTTGTGTCTTGATGTAGGCTTTGTTCAGTACAGTAACCAAACTACAGAAGAAAATGTAGGGCATTGTTGCATGTTCTGATATAGAAAAGAGGAAGATACTATCTGGTCTAAGTTTAATTAACATCTGTCAGAGCAGGGTGGGCTCTCTCTAATGAAAATAATAGCTTGAGTCAAGCAGGAGGCTGTAATCTCAAACATATTTACTTGAAAGTATGTCTCATGGTGTCTATTCTTGCAAACCGTTACCCTATGTTATATAAATATAAAGACTATTCAGGAATTAAGATATTTTTGAATACTAAAAACAGAACCATATTTTTTTCTAAAATAAATAAATAAAATCATTTCCACTGGCCTATCAAGACTTGAGGAGAGCCACTGATTTATTACAAGAACATGTTTAAAGAATAGCATGACCACTGTGAATGATTTACAGTGAAAATGAAGTCTTCTTCAACCAAGTTCCTTAAACACAAAATTCCAAAAGAGCTTAAGTGTTATTTAGAATGTCCTTCTCAGTCTGACTATGGCACTAATAATGATGTTATAGTTGAACTTAAAGTGTTTTATTTGGATTTTCTTCCATTTAAGGTTGTTAATGCTGACATGGGAATACAGACTTAGTAGAGCAATTCACAATGGATTCAGTTTCTTTAGCCAGCCAAACTAGCATATGGATTTAATTTTAAAGAAAGTATCTACAAAATATGGGCAGAAGATACTGGGATTATTTTGCTGCAATTTGGAAAGTTATCTCTATCCTATATTGATTTAATCCAACATGCAGTTAATTTTAGGATTAGAATTGAATGAAGAGCAATTTTTAAAAAGAGAGAGAGAGAATAGTATACTATGTTGACATTTACATAAGATTTACACTTAGAGTAGAGTTTACATTAATGGAGGAATCACATTTTCTTCCCTCCAAGGACCCAGGGACTCCATTCATAATTGTATCAATTCATGGATATCTATTTCACAGTTTCTTCCTAATGCCAATTATTTATTATGAATTATTTCATGGTTATCATTTATCCAGTTAAGGGAAAGGATGGCTTGAAAATACAATCAGCTGTTAAGGTCTATTTTCAGATTATCTTCAGATTTTACCTCCTTAACAAGGGCTTGCTTTTTGCCGTCTCTAGCAGGAGAAAGTGAGTTTCAGCACTAGAACTCAGCCATGAAACTCTATGGGTTCCTTTGCTGATTAGTTTTAATAAAATTGTGGCTCTTGCTCACTCAGTTCTTTTTTATTGCCTCATTATTTAAGACTTAGAAACAAAAACAACAGTTGGAAAGAACTGGATAAGTATATTATTTTTCCCCACTTATGGGGTTGGAGTTCTACATAGTCACAGATTTCCAAATGGTACTGAGACCTTAATTATTTATTTTCTACAAACTATGTCATTTATTAAACAAAGCTGTGCTACATACTCAAACTGATTTTTTTAAAAACATGCTTTGAGTAAAGACGTTCTAGACCTATCTATATGACTTCAGCCTTTTAAAAAAATACATTTATTAGGAGTTCCTACGCTCAGTCATTCAGGCCTTAGTCATCTCACGGTTGGACTATTGTAATGCGCTCTGCATGGGGCTACCCTTGAAGAGCATTTGGAAACTTCAACTGGTGCAGAGTGCCATGGTGTGGACAACTCTTGGGGCCCAAAAAATGGCCCATGTAATACCTCTGCTCTACGAGTTGCATTGGCTCCCAGTCTGCTTCTGGCTACAATTCCAAGTGTTAGTAATCATCTTTAAAGCTCTTCATGGCATGGGCCCAGGCTACTTGAAGGACCGTCTCATCCCACTTGGATTGGCCATCCCACCTATGCCAGCAGAGGAGGCATGCTGTGGGCCCCATCGGTTATTCCAGATAGCAGGGTCCAGGAGAAGGGCCTTCTCTGCTGTTGCTCCTGTCCTGTGGAACATCTTACCACCCAGTGTGAGGACAGCCCTAAGCCTCCTGACCTTTCCTAAGACCCTAAAGACCTGTCTCTGCCACTTAGCTTCGGAGTCAAATTTAATACATACATACATACACACACACACACACACACACATATAAAATAAACAAATATAAATAAAATTTATACTCTTAAACATATGTCTCACTATGTAGTTTCAGAGTCTAGGTATGTCTCCGGTTATAGACTTATCTGTCAGCCTTGAATAGTTTTAACTTTGATGCCAGAAGCTGCATAGTATGCCAGATGTGGCCAAAGCCCTTCAAGGCTATTTTTTGAAGCTGATCAAACTGT
This sequence comes from Azemiops feae, assembly GCA_023970755.1. Taxonomy (NCBI): domain Eukaryota; kingdom Metazoa; phylum Chordata; class Lepidosauria; order Squamata; family Viperidae; genus Azemiops; species Azemiops feae. The sequence goes on along the minus strand of JALGBA010000170.1, from coordinate 518,236 downwards.
TAACCATTTTAGTCATTTCTCAAACTGCACAGATCTTCAAAGTTGGACTGAAATATACTGGCAAAGCTATTTTTTCAAAGCAACATGGTCTGAACTAGAATAACACAATATAGAATAACATAGAACAACATGGTTGGAAGGGACCTTGGAGATCATCTAGTCCAACCCCCTGCTTGAAACAGGAGACCTTATACCATTATAGAACATTACAGAACAAATCAGCTTGTTTTATTTACTTCTACTTGCACTAGAAGAGGCTTCAATACAGACACAGCAACCATGAGGAGATTCCATCAAAGTTAGGTTTGATGGTTGATATCTCAAATTCTGTGTCAATATCTTCACAATATACCTAGTTGGGAACTAAGATGAGAATATATTCTAGCTACTGTGCTGTCACACTATTTCCTCAATTGCATTACAAGATTTACATTTTACTAGGAATTGTGGAGCTATAGTAACATGTAAACACTATAGAATTTATACAGTCAGAATAAAATGATATTTCTGCTTTGATCAATTCCACCTTGAGGAATTGGTACGCTACCCAGCTATTACAAAGCTGTGGACTTTGTTTTTAAGTGGGCTGTGAAGCAGTGAAATGCATTGCAGTTGTCAAATTATATGCATCTCTTCATTGGTTTTCTCCCTTACACAGTACAGTAGAAATTATTAACTTTAATGCCAGCATTATAGATATTTTAGACTACTGAGGTCCCTAGACTAGACTATTAATTCTATGACATTTTATTATTCTTGCCATACAAACAAAACATTTATTGTAGTCCCATATTGTTGCTATACTGAGGTTTTTCAGTGGAGATGATGAAAGAACTGTTAGAAAAACAAATTCTAGAAATTGTTGACAAGGTAGTCTATGAACATAAATAATCTCAGGAAATGTGCATGTTTCAATTTTTTCCACCTTTCCACCTATACTACTCTATCATCTTAGGATCTACATACAGTAAACATCTATTTCATTATATCTTAGATGCCGGAACAGCACAAAACTAGATTTGATTTTTGTTACTTATCCTTATGTGAGCCAAAACTATCCCGTAAACAATGTACTGAAAGAAAGAACAAAGGCAATGTATTTTAGTGTATCCGCACTGAAATATAACTAAGAAAGGATAATGTTAATTCAAAATGCATAAACTGTAATTATACATGGGAGTAGGTTGTGTCGGTTTGTTTAAAACAGTAAAATTTGCATTCAAAAGAATGAAAAACTTTTATCTTGCCTTTATAGCTACACTCCTTAATTAACGCTGCTAGAGCCTGTGACTTTAGTTTGCCTGCCAAGAAGTTAACTTTTTAGCTCCCTCTACTGGTCTCTGGATAATCACTTTGTATTTGTATTATACGTTTCATATGCTGAATCCACACCTTTCCCTCAAGTGACTAAAATATATCTAATAATTTCAGAATGTCAGAATAGCAAATAATAATTTTATGCAGGGTTAAAGAATGTGATACTTGAGTCTCCAAATGCAGAGAGTAAAGGAAATGACTTAAATAGCATTGTTTACATTTGTTGATGGTCTGTGGTGGAGCAAGATTGGGGTGGTGCTAGAGCAGGGGTGTCAAACTCGCAATGACATGTGATGTGTCGTGACGTATCGTGACTTTTTTGCCATTGCCGGCAATGGGGTGAGTGCGGTTTCGCTATGATGCATCCCGTCCGTGGGCCGGCAGTTTGACACCGCTGTGCTAGAGAGACTAAGGGAGGCAACCTCGACAGAAATATGCAGGAATTATAACATGGGCAAAGGGGACTAAAGCATTTTTTTTATGTACAGAACATCTTGCCTCCAGATAACATTCAGAAGCAGTTCAACAGAAACCTCCCTAATTCAATGAAGTATAAAGAAGAGACACTATATAACAATCAGACTTGCAAAGATTCCATTATTATAGCCAATAGCAATAAAGAGATTCCTGGTCTTGTCTATCTACTGAGGCTGACACCAGCAGAATTATGATGCTTTGTTTAAAACAAACAAAATTATAATTAACAATGCAACTGTAGGCACAAAGATTATATTTCCTTGAAGTTTTGAGATTCCAGTTTTGTCCAGCTTCCATAAAAGAGAAATAGTAAAATATGAATTTATCAAGTCAGTTTTTTGAAAACATTACACTTATGATATGACACAACTATTTCAAAAAAGGTTTGTACTCCAAGGATTCATAGAAGCACTGCTCTGAAAGGAGCCCAGAATTGTTGAATATAAACACAGAATGGAAAAGCTGATCTCTGTGTTGCCAAGTATCTTAATACACTAGCCAGAATGATTAATGCTGATAATTCCTCTCCTGTGGACTCATGAAATCTGGACTTATTTTTATTACAGGCTTTGACATTTCCTACTTTCTTAATATCAGAGGTAATGACAGTGGCATGATTATATACTTATTCCTTTCCACCTTCAAGCAGTTTTCTTTGGCAAGACTGGTGCCCCCCCCCTTACCAAAACCTATCACACGGGGACTCATTCTTTCCTGAAAACTGTTAAAGCTCCATTAGCAAAACTAAATGGTAGTGTATGTTAGATGCACAACGCCCCCTCCCCACTTCACAGAATCTTTAGGAAAGATTAAAATAGGAAAGGCACCATAAGAAAGACACTGAGGGAGAAATTTAATTTATAATGAGGGATTCTTGGGAGCAGGGCTTTTTAATTTTTTAATTTTTTTTAAACCCTGTCAAGAAAGGTCCAAGTTAAACAAAGGAGAAATTACAGAACGAATCTGGATCTCAGCCTTGAAGAATAAGGTTTCAGTCTAATTGAGATCATACGCCGCATGTGCAGTTTTGGCACATAAGTCATATTAATCAGAAACTCTTTAATCGTGGATAATTTCTCCTGTGTGTGCCAGATTGGGCATTCTCCTGCTGGCCAGCTTTTGAGCATTCTGTTTAAGAATGCACCTTTGACTTCACAAACACCCGCTTACAAAATTGGGGTCGACTTCCTTCTAGGAAGGCAAGCTGGGCTGGCTTTGCAGAAACTTTCTCTAATGATTAAATTGCGTCTCGGATGGAAATCTGCAAACGACAGATTCCATTGCAGTGACTCTTTCCCATGACTGCAACTGCTTTGAGCTGGGAGCACACCAGAGATGGAGCGATGGGGAAGATGATCCTGCTGCTGTTGCTCGGTCAGTTTTACAACGACCGAACGTTGTTCAAACTAATGTTGTTGCATTTCTGCAAAAAGGAATTTGTGTCTACTGGGGACAACTCAGCTACAGGAACGGTTTTGCATCAGCCAAAATCTATTTCAGATTTCATGAAATACTACATACTCAAAGGGCATCAGTTAAGTGCCGGGATTTTTGTTCTGGTTTTTTAAATTTGTTTTATTTGGGGGTAAGATTAATCTAATCATAGCCAGTCACAAATATCTGACATTTCTTTCGCCCTGGTGAATATACATTTAATGGGTAAATAATAGGAAAGTATTTCACAACAAATAATAAGATTTGAAGAAGGATTTTTAAATATCACCCATTGCAGCAGATCATTTTCTGAACATATCTACCGATTGAGGGAGGCCTTGTTTCAAACACCTTCAATAGAAAAATTCCAACACATAAAGCCTTTTCAGTAATAGCCCCAGGATTAATTAAAACCTCTCAAAAATATGATTAATATATATTTCCCACTTATTTGGGGCAACTCAAAGATTTTAAGTTGGAATTTAATGATTGAGAATAACATTATTTTATTGCATTATGTCATGTCAGTAAATTGAATGTCACTATTTTTAATCTGTTAACAAACATTAGCCTGATCAGAAATGTATCATATGAAATACATATGAAATATGTATTAGTCTGGTCAGAAAAGCATCATTTTGATGATTATTTAATGGATTAAATCAGCTTTGTTCTGCATTTTTATGCAACATTTGGGAGAAAAATCCTACACTAAAACCGGGATATGTATGTATACATACAGTATACATATACATATACATTTGTGTGTGTGTGTGTGTGTGTATGTCACAGAAGGATTTCTGTGATTAAATAGATTAATTAAATAGGTTTTTGCAGTTTGCAGAAGAAAAGCCTCTTCAGTGTTGTGAAAAATACATCTAATTTTAGTTTCCTTAGTTGTTAAGGGGCTTTTAATTCATCAGTCATTCAGAATTAATAAATGAGTGAAAGCTTGCAATAGGAATCAATCCATTATTCCATTATCCAAAATAGCATTTCAGACTAACAGGAAGTCAGTTCATTTCATTTTCATGTTGAGAGAAAAGAATAATGTAGTACACGCGGAAATGCTTGCTGTGTAATGGAATCTAAGACATGGCGCATTTTAATAGTGCAACTCACTGCTTTTGAATGCAAAGTATGTCGAGAGTTTGCTCTTTGCTTAAAAAGAAAACACATGAGGAAAAAAAATCATTCTTAAAGCTTCATATAATAAACAACACCTCAGTTCTTTTGGTTTATGAATGACTTTCATAGGACAGGAGAAAATTCAAAACAAACTCATAAAAACACACTGTAACTCATTATTTTACCTGCTTTATGAAAACCTCAATGAAAATATAACAGAGATCTATTGCTGGTGGTATTTACACACCTTCTAAGAATTCTTGCATACAGTGTCTCAAATATCTGTCCTAAGAGGTTTTTTGTGCTAAAGATGAGATTAGTATTACAGTCATTTGTTTAATGAAATAAATGCAAAATAAGACTATTCCAAGATTGTTGTATGATATTAGGTTACTAAAAAAAACACGTATAGAACAGTATGCTACTTAAAAAAAAAAAAACTAAGAAGCCTCTTTATGTAAGCAGACCATGTCCATAAAACATTATGCACCTTGCCATAAGTGCAAAAATTCATTCAAGTGGCTCAGGTAGAAATTTTCATTATATCCTTTACTGTTGCAAATAGCATTTCTGGTGTCCAACTTTCTCTAGTTCCTTGTTGCACACTTCAATTTGCTCTTTTTTCACATCCTTTGTTGTTCTTAATTCCCAAGACAAAACCAAATTCCCACTTTAATCTTCAGTGCCCATTGCCTCCCTTTATTTTCATTTGGTGAAGTCAATCTCTCTCAATTTCGATTGCTTATCATAAGACAGTGTTTCAACTCTACTGCGATACTCAGCTTTTGAGTTCAAGGCACTAATAACCAAAATTCTTTAAAAAAGGAAGGTTGTCCAAAACACTAGGGTAATAGGCTTGTAAAAGCAGAATTAGCCAATTGTGAATGGATATATATGATGGGCATTCATACAAACGCACCACACACATACATACACATCTTATCTGTATAATCATAGATTTAAAATATATCTGATTTAAAAAACAAAAAACAAAAACCTTTATCTTGCCTAATTCTCAACACCATTTTAATTAGAATTTAATTTTATACCAAAATATTTTCAATTAGTAAAAAGAAGCGAGATATGCCCTACCTACCTGGCAGAATTCTAGAATTAAGGCATTATTATTGTTGTTGTTGTTATTCCTTTTCTAACCATCCTTTTCAAATTGTAGTGGAATAATTAAAGCATAAGAATATCAGGCTCCAGAATGAGACTGGAATGTTTCACCAGAGTCATGTTACTCGCAACTTACAGAAAAGCAAAAAAAACCCAACTACAGTGATTTTATAGCTGCAATTATATCTCCATAATTAGCAATGGACAAATTAGTTCTAAGTCAACTTCACATTAATTCATTCTTAAATCTATTTCCTCCTCATTATTTATTCTTTTAAGTATTATTGCAAAGTGTTGGTTTTTCTACTCATAAGGCGCTAGCAGCAAAGCAGAAGACAATGACTAATCTAACTCCCAAAGTCTGGTTTGTGGAAAAAGTGACAACTCTTTTGAAGACAGAAAGAGCGGGTGCTAAGCCTAGTTATGAAATGTGTTTGCACTTCAGCTTTAGGAGGGAGGCTGGAGAGACATCAACCAATGAAGCCTTTCTTTCATGGGCTTTTTTAATGTAAAAAAGTGTCTTTTAGTGCCTCATGAATAGAAAAACCAACACTCTGCACTCACTTCATGTCATTTTCACACACAGTTTTCCCATATGCTGTGTGTGAAACCTTTGAAGAACAATCCAATCCTAGGATAAGTACTCTGAGCTATATATTAAACGGAAAGTGCAGATTAGAGTGGCTCATTTAAAAACGGTGAATAAAATTTTCTCTTACAGTTTCTACTTTAATAATTTAATAATAATTTAATATTTTTTCCCTTCCGCTCTTCAACTTCTTTCGATTACTCTTACTGGCTCTTTGCCCTGCCGAGTCTGCCTTAGCCTGCCACCGCCAAACACAAGCATGCTAAAAGAGTTAGAACATTACATCTAAGAACTTCAAGTATTACATTAATCTAGAATGACATGCTAACAGTTGGTTGCCATAATCACTAATGAAGATTAAGAATTATGAACTGTCATAAACATACACACTGAAATATGTTCTTTATCAATATCCACCCTTTCACTGGTTTAAACTGGTGGATAGCTACTAATTTATCTAACTTGAATAATCCATCAAGAGATCAAGGAATAATTTGCAAATAGTTTTGGTATCTAAGGATGCTAATGTTCCTATTGGTGTATATGAAATGTGTTTGTCAGTGTAAAATGCCTGTGTTTACTTGAGCAAATTCTTTAAACCATACTGTTTTCTGCAGAGAAATAATAATAGAATTTAAAATCCACACAGGAATATGATTTTTGAAAGGGGGTGGGGAACCCTAGGAGCTAAAATGGCAAACATTTTACATTTTATCAATACTAACATATCTGTTAAACCCCAGGGATGCAAATGTCATCAGTTCAAAGGCCATATCAAGGCCATAACAAGTTTCACTCCAAACTATGAAAAAACCAGAAACCTGGCAGTATTGTTTTTAAGGAATATAATTAAGTAAGCCTCCTATTTTCTTAAACTCCTGCCAAACCCTCAAATACTGTAATAGATTAAAACTCCTAGTTCACCCATTAAACACATCCAGCTCTACAAAATGGGTGAGTAGCCTCTGCAAGGCTTAAAGCAAGCACTTAGTTTCTCCCTTAGCCATTCCTATCTGCCTGCCAAATACAAGAAAGACCTAGCTGCTCTTAAGGAGCTTCTGTGGGGCTGCAAACGTTTAACAGCCTGTGATGATAAAGGACAAAATAGATGTTTTACATGCACGGAAATGTACATACCTGATGACAGTTTACTTCCAAAGCAATGTTTTTCATATTTGGAATCTCTAGCCAGATGTTTGCTGCCACTTGCAAAGAAGAATGAGGATTCTGAAGTGGATGCCTCTCATGCCAAACACTCACAATTTTCTAAACTATGATGGAAATAGAATGATATTTTGTGCCATGAATCTTCCATGGATTACAAGCAACATGATACTTACAGAAACATGGGCTTGCCAGATGATGAGAAAGGGTGTTCATATATGCTTTTATTTTGGGTATTTGCATAATAAGAGCTGATCCAATTTTAACTCCAATAAACAATTAGCAGCTGATTAAGATACCTACATATAAAATTCTATTATAATGTACTTAGTGTGTTGTGTGGTTATTTTAAGCATGATTTTTTTTTTTAAAGAGAGAGAGAGTTCCTTTCTGTCTCGTTGAAGAAACATAAATTATTTTCCTTCTCCCCATTCAATTAGCCTAGATGTTTACAGAAGCCTTTTCATTATGACATGAATTCTCTCTCTGTCTGTTCCTGGATAGTATGAGGTCTGCTTAAGATATTGTGTAACTCAGGTACCAGAAATACATATTTGTTTCCAAGGTAATTGTTATTTATTTCACTTAATGCCCCCTTGGGAAGGCTCCTTTTTTTAAAAAAAAAATCATTTTATTCTCAGGATGCTTAACTATTTCTTTTGGCGGTGCTTTTGAATTTTATTAATGGAGTTGGCAGAAGATGCTACAGTTGGCACTGTCTAGTTCTCTTTCCCACTGCAACCTAGGTGGCTTTAAAAGTAAGATGATAGCAGCTGCACAAAATTAACTACAGTCTTTCAAAATACGGCAGAACTGTATGGGATTTTGTGCTGTTGGTTTGTTATTTGTTTTTGCCATTGTGACAATCATTTTCTCTGAAGCATTAAGTAATTTTGATTAACATGGAACAGTCTCTGATGAAAGGTCAGTTGTTTACTGAAGGGGGGGACAGACTGATGAGTTTGTGATGGTGTTTCTCTCCTGGTGCAGAACAGAAGAGCAGGAGATGTTGGAGTGGGTGGGCGTGGATAATAGATGTTGGGTGGAGATGTCGAAGGAGCTGAAGGGAGAGAAGGAGAAATCAGAAGTGGATAGCAAGAAAGAAAGAAACATTAGAAGGAGACATGTGGATGAAGGATCATTTCGAACAGGGGTGTCCAACTCTTTAACTTCAACTCCCACTTGAGTCGGTTGGTGAACTATGGGAGTTAAAATGCACGAGTCTTAAAGTTGCCAAAGTTGGACAACCCTGATTTAGAATGTTTATCATGTGTGAATGAAGAAGAAGTTGGACTCAAATGTGGACAGAAAGAGACTAACTCCACCCCCACCCTGCCCCATAAAGGTAAAGATGAAAAAAGAATCTCAAATGTAATTGAGTGTGATTTGTAAGTAGATGGAATGTGATAGGACAACTTGCTCACAGCTAGATGAAATCTCTTTCCCTTACAGAACAGCAATGAATATTATATCAAGAGATGATATCAGGATTGCCATTAAGAATGGGTAACAGAATAACAGAGTTGGAAGGAACCTTGGAGATATTCTAGTCCAACCCTTGCTCCAGCAGGAAACCCTATACCATTTCAGACAAATGGTTGTCCAATCTCTTCTTAAAAACCTCTGGTGTTGGAGCACCCACAACTTCTGAAGGCAAGTCGTTCCACTGATTAATTGTTCTAACTGTCAGGAAATTTCTCCTTAGTTCTAGGTTGGTTCTTTCCTTGATTAATTTCTATCCATTGCTTCTTGTCCTGTCTTCAGGTGCTTTGGAGAATAGCTTGACTCCCTCTTCTTTGTGGCAACCTCTGAGATATTGGAACACTGCTTTCATGTCACCCCTAGTCCTTCTTTTCATTAAACTAGACATACCCAATTCCTGGAAACGTTCTTCATATGTTTTAGCCTCCAATCTCGTAATAATCTTTGTTGCTCTTCTCTCAACATCTTTTTTATATCATGGCAACCAAAACTAGAGGCAATATTCCAAGAGTAAGCTTACCAAGGCATTATAAAGTGGTATTAATACTTCACACGATCTTGATTCTAACCCTCTGTTAATGCAACCTAGGACTGCATTGTCTTTTTTAGCAGCTGCAGCATACTGCTGGCTTATATTTAAGTGATTGTCCACTAGGACACCAAGATCCTTCCCATAGTTACTATTATTGAGCCAGGTACCATCTATTTTATACCTGTGCATTTGGTTTTTCTTGCCTAAATATAGAACCTTACTTTTTTTTACCATGGAATTTCATTTTGTTAATAGGGCCCAGTGTTCAAGTCTGACAAGATCCTTCTATATCTTGAGCCTATCTTCTGGAGTGTTGGCTATTCCTGCTAGTTTGGTGTCATCTGCAAATTTGATGATTCCCCTTCTGTCCCCTCCTCTAAATCATTGATGAGAATATTGAAGAGTACTGGGCCTAAGACAGAGATTTGGGGTACCCCATTGTACATTTCCCTCCATGTGGATGCAATTCCATAAGGACTACATGTTGAGTGTGGTTGGTCAGCCAGTTACAGGTCCATCTAGTGGTGATGCTGTCTAACCCACATTTTTCTATCTTATCAAGTAGTAGGTGCCTGAGTTTTATCACTAAGGAGCACTACCAGTAGACTAGGATAATGAGAAATCTTGCAGCCCCTTTACTGCCTCAGTAACTATTGTCTGAAGGACCATAGGGATGTAAGAATTGCTGTCTCACAGTTTATGGTTGAGAAGTGAGATTTCCATCCCCTGGAAAGGGAAGTAGGGAGATAGTATAGGAGAGACACCCTCAACTTATGGAGAGTCAGGGAATGGGTGTGAAGAGGATGATCCCCTGTACCAGCTGAGCACTAGTGGAAGAAGGGTTCAGCAGGTACAGAAGGCATAGACTCCTGTGCATTACTGGGGATCAGGTCTTGGATGGTAGAAGTGGCCAACAAAGATAATCTAATTGGAGAGGGAGGGAAGAAAGGATAGAAATGTTAATGGAAGACTGTTCCTGGAGAAGGAGACATGGAATGTGAAGACATAATGGGAAGTCCTGGGTTGGCCATTTCAAAGTTGGTGAGTGGTTCAGAGCCAGTCCCGACTTCTAGCCTTAATGCCTCATCCTAAGATTCTGGATCACTGGGAGCCTTTGCCTTAAATGTCAGTCTTGTGTTCCAGAAAAAACACCATGACATGTATTATTGAAGCCTGTCAGGGTAGGACAGGGGAATTAGGATGGCCTCCTCCTTGTCATCCTTGATGAAAGAGAAAAATACTAGATTTTTTTTTTAATCTGATTATTGTGAGTTTGTGATTTGGGAGTCATATAAATCATATGAAACACCAAACATACTCCTTTATCGCAGAAAACTAATTGGTAAAGTAAAACTGCTTAAAATGATGGGTTTACATTCTTTCCTTGTGCTTTTGATGTTTTTCAAACTTAACAAATTCAAGATGTGTAAACTTAAACTCCCAGAATTCTCCATGTTGGATGGGAAATTTTAGGAATTGAAGTCCAAACATTTTAAAGTTGCCAAGTTTGAAAAACACTACTTTAGACTATCATGCAGCAGATTCTGCATGGTTACGTATCCAAGTTGGCAGCTCACCTGGAATATTTAGAGGCTATGACACAACTCTCACACACCCCTCAATTCACAGCTATTTTAAAGGTGAGTAATGAGACCATCATTCTAGAGTCTATACGTGGAAAGAATCCCCTTCAAAATGTAATTTAATATTTAAAATAATAAGATGGTTCAGTATTTTTCAAACAAGAAAAGCTAATGATTTAAAATATTATTGCAGGATTTACTGCACACTCCTGGTTAGTAGGCTGTTGACTTCAATGGGAAAAAATAACCAAAACTTTGCATTAGCATAAAAAGTCTTATCCTCTAACTGGAATTCCAAAGGTGCTTTTTCAAGAGGCAACTGGACTTTCCTATTTTTCTTTGAAGACATTTTGCTTCTCATCCAAGAAGCTTCTTCAGCTCTGACTGGAGAGTGGGGAATGGTTTATATTCCTTGCAGACAACTGGTCATTTGCATTGTTTTAGAGAGTCATTGAGGCCACTTGGAGGTTTATCTGTGTCGTCAAGATCGCCTCAGTTGTGCAAATGGGTGTGGAGCCTTCTTGGAACTGCTGAAAGGATTGTGTTGTAGACTGGAGATAGATGATGTCGTATCTCTCCCCCTCTGCTGAGAGAAGGCTGTTTAATTTTGATATAGAAGGCCTCTTTGGCCCCTCTTTCAAACCAGCAGTCGTAGGAGAACAAACACATCTGGACAAGATTCAGTAGTCCTTCAGCAGTCCATCTCTTGAAAAAGCACCTTTGGGACCCGGATGACTGAGAATTTCCATAGGCTCTAACTGGAATGCAAAAAGGAAAGGCTAATAGCAATGAAGAAGGAATCCCAAGTGGGGAGAAGACCCATGTGATGCAAGAAAGAGAGCTCTAAAGGGACAATTGAGTCAAAGCCTCTGTCCAGATCCCTAGTGATCTTGGGCAAGAGAGCTGATCCTTGGCCTCTAACAGCAACTGAGTTTCAGCAGTCTGGAGTTTTTTGCTCCATTAACTTTCTTTGTAAGTCACAAACATGGGGAAGGCAGGGGAAGGCAGACTTCCACTTTGTCCCAACAGTTTGTCATCAATTGCATTTAGCACAACTGCCCTGAGAAAGAAGGCAGATCTACTTTTTCTTCATGAATCTCTCAAATGCATGTTTTCAGAGAGCTCTTCGAAGGTAAGTCTAAAGCCATCTATGCTTTATTTTTTAAAGCCAAATGTTGCTTTTGTCAGCTGTAGTCATGGCTGGGAACAGCCTGATCAATTCAAAAAGGTTTTGCAGGCGAATGTTTAGATGGGAGACAATCAAGAAATCCCAGGGATATAGACAAGAATGAGAAGTGGAAAAAAACAAAGTTGAAGAAGGCAACATCTGGAATGCCTGAAGATTATTTTTATTTTCCTCCAGCCTATCTATGTGGCTTTGTGATCAGTTACAATCAATGCTTCTTATTGTAGAAAACTGAGTTTTCATTATGGGTGGATTTTTTTACATCAAGATCAGATTCAAACTTCGGACAAAAATTCTAAGGCACAGATTTGCCTGTCATTTTTTTCAGAATACTCTAGTTGTTCTTAATTGGCTCGTGCTTTCTCTAGTTCAGGAGGGCACCCTATAGAGCCCTCAAAATAGATGTGGTCAGGCTTCTCTTCAAAAATAACAATTTAGCTTAACTACAATTCTCTACATTGTAAGCCAACTGTGCTGGAAAGCCAAGAAACGTTTATTTCAAAAGCTGGTTGTTTTTTTTGAAAAACTTCAACCAGATATCATATCACTTATAGAATTCAACCACTTAAAAAGAAGAATGCAGTTTAAAGCACCACAAGTATTGAACCTCCCACACAGATCATGCATGTTATAATCAAATATAAAGGAAATAATTATTTCATCACACACAGCAATTTTCACTCTAATATATGCATTGCTTTGCTTCAGATATTTGATTTATTTGATTCTGTGTTGATTCCACTGCCTGTCTAAAGACTGCATTTAGTGGAACACTATTAATTTTAAATCTTCAGAGTGATTAGACCAAGATGAGCTAAAATCAGGTTGAAATAATACGCAGTTTAACCATGAAGCTCATTTGATCTGCCTGAAGTAGCCATCTTCTATGAGACTAACCTCTTTTCCAGAGTTATTAGACAAAAAATGGACAATATATTACCAAAAACTTCTTGGATGAAAGGTAGAGTATGAATTAAGCACACATCACCTCACTAAAATCAATGGTTTCAGCATGCCAAATTATAGGATGGATGAAGGCCATAATAGTATAACTCATTGTGTTTCCTTCATAATCTTGCTGCAGTTTGCATTCCTATATAAAGTCTATTTTGAAAGTACATCCTGCTAAAATTTATGGCTGCAAAATGTTGATACAGTCAAGTTGAGTGTACCATCATTTTTAACCCAAACAGGCTGAAAAAGAAGGCTTTGGCCAACCCTCTTCCTGTTCTGCAAGTTACCTACTTGAAGGAAAGATTTATTTAATTTACTTACATAATAGAGCATTACAGCATGGTCTAGCTCTCCTGCTGCATTTTCGTCACTGGGAGTTTTGTAAAAATAAAACATAGCCAACACTGGCATCCATAGGGGAGGACAAAGGGATGCAAATGATGATCCATGCATCACCATGTCACCATCAGGTGGAAGGTTGGAATTTGTGTCATGATTAATTTTTCACAATTAAAGTTTGTACCAGATGTCTAAGATCAGTGTCATCCAAGAGAGCATGTATTTGATTCTTCTAGCACACATTAATGAACGTCCATCAATGTTAAGATTTTCATATTTCATGTGTATAGTCAGAATTCAAAAATTAGCTATGAAACAGCCCTTTATTTGAACAAAACAGCTAAGTGAAGATCTCATTGAAATAAATTGTAGGGATGATAGAGAAATAGAATTTGCACTCTTTGTTCTTATATTTTCTAATTTGTTTATTTTATTCTATTTTACATAGCTTACTAATGTTCTATATTTTATATTCTCTATTTTGAAATGGCTTAATGCTTAATTAACAATAAACTATTGCTATTAACATTTTCAAGATCTAGGAAATATCTTCAAGGAGAGGAGACGAGAGATGAGACAAGACCAAACATGAATAGGGAGAAGGGTTTTTCTCATGTCTCAAAAGAGCAATAGCACTTATATACTGCTTCACAGTGCTTTACAGCCCTCTCTAAGCGGTTTACAGGGTCAGCATATTGCCCCCAACAACTGGATCCTCATTTTATTGACCTTGGAAGGATGGAAGGCTGAGTCAACCTCAAGCCGGTGAGAATCGAACTGCTGGCAGTCAGCAGAATTAGCCTGCAATACTGCATTCTAACCACTGCACCACCATGGCTCTTTGCACCAAGGCTTACTCCTGAAGCTGATCAGGAGGAGACCAGACCAGAACAAGCATTTCTCCAACTTTCACATTGTTAACCTGTGCAATACATAAGTGCAAGACATGGTGATGGCTACTTATTTGGCTGGAAGAGTATATAAATTCACATTGGAGAGGTCTAACTATTAGTTTTGAAGTCTCAATCTTACCTTCAGATTGGGACAGCATGTTTCTATTTACCAGATAGCAAGATGTCTGTCCATCTGCTTCTTCTGAGCATCACAGAAGTTCCTGACTGGCCACTGTGAGAAACAAAATTTTGGACTAAGATGTTCCTTGGCTGATCCAGTAGGACTATTTTTATTGCCTTTATTGTCTTATGTTCTAAAATCAGATCACTTTTTGTTAACCTCTGCTTACTAGAATGTAAACAGTCCTGAGGGGCAAAGGTTGAACAAGGTAGGACAAAGGTTGACTATGTAGGACAAACGGGGAGGAAGCTAACCACCAGATTGCAAGAACACAAGCAAGCAGCCAGACAGGAGACCTGAACTCATTGGTAGCTTCACATTGCAATGAACAAGGACACACATTTAATTTTGCAGCTACTAAGATCATTGGCCATGCAGGTACAAAGATAGCTAGGGAAATGATTGAAGCCTGGGAAATGGGCCCCTTGTCCGGAGGGGTGATTTACCACCAGCTTATCAAGTACTTAGGAGCTGAGGGCTTGGCAGCAGAAGAAAGCAATAGCCAATCGTCAGCCATCGATACACCAATCAGCCAATAGGAAGGCACCACATAAACACAACTCAAAGAATAGCCCAAAGCACATATTCCAGTAGAGAGAAGTTCCCTGAAAATGGGCTCCAGCATGAGTCTGAAAGCTCAGAAGAGTAAATCTCTGGACCTGGTAACCGACCCGGATTCAACAAGATTGAACAAGGCCATTTGAATCCATCCAACCTCAGCATTTTCAATAGCAGACCATAGCCATCAGCTTGGGTAGGGATACTTCTGGTGGAAAGATAAGGTAGTGTTCCCCCAATACACAACAGAAATATTTAGGTTGACATATGCTGAAATACAATGACTAAAGAGTGTGATACCTTCTCTTCATTCTTGAAACCTGTTCTCATAATGAAAAGAAATGAAATCCCCAGGAAGCTGGGAAAGGCTAATTCTCTTTTCCAACTCCCAATTATCCTAGTCAAGCCTCTGTTATATATATCGGGGGAATCTCTTTCATAATCCAATTATGTAAATTTATTCAAATAGTCTTTATGTATAAAGAGGAATGTTGATCAGTTATATTTATTTTCCTTGCTTTACTGCCTCAGTCTAAAGGCAGTAAGCAATGGTATAAGCACAACAACTCTGGAAGGCCTTAATTATGATCGCGATGGCTGATGACTCTGTAGGATTGTGTCCAATATTCAACTGACAAAATTAATGAGACTGTACAGCCTCCGGGCTAGTTGTACATTAAAAAAAATAGTTAAAGTTTTAACATCCTTTTGAATGTAGCAGAAATAACATCTCAGCATATCAGACTATGGCAGACTTCAGGGAATTGGACTTTATTTAACTTGGAGCCATTTGCAACTTCATGGAGTGGATGCTTATTATGAAAAAATAATTATGTAGTGCTCCCTTTTCCAATGACATCAAGCAACCACTGCTATGCAGTATCCCAACATTTAATACACACTGGAGTCCCTATTGCCAGGGGAAATATTGTTCATAGTAACAGAACCCAACAGAATTCCTTCATCTCATCACCGTGGCTTTCTGGCATGGAGACAAGCAGCAGAAACGCAAGGACTGATGCAAACAATTTGCTCATTAAGCAACAGCAGTCTCACTGTAAAGTTCATAATAATTTTATACAAACTAAGGAAGTTAACAAAAAATTGAATTCCTTACCTTAAGGCATTTCCTGTAAAAGAGGGAAATAGGTTACTCAAAAGCTCTCTGTTGTTGAAAGGGCAAATTAACTGCAAGAATGGGATGGAGGGATTAATTTTTTTCTTTTCAGTTTCCTTTTTCAATCATTGGGAAAACACAAGGGCATTTTAATATCGTGTTGCTTTTGGAAGCTATTCAGTTATTAGGTCTTTGTGGGTGGGTGGATGAGTGTAGCATAAATTGTAGCAAAAGAGTTCCTCTTCAATTTTCCTAGCAATTATATTTTTTGAGGTAAAATTAGAGATCTCTTTTAGATTGCATTTCAGTGAACAACCACTTAATGTATATTTTCATGATTGTAATACTAAATACTGAGCAAAATTGCTGCTGTAAGGGAGGTAATAACTTTAGAACAGCAAGCAGGAACTCCTGGGATCTGAGCTTGTCTTTCTGCTCCTTATGTTATCAGGGCAGCTGGCCAATGCAGACAACTCAGTCATAGAAGAACATTCAATGTGCCTCAAATCATCTGTCTTCCAATTTCAGAAGATGTGGGATTACTAGTCCAGGGCCACTAGCAAAGATAAGACACCTGAGTTATGCTGATTGCTTCAGGCATTTAGTCTACATTTGTGCCCCAGATAACTGGTTTCCAATGCTCAGCTATTGTAAAAGTTTCAGAGTGATGCTTATCCAAAGGCTTGTGGTATATATACAACAAAAAAGACATCAGGATCCCCAGCTAAGACTTAATGTGCATGATGTTTTCTAGAGTAACATGACCAAAGTTTTCTGGCTCCTGTTCTGAACACTTCACATTCTAAGTATTAAGACTATTTAAAATCAGATCCACACCACCAATAGCAATGCTTTGTCTTGCCCAGGCCAGATTTTGGCTCTAAAGATATTGACAGCTGTGCTGTAATACAATATAAAGTATTAAGTTTTAGTCTTACAGACATTTAAGCTGATAGAATAAGTGGACTGACTTCTGAAAACATATATATATAGGATGGCACTGTTAGTAGCCAAAAGAGGCCATTGAATTATTGGATTAATATTTTCACACTCAATTTATATATGTATAATGTTATTGCAATGCTTTTCAGGATTTTATTACTGCTGGTTCAATAAATGCAGTTTTAAAACTTAATGCAGAGGGGTTTTTTTATTCATTA
This sequence comes from Azemiops feae, assembly GCA_023970755.1. NCBI lineage: Eukaryota > Metazoa > Chordata > Lepidosauria > Squamata > Viperidae > Azemiops > Azemiops feae. The sequence continues at coordinate 501,023 of JALGBA010000170.1, read as the reverse complement.
AGTTGATTTTTATAAGATTTTTATAAGATTGCCCATCTCTGGACAGCTCATAACACACTAAAAACAAAAAAGAAAACATTAAAAAAACAACAGTGGTCACCAAGAATAAACCAATCTAATCTTGGGGAGGGGTTGTTCCAGAAAGCTCAAATATTCTTATTAAGATTGGCTATAATAACAACAACAAAATCTTTAAAGTCCGATTTTTACTGTATCTCCTCTTCCTTCTTATTAGGAAATTAGGTAGGCATCTACCTGAGTCACTTCTGGATGTTATTTTATAGTTCTGAACTTAAAAAATGCTTTACCCTTTTTGCCTAGGGAATGAAACCTACATATTTCTATCAAAATAATCTTCCTTACCCTTTACATGCATGACCACTTTCTCTACAACCTTGTTTTTAGAAAGATTGGAATTAGTATGAAAGTTATCCAAAATGGTTGCATCCAGTGACGGGTTCTTGAGGAGGGGATAAAACCACCACATCTTTAAGCAGCAGTAGGACTAAGCCCGTCCTCAACAATGGATTCACCATTGCCAGTCTCTCAGGAAGGTAACCATGATAGACATGTGTCCAGTGCACAGATGGCTAAGCTAATACTTCCTAGAACCTTGTCCATCAGGACCAACAGGATCAAACTCATCCCAGCTAACCAGATCAGACCAAGCCTGAATCATTTCCATGAGGATCTCCCTCAAGGCCTGAGTCAAGCTTGGAGTGAATCTGAGCAGCTTTATCCAATAGATGTCCTGGATATTCTTTGAAAAGTTTATTATTGTTCCTGAAGAAAAATTTCGGTCTTATCCATCCCCAGGAGGAAATGGGTCACTTTAAGCAGGGCTGCTGGGTGACTTTCACTTCCACTTCCATCATTAAGTAAGTTACCCCAGTCGTTAAGCGAGACATCATGTGATTGCAATTTGTGACATTACTGCTGGCTTTTTCATTGACTCTGCTTGTTGGAAGCAAACAAGTAGTGATCATATGACTGCAGGTTGCTGCATGGTCGTAAACGCCCACTGGTTACAAAGTGCCCAAACTTTGATCATGTGACCAAGGGAACAATGCAACAGCTGTAAATGTTAGTATTGATCACAAAACCTTTTTTGTAACCGTTGTAACTTCAATTTGTAAACAGAGCAATCAGTAAATGAGGACTATAATATTTCTAGTAGTTATGATTAGTTATACTAATTTAATATGGCCCCCATGAATTCATTTCAGTTGCCAATATCTTTATATGCTAAAAAAAAGAAGAAGCAGTAATTGACTAATGTGCAATAAGATTATCTCTTTCTGAAAAGATTAACACTTCATCTTTTCTTGCAGAGGAAGTTAGCAAACATTAATAGAGTAGTAAGACTGTCATTTCTAATGAATCAAAATATATATGTCCTTTTAATTCACAAAAACAGCTGTTTCATAAGATATCTCAAAAATCTCATTTGAATTCTCAGTGTATCCAAGTCCCATTTCTCTACATTTTTGAGGTATAACATTGAGTTTTTATATATATCATTTTTTTTAAGTATATGCCACTATCTGTTATTAGTCTCTTACAAAAAAAAGGTTTTGTGGTACAGTTTTTTTACGTAAAGTATACTTAGCACATTTCTGGACCATACAGTACTGTAAATTGCAGATTTAAAGAAGACTCAACAATACTGTAAGTAGAAATGTAATGAAAATTGCCAGGATGTTTCTTCTCTAGTAAGAATGTTGGGAAAGCAATATTAATTTCCATTTTTGACAAAGCATAAAAATATGCATTTCTTATAGTGCAGAATATGTGCCAAAAATGGTTAAGGTATCAGAGCATATGTAGCCACAGTCTTCTATTTTTCACCAAAATCATAAATCAAAATATGTAGACAAGATACATCTTGCCAAATGGTTCTGGTCTAACATGAACCTGATACAAAAAAAACCTCTTAAACTTTTGCTATAATCAATGCGTTTATCAAAACAAAGAAAAGAGGATTGCAGTCCAAGAAGTGATATTCCTACAGAAACATGATATTTAATGCTTCAAAGATGGAAATTCTCAAAAACTTTGTTCTAGTTTGGTTAAACTAGATTTGTAAGATTGACACGTTCACTGTTCATCTGCAATTCATCTAAGCAATCCTGTGTGACAAATGTAGCTTCCCCCCTCCTTCCTTAAATAGCATCTTTAAAAAATAAGAACATTGCTAAACTGATCTGAAATTGCTCATTTTATAATTATGATGTTAAAGATGCAGAAATCATTTCAGAGGATACCTACTGAGGTCATCCCGGCTATGGATCTTCCATTTCTGGAAAGTTCCCAAAACAACTGTTACCGTATCTTGAGCTGAAGAAAAATGAAGCAGGGCTTTTGCTGTGCCCTGAAACTACTGATTCTTATTCCTGGTAGCTGTTACCTACATTTATGTTTCATTTTATTTTAAAAACATCTGACCTTTCCTGAACTTCTCTCTGGCTGGTTCTTTCATAAATATGTTCAGTTGGAGACCGGAGTTAATTTTATTCTCCATCTCTTTGGGGAAAAGCAATAGTTTGAAGTGTCAAATGTCTTTTCAGGAACACAAAGGAAATTCTGAAGGAGGGATCTGTTCTCCAAAGGAACAGTGTGAACTTTCCCCATGAAGATTCATGGCAGAATTAATCATTTTAAATGAGGACAATTCTGCCTTTTGAAGCCTAGCACAGACTGTCTACCATTCTGTCTTTCTGCCCTGAACGGGGGCTCTAGACACTTAACTGCCAGACCTCTCAAATGAAAAAAAAAGGGAAGTTCCCTCTTGTCACCTGCCACCCCTGATGGAAATCCATGCATGGCTTGCTTTGTGCAATGGTGGTTCTAGTCAAAGATTCAGAAATATTTATGCTTCCTATGGGCAAGCAGAAGTCAAGTTTTCTCAGAGGAGTCCATTGTCTAGAATCAGAATTCTTAAAATATTCTCAGCCAATTAAGAATATATTGAGTGAAACAAGGCAGGGAAAGCACACCTAAACTACCACAAAAAAAGGTCAAGGAGTCCTTGCGATTTTACTCCACTAGTTGTTGCCAACTATAGGGGGCAGTGCTTATGTCCTTTTTAAGGCCATTGAGCCATCTCTGTCCGGTGACATTTCCATGGTCATGACATTAAGAAGCGCTGTTACCTTCCCACCAAATGGGTACCTATTTATCTACTCACATTTGCATGCTTTCGAACTGCTAGGTTGGCAGGGGCTGGGGCAAGGTGGGAGCTCACCCCATCACGTGACACTCAGATCTCGAAGCTGGGCTGCTGGCTTTTCAGCTGACAAGTCCAGCATTTTAGCTGCTGAGCCATAGCACCCACCCCTGCAGTGTCCATAAGAGCATCTGAATTTTTTTTTCTATGTAATAATATGGGTGTATGTGTGAGCATCAGCATTTACTCCTCGGGTATTCACCAGGGTAGGTATATATGTGTTGCCTCTCTGTGTGTGTTTTGACTGTCCCCTCAAATTTCATCTATGTGGTTTCGTGCATATATGTGTATTGGGAAGCGGATAGGGGGCTATGGGTGGTGTAGCCAGAAAAGAAGGGGCTATTTCAGGAATGTTTTTTCTCTTCAGCCCCTGACTGGCCCATCGTTAATCTCTTCCTTTTGCAACGTGCTCTCCCATGCCAAATTTGGTCACCTTCTGTTCAGTTTTTAGAGAGTTATCCAGCTGAATGGCAGGTAGGTGAACAGTGTCCCAGCGCCACTTATATTATTATTTTTTTCCCAACACTCCATCGGGTTGGGGAGAATAAAAATTAAAGACAAAAATTCTTGAAAGTATATGTCAGGAATGAGAGTCATGGACTTGTTTTGAAAGGAACCTTCCTGGTCTCCCTCTTCCTCAAGTACAACTTAGGAATGAAATATGGTTCTCAAAGGAAAGCCTCAAGAGATTACCATATTTAGTCTACAAAATAAAAAATATTTAGAGAACATGACAAATTAAATGGTTTTTACCATTCAGAAGTTATTCATATTCCCATTTTACAATGTAAGAGCTGAGGCTGAATTATAATGACTTGCTCATAAACTGACACTGAGTTTATATAAGCCCAGAGATGCTGTTCCAAGTTTTTGGAATTACTTTATAATAAATTGGTATTTCTTCACAATAGTTTGGCTTGAAGCACAGGCTGAGATGCACCATAAGTTATCAGGATGAGAAGGTTAACCCCAAACCTTGATCATGGTTTGGCTGGAAGGTTGTGCTACAAACAAACTCTGCACAAAAGTTAAATCAAAGCAGTCTGGGACAGTTTGATCTCTGATTTCATTTTTCAAGTGCTTGGGTCTGGAAAACTTAAAATGTGGTTTAGTCCTTTTCTCCACAAATTACTCTTCTTGGCCTTGGTATTTTGTGCTTACCAAGTTCATAGTATTTATTAAAATATCATTTTGGCATTGTCTCTATAAAAGAGGAAGCTACAGATTGTGATCGCCAGAAATAAAAAGCGATGGTCAGAAATAAAATGAAAAATGTAAAGTTAATCAGGATATTTTTACAAGACAACATACATAGAACTGGGTTATAGAGTGGGCAAAAATAACCCTTGCACATTTACAGTTGTGCCATACTTGAAATACATCCCTTTATAGGCCATATTCTTTCAATTTAGACAGCCAGTTTGTCCTGTGGTCAAGGCACCAGGCTAGAAACCAGTCAATCTCTCATCCCAACCGACCCCATGGGGTTGTTATTTTGGGGAAAAGAGGAGAAAAAAAGGAGTATTAAGTATGCCACCTTGAGTTATTTGTAACATAATAAAAGCAGGATATGAATAAATAAAATAAAAATAAATAAATACTGGAAAAATAGAGTCCTAAACCACATGCAAACAACACTACAGGAAATTAGGCTGTTAACCTCATTGTTGGCTCTTTGGGAACTTTTAAAGACAAAGCTGTGGGGGAGTGAATGGTCACCATTCTGCTTATTGTACTATAGTATATATTTTACTGAGTTTTACGGTTTTTTATAATGTAAATATTACACTATAACAATAATAGGACTATTCTTCCTTTATTCTCCACAGGCAAATGAACACAAACAAACACAAACAAACAGAGAGAGAGGAACAGAGGGAGAGGGAGAGAGGGAGGGAGGGAGGGAGGGAGAGAGAGAGAGAAAGAGAGAGAGAGAGAGAGAGAGAGAGAGAGTTTCTTTTAGTGATTTGCTTTCTTGTTAATCATTATAGATTATCCTGAATAGTCAGGATACACTTTAAAAATAAAAAAGAAAGGAATTTCTACATCTTGGAGTCTAATTAATTTCTGGTTCAATAAACTTTGGATGGAGGAGGCAAGAAAGGAAAAGCAATTTTCAATGGGCTATTATTTGCCAACTTTGTTCTAAAGGCGTTCCTCTCATAAGAGAATTGTACCTGAGGTACAGAATCAAAACTCCTTCCCTTACCTGGGATTTCTGAACTTCATTCCATAAAACACCAGTGTTCTCTATGCAACTTAGAGGGGTTCCTTGAGCAGGCCTAACAATGAGTAGTAGCCCATCTATGAATTCACAGGACAGGCTGGCAGAGCTCTTCATCAATAATATATCACACCAAAACAACTAGTAACCACTTAAAGACTTTTGGATGAAAACTCCGAATAATACATGCTGTGGGGAAAAAAGACATTGAAAATCTTACTACCAACCAGATCCTTGTGAAAGTATGTTTTCATCACTTACTACAATGAAGACCTAGTATCAAAATACTCTGAATGTTACCCCAATTCCAAGACTTCAAAAGTCTTTCCATAGACATTGATGAAATAGGCTGTCATATGCAAGCCCATAAACTAAGATTTATAGCCTATGTATTAAATGTATGGGAAAATAATAGGCATTACAAAAGCACACATTATTTCAGCATTTTTATCTTCTTTAAAAAACACATGTGTGAGAGAAGGGGAGGGAGAGAGAGGGAGGGAGGGAGGGAGAGAGTGCGCGCAAGGTTTGAAAATGTAAGAAATATTGGGAAATCAATGTAGCCTTCCCTCTTTTGCAGCTCCAGTATTAAAGCTTTGTGAACTACGCATGTTTACAGCATCAGCCTACCAGTTATTTTGTAAAGAATAATATTTCTGTAGAGTTGATTTAATAAAACTAAAATTACTTAGAAATCAATTGCCCTTAGCAATGAAAATTCTGTATCAGATATATTTTTCTAGCATTTTAACATAGAACTATGTTTTATGTTTTAAAGCAGTAAAAATATTTCCCTACCTATTGCAAATTGGCTCTTATGGGATCATCCTAGATGTTTTATTACTCAAATTGTTAATTGCTCCATCTGGAGAGTAACATGCTGCTTCCAAAGCATCCTAATTTCCAATTGCCCTGAGAACCTCAAGTAAGTGCCATATTTCTTCTTGTTTCTACAAAAGGCTAATCATACAAAGCTGAGATTGTTTGGTAGTCCAGCATATTTCATTTCACTTTACCAGAGCCAAACTAAATACTGGCTTTACTCTCCTCAAGTTGAAATAGTGGCAACCAATGAAAGAAAGAAAAAACAGTTTCACTCACTTAGTTCTATACTTTGTATGAGTTTAGTTTTCTGCAGGCTTTGCAGCAACTTTGAAATTTTAAAAGATCAGCTCACTAAAGAAAATGTCTAAAAATACCTATTCTCTAGGGGGGGGGGATTCTAATGGGAAAAATTAGGCTGGTGGTCATATAAATTCAATAAAGGAGTAGTAGTAGTAATATGTTAAGATAATTTGGCTAATGAGTTAGAGACATTTAAAGCTTGGATCACTTCTTAGAGACCCAGCAATTCACATCAGCCCTGATGACAGATGAAGCATTTGTATCCTTGAGCTTCACTGATATGAAGAAGCCTGCAGCATGGGATTTTGTTCTGATGCAAACTGTTAAAATTATAGACAACTTTATGTAATGTTTACACTAGGTTTTATTGGTATTTCAATGGTGTATACTGCCATAACACCCCGGATATTTTTACATGTGTTTGCATACTAAGATTTTTTTTGAGTCCACCGGTTTTGATAAAATCCTGTTTGGTAAATGAGTGTTCCCTAACCTTCTGTAAATGGTGATGTGGTTATATAAAAGGCCTGATTTAGCATTAGCAAGATAAAACGCAGCGTATAGAAGTCATGCTGCACAGTCTATATTCATTCCATGATAGCACTGAGATAAAGTTTGTCAGATCCTTTAGTTTCTCTCTGGCTGATCGTTGTTTATGAGGATATTAAATACACTGGCTTTTTTTCTTTTTTCTTTTTTTTGCATCTTCTTCTGCTTCCTCCAGATTGAAAAGTTTCAAACACAATTCATAGCCCTGAGCCAATGTATTTGGGATTTTGCCATGAATTCAGTACTGGAGTTTCCTGACTTTATACATTTCAGCTGAGCAATAGATAATCTCAAAACTGAGAGACCAATTACCGTTGTGAAATCTCTTTCCTAGCCTGACTGGAGGCCAATATGGAGTACTTGCGAACACCTTTCACGGTCTGACCAAAATATTTTTGCAAGCAATCTATCTATTTTTTTCCCAGTTGCTTTATTTTTCTCTTGCTATGTCTTGTCCACCTCCAAGGTCATCTATCATGATCAGGTAAGATTCTGTGGGTCATTTGATCACTTGCAACATCAGCATCTTTACTGCTTTAAGAATCTTAAGACTGCATCTGACAGAGAAGGGAGCAAACTCCGTTTCCAATTAAAGTCAGCCCCTAAGTGACAATGATTGTCATATTTACAAATATTACCAAAATGCAGCAAATCATATTTCCTTTGGACTCCTTGAAGTAAAATACAATTCATTTTTAGTGACATTTAGACATTTATGTTGCCATTGAACCATTTCTGTAGCTGGAGGGATATTTATTTACCAAGCATGTCACAAATGAAATTTAAAGGAAAGATTTGTTTGCATAAATACTGATCATCTTGATATTTTAATAGCCCCATGCAACTGTTCCTAACCTTGGAATATAAGGAAACTGTGAAAAGATGGTTGTGATTTGTATTGTTTCAAAAATTACAATATTCCTGGATAAATAACCATTGCTTACAAATGCCAACCCATAGTCTGAAACTGATGAAAGAGATTTATTTGCATTAATATGCTTTCATTAAGTCCTGAAAGAATAAACCTATTGTGCAGCAATGTTTAAAAGCTTGATCACTCTGTGTAAATGTAATCTTCCCTATAAATATATAACCAAAATTATGCAAAAAAAATGTTGTTCACCTGAAAAAACAAACATTTATGTGATTTCAACAGTGAAATACTATGGAGCATATCCCAACTAGTGAGTCATAGATAAGATAATGCCTTGATTCATACTTTGTGCTAAGCCATGGCTTGTTTAATTATTATTTTTTTCATTGAATAAACCCCAACTGTCCATAATTTAGTTCTTTGTTTTATTTATTAGATTGATTATGGCTACCACTCAAATAAACCCTGGCTGTCTTACATTATTGAAATATCCAATCAAAATAGTTAAAACTTGGACTTGAATAGTAACAGTGGTCTTGAGTTGAACATAATAACAAAGATGATTAGGAGGCTCGATGCTAAAACATATGATGAACGTTTGCAGGAACTGGGTGTGTCTAGACCAGGGGTCTTCAAACTTGGCCCTTTTATGACTTGTGGACTTCAACTCCCAGAATTCCTCAGCCAGGCACGCTGAGAGAATTCTGGGAGTTGAAGTCCACAAGTCATAAAAGGGTCAAGTTTGAAGACCCCTGGTCTAGACTAGCAAAGAGAAGCAGTCTTCCAATATTTGAGGGCTGTCACAGAGAAGAAGGGTGAATCTATTCTTCAAAGCACCTAAGGGAAGGACAAGAAGTAACTTATCAAGGAGAGAACCAACCTAGAATTAAGGAGAAATTTCCTAACAATGAGAACAATTAACCAGTGGAACGGCTTGCCTTCAGAAACTGTGGGTGCTCCATCACTGGAAGTTTTTAAGAAGAGATTGGACAGCCAGTTGTCAAGAATGGTATAGGGTCTCCTATTTGAGCAGGAGGTTCGACTAGAAGAGCTGCAAGGTTCCTTCCAACTCTGTTATTTTATATTATGATATTTTCTAGATCAGAGTTTAGCTTCTGAACTGAACCTGGAAATCAGAAGATTGACCATGACTGGGAACAGAGGTAAAGCAGACAATCAGTTTCAGGCTGTTATCATTTCCTGCTATCTCAAGGACTGGTAAAAACATTTTAGCTTAGCCAGGGAAACGGATCAAGACTGGCAGTGCTGTGGCTGGTAGATCCACTACCTCTTCTGGTATAACCTGATGCTCTTCTAGAATGCCCTCTTCCTCTTGGTCTCCTTGTCCCACCCGCCCTGTCCCAGAATCAGAGTTTCAATCCAGGAAAACCACTGGTCATTGAAGTTGATGTGGTAAAGAAGAATGCAGAGATATACTGTATACCTGGCTCATATGCCTGGAAGTTTAATTTGAAAAAGCAATAGCAATTCTTCCCATTCTAAATCCTTTCCAAATGAAAATTGAGGTTGGGGGTGGAGTCTGAAATACCATCATCAACCAGTATTAGGTAACTTTCTCTACATAAAGAAGACCGGGAAACAGAGGAAAGCAACCCCTAACAGCCTGTCCAAATTCCCCATTGCACATCTGCCACGAGAAAAGCTTAGCTTTATATCCTTTGGGTTGCTATATAAATAACTTTTTTTTTGAGTGAGTGAATAAAAGAGACTGTGTGTGCACGGGGGAAAATAAATGTAATGTTAAGTGTTAATTTTGACACATCTGAATTCCTTGTTTGTGTGTGTGAGAGAGTGTGTACACACCCACCCACATGCATAGTGTTGAGAGTTCATGAATACGGGAAGGAGGAAAAATAGACCATGAAGCTGAGTAGAACTTGTGGCTTGGACTCTCACTCTGCAGCACATAATAAAATGGGCTGTGTTAATAAAATGGGTTGTGACAGGCCATGGTGAGTGTGGTCTAACTGTATGTATTTAATAAAAAGGTTTACAAATGTGGTAAAAAGAGTGATTTACAAGTGCAAAGCAAGTTTGGGTGGATATTCTCTAAAGGTTTCTGTATGTTAACTAGCTTGCCAGACACAGAAGGCCTTTTCAGCTGGTAACATTTGCATGCAACATGATGTAATGAGACTTCCAGGAGGTTTACACTTCAAAATGAAACCAGGGTTTACTTTAACCAGTTACAAATTTTACTGTTAGTTCCAGAATGGAGGCCAAAACTCCTCTCCTTTCCACTGGGAAGAGATATGGGGCATAAACCAAATAACATAATAAAGCTCTCCTATGGTACTTGTCTCCATATTGGCAAATAAGATTAAAGAAAACCTAAATGTAGTCAGCATTTAGACTGCAGCACTGGGTTGGATACCTTCCCCACATTTTTCAGATTATCGGCTTCGGTGATTCTTTTTATCTGCCCTATGAATTTAAAATTTGGATTACATAGAATGTACACTGAGAGCATAGGCATCAGAGACAAATTCCTTCTGTGTCCAATCTCACTAGGGCAAAAAGAATATTGTATTCTATGTAGGTCTTGAAAGACAGCCAGTTTGGTGTGGCTGGTTAAGGCAGAGCTTTTCAACCTTTTCACAGATTATACCACTTTTAGGATATGACAATATCCTAAAATATTTTGGACACCAGTGCTTAGCAAGGTGTCAATAACTTGACTAAAAAAAGCGGGGGGGATTTTGGGCTTTACTGGTTAGATTAATTTGTTGTTATAGAAAGGGCTAGTTTATAATATTATGAAAAGTAAAAAGTTGAGGTTAATGCTTCCTTCCTACTGCAACAGTAGAAGTCAGAAGTCAAGGCCTTTTCTTTTCTTTTTACTTTCTCCCCCTCCCTTTTCCCTTTTTCTCTACCCTTCGCTCGCAAACCCCCCTCACCCTTTACTCGCAAAAGCTTCTCTCTCGCTCTCTCCTTCACTCACACTTTGCTCGCAAAAGCTTCTCTCTCACTCTCTCATTCACCCACACTTTCCTTACAAAAGCTTCTCTCTCGCTCTCTCCTTCACTCACACTTTGCTCACAAAAGCTTCTCTCTCACTCTCTCATTCACTCACACTTTGCTTGCAAAAGCTTCTCTCTCGCACTCTCATTCACTCACACTTTGCTTGCAAAAGCTTCTCTCTTGCACTCTCATTCACCCACACTTTGCTCACAAAAGCTTCTCTCTCGCACTCTCATTCACTCACACTTTGCTTGCAAAAGCTTCTCTCTCGCTCTCTCATTCACCCACACTTTCCTTACAAAAGCTTCTCTCTCGCTCTCTCCTTCACTCACACTTTGCTCACAAAAGCTTCTCTCTCACTCTCTCATTCACTCACACTTTGCTTGCAAAAGCTTCTCTCTCGCACTCTCATTCACCCACACTTTGCTCACAAAAGCTTCTCTCTCGCACTCTCATTCACTCACACTTTGCTTGCAAAAGCTTCTCTCTCGCTCTCTCATTCACCCACACTTTGCTCACAAAAGCTTCTCTCTCACACTCATTCACTCACACTTTGCTTGCAAAAGCTTTTTTCTCTCTCTCTCATTCACTCACACTTTGCTCACAAAAGCTTCTCTCTCACTCTCATTCACTCACACTTTGCTCACAAAAGCTTCTCTCTCGCTCTCATTCACTCACACCTCTATCGCAAAAGCTTCTCTCTCGCTCTCTCATTCACTCACCCTTCGCTTGCAAAGGCCGCTCACTCACTCTCTCCTCACCGCTTCGCTCAGAAAAGCCTCTTCTCTTCTCTCTCTTTCTCCATGTATTATTTTTCCTCTCCATCTCCCACCAATACCTGCTCCTTTTATTCTCCTCTCTCCGCCTTCCTCCTCCTCCTTTTCTCTTCCGGGTGCACTGGAAGCTTCAATCAGCATGCAACCACGCGCGCTGATCCTGGGGCTTCTGCTGAGCCCTGCAGCTCCAGCTGATCTCCTCCAGGCCTGCGTGGCACCATTTTAGCTTGTTCCCTCCACTGCTACACTTCGCTAGGGGTGGCATACCACCTGCCAGGTGCTAAAGTACCACCAGAGGTACGCATACTACCAGTTGAAAAGCCCTGGGTTACGAAACTGGGAGACCCTGAGTTATAGTTATAGTTCTGTCTTAAGCACAAAGCCATCTAGATGACCTTGGACCAGTCACTGACTCTCATCCCAATGAAGCAATTAAGAGTAAACCATTTCTGAAAAACCTTGCTAAGAAAACTGCAGGGACTTCTCTGGGTAATCACCAGGAGTCAAAAGTGACTTCAAGGCACCTACAGTAAAAAAAAAACATGTCTTGGAAAGGTAGGTTGAAGCCAGAGGCCCTTATGGGAATTAGTGAAACCATGGCTTTTCCATAGGTTCTAATTGTAGAGCCATCAATGTTTATATCATTTGATAGATTTAATGTGTTGTTATCGCTATGCCATATTATTTATAATTGTTGTTTAACTAAAGCTTAATGAAACTGCAATGAATAACTTTATCTAAATCACCCCCCAAAAATCACATAAAACAAAAATAAAGATAGCTAGACTTGGATGGGGGATTACCAATAGCCTAAACTGGGAAGTAAAAAAATAAAAAACAAAATCTTAGAAGCTGGCAATGCCAGAGATGTTACATGTCAGCAGAGAAGAAGTTGATCATAACACAAATGAAGGCAAATATAATGTTGCAGGATCCAATCTGGGCTGTTTACTGGAACCAGAGGTTTAATCTTCCAAGCTTCCAGACTCTTGCTGGAGCCCATTCTTAGGGAACTTATCTCTCACCATTTTGAATGAGGAACGGCTGCAGCATGAATCCGAAAGCTCAGAAGACTAAACTCCTCATCCCAGTGACCGACCCAGGTTGGATCCTTGATCCTAATAATTCCTGCTTATTTATTTATTTAGATATAGAAAATATGTGGACCTAGACAGTGCTTTACCCCCCAAAAAGGTGTGGGGACTCTACAAACACCCTCATCTCAGTTCTGGGACCTCGGTCATATTTTCAAAATTTTGTGGAGCCCTTATAGGGTGGGAGCTGTACAAATTTTTGGGGGGGATGCTGTTCCAAAGAGCAGATTTCTTCCTTAACAAGATGCCCTCCAAATGTGTTGGTTTAACTAATTTCAACTTTGTTGGCCAGCTGGGTTAGGAAAGGCTCCTTATATAACCATGAAATGGGTATTTATGTTAAATTAGTAATAAGAATATTTTCATTTCTGTTGGAATGGAGGAAGAGAATTAGGGTAGATGGTTTGGGCTTTGAGTAAAGAAATAAAGTTGGAAGTTTGCAGAGATGGGTAGGGCAGAGAAATACCAGTAATTCCCCTAATCTAAAAGTAAATAAGTTGTGCACCTTGTCTAATGCTTTGTAGTCAAATAGGTTCTTAAGTTGCTATTAATCCTTTACAAGGATCCTCACGAATGAATCTGGGAACTTTGAACAGAAGATCATGGGGTGTACCACTGAATTACTTAACGGAATCCAGCAGAAATTCCCAGCATTGGGAATGTTGAAGGAAGACATTCTACCACAATCTCATAGAAACTCTAAAGAATTTATGTGGGTAGAAAGTTCACAAACAGGCAATAAAACATTTGCAACAACCTTTCAGACTCTATCACCAACTTTAGTCCTATAGTTACAAAGAGTAAAAGATAATCCTACTTTCCTGGGTTTAGAGAAGGTCTTTTCACAGGCCTGTGTTATTGTAACAAGAAACTATCAGAAACGATAGGATCTTTCTAATTTTTCTTTATTCAAATTCAAGAAAATTTACAGTTTGGAAGCTGAGTCTTGTGGATGCAATTAGAGTAACTGTTAATCCTCCAACACTCTGCCAGATGTAGTAAGATGGACTTGTCCTTTTCCTCCCTGCTTGCTTCCCAGGCTGCTTCTACTTTAACTCATTAACGAATTCCAGCTAAACTTGTAGCTTTTTGCCTAGATTCAGATTGTTTCAAGCAATCTCTCTGTCACTTTCCCAAGTACTCATGGACAAGAAAGTCTGGGGAGAAATTTCAACCTATCAAGGCCTATTTATATCAACTCCTGATGGAAAATTGGTAGGGAATGGCACTATTTAGTGGGACAGAGGTCCAAATTCCTACTGATAAGGGTTGTCAAATAATACCACATTTTAAATCTTCTTTATAAGTAAGTTGTTCTATCCCAAAGACTTCACAATGCCCTCAAACAATCCATAATTGGTATGGTATAATCATTATCCAAAGACATTGTCCGGGCTCAAGGTCCACAAAATTCTATATTCAAGGTGGAGATCATAGAGCGGTAAGACATGGTCAGATCCAAGAAGTCAACCTTTCAGATACAGTAATCAGGAAAGGCTTGGAAAAAGCTACAAGACAAAGTTGTCCCAGATGTGGTTCTAGTATCAGAGTTAATGGTGTTAGTATTAACTCAGAAAGTGGGCTACTTGGGGGAAATACAATAATTAGACAATTAGATGATCACCTTGGATTTTTCCCAAGCAACTTCTTTCTCCTTCAGGTTTCTATTTGGCATCACTAGACATGTTCTTTTGAGCTGGTGGCTGAACCACTATATCAGGATCAGAAACCACAATCAAGGTCCGGTGCTACAAGGACAAGTTGTGTTGTGATTCTGATTACAACTTAATTTTCCTGATAGCAGGCCTTATAATTCATCTGGTGTACCATCTTCCTCAATGAAGAAGTTTAATAAGGTATAGGCCTGCTATATCTAAGCTTCAAAGTCCAGATGATCATGGTGCTTATTCAGAGTTTTGCAGCCATGTTGACTTTAATAATACGAGATTAGTTTCATTACTGTAGTGATTTTGTGTGTGTGTGTGTGTATGTATGTATATTTTAAAGAAGGCAAGAATCATAGATTATTAGATAGGTATTTAGAGAATCTTCTACTTCAGTACTGGTATAACTACTGAACTTGTTGTTTTTATAACAAAGAAATGAATTCAACAAATCTGTGAAGTTGTAATCTGCCTGGTTGCTACAAAAATGGGAGAGATGGTAATTTATACCTTTTTCCAATTCAGTAAAAGATTTTTGAGAGGCTGCCAACAGAAAGCCTGAATTTCCCAACACTCTGTACTGGAGTAGCTGAGGAATTCTTAGCTGACATTTTTCCTTTAGCTCAGCAATGGCAAAAATAAAAGGGAAGATGCCTTGGATATTCTTGCCCAAAACTAACAGTACTGTACAAAATGAATCAAATCTTATGCCAATCCTGAAGAATAAAGCTTGTGTTGTGTGATTATATAACTTTGTATGTGATGAAAGTTTTAATGAAAAATTTCTTTGTTAAATCAATAAAGCAAAACATTTAGATGTAAAAATAAGTATATTGGGAAAGAGAAAAACAGAACAACAAATTAAAGCAATATCACATACAGAACAACAAAGGAAACTAATAATCACATACAGAATTCCAAATAAAATCAACACAATCAGCCTAATTTAATTTATAACTATCTGAAAAAGATTAGTTTGAGAATCTGTTCAGATTTCATTGCAGAGAAAGTAGATGGAGAGAGGTTTCCTAGGCCTCTTGGTTGGATATGGTTTTACTGCTGTATTTCCTCCTTTTCTTTTTTTGAACACTATGTTACATTTTATAAAATGTGGGGAATGCCTAAAAATCAGCTTTTGGGAGGATACTAACAATTGGTTTGCCCATCAAGCTAATTCCTCTATCTGTGATGTCATAGATTTAATTAGTTGAAAGGGTTCTTTGAAAGACAGATCACTCAATATGAAGTAAAAATAATTATGCCATGTCAAGCCACCCCTTCCCCCCCCCAAGAAAATCCAGGGTTTGTCACACCTGGTAAATATATAATTTTTATATTTAGATTGTTTTGGGGTTTTTAATTAGGTTTTTTGAATCCTTATTAAAAGTCTTTTCTTTTCCTTTCCTTTCCTTTCCTTTCCTTTCCTTTCCTTTCCTTTCCTTTCCTTTCTCTTTCCTTTCCTTTCCTTTCTTCAGTTTCTCCTAAATCCCAGTGCATGCATTCAATTAATAGCTCTTGTCAATTAAAATTAAACTGTACTTATGCAGATTCTTAAGGCAATTCAAAAGTGATTTTTTGGTTTCATTTCAGCCATAGTGAGAACATATTCTGAATCACATCTGTAGAAAATATATTATAAACAAACTAAATGCCTGTTCATTTTTCCTGAACAATGCAACATTCTTCTGATGTTTTCAATCATTCTTCAAATATGGTGTGTGGGGTGGGTGGTAAGGGGGGAACAATCTTTTTTCACCCCATAAAATAGAAGGGTTTTTTTTTCTTTAACCATATTACATGCAGAAAAAGAAAAATGAAATCATAGGAACTGTGGTATACATTAAATGACTCATATGCAATTGAATTATATCCCACACATGAGGAAAAATGGTCTCCACTTCTATATATGAACCACAGCTCACAAAATACCAAATGTGGCCTCAGATGGCAAATCAATGTGTTCTTCATTGCTATTACATATCATGTTTTTACTGCAGCATAGTACTAACTTTGATACTTTTCTTAGGTTTGGGAACACAAGAAATAGACCAGTCTGGTCTGATCTAAAGTGCTGGCCTAGAAACTAGGAGACTATGAGTTCTAGTTCCACCTTAGACATGGAAAAGCTGGCTGGGTGACTTTGGGCCAGTCACTTCCTCCCGGCCCAACTCATCTCAGAGGGTTCTTGTTATTGTTATGGGGAAAACAAAAGGAGAAAGGAATATCAGGTGTATTCACTAGCTTGAGTTATTTATAAAAATAATAAAGGTGGGGTAAAAAAGATCACATATATTTTATCCTGGAAGAAAGTAGAAAAGGTGAAATGGTTGCTCAGCCCTATGTAGAAGAAATCTGAAATAGTCCATTTTGTCTTTGTGGCCCTTAAAAAGAGTGGCAAAGGTCTGGACAGATTTTCAAGATTGCTACTATAGCATGCAATAATAAAGCTGCATTCTTACAACACCTGCAGTCTCTCTTTCTTGACCTGGCCTACCATGAAGATCTGACAGTTCACCTTTACATACAGTAGTGGCCAAAATTGTGGAAACCTTTTGGGAAAAGTGTATTTTTGAGGTTTGATGGCTAATAACACCACTTTTCTTTTTTTGGAGTAGTACCGTAAAATGGAAAGATAATTTAATCAAGAATGTAATGCAACAAAATTTGTTCAATTATCTGTACTGTATTCTATGAAACGTTATAGCCAAATAACCAGAAAAAGAAAGCACAACTTGCTTAGGTTGATATCAGGTAGCTTTCTTTCATCTGATTGTAGCCAAGGAGCATGAGTGTTTAGAGAGCCAATCAGGTGTCATCTTGTTTTGGCAATGAGCCAATCAGATCACAGTAGGATTCAGTTATTGATGTCATGTATTGAAGCTGAGAGGAGGACATTTGTCAATGTGTTATGTGATCGCTATCAAGTCGGTTGGGGTTTTTTTGTGTTCTTTCATTTAGTGAGCTTGTAAAACGTAATAAAATTAAAGTAATGGTGCAAAGAGTTGACTGGTTGCCCAGAAAGCGATGTAAAATAATATTATTAAGTGAACAAGGCTACATTTATAAAGAAATTAGAAGACAAATTGGTGGAAACTTAACCAAAGGTGGCATTTCTACTGTACACTTTTCCCAAAAGGTTTCCACAATTTTGGCCACTACTGTAGATGGTCTATCTAGAAGGCACCACACAGAGATGATTTCAAATGCAAGTGCATGCCTGACAGAATGAAACAATGATGATGCTTAATTGGGCCCATCCTGTCTACCTTCCCCCTAAGAGAACATTATGAAGTTTAGGGTGATTTTTTTTTCTGATGTTGCAATGGCTCCACATAGTAGGAGGGAGAGAATTTAGTAGAACTCATCTTCCTTGCTGGTGAGGAATCCTGGGATTTGAAGTCCACACATCTTAAAAATGTCTAAGTTGAGAAACATTATCTCAGAAGTTGGATCTTTCTCAGGGACTTCAAAAGTGGCAAAGGACAGACAAAGGGAACAGCTAAGAAGAAAGCCTTAACTTTGCTTCAGCAAAAATTCAACGTTATACTAGACCATGGGTCGGCAACCCGCGGTTCCGGAGCTGCATGTGGCTCTTTGAGTCTTTTCCTGTGGCTCCCAGCCTCCTCCGCCATTTGCAGAGAGAAAGACAGAGACAGAGAGAGGCACTTGCACTTCCCTTCTCTCTCTCTCTCTCTCTCCCTCTCTCTCTCTCTCTCTCTCTCTCTCTCTCTCTCTCTCTCTCTCTCTCTCTCTCTCTCTCTCTCTCTCTCTCTCTCTCTGTAAAAAAGAGAGTGGCCTCACGCTGTTCTCAGACAAGCTGACAAACTTATTGGGCGGGGCTCCTGCTTTTGCTGCATCTCAGCAGGAAGCAACATCTCTCTCTCTCTCTCTCTCCCTCTCTTTGTCTGTCTCCCTCTCTCTCTCCCCCCCCTCTCTCTCACAGCGTGAAGCCAGCTTGCCAGGTGAGCAGAAGATCGGAGAGAGGGAGAGAGGGGGGCAGAGAGAGGGAGACAGACAAAGAGAGGGAGAGAGGGAGGGAGAGAGAGAGAGAGAGAACTCATGCACAGCAGCCTATTTCTTTTTAATTAAACTCTTCAATCAAGCTCCCTCCCCCTTGTGCGCACACACGCACATGTTTTGCAGCTCCCAGTGTTTTCTTTTCTCTGGGAAACGGGTCCAAGTGGCTCTTTGAGTGTTTACGGTTGCCGACCCCTGTACTAGACAATCCATTACCCATTGGGTCATCATTTCAGAAAGATTTCCTTACCTAAAACCAAGAGATGACCTTGGATGAGCAAAAAGGAGACAGAGGGGGAGCAACTTCCTTATAGGAAGCTGGCAGGGAGCATTCAAAAATCTTGCTTCCTTCTTTCCTTCCTTCCCTGGACACCCCTTCACATCCCCTTCCTCTTCACATCCCCTTCCTTCCTCCCCACCTGACAGCAGTCACTTTCCTGCATGCTAGCCTTGGACTTGCAACTTCCTGTTGGCTTCCCTACTGACTTTTTTCCCAGCAAGTCTCACACAAGTAAAGTAAATGGATTATCTAATATAGTGTTAACTTTTGCTAAAGCAAAGACAAGGCAAATAGGTGGTTGCTGCTAGGTTGGAGAATGAGGAAGAGGGGTGTGGAAAGTATATGGGAAAAAGAAGGAAGGAAGGAAGGAAGGAAGGAAGGAAGGAAGGAAGGAAGGAATCATTTAAGTAGATTCTTTGTGATTCATCTCATGTTTGCCAATGACAATTGGACATCTTGGGTATGAAAAAAGGCTGAGCCTTCTTTTTTACCATTAATAATGAAGATGTTCAACTTGATATGACTGACAATCCATTCACTAAGATGCAAATAAACAAACTAAGATATGACTACAAGAATAATTTTGCACAAAACACTGTCAAGTGAGAAGAAAATTTGGCCCAAATGTCCAAATAAATAGAAGAAAAATAAATGAAGGAAATCTTTGATCATATAACCTAAGTTTTATAGATTAGAATTTACACATAAGACAAATTTCTTGCATATATAACATTCAGAATTTATCCAGGTACATAGTCTACACAAAGCCTTTCACAAGTATGAACCTCCTGCTAACCAGTTCGATTAAAGGAGGGCTGAGATAGTGCATGTGTGGTTCCTGAACAAATATGTGCCCTCTTGTGGTAAAAAGAAAACCTAATAAAGTGCAAAATACTCTGGGGGGGGGAGAGCACAGATGATTTTCACGTGATTGGAGTTTACCACATGTGGGTGTATTTAGAAAAATGAGTCACCATGAAGGAATTGCAGGAAAAAATGGAATATGCTTATGCTACCACAGCACATGGCATTTTTGTTCCATTGCCAAAAAGACAATTGCCCCACCATACACTCTGGGTCTCTATATCCATCACCTTTTACAAGCAATGTTCACAATTTTAAAATTAATGACAATAGAGTGAACCTAATAACTGGCACTTAGTTAAGTGCTTTCCAGCTGCATCACATGGCCTGCAGACTTAATGTGCTTTTTGTTGGCAGAAATTGCAAACAAACTAAGAATATTTGCTTATTAAAGTGGGAAGAAAACAGAATTTCCAAATGCTAATATGTTGCCTGATGCAAACCAGAGTCCTGTTTCACAATGAATTAGCCAGCAGTCGCTTAAACTTAACTTGTTTCCACATTGTTTTGTTTATATTGACTGCATTTATGATGCTTCAGAAGTTGCCAGTAAAATATTTATTTAGCAGTTAAAGTGTTCTGCAAATGATTTTGCTGTCTCTAAAGTGAAATATTCTCAGCATCCTCAAATGGGAGAACTAGCATGGCTGCTAAGGAAGTCCCATTCTGATCAATCCTCTCAAGTTGCAAATAGCCATCATTTTATATTTGAAGTAGCAAGACTGACTCTCTGTGTGTGTGATATTTATTATAATTAGAACTAAAATTAGAGGCATCAAATAAGGAACAAATGCAAGCCTTGTAAAGGATCCTGTAACAATTTGGCCAAAGAAATGTTCCTCCTAAGGAAGTATTGGTTAAGAAGGGTGCAGTAAAAAACCGTCTCTGAGGTAGAATTTGTAAAAACAGAGCACCAAATCTAATGATGAAGGACTGCAATTAGTATGAGACAAGAGACTCTAATGGCAATAATAGCAGTCCAGAGACAGGAAAAATTAGGTCCCAAACAGCATATTGAGCATACACACACACACACCTTTTTTCCTAAGGTGTGTATGCAAATATGCATACGACTTTGAGTCTGTTTTTTTACTTTTGGTGACTGCCTGGACAAATCCTTGTAATTTTCTTGCAGGATTTTGGAAGTGATTTCCCATTGCCTTCTTTCTAGGGCTGAGAGACAGTGACTGGCTCAGGTCATCCAGCTGGCTTTATGCCTAAGATGGGATTTGAATTTACGGTCTCCCATGCCTTAATTATTACACCATACTGGTTCTCTTTTTTTCTAATAAAAGTCCCCTATGTGGTCTGGGGAAAACATGCGGTAACAAATTTGCTCTGACCTTGATGCAAATTTTCAGCAAAACATGTCAATGCAGAAAAACCACATCAATAAAATTTACTGCATGTTTTCCCTTGGGATCCTATCCATTTGTGCCAGTGGTTCATGTCACAGAATGGCAAAATTTCATTTTCTCTAACTTTAGTGACATTGCATGCACAGGATAGGGATAACAAAATAATGGGCTATGAAAAAAGTGAATTAAAAAGAAGAGACTGATTGATTCTCTTTTGCCCCTGTCACCCAACTTTTAAGGTTGTTTGTTTATTTATTTTAGTTTTGGTGTCTGGAAGAGTTTTACCGCAACTTCACTCTATGTATGTCGAAAAGAAATAGCTTTGACCTTGAAACCATGTAGTCAAAAACTCAGTCACTTCAGTATTAGTAAAATAAATGTGGCAAATTAATAATAATAATAATAATAATAATAATAATAATAATAATAATAATAATAATAATAATAATAATAATAATAATAATAATAATAATAATAATAATAATAATAATAATAATAATAATAATAATTGTAGAGAACCGAAGCGTACAGCTGATTGATATTGCTGTACCAGGAGATGCCAGAGTCAAAGAAAAAGAACTGGAAAAAATTACAAAATATCGCGACCTGGCCATCGAAACTGCACGATTATGGATGAAACGTGTAACAGTGGTACCCATTGTCATCGGGGCACTGGGAACTATGTCCAAAAACTTTGCAAAATACATCAAGAAATTGCAGCTTCCTGCAATAACTCCAGCAATGTTGCAAAGAACTGCGCTACTCGGAACATCTTATACTTTGAGAAGATACCTGGTTGACACCTAGGATGCTGGTAGCAACCCGTGTCGGCCATCAGCGCCAGCCAATTTGAATGTTCAGTTGACTGAGGTTCATGTTTATTGAATAAAAGATAATCATCATCATCATCATCATCATCATCACCTTAAGTGGTAGCCTTGAAAATAAGATTCATTAATACCTTATTCATTAAAAGCATCATATAAATAAATAATTACTTGTGTTTTCATAACACAAGTTAAGTGCTACAAAGTGAGTTAGTGCTACAAATGGCACCATTAGATCTTAACCTAGTTAAGTACATGAATTTAAGTATTTCAATCCATTTGAAGAAACTCCTGGTTCTCAGTGTTAAAAATAAACATAAAGATAAGCTGAAATAGCAGTTGATCTTAAATAGCATTAGAACAACAATTTATCTAAGTGATCCTTCTCCCTCCCCATCCTCACCATTCAGTTGTTCTTGGATTCAGAACTTATTTTTATCCAGTTTTTAAAATGATTTCTTTTATTTCCAATCCAGTTCTGAACCAAAAGATATATTGTATGTGTAGCCATCTGCTCAGGGGACCACGATGGAGGCCCAATGTCTTCAGATCTTCCATCTTCTAAAAAGTCTGCATATCTATCCCCCCCGACACACACACACACACACACACACACACACACTTACCTGATTTGCTACTCCAGTAACAGCAATTTGGGAAACAACCAGAGTTGGAATGGAAACATAGGCAAAAGGTTTAGCCTGCAGTCCTAGAAGAATTAAACTATTTTCTCCAGCTGTGATTAAAATATTACCTAAAGAAGCATTTGGGGGTGGGGGTAGTTTATCACTGAAGCAAACAGTGAGATACTGACTCCCATATTTCCAAGCCGGAATAGGAGATCAAACAGCATCCATTCTATTAAATCTTGTAATGTGAATGCAACTATTTACATGACTCCATACAACTGTTTCAGTTGAATATTGTATAGTTGATGGCTGGCAGTTAAATGGCTGACCTGGCTCCACCAAAGGGTGTTTCTGTGTGAAGTGAGAAAGCGTGGAGGGAATGAAAGTGCTATTTCTAACCATCTGTGATGACAGATTGTCACCAGCAGATAAATGCTACAGTCTAAGAAGGAGATAGAAGCCAGTCCTAACACAAGCATGGCTACATCCCATTTCAATATTAGAGGGCAAACAACCACAAACTGCCTTACAAACACCCCCCCCCATCCTTTGCCCAGATATTTTAAGAGTTTGATCTGTTTACCTGCAGAGGAAACAGGTTACTTAGGCACAAACTTTCATTGGCAAAATGTGTACACAAATAAAGATCTCCTAGAGGGAGCCCACAGTTTCTGCTCAAGAAAAGCAGTGTCTTATTTCTATCATGCAACTGACATGGGTCCCTTTGTATGGACTTCGGAGAATATTTTATACAGTGTGCTTTTAGCCATACAGCTTTCCCCCAAAGTCAACATAATCTAATAAAACCCCTCCTGGAGAGACTCTGTGGGACAGTCAAGGTCATGTTGACCAAATGCCCATTAATAAAAATATCACTGGGAAAAATAAGTTATATAAACAGCGGGTCAGAGAAAGGAACCCTTATGGTTGTTATACAAGAAAAAAAACAATTTTGTGCGCTTTTAAAGTAAGGAAATATAGTCATGGGCCAAAATCTCTGGCGTGAAATTGGTAGCCTCCAATTTGAGGCTTTCTGGTTTAAATGGAATCTTTATTTTAAAAAGCCCTACAAGGATCTAATGAATACTCATATACCAACAATGTAACTAACTGAAGCCTTGTTTGTACTTGACACATGATAGTGCTGGGAATGGAGAGAAAGTTCTATTTGTAGAAGTAAACTGGATTTTGTTGTATTTTAAGAAAAGTAGATTTAGTATCTTTTTAATTAATGAAGTCAATTTAACTCCCCTACAGGTTAGGAAAGGAAGATTTCCAAATTATCTTACAAGTTGCATCACTATATTTGGATTCTGACTTGATGATTCAGAAACAGACATTTTCCCTAAACTGGTGCTCTCCAACTGAACTCAGTTTGCAGCCAGAATCAGCTTGGAGAAAACTGGTATGGTTTGTTTTTTAACCTGTTTTACACATGCACAGAAATTTGATTGCTCACTAATGAAAGTGAAAGAACATTCAGCCTATATTTTGTCCTTGGTGGTGCTGGAAGTAGATCTTGAGGCATATTATCTGAACAACAGAACACCTTTCTTTGTTTATTCCAGCAGTGTATAAGCAGATTACCTCGACCTAGTGCAAAAACTACATGGAATCAGAACAGGTAATAGAATCTTCTAGGCCAAATATTCTACAGTTCTGTTACAGGAGAAATTGGAGAAAATCCTCATGATTTGATTGTGGTGTTCCCGCAGATAGTTGAGAGGTGGGCAGTGAATATGTTTACATCTTGTGTACAATAATATGCCCAACATCAGCCACTTTCCTGGCCCCCTGGTTTCTCATATATTTTTTTTAAATCCAGGGTTGTCTATAAGGTGTGATCAAAAGATCAAGATGGCAGCCATAATGATGTGATTAAAGCTGTCCATTTCTTATGGACCTTGCATGTGCAAAACATATATAAAACAGGTGGAGATATATATAGAGATAATTAAATAATTTTAAAAGAATAAAAATATAGATTTTTTGAAAAATAAAGTAAGACAAATAAAGTAAAGTAATAAGAGAAAAAGATACAAACAAAGAAATAGAAAAGTTATCTGAAGCAGTTTCCAATCTTAACAGCAATTACAAGTGCATTTATATTTTACACTTTAAAAGTTCTGTTTTAAATTATAGCATAATGTAAATTTCAATTCTTTCAGCCAAACATTTTGCCTTTGTTCCATCAGTATATTAGATCCAAAGTTTTAGTCCATTTTATCATATTATAAAGGATACTTAATAAACTTTTATTTTAAAACAATGTCTTGTGATTTGGAGGTATTATTATTAATAATAATATATATTAATTATGTATTGGTCAGATGTAAAGGTAGACCTACAGTATGAGGTTTAATCAGATCTATTTATTAAATTGGGTTTAACTTAAAGGGAAATTAAAAGTAATCTGTTCATTGACAAAGTTTCAACTTTCATTTGTTTCAAGTCAATATCCATATTAAATTCCAAATGTAAATTTTTCCACCTTGTTTGACAACTTCTTAAAAATAATTCAATCTTTTACAAGCAACCAAATTTTGCTTTATTGGGCCAATTTCATTCCACATAGAAAGCTGACATTTCCATTCATTAAACTAAATGGGTATGCCAGTGGTAAATGTCCCAAAAGATTAATAAAATGCCTTCTTGTAATTTAAAGCCACACAGTGCATGGTAACATTAATAGTATTAACTTACCTTGAACAAAATCCTAGTCTTTTAGATACACTAAAAATTGAAGAGGTTTTTTTCCAACTACAAAGGTAAACCTTGTAGGGTAGGCAAGGCGGGTTGTATGACGTGTGTGAGTTCCAGCACTTTTTTTTTTTTTTTACAAAAAAAGCACTGCTTATAAATGTCCTGTTATCTACCTTAAATCTTTCTCTTAACTCTGCATATAAAAACCATTGAAAACTAAATCCAACTGCAGTCAATTAATCTCTTATTTCATCTTATATTCTCCATGCTTTAGTTGTAACAACCCGCACTAAATTAACTATCCCTCTTTGCTTGCCGTTTCTTTTCTATAAACTATTTCTGGTGCTAAGGTGCATAAAGGCATTTTCAGGAAAAATCTGGGTTTACTCCATATTCTGCAACACTTATATATCCTTTAGTTTTCCCTAATATTTCTGTTCTTTCCAGAATTATCACCTAATCATTTGCAAATGCCCTTAATTCATATGTTTCCTTTGTCATCCTATCTCCAGAAATTATTTTATCTTTCCTTATGTCTCTTGAATACTTCCAAAGATGAATAACAATGGTGACAAGGGGCATCCTTGTCTTGTCCCTTTCAGTATCTCTCAAACTTTTAATTCTCTATTTATGATTATCTGTGCCTTTTGCGAAGTATAAATTTAATAGAATGCTCACCAAAGTCCATTATCTTCCAAAATTTTAAACAAGAAAATCCAGTTCAAATTGTCAAAAGCTTTTCTTCAGCTAGGAAGATCAATACAGATTGCTTTTCTTTATGATGTTTTATATATTCCACAATGTCCAATACATTTCTTATTTATCTTTCAAATGTCTTTTGGGTAAAAAGCCACGTTGATCTTTATTCATGAACACAAAGTCTTCTTTAGAAGATAAAATAAAGTCTTCTAAAAGTATTTTTATCATCTTGGAAAACAGACAGAGCTTTGATCACTGCATTGCCGCTCCTTTCTTGACATTTTTACTGCACCCAGTGGTGATATTCAAATATGTGAACAACCGGTTCTCTGTGTGGATGCCGCTTCTGGAAGTCCATTCTGGGCCTGGCCAACAAAAAATTAGCTACCGATTCTGCCGAAGTGGTGCGAACTGGCAGAATCCCACCACCGACCACGCCCTGCCGATATCCCTGGTTAAATCACAAATGAAGATATCAGGATGATATCTTGGGGTTTTTTTTAAAAAAGAAAGAAACCCCAAACATTACTATTACTGCTCTATAGAAATCAGTGGAGGCTATCTCCTTCTCCTGTCTTGTAAATCTCAAAGCACTTCCTCTTCCTTTACTTTTACTTTCCAGAAAACTAGGAAGGATCCTCTATAAAATGCTGAGATATCTTTTGCATGCACTTCTTCCTCCATTCCCCCAGGTCATTTCCATTATAACTAAAACTATAAACAATGTGTCAACTTTCAAACGATTCTTTTTTTTTTTAGAAAATTTTATTGTTTTTTTAATTTTACATTTAAATATTTGAAAAGCAATGTGGCGGCTGAGTTGGTCAATAATTCAATAACATACAAATATCTTTAGTACAGGTCTCAAACTATTACATTAAATATTTCCTCTCTTTTCCCCATGGTATTTACTGTCTCATATTTAAATTAGTACAATTCTTATTATATCAATTAAGTAGAAATAACTTTCTTAAATTTATCAATAATTTTTAGTTTATACATATCCTAGTTGTTTTAACATTCAATCATTTTAGACAATCAATGTCCTGGTTAGTTTTTCCCTATTTTTAGTTTCCCCTTAATATTTAAATTTAACGTTTGATATTTATAAGTTTTAAATAACCCCAATTCCCTTTATAACAATTCATCACAAGATCTAATGTTCAGGATACACGTCTTATCTATTTGAATTCTCACCATCTTATATCAACTAATTAATAATACAATATAATATTCTTATTTTCTGATAATTTCCAAATATCTTAAATATAGTAACCAAAATTTCTCTTATTTCAACATTTAATACTTCCTCTCTTTTTCTCTTAATATCTATCTCATATTTAAGCTAATAATTTTTATTATTACCGCTAAATAAGAACATATTTATTACATTCATTGATAAATTTTAGCTTATATATATATCTTAATTACCTTTACATTTAACCTTTATAAGCAAATCAATGTTCAAGTTTAACTGTTAATGTTTATACTTCCAAGTTTTAAATGACCAAGGTTTTCTTTATCTCAATTCATAACAATATCTAATATTCAAAGTACACATTTTATCTGAGTATATTCTATTTTAATTCTCACTAATAAGTCAAAATCCCAATTTCCTTCAGTCTTATTCTAGCTTTCTTTCTTTGCCAGATTGTCTTCCATGTCCATGCTTTTGAGTCATCAAATAAATCTCCCTGTGTTGCTATGTATATTGTTTGACGTAGAAAAAACCATCCGGTCGCCATTTTTTTGAGAGGACTAACAAATCGTCTCTCTATTTTTCCATCTCGACGTAGTTGTCCTGAACTGTTCATCTTCTCTTCAGTCTGTTCTTCTCGATCCTCAGGTTTCTTCTGATTTATGTAGAAAGTCTTTTCCCGTTTCCATATTGTCAGTCCCTTTTCTGGGTTTTCCACTGACTGTATTTGTTGATCAGTTGAATCCTCTGTCATAATATTTAATTGTTCCACTTTTTCTGTTATATTCTGTTTAGTTGATTTTTTTAGTTGTAGTCAAAGTTTGAGTTTGTATATCTGGGCTGACATCTTATTCTTTTCTGTAACCTCTTATTTCATCAGTAGCTGTAAGAATAGTTTGATGAATTGCTTTCAACATAAAGAGAATCTGTTCCTGATCTTCATCCATATTCTCTTAGTAGTGTATTAGGTTAAAAGCTTTACAATCAGAGAATGCAAAAAAAAAAAATTGTCACTGAGTATGGAACACAGCTGGGCTTCTCACAGCTGATATTTCAAGGTTACATAAATCTTATCTATTGTCTGGGCTGCTGGCCAAGTCTCTTTTAAGCAATAACAAATTGTAATATCAGGTTTAGCCACAAGATGTCGCCCCTACCATTTAAAGTTTTCTTTTAAATCCAAAGTTTTTATAATCTTTTCAGTTTTGCTTCTTTTTTATAAGTAAAAACCCAGATCTTCAATAAGAACAGAAAATCTTTTAGTCTACAAACTTTAAAAAATAAAATTCCAATTAGGATCAAGTTATTCTTGCAATGTTTTAAACTCCCCTGGATAGTCAGTCACCACTGTTTCTAGAGGGAGGGGTAAAATCTCCCCTCTCCACAGGGGGGAAAGTACTTTAAGCAGCTTATGCAGGTAAAAAAGATAGTTAGGATTTAAGAGAGGTAGATCTCACCCAGTCTCATTCACGCTGCTTTATAATTGCCTGGTGATAAGTGGTAACTGCAGCCTAGTGATGAGCCATATTGCTATGGCCGGTTTTTCATCCACCGGTTTGGAGGGCTACCCCAGATCGAACGGAAGGGCTACCGCCCTCCCACGATCCCCTCCTTGCTGGTCGCCCCTACAGGGTGACTTTCCAGGGTCCCCCAGTGAAGTGAAACTGGACGTGGAAGACGGAGCTTGCCTTCCAGAAATCCATGGCGGCCGCGTTGGCAAACTGGAAGTCCAACTTTCAAATGATTCTGTCTGCAGCCATCTTCACTACGTTTTCGGTTGCCACAACAATGGGAGGGGGGAGATGTATTTTTCTAGGTTAGTCATAACAATAACTTTCCTGTTGGAACCAAGGTCAAGCTACATGAGTTTTGGTGGGCTGAAGCTTCCACTGGAAAGCCCGCCAAAGTAGGAAATTGAAATTTATGACATAATACAGGGATGGGAAGTTCAATTTGTTACATTGTAAACTTGGGGGGGGGACTTTCAGTCTTGGTTTCACCTTTGTTCGTGCCAATTCTATGTAGCCATTAAATGTGTTCTTTGAAGAAAGCAAATGCCTCAGAATTCTTATTTCTACTGGTCTCATCTATCTGAACCATGACATTAAACCAAGACTCCAAAATTCACTAATCCATGGGGTCCCGAGCCCCAGTCACCTACCCAAACCTTGGGAGGATGACAAAGACTCAGGGAAGATGCAGAGATGGAAAAGAAAGGGGAATCAATCTCAAGCCTAGAAGTGGCGGCAGCAGATGGGATGCAGGCTGCTACTTTGGTGGAGAGTGTGGTCCTGACAGCCAGAATGAGACCAAAGGCCAGCGAAGTCCCGTTGGAGAAGCTGACTCAGAGGGAGGAAGAAATTGTCCTCAGGGGGACCTGGTGGTCAAAAGCTGCCCTACTGCTTAAGAGCACAGTGTAGGCTGCAGAGGTCAAGTTCCCACTGATCTCATTGCAGGGTTTCCATTCACCTGTAATGATGAAAGCAAAATGACCGGCTGCTTGGGACGAGTCTGGAGAGTGAAAGTATCTAACTGCGATCCACAGCCACTCAGTGGAACATCTGAGGGAGAAGTTTGACAGGCTGGAGATGGGTGAAGGACAGGCCACATGCCAAGTGATCTCAGGTGGGCAAGAAGACAGTTGGTCCTGTGAGCCTCTGCCACCCCAGTGAAGTCCCAGTCCCATAGTGGGGGAACGGGCCACCTCCCCACTGCCGAAGCCTGACTTAACTTCGAGCCCAGTGCACTGGAGGAGTCCTGACTGCTACCATCGCCACATCAATCCGGACTGACCCCGACGACAGGTTAGTCCTTATTACCGGCATTCTACCAGCCCCGATCAATGCTGATGCCCCACTAGCCCAGACCGATGCCCGATAAGCCCTGAATGCTATCAGTGCCACGCCAGCCCCGAACGCCAGTGGCGCCCGGCCAGTCCAGATTGCCACCAATGCCCAGCTGGTCCCAACCCTTACCGGCACAGTGCTGATCGCCATCAGCGTCCTGCCAGTCCAGGGGCACCGCCAAGGGTCTTCTGTAAAGGGGTATTTCAGCAACCCCAATCCCAGTTCCCTGGCTTACTGCAGGCTCTCTGGGATTGGTGTCCTGCAGATCCACCTCAAGATCCACCTCAAGCCCACTTTTGATGGAGACCCCAAGAAAGTGACTATTTTCCAGAACCAGGTGTGGCCTCATATAAATCATTACGACCGGGCTTATTTAGACAAAGCCCAAATGACTGGTTTCGTAGCCACAAATTTGGAAGGGGAGGCTGCAGAGTGGATGCCTGCCTTATGTGAGGAGCAGGCCCAAGAGCTATAGAATTTTGATCTATTCACATGTAGGCTGAGAGCCAGATTTGAAAATGAATCCCAAGCAGTACAAGCCAAAAAGGGGTCAGCCTGTGAGAGAGTACATAAAAGAATTTTAAAGAGTGGCAGGACGGATCAGGCAATGGCCCGAACAGTCATTGATCCACTACTTCAAAGTGGGCTGGACCGCAATCTGTTTCAGATGCGCATCTGCAGGGGGAATCCTGATCAACTCCATGATTGGTACCGTTTGGCTACGAATTTGGACATCGAACTGACCCGGTACCACAAGCCTGCTGTTTCAGGACCCCGACCAAGGCGAGATCTGGTGCGACACCCACCGTCGCAATGCCCCCCACCTGCCACGGTGAGCGGATCCATTAGAGCTTCCACTGGATCTCAAATCAAGTGCTTCAGGTGTGGGCAACTTGGGCATCAAGCTGCAGACTGCCCGGTTCCTTTTCCTCCACCGAAAAGTGCAACCACAGCTCCCACGAAGCCAAAGAGACAACCTCAGCCAGCATGAGAAAAGTCAAATTGGGTCAGCCAGGGGCAAGTCATATAAGTCACCTCTCCTCCCCAGGAGAAACAAGAGGAACTAGCAGAATGCCTGCCCACACCTGATCCATACAACAGTGATGACGCCGGGGAAGATGACCCGATGGTGAGTCAGCCTATCCCACCTTTTGCCCTTTCGGCCAAACTACTGGTGCCAAAATTGGGCTCAAATGGATTTGAACATTTTAGTTGGTTCAGGATGTACCCAATGTTTGATCAATCTCCCTACCATACTAAAACTGCGCATTAGGACAAAATTACTGCCTCTACCCATGAGGTTCAAGCAGGCTGATGGATTTCTCATAGAAGGAGCCCTGGCCACCCACTTAACTGAACTAGTGCACCTAGAGATAGGGGAGCATTGGGAGTTAATCCGTTTTGTGGTGATCCCCAAAATGACAGAAGCAGTGATTCTGGGGTTGCCTTGGCTTGATAAATGGCACCCTATGATCTGGTGGGAGAATGGAGTGAGGGCTTTAAGATTAGTAATGGGACCTTCACCTCCCTCCCCAATCAGTAACCCAGTTGAGAGCCAAGGGCAACCCCTGGAGACCTCAAAATCTGCTGTGAGTTCCCTGCCAGGAGAACCAATCATCCCAAGTGAATATAGAGACTTAGCAAAAGCATTCAGCGAGGCGGAATGTGATGCCCTGCCCCCCCACTGAACCACTGACTGCGCCATTGAGATTTTACCGGGAGCCAAATTACCTAAGCCAAAAATGTATTCGATGACCCCCCGTGAACTGAAAGAACTGAGAATATACATTGATAAGAACTTAGCCAGAAGATTCATCCAGCCAGCAAAATCCCGGGTAGCCGCCCAGTGCTGTTTAAGGAAAAGAAAGATGGGTCGATAAGGCTGTGCATTGACTAAAGGGTTAAACTGTGTCAGCGTGGAGAATATGTACCCCCTCCCCTTGATGAAGGATATGTTAGCTCATTTGGCAAAAGGAAATGTTTTTACCAAATTAGACCTAAGTGAGGTGTATTACCGAGTAAGAATCAAGGAAGGAGACAAGTGGAAAATGGCTTTTAACAGCCCCTTGGGGAGTTTCCAGTTCAATGTTATGCCTTTCAGCCTGCAGGGGGGCCCTGCTGTGTTCATGCAATTGATTAATCAAGTACTGCATGATCATCTGTATAAGGGAGTTTTAGTTTACCTTGATGACATCCTCATCTACACAGAGACCATGGAGGAGCATGTCAAATTAGTACGTGAAGTGCTCAGAAAACTGCTGAGCATTAAACTTTACGCTAAGCTCTCAAAATGTGATTTCCATCAGACACGCCTGGATTATCTAGGATATAGGATTTCCAGTGAAGGCATTGAGATGGATCCAGCTAAAGTGAAAACTGTGTTAGAATGGCAGCCCCCATGGACCCGTAAACAACTCCAGAGTTTTTTGGGATTTGCAAACTTCTACCGGCAATTTATCCCCTCCTTTGCTGATATTGCTTTGCAATTACTGAACTGTTAAAAATGGGGAAAAATGGGGGGAAGCCACAACCCTGCCAGCCCCTGCCATGGTCCATAGAATGCCAGACTGCTTTTGAGAACTTAAAGAAGCTGTTTGCAGCAGAACCCATTCTCAAACATCCCAATCCTGAAAAACAATTCATCATTCAAGCTGATGCCAGCGATGTGGCTGTAGGGGACATTCTTTTGCAAAAGAACAAAAATGGGGATTTGCAGCCCTGTGCTTACACCTCCAAAAAGGACACTGAATGAAGGTGGGTGGTCTGGGAGAAAGAAGCTTTCGCGGTGAGGTGGGCTCTACTTACTACTTGCCTTTTGAAGTATGGACTGATCACAAAAATCTAGAGGCACTGAAAACACCCCGTAAGTTATCTCCTAAACAAGTTCGGTGGGCGCAATATTTTAACAATTTCAACTTCACACTAAAAAACATCCCAGGAGGGAAAAACTTCCTAGCTGACACCCTGCCCCAGTACAAAAGCTGTCGAGAGGAGATTGTGAACTCCATCATTTCGCAGCCAAAATCAATCTCTCAAGTAACTACAGGGGGCCCATCACAGGTAAGGTCAACTGAACCTGATAGCCCATTAACGAAGAGGCTAAAGGAGGAGTTAAAAACCGATCCCTGGTTCCTGGCAAATAAAACCATACTGACTTGTCGGGACAGGTTGGCTTGTTAGGGGTCAAAACATTATCTGCCTGAGACCCTTAGAGTTCAGGTCCTCCAACACAGTCATGATAGCAAACAAGCAGGCCACTTTGGATACCTAAAGATTTTATATTTAATTCGACGGCAGTTTTGGTGGCCAGGGCTAAAGAAAGATGTTGAGAATTATGTGAAAAGCTGTGCAACTTGTGCAACAATGAAAAAATGTCCAGGTAAGCCCTCTAGATTATTGCAGCAAGTCGCAGATCCTTCCCAACCCTGGGAAAAGATTGCCATGGATTTTATTATGGAATTACCTGAAAGTAGGGGTAATATGGTAATATGGACTGTGATTAACCTTTTTTCTAAGCAAGCTCATTTCATTGCAGTGGCTACACACCAACACCTACGTATAGGTTACAATAGTAACTGCACCACGTAGGCATAGAGGCTGTGAACAAAGGAGAATTGTCCATCGGAGGAGAGAAACACACAAGGTCAACATGCAGATATCACGAACAAAGCACAAGGAAAAAAGACAGTCACACACACAAACTGCCTTCGAATGGAATGCTTATCTGAAAGAATGTAACAGCTTTTGCCTGCTTCATGAAATGTAACTGCTATTGCCTGCCTTTTGTAACTGTTTTTACTTGCTTCATGAAATCACCTATAGTTTGCTGAGCTAGAATGTAACCCCCCTTGCTTGCCCCATGTAACCACCCATATTTTGCTGAACTAATAAAAGAGATTGCCTGAATTTGTTCTGGGCATTCTCACCCCGAGGAAAACCCTGCGTGGAGTTATTCCTTCACTGTTTCGGCTCCACTTCATGAGAGGCCCTCTGGACGCGGAAAAACAGCAACTGGTGACCCCGACGTGATCACTAATAAAGTGATACGTTCCTTCGACCTCCTACTATTCATCGCCCGGACGGGGCTTAGTGCACTTCGGATATCGTTGGTGAAGACGACTATCTTTTCGTGAGTATGGGAGGAAAATTTTCTAAGACGCAGGCCATGCATCTGCAAGAACTTAGAGAATTAATGAAGTCTACAATTTTTATTCTCAAAAACAGCGGTAAATTATTGCCTGTTTTGAGCAAAGCTGATTTGATTAATTTATTGTGTTATATTTGGAAAAACTGCCCGGCATATCCGGAAAAGGGCTCGCTTAAAGTGGCTACATGGAAACGATTAGGTGTGTATTTCCATGAGAATCCCAGAGCTCCTGCAAAAATATTATCATCATGGCGAATTGTTCTGGAATGCCTCAAAGTCCATGAACAAGGGCTCACGGAGACATCGGACTCCGTGACCCCCCCACCGCCTTACAAGAAACAAATTCCAAAAAGCAATGAGGCATTTCCCCTTACCTCCCCCTCGTCACCTCCTATAAATCCTTTTACTGTTATTCCTGCTGCTCCTCCCATGAGTGCAGTGGCTGCTACCATGGCAGAAGATCGAAGTCAGGGTTTGCTTGATGCTGACGAATTGTCTGAGTGTTCTGCATTTCCTGTCTCTCTTGTTCAAAATGCTGTGGGCGCCATGAAGGTCTTTTTAGTGCCCTGGCTGGTTCTTTCATTCTCACTCCCCCCCTGCCTGGTTACGATCAGATAAAAATTGTCACCCCTAAATCATCTCCAGTTGGACCTTCAGCTCCTCCTGGAGAGGCTAATTCTTTTGCTTCTCCACAGCCATTGTACACCCCCATAAGGCAAATTTTAGAGGAACAATTGGGATGCTTTGAAACTTCAAGTGGCTGTTAAGTTTAACCCTGTCAGACAATGTCTGGTGGTGCTTTGTGTTGATGTGTGTGTTTTGTTTTATATATGTTTAACTCCTAGAACGTTAGCTTGGACTTGGAATGGTGAGAAAAATAGGAGATGGTTAAAGGGCCCTATAAAAACCACATGTTTGGTTGGAATCATCTCATGATTTTTCTCGCTTCTTGCAGGACAAGCCATATGTCTAAATAAATGTTGTTTTAATGGTATTTGTGTATATATGTCTGTCTGTGTTGTTCTGTGTTATTTCCAAGACTTGGAAAAGGGTCAAAACCCTCTTTGATAACAACAAACAAAAAGGCCTTGAATAAAAATAAATAGTTTGCCTGGAAAACGTATGAAATGAAATATTTGTATGTGAAATGATGTAAGCAAACAGAATGGAAGTGAATGAGTTAATTTGCTGGTGTAAATGTGTGTGTGTTAGCCCTCACCCCTCCACCCATCCCACGCTGTGAAAGGAACAGTAAAACTGTAGTTTTTATTGTTGTAAAATGGGAACGCAATAGCAAGAGTTTGCATGAGAAAAGTTTTATGGAGGATGTGTGAAAGAATTTATGGAAAATGCATGTGAATTTTTTTAGTGGTGAGATTTTTGTAAAATTTCTTTTTCTTTCCCCCCCCCCCTCCTGACTCTTTCGTTTTTCGCTGGCTGTATTGCTTTAAGAGCGAAAGAAAGGCAGAAAGAAGAGGGGGGCAGCTGTTCGTTTTAACTATTTTTTTTTCTCCTCTCCCTCTGCTTAGAAGTCTGGGATGAGGAAGGGGGGTGGATGTGAAATTTAATGCCCACTCTTGCAGTTTCAGCTTGCAATTTTCTTTTACTCGAAAGAGGAGACAGTAATTGTTGGGCAATTCTTTTGCAAATTTTTGAGTTTTAAATTGTTTAGTTAGACATATACATCCATCAACCAAAAGAAATGACTCTGAATTGTTTTGCTTAGATTTGTAAATGTTTTCCCTATTTCATGGAAATTTGTTTCATCTGAATGGAATTTGATTAAATTGGAACCTTTTCATATCTGGGTCACAAACTCCTTTCTTCTCACTCAACACCCATTTTTCCTCACATTTCTTTACAGAAGGATACCACATTAGTGCAGCTCCAACAATATCTAGGTACCATAAATTGGATAAGACCTTACCTTGGCATTTCCACCAGCCAGTTGGCACCTCTCTTTTCTGCTCTTACTCAGGGAAAGCAACCCTCAGACATCATACACCTTAATGTGCAACAGTTAGGTGTCTTGACACAAGTGGAACAAGCACTCCACACACAATGGGTGGACCGCTGCATCCCTGATGAGCAACTACTCATCATCATCATAAATACATTGCAGACGCTGCGGCCTCTGCTACCTGCCTCATGTCTCTTTCTCCTGTCTCTCCTTGGGACAGTCATGCGTATTTCCATCAAAATAAAAAGGCGCTTGTGAAACAATTTGGCATAACCACTGCAGAAGCAACTGCTATTCTCCAGCAGTGTGCCACTTGCTGCAAGCAGGCCCACTCGCTCCCAATGGGGGTTAACCCCAGAGGAACCGAGTGTTGCCAAATCTGGCAAATGGATGTTACACAATATGCCCCATTTGCCCCATGGAAATATCTTCATGTTTCCATTGACACTTTTTCTGGCTTCATCATTGCTACCCCTCAACGGGGTGAAGCCACTAAGCATGTCATTAATCACTGTATTCGTTCATTTGCAACGTTGGGATGCCCAAAGGAATTAAAAACGGACAATGGTCCTGCCTACACAGGAGCAGCCTTTGCTGCCTTTTGTAATCAGTGGTCAATTGTTCACAAATTTGGAATTCCTTACAACTCCCAAGGCCAAGCTTTGGTTGAGCGCACCAACCAGACGCTAAAACATGCGCTGGAAAGATATAATCAGACACAAGGGAAAATTGCCCCTAGCCTCCCAGCCCTGCAAAACAGACTAAATCTGTGTTTATATACATTGAATTTTTTGAATCTCACTGGCACCCCCAATACCTCTGCTGCAACTCGCCATTTTTCTGCCTCTCCATCCGCAGCAATTGCCAGACCACAGGTGTACTACAGACAACTCCCTGATCCTGCCTGGCAAGGCCCTGCTGATCTTATTACTTGGGGAAGAGGCTACGCTGCAGTTCAGTATAAAGATCAAACCATTTGGGTTCCGGGTCGTCACGTACGCCCTTATCATCAAATATCATCATGATCCTTTTGTATTTGTTTGTTTTGACAAATTTTCTTTTGGCCGATGACACAGATCATTGTTCTCATTGCCTAAGAATGACCAAGGAAGGGAACAAAATAACACAAACTTTAATATATAGTACCTCTCTTGACTGCAAGACAAAATACCAACATAGATGTACTTTCAATGGCACCTCCTATTCCATTTGTCAGGACAATAATGAAAAACAATGTTTTGACCCTACAGGGCCGACCCATCGATACAATATTATGATTATTGCTGGAGAACGCAAATTGATAAAGTCACTCGATTTTTATAATATCCATTTATCTCAGTCTATTGTGTTTGATGCCTGCGCTGCCATGGATGAAGGATCCAATGAATGTGGTTCTCTGGCCTGGCGACGTATTTATTCAAATAATGAAAAATATATTTGTCCTAGACACAAGAATCAACATGACTCATGTGGCAAGGGCACATTTTGTGGGGACTGGAAATGTGTTTTGTTTCAATCACGAGGAATTGTGGTCCGACCAGACACAATTCCTAAAAGTGACAGTTTAAAATCTTTATATATCACCCGTATTGTGAAAAATTCTTCTTGTTATCAACACAATTGTAACTTGATCAATTTAACATTTCCAGTACCTGCAAATTGGCTAAAGACACAATCCTGGAAAGGGGTACAAGATGAATATGGTTTGGGCATTGATGGTACGGGTTCAGATCCTAGTGTTAAGATAAAAATCATGGTCACTGCTCACGCAACGGACCCCACCAGCAATTCTTTATTTCATTCCTATTATCAAGAGGTACAAAAGCTTCAGGACGTGGCAGTTCCATCAAAAGCAAAAAATATGTTTTTAACATTGGCAGAAACTATAGGTAAAACACTTATGGTAAAGTCATGTTTTGTTTGTGGAGGGACGAATATGGGTCAACAGTGGCCTTGGGAAGCTCAAGAAGTAAACTATACTGATGTGGCCATTCATCAAACCAATTATACCTTTTTGCAGACAGGGGAAGAGGTATGGGCAATTACTACTAATCTTGTTGGTCATGTATGTTACCATCGTAATAGCTCCCACAACAGAACCCGCGATGTGGGTTCCCTCCGTTGTCTTGGTACATGGGACAATGGTACATGGTGGTCGGGAGAAAATAAAACTGCCCCCAATAGATCATTAGAACATATAGCAAATATGACCTTTTTGTTACAGCCAGAACATGATGTCATGTGGTATAGTCCCGATGGATTATATTGGGTATGTGGGCGATTTGCATATAACCACCTTCCTTCCAATTGGTTTGGCTCCTGTGTTCTTGCTACCATTCGCCCTAGCTTTTTCCTTTTGCCTCTCCGCCAACGACAACAACTTGGAGTTCCTGTTTATGAAGACCTTGGCAATGTCCAACGCAAAAAACGGGCAATAAACACAAAGGATATCCATTGTAACAAATGGAGAGATGATGAATGGACCCCTGAAGTTATCATTGCTTACTATGGACCTGCTACCTGGGCCGAGGATGGTACCTATGGATATCGAACTCCCATTTATATGATAAATCGCATTATTCGCTTACAAGCTGTATTAGAAATAATAATGAATGAAACTGTGCTTGCTATGAAACATTTGGCAACAGAAAGTGTTAAATCCCGTACTTATATAATGCAAAATCGCTTAGCTCTTGATTATTTGCTTGCAAAGGAAGGTGGAGTATGTGGAAAATTTAATTTGTCTAATTGTTGCATTGAAATTGATGACTCTGGGCATGTTATTCAAGAAATAAGTGACAAATTGGTGAAATTGGCTCATGTCCCTGTTCAAACTTGGAAAGGATTTAATTGGGACGATGTTTTTGGCTCATGGTTTCCAAAATTACCTGGGCTACAAGCAATCGTGACATTGGTAGGTATGATTGCGTTAGGATGTGTAATATTACCATGTGTGTTACCCATTTTTGTTCGCACCATTTCCAATAGCCTGTCTTTGCTAGCTGAAACAAGAGCCACCGCAAAGATCATGGCTCTATGGGACCACGAACATGGATGTTTAAACAAGGACTATGCAGAGGAACGCAACAGCCTCCTCGATGCTGCAACAGCTGCCTTAGATGATGATGAATCACCTGTTAAACAATATATTCACCTCTCTTCGGATGACGAGGCAAACTCGTACTTATAAAACAAAAACAGTGGAGATGTGGCTACACACCAACACCTACGTATAGGTTACAATAGTAACTGCACCACGTAGGCATAGAGGCTGTGAACAAAGGAGAATTGTCCATCGGAGGAGAGAAACACACAAGGTCAACATGCAGATATCACGAACAAAGCACAAGGAAAAAAGACAGTCACACACACAAACTGCCTTCGAATGGAATGCTTATCTGAAAGAATGTAACAGCTTTTGCCTGCTTCATGAAATGTAACTGCTATTGCCTGCCTTTTGTAACTGTTTTTACTTGCTTCATGAAATCACCTATAGTTTGCTGAGCTAGAATGTAACCCCCCTTGCTTGCCCCATGTAACCACCCATATTTTGCTGAACTAATAAAAGAGATTGCCTGAATTTGTTCTGGGCATTCTCACCCCGAGGAAAACCCTGCGTGGAGTTATTCCTTCACTGTTTCGGCTCCACTTCATGAGAGGCCCTCTGGACGCGGAAAAACCGCACATTGCCTGCACGGTCTTCCTTCTGCAAAGAAACTAGCAAGAATGTTTCTCAAAGATATCTATCGGCTCCATGGAGTTCCAAAGCAGATTATTTCAGATAGGGGGGTGCAATTCACTGCCAAGTTCTGGAGAGACTTTCTGAAACTTATTGGGTCCACACAGGGACTGTCATCGGCTTTTCATCCATTAATGGGGCTGCTGAAAAATCTAACTCTACAGTGGAACAATATATTAGATGTTATGTTGACTACCAACAAACAACATGGGCTGACCTCCTCCCCTTTGCTGAGGTGGCTTACAATAACACAGTACATAGCAGCACTGGACTCACTCCATTTAAAATAGCTACTGTTAAGGAATTTATTCCCGTGCCTGAACTTCCTTAGGACCCTCCTGTTTCTCAAACTTTAGATCAATGGGTGACTTCTTGGAAAACTGTTTGGGACAATGTGAAAGCAGCTCTAACAAAGGCCTCAAAAAATTACAAAGAGCAGGCAGACAAGAGAAGGATCCTCCAGAGACCATTTCATGTGGGTGAAAAAGTTTACCTCTCTACAAAATATTTAAGACTCGCGCTGCCTAGTAAAAAATTGGGACCAAAATTTCTTGGACCTTTCCCCATAGTGTGGATTATAAACCCAGTCACTGTGGAACTAAACCTCCCTTCCCTTTTAGGGAAGGTTCACCCTGTGTTCCACTGCAGCCTATTGAAGCCACACAGAGAGTCTTCATTGCGACCCTCTCCAAAGCAGGCACCTGGTCCCTTTGTCATGGAGGGAGAGACTCATTATGAAATAAAATGAATCCTTGATTCAAGGTTGTACAAGAGAAAGTTACAGTATCTAGTGCAGTGGAAAGGTTACCCACTATCAGAGGCCACCTGGGTAAAAAGTGCTAACGTAAAGGCTGATAGATTAATATGTAAATTTTATGATAAACATCCAAATAAGCCTACGGGTGATTCCTGACTCTAACTCCTTTTCTACCTACAGGATTTCTCTCTTCTTTAGAGCAGGGCTTTTCAACCGGTGGTACGCGTACCACTTGTGGTACATTAATGAGTGGCAGGTGGTATGCAGCCCTGCCTAGCCAAGTGTAGTGGGGAAGGGAAAGGGCCAGCACAGACAAAGACTTACAGTGAGAGAGTCCTCTGGAGCTGCAAAGGCCCCAGGCTCACTTCTGGCTCATCCTCCCCCATGAGAAAGGAGGAGGGGGGTGGAGACAGGAGAGGCTATAAAAGGAGGCAGTTTGGGAGGGAGAGGGAGGGAGAGAAAAAGCAGCAGCCTTGGGAGAAGGCAGGGTCAGCTCTAGCTGCACCGAAGGGAAAGAAGAAGGAGGAGGAGGGAGGAGGGTGGGGGAGAGGAGATCAAGCAGGCCGGCCATGAGCCAATCTACAACTGCTGTGGCAGCCACCTGTGCTGGCAGCAGCAAACAGGCAAGAAATGCAGTGGGGGAGGGGTCGCCCTCCATGAGGAATGAAAAAAGGCAGCAATGGCTGGAGGTGAGGCACAGAGGAGGGAGGGAGGGAGGGAGATGGAGAGTGGAAGGATTCTTATGTGATTTTGAAGTTCTGGGATTTGTGCAATGTGGGCTTTGTGTTCTTAAGGAGTGTTTGGCAATTTCTATTTGGCTGATGTCTCGTGTTAGCTTCTATTGCTCTGCTGTTGTTATCTGTAACAACTGCAAGGGATTTTGAAGTATTTTTCTCCTGAATGGATTTTGCCTATAGCATTCCTTTACTTATGAATGGAGCCATTTGGGGAGGCTGCCTTAGCCAGCAGCCAGTACTTACATTTTTTTTTCTTCCTTAAGTGCCGGCTGCACTCCTTAACTTTCTTTTTTAGCCAGTAGCTAATTCTTAAAGGGGAATGTGCCCTTTAAAGCTAGTTCACTCAGCAGCTTCTCTTTTCTGTCTCTGGAGGCCTTTCCTTGTTTGATCAATATATGGAAGAGGGAAAATATGGGGGGGTGGGGTTCAAATTCTTCCTTCATAAGGAGTTGGGAATGAGAAAAAGGGAGGCAGGGAAGGGAAGGAGGGAAGGAAGTCCCGCCTTAGCACTTGGCTACCAGCAGCTCTGCCATTGACTTTGCTTGTCAAAAGGTTGCAGAAGGGATCACATGACCCTGGGACACTGTGACCATCATAAATATGAATCAGTTGCCAAGCATCCAAATATAAATCACATGACCCTGGGCATGCTGCAATGGTCATAAGTGTGAAAAATGGTCATAAGTCATTTCAGTGCAATTGCAACTCTGAACCTGTTTTTTTTTTGGTCATCAAGTTTTTGACACCTTGCTAGGTGGTACTCGAATATTGCCATATTCTAAAAGTGGTACAATCGGTAAAAAGGTTGAAAAGCCCTGCTTTAGAGGATCCAACTGTCAACTTTCAAATGATTCTGTCTGCAGCCATCTTCACTTCGTTTTCAGTTGCCACAACAATGGGAAAGGGGAGATGCATTTTTATAGTTTAGTCATAGCAATAATTTTCCTGTGGGAACCAAGGTCAAGCTACATGTCTTTTGGCGGGCTGGAGCTTCTGCTGGAAAGCCCGCCAAAGTAGTTAATTGGGGATTGTGATTTATGACATATTACAGGGGTGGAAAGTTCAACTTGTTACATTATAACCTTGGGGGGGGGACTTTCAGTCTTGGTTTCACCTTTGTTCGTGCCGATACTATGTAGCCATTAAATGTGTTCTTTGAGGAAAGCAAATGCCTCAGAGTTCTTATTTCTACTGGTCTCATCTATCAGAACCATGACACAACGGTTGGAAATGGATCAAAGAGAGAAGCAACCTGGAATTAAGGAGAAACTTCCTGACAGTGAGGACAATTAACCAGTGGAACAGCTTGCCTCCAGAAATCATGGGCGCTCCATCACTGGAAGTTTTTAAGAAGAGACTGGACAGTCACTTGTCTGAGATGGTATAGGTTCTCCTGCTCGAGCAGGAGGCTGGACTAGAAGACCTCCAAGGTCCCTTCCAGCTCTATTCTATTCTAAAGTACAGGAACTATTTCATATAACCTAGTGTAGTTCATCAAATGCTATTTGAATATCAATAATTCCCAGTGTTGAGAGTTAAACTTATTTATGGATCTATCTGAATAAAAGTTAAAAGGCTAGCAACTTAAAATTATCCAAATGAAGAAAGTATGAGACAAGAAAAGGCAAGTGGTTTCTTAGCCCTCCAAGCTAGCCCTATTTTTCATCTTTATCCTATCCTGCTAAAGATTTATACATAGCGTACATAACACTCGCATTCCTAAATATGCATTATTAGAGACTCTGAGGGCTTGAGGAGTTATAATTCAGGAAAGGGGGTAATGGCCTTTAAGCAGTCAATTAAATTGTGGGTCACTTGGGAATATATATTATGTAACTGAAAAGAGAAAAAGAGGTTAAGTGAAATTAGCACTTTAATGGAATGGCTCCCTGACTACTTACAACAGTATAGATCTATGCAAACCTATGGGACCATGTCTACAGCTCTGTCTAATGATTCAGCCTCAAGGATTCTCTTCCTTCACTACCACCACCACCACCGCCACCACCTTCTTGGAAAATAAGGAATCATCATTGGCACTTTCCTTAATCAGTTTTATTTACTTTTACTTCTTTTTACTTTGGTGGAATTTGCATTGTATGAGGTGTGGGACATTTTGAATATTTTCTAGGCTTGGTGTATAGCCAGAATGGAAACCATTGGGAAAGAAATTAATTTTTGACATTCAATACTTAACACTTCACATAAGTGGTGCTTAGTGTTCCACTGTAGAATACAGATGGAGACAAAGAAAAAATTACAAATATTTCTTTTACTCATCTTTAATATTTTCTGTTAGGGGGTTTTTTTTGGGGGGGGTTAGTATTGCAAATATGTCTTCAACATATGTGAATGTTTGGGATGCCTTAAAATGGCCTAATTGTTGAAGTCTGCAGCAAATACAATTATTTTTACGGAACTCACTTTATGTTGAAGCAATATTAAATAATTATTATTGAGCAGAAGAACCTTGCCTCTGCATCTAAATTTCAATAATTTTCAATTTGTAGTGTGGATACACGGTATATTGCCCAGATATTTTTGGAAAAGGTATCATTCTGATTTAACAGGGGGAAACCTAATGATCCATAATATTAGGTAACACTGGACAACAATTTTTTTCAAAAGTTTTGCTTTCTGAAAAAACTTTTGGTGATTATGATAGATCTCTTCAAACCAAACACAAATATAATTTCGGAATGACTGTATCATGTAGGAATCTTGAAAAATATGAAATTAACTTTTAATGACTATAATGTATTTAATCACATAATGTTTTCAACATGCAGTTGAATTCAACAGGGCTAAAAGTATTTTGCTGCTGATTTTCATCTTTACTCAGTGTCCCATGCATCTCTCTACAGGGTCCAATAATAGTCAACCAGTATTGATGGATTCCAGTTGCCCTGATATCCCTTTTCCATTGTGGCAATGTCCTGGTGAAACGTTTCACCATATTCATCACTGACTGAATCCAGATTTTCAGGAAAGAAATCCAAGTATGAATGGAGAATATGAATCCTCAGTGACATGTTGCACTTCAAGTCTTGTATGCTATAAGTCAGTGATGGCAAACCTTTTAGAGCCCGAGTGCCTAAACTGCAACCCAAAGCCCACTTATTTATCTCCGGGTGCCGGGTGGGTGTGGCCCACTGGGTGGGCGTGGCTGTGGTCATGGCAGATGGTGGGTGTGGCCAAGGTAGGTGTGGTCACCTCGATGTTGCTCGTGGGGAGGGACACCTGTGGGGGCCAGGCAGGGTTAGGGGAGATCCAGGGGGTCTCTGGCAGGTGGGGCGGTGGGCAGGAGGCTC
This sequence comes from Azemiops feae, assembly GCA_023970755.1. Classification (NCBI taxonomy): domain Eukaryota; kingdom Metazoa; phylum Chordata; class Lepidosauria; order Squamata; family Viperidae; genus Azemiops; species Azemiops feae. The sequence continues at coordinate 456,437 of JALGBA010000170.1, read as the reverse complement.
GTCCTGCGGGGTGAGGAGAGGTAAGGCGAGGTAGGGTGGGGGTGCCATTGTTGCAGGGCAAGGTGAGGCCAAGGCAGCTGCTGCCTGACACAGTCAGCCCCTGCACACAGAGGCCAGCGAGCGCATGGGGGCCAACAGTGTCCATCAGCAGCCACAGCCTACCAGCCCCTCAACCAGTGCACTCTGGGGCTCCGCAGCCCACCGCCAGCAGTTCAGAGAAGCCGCCTCTGAATTGGATGGCCGGCCAACAGCTGAGGAGGTGATACAGTGGGTCATGCCCAGGAAAAGGAGAGCATGTGAGGCCAGGAGGGATGGGATGGGGGGAAGGAAACCAGCCATGCTGGGATGCATCCGGCCACGTGGGAGCTCGGCGAGTTAGCAGGCGGCTGGCTGAAGAGGGACGGTTGCCATCTCCAAGGCATGGTGCGCGTGCCCACAGGGAGGGCTCTGAGTGCCACCTCTGGCACACGTGCCATAGGTTCGCCACCACTGCTATAAGTGGTTTATCAACCAGCTGAATGTAGTTTGGTGCTCTGTACTTGTGAAGAAAATTCTCAATGACATCCTTGAATGCTTTCCAGCCAATTTTCCAGTTGGTGTATTGAATGTGTTTTAACAACAATTCCATGTTTTCATATGTTTCTTTTATGTGTGGAGCATAGCCAATAGGTACTGAAGGTGTGTATTGCAAAAACAGAATTCTATAAAACAGAACACGATAGGTTACAGGTGATTTTCATGATTAGTAGCCAAAAGAGTTTAGGAAGCAAAATCTTTGTGGTCCAATGTAATCATACTAGCCTCTCTTTTCTACATTTCATTCTTATAATAATAATAATAAAGTTGGGAGGGACCTTGGAGGTCATCTAGCCCAACCCCCTGCTCAGGCAGGAAACCCTATACTATTTCAGACAAATGGCTGTCCAGTCTCTTCTTAAAAACTTCCAGTGTTGGAGCATTCACAGCTTCTGGAGACAGGTTGTTCCACTGATTAACTGTCAGGAAATTTCTCCTTAGTTCTAGGTTGCGTCTCTCTTTGGTTAGTTTCCATCCGTTGCTTCTTGTCCTGCTTTCAGGTCCTTTGGAGAATAGCTTGACTCCCTCTTCTTTGTGGCAGCCCCTGAAATATTGGAACACTGCTATCATGTCACCACTCGTCCTTCTCTTCATTAGACTAGACATACCCAATTCCAGCAACCGTTCTTTATATGTTTTAGCCTCCAGTCCCCCAATCATCTTTGTTGCTCTTCTCTATACTCCTTCTAGAGTCTCAACATCTTTTTTACATCGTGGTGACCAAAACTGGATGCAGTATTCCAAGTGTGGCCTTACCAAGGCATTGTAAAGGGGTATTAACACTTCACATGATCTTGATTCCATCCAGTGGTGGAATTCAAATATATGAACAATCGGTTCTCTGTTTGGATGCTGCTTCTGGAAGTCCATTCTGGGCCTGGGCAACAAAAAATTAGCTACCGTTCTGCCGAAGTGGTGCGAACTGACTGAATCCCACCACTGATTCTATCCCTCTGTTAATGCAACCTAGCACTGTGTTGGCTTTTTTGGCAGCTGCAGCACACTGCTGGCTCATATCTAAGTGATTGTCCACTAGGACTCCCAGATCCCTCTCGCAATTGCTACTATTGAGCAAGGTACCACCTATACTATACCTGTGCATTTGGTTTTACTTGCCTAAATGTAGAATCTTACTTTTTCCACCATTGAATTTCATTTTGTTAAATAGCTCCCAATGTTCAAGTCTGTCAAGATCCTTCTGTATCTTAAGCCTAGCTGATTGGATTAGCACTAGAAATAACATTCAGTTGAACTTAGTCTCAGATAAGGACTGTAGTCTTAAGCCTGAAAAATAAAATCAGAATGGTGGGACAGAAGATTGGGCTGCTTTCTTCATAACTGGTGTATATTCCTTCTGGTATGTTTTTTCGGGTATGCTCTCCAAATGCTAAATAGTCCAGACACTGCTGAGCTTCTGAGCCCACTGTTTTATTTCTGTTTTGCTTAGAAGATCCCTTGATCTTTCTGCTGGGTGGATTCCAGGATCATTGCCCTAAAAGCCTCTCCTAAGAGCAGGAAATCTAGCAAAAATATTGGATATTTTTAAAACATTGAAATGCTTATGAAATTTTCTTTACAGGCAGAGTCCTCCCTTAATGATGGCAACTCCATCATTTAAGTGACATGGTTGTAAGTTGAAAATCCATATGAACATGCCGCAAAGCAATGGCAGTTTTAGCAGGCTCAGTGCTGTCTTTAAGTGAGGCCTTCATGTGATCACAACTTGCAGTTTCCCATTGATTTTGCTGGCAAGGAAGGTCACATATCATAATCACATGACTGCAGGATGCAGAAATGTCATAATCTCAGGATGGACACTGAGCACTGTTGCAAGTTCAAACAGTCACTGAATGAGTTGTTGTTCAATGAGGATCATCTGTATTAAGTCCCTATGAGCTGATATCCTCCAGCAATGTTGGGACTTCAGCTTCTAGTAATCCCAGCCAATGAAGCAGCTGGCCAGAATTATATGAGCTCTAATCCTCCAGGGTACCAATTTGGAAAAGATTGTTCTACAGCTTGAATGATGAGGATAAAAGTACTGAGAAATAGCCACACAAAGCTACAGGGTCACCACCCAACTGCAACGAAAACAGGAGCAGGTAAGGTGGAGCCCAGCCTATCCACATCAACCTGGAAGTAAATTTCTTTCTATTTAGGAGGATTGACTCCAGGGTAATCATGCATGCTGTTGGTTTGCCTTGGATATATGCCCTCTATATATCAGCACATTTTCCTCTTTTGGAGTAAATCCAATGGTATTTGAGTTCAGATACTTCTACATTAATATGCATGGCTCTTCAAAAAATTGGAATAGAATTTAAAAAAAATGCAGGGAAGGAAGAAAGCAGCATACATTTCACCTACTAGTTTTTCTCTCTCTCTCTCTCTCTCTCTCTCTCTCTCTCTCTCTCTCTCTCTCTCTCTCTCTTTCCACCAAGTAGGTTTCTGCTTTATTATTGTTGGTATTTTTCCTTAGACAAGGAAGATAATTGTCTGTTTCCTCAGCCACACTATAATTTCAAATCGAACAGGAAAAGGGGGGGGGAAATCCATACCCACAAAAAGACTGAAGCTGAAATACCTTCCTTGAGGCTGGAGACTTTTTTTTTTTTGTAACCCGAGAGTAGAGGCAGAAGATAATTTTAATGGAAATGAAAGATGTGGCATTCTCCTCAAATGTCTTTTCTTTCTTTCTTTCTTTCTCTTTCTCTTTCTTTTTCTCTCTCTTTCTAATGTTTCTGTCTCGTATTTTGTGGGGTTGGAAGGAAGCACTCCAAAGAAAACCTGCCTTACCTTGGAACAATGAACACGATTCCTGCCACCCTTGGGAGAAGAGACCCAGGAGTGATATGAATTATCCAGGTGTCCCTGGCAGAGAAGGTGATCTGCTTGATTCAGGTTTCCACCTAGGACCCTGAATGACTGGTTACTAGTGTGAACCACTTGCCTACAGACTGGAAATTCTGCTGCCCTGGAGGGTCAGTCCTGCAGATATAGCACTCCTGGAAGAAAACTCATTCGTTGTGTCTTTTGGGTGAAGTGGAAATTAGGTAGAAAAACAACGAACCAGTGTAGACCTCTCTCAATAGCTGCTGGATACTTCAATCTCTAACCTCTTGACACAGGGAGGAGGCCTTACCAGTTCAAAAGATAGAAGATGAAGTTCTGTGAGCCCAGGTGAAACAGGAGTCTTTGGCTACAAAGGTACTTTCCCTTCCAGGCAGGCTGGAGTTGGGGAAGGGAAGGAGTTGGGGAAATCCCTCAGCAGCCAAGGAGAGGAAGGTTTGAGACTTTGCTTAATGAGACACAGGCTCCAGTTATCCTACTTCAGATATGTTACCTATCTCTCTGGAAAGGCTCTCCTGCTGGGAAAGGTGCCAGGAAGGAGAAGATGATCAGTAGCAAGGTGGATAGTTAGAGAGATGATGGAAGCACCATTGGAAGATCTGAATGACCATTTAGCGACAGTCATGGGGAAAAAAATATGCAGCTGCTAAGGGTTGATGCCAATTTGATGGCACACAATTAAAATGAATGAAACAAGGGTGCACAGCAGGCAAGCTGCAAAGGAATGGATCATCCTCATGAGTGGGATTAAAAATCCTCATGAGTGGGATTAAAAATGTTGAAAGAAAGGGAGAAATTTCCACTGCAGCCAAAGACATGTGCAGTAAAAGTGGTTCGGGTGCCGAAATCTAATAGACCTACTTCATGAATCTGTCAGCAGCTGCAGTGAACATTCAGCTGCATTCATGGGAGAATTCCTTAAGAACAGTTTGAACATGTTGGCATAGATGTTGCTCTTAGAAAAAGAAAATGTTGGCATGTAATGAGAGCAGGTCTCAAAATCACACTCAAGAAGAACGGAAAATATCTATGAAGCATTGGCATGCCTGGCCTAAAGACGTATATACCGCATTGGCTTCATTTGTGAGAGATGTTGGATTGGGACTAATGTATTCCTGATTTACTCAGTCCATTTTTTTTTAGTTTGCACAACACCTTCATCCTTAAACTAGCCAGCATGACCTTATGCAACACATTCTGTGAAATCACACTTGGCTAGTTTGTGGTTTAGTATATGCGGCATACTCAGTTAAATTGTTCCCAAAAAAATCTCTTGAATTCCAGATGAGAAAAGGAGGGTATCTTTTCAATGTTTGAGATGAACCAGACTCAAATAAATAAGAGAAATATGCTCCTTCAAAAAGAGGTTTATACAGGAAGCTAGCATGTATAGGGGGAAAAAATAGTTCCCACAATGAACTTTTAAAAGATTTAGCTGCACTTAGCAAATCATGCTGTAGCTTAATGTGTTGTGCCAATGCAGCCAGTCTGGTCAGTTTATTTTTCTGTTTTGATAACCCAAAAAATTGAACTCATTCAATAAGTCACAATTCAAATAACTATGTCCAATGAACAGAGCCATAGACTGAATTCATGCTAAAACACACTCTATAAAATAAATCTTTTTGCCCGGAGCATGACAAGCAGATTAGAAAATGATCATGCTAAGTATGCGCGATTGCCTGAGAGGACTTTTCTCCAAATTAATGGGAAAGTTCTTATTCTGCCCTCAGCAGAAACACCAGCAACTTTCAGAAAGCCTTTATAAAGATCAAAAATAGTCGATACATGTGGGAGGAAGGGTGGAACTTGTTCATCTTTAATATATTTATTATACTAACACAATTCTAATGTAAGTCTTGTTTTGTACATAGGATTTACCCAACTAACCATTTTATTTTTGGAAACAAAACAATAATAAACAGTAGCTTACTAAATAGCATTTGGAAAGTCATCAAGTCACACAGAAATCATTCTCAGGTAGATATAGTTTTGTGAAACAAAAAGCTCACTCTTTTTACATGCTGCTTTTGCACAAGGCTACTTTGTACCTGGGACTTTCATTCCATTCTGATCAAGCTACTCTGTTGCCATGAAGGTTATTCATGTATTCAAGACCTGTTCTGGGGCATGCCAAATACTGTTTCCAACCTTGTTAGTTTCCAGTTTGATATAATGATAAAAGGCACAAGACTAGGAGTGGGGAGGCACGAGTTCTAATCATACCCAAGCAAAAAAGCCAGCTGAATTCCCTTGGGCTTGTCACTCTCTCTCAAACCTAGGTAGGAGGCAAGAGCAAACCACTTTGGAAACTTGGAAACTTCAGGCAGTGGGAATCAAGATTAACTTGACAATTAACAACAATGGAAGTGGAAACAACAGCACTCAGACCTCTTGGTTATTGCTCTCCGTTTGGCTTCCACCAAAAGGCTTTTGTACAAGCTTGCCCTTGTTTAACTGAATCAGGATTAATTTAATTAGCCCAAAGAAACAATAAGAGCCAATTTGATCTAATGGTTAAGGCATCAGGCTAGAAACCCAGAAACCATCACTTCTAAACCACCTTAGGCACAAAGCCAGTTGGCTGACCTTGGGCCAGTCTCTCTCTCTCTCTCTCAGCCCTAGGAAAGAGGCAATGGCAAACAACTTCTGAAAATCCTTGCCAGGAAAACTTCAGGGACTTCTCCAGGCAGTATCAGACACAATTGAATAGAACAAAAAAAATTGAATACATTTGCACAAGTTACTGAATTTGCACAAGTTACTAGGCAAAACTGGGGTTGCAGCTTGATGTGCACTTCTGGTTTGCTCATACAATACCTACCACATTTTATTTCTCCTTTTTGCCCTACAAAAGTCAGGAGATTTCAGTTCAAGTTACAGCAGATTAAATAATCACCTTAGTATGCTTTATGCCAGGCTGCCTTTTTTATTTGGGGCACAAATCAATTTCAGAACTTTTCTATCACTATCTGAATATTGTAATTATTTATTATTATTATTATTATTGTTGTTGTTGTTGTTGTTGTTGTCAGCAACTTTTTGTCATCTTGTCATCTTTCCCCTGCCCTCCATTCCATTGTTTAGTTTTGAAGAACCGGTTCATAAAACTTATTATTGGAAGGTGCTTCAGTTGCTGTCAATGAAAATATATTATAACGTGCTATACTGAATTGATTACACATTATTACATACTCCATAACTGCGTCAAACTAACTTTGCTGTTTGAGCTGTTCGACCCAACCCTCCAACAAGCCTCTTCGAAAATATCTTCCTCCGAGGGCACATTTTGTTCAGAAATCCCTTTGGACCACCACCTTTATATCAATTTGCCACGAATCAAGTGTCACTCAAGTCTGTCACTTCTGTGGAGAGGAGGATTCCACTCTACTTCCCTCCCGGCTTTAATGGCGCGCCTTCTCACGGGCGGGAACCGCCGGTCTGTTCTCGCCCAGCAAATGGCTCTGTTAATAATAAAGCGCCTTTTAAGTGTTTTTAAATGTAGTAAAGGGAATCCAAATAAAGATCCCAGTAACTAAAATGGGACAAGACCGATGTCCTTAGACAAAATCCGTTTCCCGAATTAAGAAATGTGCCTCCAATGTGCCCGGGAACAAGCGAATCCTAAACGGCGCGGCTTCTGGCGGCAGAAAACAGGCGCGCTCGGACCGCCATTTTTTTTCTGGGTCAATCCTGCTCTAGCGACAAGGGCTTCTGGGCGACCTCCCGGTTCTTAGGCGCAGGCCCTTGGGGCCGATGGTAGAGAAGGCAGGCCTTTCCCAGGGTTAAGGCAGGAAAGGTAGCGACTGCTGCTGCTGCGGAAGAGTGCGGCGCTTTGTGATCGTCGATCCGGTCGGCAGGACGCAGCTCCTATGCAAGTTCAGCGGCTTCCTCTGCCCATAAACTGGAGAAAACCCGAGGTCAGGACAGCAACTTAACGAGGAAAACCATCTGGAGCGGGTCCAGCGTCCTCCGAAAGCTAAAAGAGAAAGGGGAGGTCCACACTCCAGGCCTACCGCTTCGTTGCGACTTCCCAAGTCACATGCGCGCTTCCTTGGAGGCGATCCTCCGCTGCTTAGCTCTGACGTTCAAGTCCTCTCGGGCCAGGGACAAATACGTGTCTGGATGGATCGCAAAGCAAATTACTCTTTTAAAGAAAGACGGCGGCGGCTTACTCCAGACTTGACGGTCGCCAAAGCGCAAGCTTCAAAGGCGACGTCTTTTCGAACCCAGCACCATCTCCTGTTAGTTTTCTAACGACTTATTGAGAAGAATAGCCAGCTGAGGACTGGCTGCCTGCTAAGAGGGCTGTTCGAACACGCCCCGCTTGTTTCCATTCTCCTCTCTCGCGTTCAGACTGAGCCCTGAAATCCTAAATTCTCCACCGATGGGAAAGATTACATTGAGTAGGGCTGCAGAAATCGGAATGACCTCTAGATGGCAGCCAAGTGGACATTTTTCTCTCTCCCGTTTGCTGCCCTCTAGTCGTCGCCCCCCTCTTCGCAGTCTCGCTGCTGCCGTCCCACCCAGCACCCGCCCTCTCCAGGTCTGAGCGACCTTATCTAGAATACAGAATAACAGAGTTGGAAGGGGTCATCTAGTCCAACCCCCTCTCCAAACCTCTTCCTCAGCCAACCTGTTTTGAAGGCTCCTGCCTGAATAAAATTGTGGAAAGAGCGATTGATTTGGGATCGGGATTGTCAGTAAAGTTTATGAATACATAAATGAGAGCACCGCGAAATTAAAGTGGGACATACCCCGAATAAAATATTAAGCCTCCGTGTTTAAGATTAAGGCGCAAGTCCAAACAATAACCGGGGCAGTCCCAGGCTAAGAGTTGATTTCCGCAGGCCTTCGAGTCCGTTCCGAGGACAGCGCTAAGAACTGAAACCCATTTCACATGTTTTACTCCCCCGCTGGTTCCGAGAAGTCTTCTTTTCCTTCAAGATAGGCTGGCTCCATCTTTTTCCAATATGCAAACTGGGTTTAGATATTGGAGATATTGCAGAAAGTCTCCGGAGAGGCTTTGCCAGCTTCCCCAAAACCTGGGCTGTTGTTGGAAAGATTATTTGGGGGTGGAGGTGGGTTGTGGAATCACCCGTCGCTTAGATTACCTGGAGCCAAGGATATTTCAAGCCCACCCATTTCAAAAGGGGAAGATTAGACCGGAGGGGGGAATTTACGCCAGTCTCAAACTTCAGGTATCCGGGGCTACCGTCCTGTGGGAAAACGTTAAAGGGGGTCCAGTCATGTCACGTCACGTCATATATCATCGCCGGTTTGATTTAAGCGTTAAGCAGCAGGCTAGAAACCGGGAGATTCCGAGTTCTAGTCCCTTTTTAGGCATGAAAGCATTGAACTGGGGCCAGTCTCTCACAGCCCAGCCCACCTCGCAGAAATATTGTTGTGGAGAAAATAGGAGGAAGAGGTAGTAGGTATGTTTCTTGCCCTGAGTTATATATTTATATTATATATATATATAATAAAGGCGGGATAAAAATAAATTGAAATTCTATTCGAGACTAACAACACACTACGGGTCCTCCGAATATGCTAGATTTCCACTCCCGAAACTCTCAGCTGCCGTATTGAAGTCCAGCACACCAGACTAGAGAAGTTTGGAGTTAATACGAGGAACTTGGTGGGCGGCATTTTGAACGTCTGCAAAAGAGAGGGAGGGAAACCGTGAGGTTTTTGTCTCTCTGTGTTATCCCAGCATGCTGTCGAGTTAGGATAAGCGAGCTGGGGGGAGCTACAGCTGAGAAACACAACCAGGGACGAGCCGTGCCTCTTGAAGGCAGTTAGAACCAAGAAACAAACTGCAGCTCCTCCGCGAACAATACTATGGCCGACCCTCTTCCCTTCTAGGCTCAAAGGCGAGCTGGTCGACGTTCACTTCTTTGGAGTCTTTATTCTCTGTTGCCTTATTGGGAGCAAAGCCCTGTTTGCTCAGGGGGGGGGGGCTTTCTGCCAAAGTACACCACCTAAAGTCTCCCTGAGGGCTTACTTAGCACACCGAGAACTTTCTGCCCAACTTAGCAGAAAATGTTTTATACCGCGATAAATCCGCTGATCTCTGGCTTTATCTTGGCTACTACGAAATACTTGGAAATAAGGGCCCCCTCTTTCTATTCTATAGAATCTATATAGGATGAAAGGATCCCATGCTCACGAGAGAAGTAAGCCTGGTCCCCCTGCAATTATACTTACTCCAGGAAAATGTGCAAGGTTTCAGCTCAGCTGCTTTTGTGTTTGTTTTATCGGCTAGGATTGTCTTGCCCTAGTTCCCAAAAGACTCTCTGTGCCTTTCTCGGTTTTGCCCCGTGGGAGTTTTTTTATATATATATATAAAGGTGGGGGTAGGATTATTGGAAGTAAAGCTCAGGGTGATCCCTTCCCTGGGCCCATGGGGGGGGGGGGTCACAAAAGGATGTGCGGGCTCCAGTCTCTCCCAAAACGTTGCATTAGACCAACCCACAAAGAATCCAAAAGGAGAGGGAATGTTGAAAGCCACCCAGGCTGCCTTAAAATGGGAAATAGGATTCCTGCAGGCTTCAAATTAGGCTACAGGACTAGGTAATGAGATGGCTTGAGGGGAGGAGTGCCTTAATTCTGCTCCTAGGAGCTGGAAAGAAGAAACGGAAACTATCCAAGCGCCACCCCATTCGTTAAAAAAAAAAAAAAAATACCCAATTGCTGCTACTTAGAATCATCCATCTGGATATATAGTTCGAGCGGCCCTGCTAAAGTTTTAGGCGGGTTGCTAGTGATCGGATACATTCATACATTGTATCCATACATTCCACTACTACACCATTAGTTAAACCTCTTCTATAAATTCAATTAACTTGCAGTTTATCCACCAGACCATGTCTAAATGGCTTTGCATCGTCTATATGAACTCTGCCCCTTGGCTGCGGTGCGCTCTACAGAGCATGAGAGCAAAGCGCGGAGACTGGTTTTAGCCAAGTCCCCATTTTTTTCAATTACTATAAGCGAAGGTGACCAAAGCAAACGAAAGAAGAAGGTCCGCGAACGTGGAAAAGTAACCGCTGAAATTTACCGCCCTGCACTTAAAAAATGAAGCACCAACTGGAGCAGATTCTGCTTTGCGGAAGTTTCAAAGCGCTCAAAGCAAACCAGTTTTCGGAAAACTGACCACGTTTTATTCTCGAGCCGCTTGCCTTACTGATTTCAGTCTGATGGCCTTGGGGGTTCTTTACTCGGAAGTCCATCTCTTTTGTTTCAGGAAAAGAGAGAGTTCTCGTGATGATTATTACCCTATTTATTTAAGAACAGGTTCCTGAACGCTACCGAACTTGTTTCTCAAACTGAATCCAGAAGTGACCCCTTTCTTAAAACAGCGGGCGCTGTTAGCTTCTAGCTTCTACTTCTGTTTAGTGGCCTTTTGGGGTTCTGAGCTCCCACGAGGTTTAGCTGCTCCGCGCAAGGGGCAGAAGGGAAAGATGGGTTCCCAAACCGGTGACATTTCACTGATTTTCAGGGCAGAACTTTAGGGAGGGGGAGGGGGTGGTGTAAGAGAGATACACCTAGGGCAGGGGTAGGCAACCTTGGCTCTTTTATGACTCGTGGACTTCAACTCCCAGAATTCCTGAGCCAGCGTGGCTCAGCTTGGAAACCTCTCCCTTTCCCCTCAGCATGGCTGGCTCAGGAATTCTGGGAGTTGAAGTCCACGAGTCATAAAAGAGCCAAGGTTGCCTACCCCTGATTCCTAGGGTGAAGGCTGCTTGGATCTTGTTCCGAGGTTGTTTCAGTGGTATGTTTTGCTGAACTGCAAGGTCCGTGGGTTTAATGAGAAAAGCCAAGTCTCCTACAAGTGGAGCGCGCCTCCGCGGTCCTGCCGGGCACGTCCCTGCGCTTTTCTTGGCAAGGAGGCAAAAGCAGGCTCTCGCTGTTGTTTTCCAGGTTTTTTTTTTATTTTTTTAACCTGGTCTAGCTTAAAGCCTTAGAATTTTCTGAACGCATCCCATTCAGATCCTTACCAGCCCAGCTCTGAATCAGTTGGGAGCAGCGCAGACAAAGTTGATCTTAAGCAGCCTCTTTAAGCAGAGAATAAAATAAGGACCCCAGATCAGAGCTCGGGGCTGCGCGCCCTTCCCTTCAGCCAAATTTCCTTTCGCAACTGCTCGGCGGCGTGCCTCTCGATTCTCGTCTTGCGATCGGGCTGGTTTCCCAAATACGAACCTCGGAGAAAGCCCCCTTGGTCGCAGCGGGGGCCCTCCTCGCGAGGAGGCCTGCAGAGGAAAACGGTGGCGTTTTGCATAATCCCGGGGAAACGAGCGCACAGCACGCCTGAGGCCCCCCATTCATAAAATACTTTATTGAAATAAAATCAATATCTTTACGTTAATACAAACTGGTGGTAAAATGAGTTAGCCGGATAAGTTCGGAGACGCTCCCCGCCCCCTCCCCTCTCTTACACAGCGCAGGAACAGCCACGGTCGAACCCCCAAGGAGAGGGAGCGGCTCTTCCTTAGGCGCACGCAGGGAGAGGGCGGAAGGGCTCAGACGCCTAGGAAATCCTACAACGGAATCAACTGGGAATCGGAGCCCACCCTCTCACCTCCATCCCCGGATCGTCCCCGTCGCCTTCTTCCACGCGGTAACTTCCTTAAACGGCGGCGAAAGGGTTGCAGGGCCTCTGCCACCCAGGGCTTCAGTGGACCCCTGCTGTCTACGCTCAAGGCAGGCGACCCATGGGATGGTATTGCAAGCCGGCGGGGCCTCGTCTCTCGGTGAGGCTGAGGTTTCAGTCTTGACGGCCGCAGGTCCCAGTCACCCTTCCGGGCCAAGCCGGGAGGTTCGGGCGCCAGCAGTCCAGCATCCGCAATCCGGGCGCCAGATCTTTAGTCCGCGGGCACGCGGCGCTCCTTTATTTATTCCTGGATGACTTGGCAGGGAGAGTCGAGGTTTTCCGCGGGCTGCTTCTCGGCTTCCCGGGCTCGCTCTTGCTCGGTCAGTTGCTCGCTGGTGGGGATGGAGTTTTTTTTCGGGCGACCTTTGGGCTTGGTGGGAGACTCAAGGCCTCCGCCTTGCAAAACCTGTTTTAAAAAAAACAAACAAACCCCAACTTAAAGGTCACAAAGGATCTGACTTAGACCAAATCCAAACACAACCCCAGTTAACGCTGGGGAGCGAAGCTTGCTGGGTGGGTTGGGAAATGCGGAATCGCCCTCGCGCCCAACGAAAAGACACTATTGCTTGCTTAGCGCTGCGCAACAGGCCGGCCAGCCGCCTTGGCCTCTATTTCCGCCCGCGCGCCTTTGCGGAGAAGGTGCCTAAGTGCTGAACTCGAGCTTGGAAGGCAAACGCCGAGCTGGTCAGCCTCTACCTAGCAACACGCCTTGAAGTGGAGAAAAAAGTCTCTTTCGTTGGACTCCTTTCCCTCCCCCCCCTCCCCTAGCATTTCAGGCGGGTGAAAAACAAAGGCGCCGTTTCTCGTCGCGGCGCCCTTCAGTCAAATTCACTTCCACATGGATGTTATTAGAAACTGGGGTAAATAAGCAGCCGTTTCATCTGTGGCAAACGGGCTACGAGTGGTTACTTTTAAACGACGAGAGCGATAGGTTACGCTGTGTTCAGGGTTCAGGACGCGCCGGTTAAGGAAGGTGGGCTGCCTTTCCTCCTCCCGGGTATTGCTTGGGAAAATCAGCTGCTGCTCTCTAAATGCTGCGCGGCATTTTGAAGGGAACAGACTGACTGCACACCGCCAGTACAGACGTTGCCTTTCAAACCAGGGATTCTCCCTGAATAGAAAGAATGCAGCCGGGTTAGTTACAGACTAACTCCTTCCGAAAAAGGTTTCTCCAACCGCTGCCCTTCAGCAATATTGGGCCACAACTCTCATCGTCCCAAAGGCGCTTTTTCAAGAGGTCAATGGACCTTGTTTTTTTTCTTTGAAGACGTTTCGCTTCTCATCCAAGAAACTTCTTTAGAGCTGAAGAAGCTTCTTGGATGAGAAGTGAAACGTCTTCAAATGTCCTCCTGCTTGAGCAGGGGACTGGACTAGAAGACCTCCAAGGTCCCTTCCAGCTCTATTCTATTCAAAGAAAAACAGGAAAGTCCAGTTGCCTCTTGAAAAAATGCCTTTGGGACCACCAGGACCTGGATGGCTGAAAATCTCTTTACCATCCTCAGCCAAAGCAGATAAGGGCTGTCTGGAAATGGGATGAGACCTGGCCTTAATAGTTCTGGTCAGAAAATGTTGGATAAAGATGCTTTGGGCCTAATCAAAAACCCCACTGAGTTCAGTGGAATCTTCTTTTTGCCTTCAAGGCGTGCTTGACTCCCTCTCTAGATGAAAGCTCCAAGGCAGGATAACCCGTGTTCCCTAAGTCTCCTCCTGGCCCCAGGCCTGTGATTTGAGCATGGCTTGTGCATGGGGTGTATTGTTCATAAAACCAGCTGGCTCCCATTTTATCGAAAGGCTTCTCCCCTATTTTTGTGAGGGACTACAAGCAGGCTTTCAGTCTTGGTCCTTGGCCCTTGAGATGAGAAAAAAATAGCTCTGCCCTGCCTGGTTGGGCGGCTAAATGTCTATGGAGATTCTCAACCATCCAGGTCATGGTTGGCCCAAAGGTGCTTTTCAAAAGGCAGCTGGACTTTAATTTTTACCTTGAAAATGTTTCACTTCTCATCCAAGAAGCTTCTTCAGTTCTGAACTTTCGTTTGGTTCTCTTTTCTCAGAAACTTTAGTTTTCTGAGAAAACAAAAACAAAAAACCAAGAAAGTCCGTTTGCCTTTTGAAAAGCACATTTGGTGGGCTACTTATGGACCCCCCCCCCCCGCAGAAATCTAACTGCTGTAGCGGCACAACTTCCATAGGCGAAGGCTGGAGGCCTGGGCCCAGGAAGGGAGAAGAAATTCTGCCTCTGTATTGTATTCCCAGAAGAACTCCTCATGCAGTCAGCTTGCTTTTCCAATGTGGAATACCCCTACTGGTTGGGAATGATGGGAGTTGTACACCAAAGAAAGGGATCCCCGAGAAGAAGGATTGAAGCCCTAGGTCTATTTTTCGAGAACATCCCATTGATAGGAGGGTAACCTTCCACGGTTTGGCTGTGTAAATGAGGGCTGGGTGAAAATTTCATAGTCTGAACTTCAAAACAGCACACTTACTATTTTCTTCCACTTCATTCTTCTATTTTGGTACCAGGTTTTCACCTGCAATTGACTCAGGCCCAGGGATTCCGCCAGATCTATCCTACAGGGAGGAGAAAGATGCATCGATTGTTGGTCCGCTCCGCTTGCCTCTCCCACACCGGCCCGCTCTTAAGCGTGTCTGGCGTACTGAAGGCAGAGCCCTCGGCTCTCCTTCCCGCAGCCCTGAGAGGCCGGCTGGCTTCCAGGAAAGGCAAGACCCCAGAACAGTGGAGCACAGGTTGCAGTTTGATCAGCAGCTCCCGGCTCAGGAAGTGCTTGTCCGGTTCAGCTTAAGATCCCAGGAAGAGGTGAGTGAGTGAGTGAGTGAGTGAGTGAGTGAGTGAGTGGTGTGTGTATGTTTGTGTGTGTGTGGGGAGGGGGGCAGACAAACAGACTACCTTCGCTTTTTTTCAACCCTTTGAGGAACCTTAATCCTCCCCCCCCATGCGAGAGAAGGCCCCGGTTTTCACTCAGGACTCCCTTGTCGGAAGTGCGGACACACAAACACACACACACTTTCTCTTCCATGATACACTACTGGACCACCGGCAGGTAGATTGGCCGCGTCCATCTCCCCCTCCCAGACCCTCCTCTTGCAGATCTGGAAGAAATCTCTCCTCCACGTAACCCCTCTCGTCGTCTCTCTCCTGCGAGCTCGCACATCCCACACAGTAACCCCCCCATCCCTCCCCTCCCCCGCGGGACTCTGACCTCCGGGGGGATGCCCACCTGTCGGGGGTGGAGAGATACTTCTGCTTTTCGAAGCGCTTCTCCAGGCCCATCAGCTGCAGTTCGGTGAAGACGGTGCGGCTCCGACGGCCTTTCTTAGCTTTACCGCCCCCCTCGGGGGCTCCCGGCTCCAGCTTCCCGCGGAGGTGCAGCTCCAGCGGCAGGTGCGGGGATCCGGAACCGCCTTGGAGGCTGGAGCCGGCCGCCAGTAGCGCCGAGCTCAGACCCGAGCAGCCCAAGGGCGCCAGCGGGAACTTGAAGACCGCCGCCTGCTCCGCCTTCAGCACCGCTGGGGAGAGAGAAAAGCGGAGAGACAAGAGGGGTGACACACAGGATAGACAGACGCTGGGTAAAAACAGAGAAATCCCCACCTCACCACCTACCCCGGTGTGTGTGTGTGTGTGTGTGTGTGTGTGAGAGAGAGAGAGAGAGAGAGAGAGAGAGAGAGAGAGAGAGAGAGAGAGAGAGAGTTTTCCGTTTCACTTCAGGAACGGCGGACTCTACAGACTGCCCTGAGCTACAAGATAGCTGCGATAGCTGCCTTTACTGGCCCCCAGCTTTCTCGATGGGGCTTCTACGGTAGAGAGGCTGCGAGAGGGCGCATTAAGCCGCCTGTATTTCCTGGACAGACCCCCCCCCCCATTCTCAGCCCTCTGCATTCCCCCGGGGCTCTGGCAGCCCCTTAGAAACGAGCTGAACGGGGGGGGGGGGGGGTGGGGAGAAGAGGGCAACGGCCTCCCTTTTGCAGGACGGCACCTTCTGGACAAGTTGGACTATGGCAGCAGCCCGATACATCTGGAGGGCTCCGGTTGGGACAGATGTTTTTTTTTTTTTCAGTTAAGTTTGGTCTGGGGTTTGCTGTGACTGGCTTCAGTAATGGTAGCCTCTAGCCGGATTTTTTTTTTTTTTTTTTAAAGGGAGGGGGGCTGTCCGATTTCGGCAGGACTCCCCTTTGACCTCACAAGCATCTGACTGGTCTAAGCAAGAGTTTAAGGAGAGGCACACACATTCTTTTTTCCAGGTTTAAGAGCTGCCCTGTAGGAAAGAAACTCGGGAACAGCGATAACAATCCAAACCTGCGGTGCCTTTCTGGGCTCAATCTGGTGCCTTGGCGTGCCCGGGGTGTCCCTTCCCATTACCCCAATCTCTACAAGTCTCAAGGTGGTGGCCTATTTAGTCCTTCCTACTGAGGAAGGCTGACATCAGGTCGTGGGTGGGGGTGGGGTGGGGGTGGGGTGGGGGTGTCCCAAAGCTGCAAAGACCTTCTAAAGGTCTTGGCTCTATTGGTTAAGAACAGGATTTCTTTCTGCGGAATTGTGGTTGGCTGCAAAAAAAAACAAACCCATGCTCATTGCAAGCAAATCCCTGCTGCCTTTTCTGCAATCAAAGTCGCAGGGACTCAGGGGTGCGGGCAAAGCAGCACCCTTGAGGTTTGGGGTTAAATGTGAAGGGCTCTGGGTTGAAGGTGAACGGAGCCCCCTTGCAGAGCCCCCCTTGCGAGCTCTTCGGGGATCAGAAGCGCTTCTTCGGGAACAGGGGTGGTAAGGACAGCAATCCCACGGATGCTGCTTGACCGCAAATTTCGAGGATCTAAAGCTGCGATCCAGGCCTCTTAGTTGGAAGCATTTCCAAGGGACTCAGCAGCCGGTAACTTCAAGGGAGCCCTTCCATCGTAAATCAATACGGTGAAATTTTCCATTGATTATGGAAATTAATGGTACCCTTCCAGGGTTGTAAATAAACTCCTGTGATGTCAGGAAAGCCTAGTTATTTCCAGTATGGAATTGACTCTGTTTTTGTTGAGGTTTTGGGGTTTTGAAGTGCGTCTGCGAGGCATTAAGACAGCGGCCAATATTGGCTTCCTTAAAGGTATTATTTTATTAAGCTGCTCCCAGAAATCATGAAATTCTTTCTTTTGGTCCCAGAAGCAATAGATTAGTCTTTTGGAAAGCCAGCAAGCAAGTAAGCACTGCTGCTTTTTAAAAAAAAAAAAAAGTACCAAAATAATTTTCAAAAAATGCAGCTAGTGCTCTTTTTTTTTTAATTAGGCAAAAATGAAATTAGATTTTACTTAGTTTGGTAATGAAATGTCTACAAGAAAACAGCCAAGCTCAGAGAGCACAAAGGACCCCACAACATTAAACGTGTATTTACCAGAATTTACTTTTCTCATGATATATGTGGAAATGGATAATCACGTATTTTCTTTTACAGCTGTATATGCAACCTATAAATCTTATCTTTTAAACTGAAGCATAAATCCTTTTACTGTAGAACAAACGTACAGACACAAGCATATATCATAAATATATGACAATTACATATAGTTCCAGTTTTGAAACTTTGCAGCTGCTTGTTAAGGATAGCTTTCAATTCTATTATATAAATTTAGAAATAATCAGAGCTGTGATCTTTAGGTGAAATAAGAAATAAATTGCTTTTGGGTGCAGCAGGATATAAAAAAGTACATTTGTAAGAACATGCAATTGTACACTTTTTCATTCAACTGAGGTACAACTGGAAACATACAGATTTACTTCTCAATGTTTTGTGAAACATTGAGAAGTAAATCTGTATGTTTCCAGTTGTACCTCAGTTGAATGAAAAAGTGTACAATTGCATGTTGTACAATAATACAGATTTGAGCCCCTTTAGCGTGCAGTATTGTGATACTGCACGCTAAAGGGGCTCAAATCTGTATTATTGCATTAAACCATGTTTCCTAATTTTGCACCAACCACTGCTATAAAATAAGAATAAGAATATTCCAAATCCTTGGGAAGGCCTTGATAGATGGATAAAAATGCCAACCCAGTCTAAATAACTGGCTGACTAGGCAACTGACCATATCAGCACACTGGGTGCTATACCCAAAAAAAATCTTGGTCAACTCTTAGAAAATCTGCACACTGATAAAATTTCCATCAGGTTAATTCAGTTCAGTTCAATTTATTGGGCTTGTAGACCAGTGCATCCATCAGTCAATTGCAAAAGGCTTGGATGTACACATATACTAGCCCATATATAATGACATCCTGGGTTCTTGGGAAGAACTTGATGAAGGCCAATACCAGCTAAAGAATTGGCAGCTGTGACTTCACAGCTGTAAACACACAACACCATACTAATACAGGCTCTATTCAAGTTCTCTAATTCAGTTCACTTTTATGTGCATTTAAAACATACCTATTAAAATCCCTGGAACTTGGAACACATCCAGTCTGAACTCTTTTGCCCTATTACTTAGTGCTGAGTCTTCTCAGGCAAGTTTATGGAGAAGCAAATCCCACAGAACTGAACAAAATTTGAGGAATTTCCCCCCAAGACTTCATACCGTAGAAGGAAGAAGCCACATTAGCTTCGCCAACTCGCCAAGCCAACAGTAACAAAAAGCAAGCACACAATAACTCAAAATCTTTTACATCTTTCGGAAGTCGGGAGGAAAGAGATAGATCATGGAAACATCCAATCAATATCTATTTTCTTTCTTTTATAAAAAAAAAAAAAAGGCAAACTCTGGAGTGCTTATTGTTTGAAGGTCTGTTTGTGGGTCAAGAAGCTTCAAGGAAAGTTGAACATTAATTCCTGAACCCTAGTTCCAAAAGTTATTCCCTTCCTTATCCAGGCGAATTCCAACCCTAACCTCAGCCTTCTTGGCGATATATCCTAAAGAACAGGCATAGCTTAAAATCATTTCACCGAAATACGTCCATTTTACTTCCCCTGAAGGCTTCTGAAAGACGATACTCAAGTTGACAACGGTAAATTAGCGGCGGCGGGGGGGGATGTAAAACGGAGCGGAGATCCAGCCGGATTTGTTCCAGTGGCAAAATCTGCTAATGTCTTGCTCTGGAATTTCCGCTCTGGATTCTCGCCATTGATTAATCGATAGAGAGCTGGATGAGAGAGCTGGAGAATCTCCCTGTAGACCCACAATCTTTCTGCCTTCATTGCTGAAACCAGCTTACAGCAATTCTTCCTCTCAGGGTCGCATTCCTTGCCTCTGGCTATCAGTCCAACCCCTTCTTAGCAGCAAAGCTTGGGAGGGGGGCCTTAAGTAGAGCTGCTCTGCTGTTCGTTAATATCCAGTGCCTTTTGCTCTGACATGAAGACAGGATGGAGAATTGTTGCAAGGATTTAGGCTATGGAGTAAGAATAGAAAATAGGTTCTGCCTAAAGCATGTCCCAAAGCAGGAATGCAAAGGCCCTCCAGAAATGCTCTCAAAGACAGAACGTTTATCTAAGCGCCTCCACCTATTCGTATCTTATTTCGGGAGGTGATATTTTCAAAATGGGGGGGGGAGAGAGAGACAGAAGAATAGAGCAACATCACTTCTTTACAACGGCTAGTCACTTTCGCGTTTGGGTTGTACAAATAACGTCCCTGGGCCAACCGTTTGGCGATTTGGCCCTGTCCTCATTACTGATATAACAACAGGACGGTACTACATATACGTTAGTAGTGAAGAAATGGCCTTTTATCTGAACGGGTCTTTTCACTTGTTTTGCACGTTGGTTGCTCTCACTATCCTCGACCTGAGCAAAATCAGGAGCAATCTCCTCCACTGCGCGCTCCTCCCTCTTCCCCCATCAAGCTAAAACGAGTCCTCGGTGAGCAGCCCCCTCAAGAGGAGGGGGCAAGGGGCCGGTTCGTGGCTGCTGCAGGGTCATTCTCCAATTAGAACAAAGCAAACGCAGGGAACAAGCGACTCCCCAGAACTGAGCCATGGATTTCGCTTTTTTAAACCGTGTGAAAAAGAGTCTGGTTCCAGCCAAGGCTGGTCGGATTTCAGCAGGGTTCTGGATCGGCCCTTGTCCCTCGCTTAGGATTGGCTTTGTCGCGGAGATGTAAGCGTGCAGGGTCCCGATTTAGAGAGGAGCCACTGAAATCAAACCAGTCGTGGTTCTCGGCTCCTAGCTGAATGGAGGGTGGGAAAGAACCCGGTTACTGGTGCTGCATCTCAGGCTCACCTCAGACAAATGCAACTACCCGCCCAAAGGATCGGACTAGGCATCCTTGTGCTTTCCGGTTTCTCCTCGAGGTACAATTCACGGTTCGGACATGGGGAGGACCAGGTGATAAGGAGCTGGCAGCCAAGGAGACCCAGCTGAGAGTCTCTTAACATCTTAGCTTTTCCAAGGCAACAAGCAGATCCGACGGACGGGAGGGAGTGCAACGGCAGAAACACACACACACACACACACACACACCGCCTACTCTCTCTCTCCCCCCCCCTCTCTCCTCCAAGCCTTGTCCGGGCCCACCAATTGCTCTCGAGGGAATGGCCTAGTTTGCCCTAAAGTCAGGGCCACCTTCCGAGGACTCCTCCAGTTCTCGGCAGGCCTCTGGGGGGCTTCTTCTGCAGCAGTCTGGGGAGACCCGAAGCAGAGAGGCGGCCAAAGAGGTGTTCCCTGAAAAAAAAACCGGTCCAGGAGATCACAGGACTTTCAAAAGGTGCAAATGCGACTAGCTACTCGGCTGCCCAAGCCTCCTCGGCCCTCCCTATCCCAGTCGCTGCTCCAAACGTGAATTGGGGCGGGGACCCCCTTCCCTCTGCTGGTCCAGATCAATTTGAGAAGGGACTTCGTTCCTGAGAAGCCTCCCTCAGCAAAGGCCCGGGCAGACCGACCGACCTCGAAGTTGCACCCGAAGGAAGTCTGGCGCAGCTTGGCTCAATCTGGCTGCTTTCCATTCCCCAGCTGGGTTGGGGGTCCTTGGACCTCTATATAAGCTTTCTCTGTTTTTTAACCTTTTCCCTGCAAGCTTGGATAAAGCTGTCAACCGTCGCTGTATCCCGAAAGTTTTAAGAGAGAGACTAGAATGATATTATGCAAGACCATCGATACTGCCTTATTCCGAACAGAACTAGCCCGAACGAAGCCTATTTTTTTTTAAGGCGGTAAGGGAGAGGCCGTGAAAGAGCTGAGAGTTTCCATGGGCCTTTGAATCAATGGCAAGGAAAATATTACTCTCGGTGGAAAAGAGAATGCTCGGAGGAATGAGGAAACTGTCCTCGTTTAAACCCACTAAACGCATTTCTCACTCATTTTCAGAGAGAATTACTCTGTGCTTCTTGTCTGTTGCACCGCGGCAGTTGGAACTAAACTGAAAAGCCGCGAGGGGTGTTACCGGATCCTCCGTCCCAGCAGGGCACTAAAGACCCCCGTGTTTTCCCAAGATCAACTCTCCGCTGATTGCAGGATCGCAGCTGCAGCCCAGCCCTCCCAGTTGAGTCGCGGGGGGGGGGCTCCTGAAAAGAGGGGAGCTTCCGTCTCCAGCTTGCAGAGAAGATAAGCTCGGGGCGACAGCCCAAAGGCAGGGCACATGGGGGAGAGAGGGAGAAGGGAGCCGCAATTCCTCTCTAGATCAATGGGAGCCAAACCACTGGTTTCAGGGCTGGGTGGCAGGAGGAACGGCTGGTTGGGGGGGGGGCGAATATTCTTTCCCGCAAGCCCTGTGAGCAGCCCCATCCTCTACCAAGGATTGATTTCCGCCTTAGCCCCTCCCTCCAAGAAGACCTGGTTTTTGCCCCCTCCCGTCCACACACACACACACACACACAGAAAGACAGGTCCACCAAGAGAGACAGCGCACCAGCGAAGAAAGACCTACCTAAGGGGTTGTGGTAGGGTCGGGTCGACAGTAGAGCCTTCACCCCAAATTTGAGCAGTTCCCCGGCTGGCGCCGCGCTCTTGGCATCCGGGTGATCCGTCAGGATCTCCTCGATCATAAAGCTCCGATAGCGATGCGACCGGTGGTCAACGAAAGGATCTGCGGGGAAATAGTGGGCGGCGGCGGCGGCGCCCAGATCCAAGGGGTGCTGCATTGTTCCTGTCGGGGGGAGTTCCCTTCCTTCTGCCAAGTCAGCTCCGCTACTCCCGCTACTCAGAGCAGCCTCTCATCTGGCGCTTCGGCCGGGACACTCGGAGGCCTCGGGCAGGCCGGGGCCATCCTCGCTGCTGGAGAGCGCCGCTCCTGTGCCTAATGCTCCGGGGATCTCCACCGACCGCCCTGCCAACAGCTGGATGCCGCTGCAGCCGCTGCTGCTGTTGCCCTCGCCGCCGCTCTTCCACCCTCGCCAGGCCAAGCAGGGAAGCCCGCAGCCTCGGCTTGCTCGAAGGCGCGGCCTCGGAGGAGCAGCTTCTTTCTCCACCCCAGCGCCACTCCAGACAACAGCCTATTATAAGAGTGACGCTGCTCGGAGCGCAGGGGGCTTGGGATGGCGACGCGGGGGGGGGGGGCGGCGTACGGCGATGGGGCGGGGAGTACCTGGCAAAGCGCTCTCGATCCGGCGCGAAACCAAGCGGATTGGTGGCTGGGCTGGCCGGCTGAAGCGCGCCCGCCCCCTTTCGCAACTCCATCTACGAAAGAAGTCCCGGGTCTGCCCTGCCTGCGGGCCAAGCGCCCGGACAGTCTCGGAGAAGGGAGGGGAGGGGAAGGGAAGGGAAGGGGAGATGCAGCGGTGGATCCCGAGGAGCTGAAGGGGGGGGTGACCAAGTCCCCACTGCCAAGGCCAGAGATGAAAAGGCAAGGAAAAAGAAAGGGAGCGATCCTGCCTTTCCCTCCTCTATCTGCTGCCTGCTTGGTTTTAATCGTCTTACAGTCTGCCTCTCGGGTCCCCAAAGTCCCAAATGCGAAAAAACCAAACCCCGCGCTTTGAACGGGGCGTTTTACTCGGGTGCCTCTGAAGCACGAGGACGCAGATTTATTGGGACTTGGCGTTTAGACTAGAGAGAGCGCTTTAAAACGAGATAATCCTTGTATTCTACAACTCTCTATTCGCCCTGATGAGGTTATTCCTTTCTACCTCCTTTCCTACCTTTATTGACCATCAAGGGAAGCTTCATTTGTGAGCGATGAGATGTAAGAATATGAGGGTTTTTATTTTATTTGTATTAATACCCCACCTTTATTATTTTTCAAATACTGTAACATACTGAACGTAGCCAACACACCTTCCTCCTATTCCTCCCCCCCCCCCGCAAAACTCTGTAAGGTGGGTTGGAGGGAGGGAGGGAGGGGGAGGGAGGGAGGGAGGGAGGGAGGGAGAGAGGAGAGAGAGAGAGAGAGAGAGAGAGAGAGAGAGAGAGAGAGAGAGAGAGAGAGAGAGAGACTCGTTCAAAGTCACCCAGTTGGCTTCCATGGCTAAGGATGGACTAGAATTCACATTCTACCCGTTCCTAGCCTGGGTGCCTAACCACTGGACTTATGGACTTAACTGAGGATAATGAGAATGTTTCTAAATGCGTGGTTGCTCCTTTGACAGTAAAAAGATCGGTCCCATGAATAATCCCCGCTGGGTTTTGGTCCACCCATCCCCAGCCCGGTTGAAATAGGATTCCAGAGTCAGAAGATGCGAAGTTTGAAGACCAATCATCCCTAATTAGCCTTGGGCAGCGGAAACGACCTCGCTTACAGTACAAACGTTGCAGACCTCATTGTATCTTTTAGGTTATCTGAGAACCATGACCTATTAATAAAGTGTTCAGGATGGTCAACAGTATCATGTAAGATTATTTGAACATTGTTTTGTAACGTTCAAGAAGTTGGGTAAGGCAGCAACCTAATACACATCTGGAAATTAGTGCTATTCGACCAATTGGAGCTGAGTAGACTTGCACTGTCCATCTTACTAAAAACAAAATGAGTGCCCCAACAAAATTAGACACTTCTGTGCCTATTTAACCAGAAGCATCTCCCGCTGGGTTGAAAGTATACAAAAGATCGAAAGCATTGAAGCAATTATACTAGAAATGTCTCCAGATACAACAGGGGAAAAAATAAGATTGCATTCCTCTCCTTCTTAGGAGTAGGTCGTTCTTTCCCCCAGAGTTTTCTGAGAAATCTTTTGGGAAACGTGCATAAAATTGATGAAGGAGAACCAATTTAGATAAAATTCTGCCACGGAAATGGATTTCTTTTGATTGGTTGTTAGAACCTCTCTCTCTCTCTCTCTCTCTCTCTCTCTCTCTCTCTCTCTCTCCCTCCCTCCCTCTCTCCCTCCCTCTCCTCCTTCTCCCTCTCCCTCTCTTCCCCCCCCTTTCTCTTAGAAAATATTTATCCCAGAGCCACTGAGCTTTTATGAACAGGCAACATTTACGCATGTTCCCTTAATACTAAGGGAATCGCTCTATCGCAGCAGTGCCGAAGGTGTCTTTCAAATTTAGGAAGAAGGAGAGCTAGCAGGAGGCAGAAGCTGTGCTTTGTCCAAATGTAGGTTAGTGTCCCTGCAAGGGAAGCCCAGCATTTCGAGGTAGTGAAAGAAGACAGTTGAACCAAGAGACAACTTGACTTATCACAACCTGGCCAATTTATGATTGTAGCAACGTCTAAGTTCAATGTATTAATTTATGGCTAGATCTAGCAAGGATTTGGGCAGCTCTAGTCAGGTATATCCAAGACTA
Organism: Azemiops feae; assembly: GCA_023970755.1. NCBI lineage: Eukaryota > Metazoa > Chordata > Lepidosauria > Squamata > Viperidae > Azemiops > Azemiops feae. The sequence goes on along the minus strand of JALGBA010000170.1, from coordinate 431,714 downwards.
CATGCCCGGGAATTCAGGAAGACGGATATCTGCTGGGCATGCATAGGATTGCCCAGCTGAAGACGTCCTTATGCTGGGGCTTCAGATACCTGTGTTACTTCGGAAGCAGGAGCCTGTGGGGGCTTCCCTGCTTAGGAACATGCAACGCACCTCATTGTCTCTTTCCTCAAACTATTTAAAAGGCTTTACCTTCGGGTGGATGCTCAGGTCCTTTGACAGTTGGAGATTATTTTCTGCTGCTGTTTTAGGAAAGAGGTGGGGGCTATGCTTGGCTTCGTCTATGCTAGAAATTGGATTTGTTTCCGAACGCTGGCCAATTCATTACGTTTTAATTCAACAGAATGCTTAGCCCACTTTACGATTAAAAACAATCCCAAAACAATACCCAAAGAAGCTTCTGAAATCAGCCTGAAACAATACCCAAAGAAGAGCCTATCACCCTGCCCCCCACTCATTGAAAATGGCGCTCCCGATTTAAAACAAAACAAAACCAACCCCATACCTAAAGTAAACCGAAAGGCCAAGAAGAAATGTGTATGGAAGGGGATCTATTTTTTTAAAAAAAAACAAAACAGATATACAGTGATCAGTTAACAAGATAACAAACTTGCTCTAAACATCAGAGCATCCTGGTCACATCCTATCCAAGAGTAAGGGAATCCGAGAAAAAGTGGCAGTTTCTTTGTGACCAGTTAACACGAGGTTGATAGACTAGAATAATCGGCCCGTCTCCTTGCCGATAATCGTTCTGTACTGTACCGCATTCAACGCGGTGTTGTTCCGTAGGATCTGTCCGCACTTTGGACAGCCCGCCTTTTGGTAGGGAGAAATGTAAAAGCCAACCCAAGGTTCTGTGGGGAGGCCATCAAAAGGCACTATTTAAAAATCACGTTCTCTGCTTTTGGCCTTTCCAAAATATTATTCATCTGAAATTTCTCCGAGCTTCCATTTTCTTATATCCCGTTTGTTTGCTCAACATTTAAGCTAGGCGGGAACTGCTAAAGTTCTCTCAACCTTCTGTTTCCCTACCCCGGATCTCCAATTGGGGGACTTTTGCTCAGGAAGTATTTGAAGAACGCAGACACCTCGGTAAGATTGGACCGACCACCTGGCCTTTTATCTTAGGGTACCACCCTTTGAGTACCAAAACCTATTCTGCTGACAACTGGAAGAATCAAATCAGACTTTATTATTCAAAGTGAGCGCCACCCAAATATTTGGATTGGGGTTTGAATCACCAGTTTCCAAGGGGCAACAGAGAGTAGCAATAAAAGGCTATACGGAGCATTGAAGTTCTGCTATAAAAATGACCAATCTGCCCTGCGCGGATGGCCTTCGCTTTCATTCTCACTGTCCGGGGGGCTCCGCCGAGATTGGCGCAGTCCTGCAGGGCGATCCACCGCTTGCCTAGCCAGCGTTCGTTTCGCGGACATTATATCAGATTGCGGACCAGGATAGAAATGGCTTTCCGAAAACGCCCGTCGCCGCCACTGCATTATAGTCCCCAGAAGTCTCGTCCGGACTCCTTTAGGAGGAAATTGATTGCAGCCCAAGTCCTCCACTTCTTTGTCTGCCAGATTCGATTCTCAGAGATCTGGAAGAATTGTGGCGGTCTGGCGACCATTTTCAAAAACTGGTGTGGGCAAATGCTGGCCGGCGAGCATTTGGCAACCTGAGTCGCCTAGTTTTTTCGAGTAAGTGGAGTCGCGCTCCGTGGAACTTTTCTAAAAAAAAAAAAAAAAAAGGTGAAACACGAACAAGGACAGTAGTACGGTATAATAGAAAGAGTTTTTGGTTCACAACTATTCTCTCCACTAGCCCTTCCTTCCCCTCTGAAAATACAAGCTGGGTTGGATTAAAACCGAAGCGAATAATCGACCTCGATTTCTTTCTGTCTTATGCAACCTACCAATATAAGGCGGCAGTCCGTAATTTAGTGGTCTATAATTTTGTTGGATTGCGGACCCGTCTGGGATGGTGAGAACGGTAGTAATAATAATAATAATAATAATAATAATAATAATAATAATAATAATAATAATAATAATAATAATAATAATAATAATAATAATAATAATAATAATAATAATAACAACAACAACAACAACAACAACAACAATAACAGCAACAACAACAATAATAATAATAATAATAATAATAATAATAATAATAATAATAATAGTTGGAAGGGACCTTGGAGGTCATCAAGTCCAACCCTCTGCTCAGGCAGGTAACCCTATACCATTTCAGACAAATGGCTGTCCAGTCTCTTCTTAAAAACTTCCAGTGTTGGAGCATTCACAGCTTCTGGAGGCAGGTTGTTCCACTGGTTAATTGTTCTAACTGTCAGGAAGTTTCTCCTTAGTTCTAGGTTGCTTCTCTCCTTGATTAGCTTCCATCCGTTGCTTCTTGTCCTGCCTTCAGGCGCTTTGGAGAATAGCTTGACTCCCTCTTCTTTGTGGCAGCCCCTGAAATATTGGAAGACTGCTATCATGTCCCCCCTCGTCCTTCTCTTCATTAAACTAGACATACCCGTTCCTTATATGTTTTAGCCTCCAGTCCCCTGATCATCTTTGTTGCTCTTCTCTGCACTCTTTCCAGAGTCTCAACGTCTTTTTTACATCGTGGTGACCAAAACTGGATGCAGTATTCCAAGTGTGGCCTTACCAAGGCATTGTAGAGTGGTATTAATACTTCACGTGATCTTGATAAGTCCATCATCTCTGGAGATCGCTAGGTATAGGGTGGCCCATGTGATAAGGAAGGTAGAAGGAGGCAGGTCCGTGAAGGTTGAAGGAGCCAAATCTGATGGTGGATTCACAACTGAGAGTGGGGCAGGAAATCCGACGTTATGTTTAACCTGGGAAATGCTCCCATGGGTGGCCCAGGGCTCCTAGGAAATTCCTAGAGCAGACTTGGTGTCTCCTTGGTGTCACTTGCTGCTGTTACATAAATCCTGGTCTAACTTGGCCTGCACTTCCCTTTCGACTCTGAGAGTCCCTCTGCACGTCTGACTTTACGTTTGAGTTCCCCAGTGACCAGCATGCATTTGATGTTTGGGTAGGCAGGCAGGATTTTAAAAAAACCCCAGGTTCCATTGGGCAACACCATCTTAAGGAGAGATGTCCATGTGTGTGGGGGTTTCTCTTCTGGGACGCGGAGGCAGAGGTTTTATTGGATTCATTTTACAGAGCAAAGAGAGAAGGGATTACTGATCCCTGGGATGACACTCAGGCGACTTTTTATAGGAAATCACAACTTTCTTCAGCTGGTGTATGCTAAGAAGCCAATCTGGAAAATGGATTCAATTCCTTTCACATGTTTTGTATTATAGTCACCCATACTATTATTTCCCAAATATTTTACACTACAGTTCCCCTTTCTATTACTTTATTTCAGAATCAGTCTTTGGAGGCATCCTGGGAAGTTCCAGGTGAAGTTGTCATTTTATGTCATAGGTGTAAGGATCCAACTCTGTGGATACTTCTGACCACACAAGTCATGTCTTCCACCGTTCCCATCTTTCTTGACGTTGTAAGAGGACAATAATCCTTTGATAATATCTAATCAAAGGGGGGGAAATAGTTGGCATGTGTACAGTTTTGCAGTTGAACTGGACTTAAATCAAGCCAAAGGCATCAAATGGCAAGCTTTCCTCACGCTAAAGGTATCAGTCTCATTTTGTTGGGGAAGGATCATGAATCCTAAAAGCAAGAATTAGGAAAGCTACACACCTTCCATGTCCTGCTGGCTGCTTCTGGCAGGGAAGAAGAGAGCAGAAAAGTCAAGTTTGCCTGCCTCTATCTTTAATCTGGTGATGAGATCCAACCCAGCCATGTTATCAATTTTACTAAAGCATTTTGCAAATGCAGCTCCCTCAATCATACTGAAGTCTAGGTAATAATCTGCCAAGATGATGAAAGTTAAAGTCTTTATTGTGACTGGTCCAACAAACAAAAACATGGCTCCTGTTCTGTCTGCTCCCCACCTCCACTCTAGCTTGGCCAACCAAGCCTACCCCTAGCTGAAAATGATGACTCAGCAAGGATGGCTGGGCTGCATCAGCACCAGAGGAGAAAGTGGTTAAACCTGGAACCAGCCAGGAAAAATCCAACGAGTTAGTTTTCCGGTTATATAATGGTTAAGGAAAAAGGAAATTCATTGCCCATATTTATTGTATCATGCAAATATTTCTGGAAGTGCATAAGTCTGTATCATGCAATAAAAAAAATAAATACTTTGTTACTGCACAAAGATGACGTCTTTAAGATGCTATAAATCACTAGTGTGGTCACACAGATGCAGTCAACCTGGTTTAAATCTTTGAAAGCAAGATCACCAGGAGAAAGTAGAATACCATTGTAAAAGTGCAATCACACACATTTCTGCTGAGACTTAATTCTCACCTATTTTTATCTCTGCAAATTGTTCGGTCTTTTTCAGATTTCAGCCTTCCAGAGGGGTCTGCCACTGCTACTATAGTCCTTGCTGACTGAGAATTGTATGAGATGAAGTCCAAAACATCTGAAAAGGCCTGTTTAACTGGAGATCCAATTCCTTTATTTCAAGCAACCTTGCTAATAGAAAGCGCTGACTTAGGATCACAGGCCTTCTCTGCCTGAAACACACTAGAGAAAAGCCCTTCTAGACATAATGCTCATATATATGGACTTAAGAATCAGGCAGACTTTGAAAACTGTTTGGAATTCCAATTTCTATTTTCTGGTTGAAATTACCCCCCAGCTACTGATTACTGATCTCTCTGCAGGAAAGATTTGTTTGATGCATGAGCTCCCCAGTCACCAAAACCCAGGTCATATCTATCCGGAGCACCTTAAGTCAGGATGGAGTTACTCTGAAATGAACCCCCCCCCCCTTGAATCCTCTGAAGAGAAAATGACAAGACCATGCTAACAAATCTCCAATTGTTGTTTGCTGTTTAATTGGGAGATAGTTTTCCTTCCCTTCCCTGGTTTTTTTTTCCTCCCCAGCACATTGCTGGCTAAGAAAGGTGCAAAGAAGGCTTTAATTTGGTACAAATCCCTGCCCACCTGTCCCCATCCTGAATCGATGACGACGTGAAAAGCAGACCTCCAAGAATGCCAGGAAAAGGAACAAAGCATCTTGTTTTGCTGCTCCAGGTCACTTCAGTGAGAATGACAGCTAGTGAAGTTATAACTCACTGGTAAGAAAATCCACCTTTCTGTGTGAGCAAATGTCATGGGCCATGAAGGGCAGCTTGGGAAGGAAGAATGGAGAATTCAAAATGAACAGTCAAGCCACTTACGTAAAAGCTTGTCTAGTAGAGAGGTTTGTTGGGGAAGGAAGCAGAAGCCAGCCAAAGTGTCAGACAAAGCTTTTGAACAAATAGAACACACTGTACATGGACTGGTCCTGAAAAGGGGATTATATTGATGCTCTGTCTCCACAGAGGCTTGAAGCTTTTCCATAGCTGGAAGAAATCCAACTGTAGCAAAGGGAGCTTAATTTTAAGCACTTTATGCTGGGGACAAGCTGGAGCATTAACCAGAGAAAGGTGGCGTATAAAGTGGGAAGAAGATATTGCTTGACACAGACTAGTTCATCAGGGACTGGGTTCACCTCCCATCCATAACTGAGTTATCCAAAATGAAGTTTGAATCCTGAGCTGGCCAGCAGGCCCAGTCTTCACAGCTAGCCTTGATGAACTTGTTGAGGCACCCATCAGGGGTCACAACATCAAAAGGTGAGACGATCTCAAGACGAACTCACATCCTGGAGATTTTGAAGATGTGCCTGTCTAGTAGTGTACAGTTTTCTTGATACTCGTCTCTTCAGGATCACTTAACCTGAAGAGGATAGTCTCCTTTTCAGGTTAAGTCTGACACCACTTAAAAGCAATATACTTGCTTTTAAAAAATTACACAGGTGGCTGGGAAGTTATATGATGGCAGTTATTTTACAATTTGTATTTTGCCCAATGCTTTTTCTACCATAGGGTGTTTACTATTGTGAGAAAAGAATTTTAGTTGCACTTCACTATCAAAGATATATTCAAGAGCTTTTAGGGGAAGGGTGAGTGGTGGTGATCGTGGTAAACTTATCCATTTACACCCTGGCCAAAGAGTGAAGCCTCAGATAATTGTAAGAAGAGAAAGTCTATAATAGTGATTCACTGGACTACATTTACTTGCAATGAAAGCTATTAAACTCCAATTAAAGTACCTGAGGAGGATACTGCACAGAAGGAGAAGACATAGGATCTATGGTAGTATTAATCTGTGTAGTAATAACTTATATTTCTTAGTTTATTGCTGTTAACTTTAAGAGTACATTGACAGCATATATTGGCTTCTGCAGAAGAAAGTCTACTTGTGTACAGTGGTGTTTTTAATATGCATATTTAATAATAAATATGCCCACAGGATTACAGCCCAATAATCTATCAAGACTGCATTCTTGATACATATGTATATGTATATGTATGTATATGTATATATGTGTATGTATGTATGTATATGTATGTATATCTATATGCATGTATGTATATGTATGTATATATATATGTATATGTATGTATATATATATATATATATGTATATATGTATGTGTGTGTGTGTGTGTGTGTGTGTGTGTGTGTATGGCCTGAATATTGAGATGTTTATGATGTGCTGGCTTATTGTATTGTGTTGTTCCTTTTAATTAAATTTTGATTAATTTAAATTAAATTAAATTTTAGATACAAAGAAGGACATTTACAGAACTACTATAAGCAGATGGGAAAAGTACAATATACTATAGTTCTCTTAAAATATTAAATTAACATCTCATAAGCAATTTATTTTGTGAAGCACTTGACAGATACAATGAAGACATTATTGGCTTCAAACGGCAACATCTTATGCATGCTGACAATTTAATAAGCCTACAGCCTTGTTCCCATGGAGGCTTCCATAGATTCAAGTAGTGCAGGATTTAGGCTTTTTTTTTTTTTTTGGCCAACTGTCAGGTAAGCATCTTAGGCATTGAATGTCATCTTTTTGTTCTGCTTAGCCCTTCTTTAATAATAAACGAATATTCTACATAGTTGTACAATTATTTCACTCCATCACAAATATCTAATGGTAGGTAGTATTTTTGCCTCATTCAAAATTATTTATTTTGCACTAAAATAGAATACCTCCTAGAAATAAAAAGAAGCTATGTGCTTGAGGATTTAAAAAAAAAAAAAAAAACCTGGGAGACTCATTCTGCAGCCCCATCCTTGATAACTGATCCAGGAGTAACTCTTCAATTGGCAAGAAACTGGGAACTTTCTTCCTAGTGAATGTGTACAGGAACACTTTTAGGCTATTCCCCTGTTATAGTCAGAGCCCAAAAAGGCCAGCGGGAGTCCAGCTGAGCTGAAAGAAAACGGAGGCCTTTTGGCACTAGCAATAGCATCCCGGTGCCTTAAAGAAAGACGTGGGGTAAAGTTGCTTAGACCTGGGGCTCGACTTGCACCCAGGGGCTGATAAGGCCACGCTTAGCACTGTCGGTTTGGGCAAAAGGAAGCAGTGGAAATGGGCTCCCCTCCCCCCACGACGATAGCAAGACAAACCAAATTAGCCGCTTTCCACAGGGAGCCCAGAGGGAGACGAAAAAAATTGTCTTCCGAAGTCATGCGAGGAACCGAGAATGGCACCACTGGAAAGAAGAGGGTTTAGCTAGCCCAAGGCTGCCAAAACAAGCCAGGATGCCCACCCACCCCTTTTTCTTATGGGGTCTTCCCGGCGTGGGAAAGAACGTGGGTCGCAAAAGCGCCTCCAGCGCGCCCTTCCAGACTCTCTCGAGTTGTCTACGCCAAACTCCACCTGGTGGCAATTTTAGAGCCGCCGTCCGTGCTCCTTTTCACGGCATCCTGGACTTGAGCGGGCGCTCCCCCCCCCCCGCCTCCCAAGGACGCGGGTTTAGTTCGCCATTCAAAAGATACAAGTCAGGACTGGAGTAGAATCCGAAGCGATTATCGAGAAGGTCTGGGCGAGTCTTCCCGTCCTCCCGGGGAGAAAGAGAAAGAGAAAGAGGCCGAGCGGGAAGGATCAAGTTCTCGACTTTGGGGGAAACTGGCGATTCTCTTGCGGCTCCTTTGCCGGTTCCCTCCAGCTGCTGACACCCGCCGCTCACCAGGAACCCAGAACAGCCCCGCCAGCACGTTCAGTTCGCCCCAAACCGATCCCCAAAACAGTCGAAGGGAGGGGGGGGGAGGACAAGAATGGCTGCGATCGCGGCTTCCCAGAACCACTTTTGCGGCTGCAGAGGCCTCGCCGCCCTCTCCTCGGCCCCCTCTTTCGGCTTGGTGTCCGGAGCGAAGGCTTGAGGGGCGCCCGTTGCCCGAGCAGCGTTGCGCAATGAAGGATCCTAGCAGAGGATCGCGGTTCGCTTCCCCCTCCCCGTCTCAGGTCCCCCTCGCCGCCTTTTTCCTCGGCCTCTGGGCGAACAGAGCGGCCAGCGCAGATCAAGAGCCCTCTCCAGCCCGAGGGCCGCTTCTCCGGCGTCCGGAAGAGGAAGGGCTGCCCTCGGAGCAACGGAGGCCACAGGCGCGTCGCTGCCGCCCTTCGTGACCTGCTCCGGCGGATTTGGGCTGCGGGTTTGCGCGTGGGGCGAGTTTCTGTCTTCGGATCTGATTTCAGAAGCCATTTTCAAGTCTCCAGTCCTGCTTGTTCCGTCTGCTCCGCTGACATAATGGGAAGAAATCGCCCGCGTCGAATACTTTTAAAAAGTCTGCGACTTTTTTGGGGGTGGGTGGGACCTCATTAAATTCTAAAATTTCGTATTTCTACCTTTGCTGGGAGATTGGCCTCATTTCTTCTGCTGGCGTGAAGGGGAGTCGCTTATAACGATGAGGTTAATTATACCTGACCTAAAGGTATATATAAAAGAGGCGACCGTACCCACGGCGAGTCCTCGCTCCGGAGCGCCTCAATTCTAGGTAGTCCTGGGCAAAATAATGGCCCTGGACCGTTTTTGTGGGCTTTAATTTTTTTTTTTTTAGCAGATTTCAAGGACGGACAGCTGAATTCAGTCCGTGACACTTTCCCCCGGTACGCGGGGAAGTGCCTTGCAGACGGCCTTCGCAATTTCATTGAACTTTGACAACTCGCCGCAAGAAACCGAGATGGCTGGACTCCTTCACACGCTTCCCACGTTCTTTGGACGCCTAAATCAGCTTGGACTGGGAGTACAACCTCTCGTCTTCTCTCCCTATAACCCTCTCCAGGTTAGCCAAGTCAGCCAAGGAAACGTTCTAAAGCGGCATCAAACTGGGGGAGAGAGCATCGATGCCAACCTTGGGGGCTTCCGTCAATCTGCCTTCATTTGTTCCACACCGAAAGTTGGGGTTTTTTTTCCTCCCACTCGTATATTCAGACAACCTAGAAGTCTAGAAAAACAGCCAATCTCCAGCTGCATTTCTCTTTCCATCACCTTGCCTTTCAAAAATAAACTCATCCCCACCCCCTTTATCTCTGAACTAGAGAGAATCCTCTCTTACCACGGGATCCTTGGATGGCAGAAGATCCGGCAAAGAAAGCTGGATAGGCCTCTCCTTTTGCCAGTTGGTTGCAAAAGGACCCCAGAGAGCAAGGGCTAAAAAGATCAAAGCCTATAATGTTGTCACTCACTTTCCCACCTGTAACCCAGAAGGATTATCTGCAGTTGCTTGGCTACTTTACAGGGTAAGGTGTTGAGCCTTCCAAAGCCTCAGGGCTTGAGAAGCAGGCAGCTGCTTAGGAGGTAATATAAGAACTAATACAAAAGGATTTATTTACAGTACCTTCCTGTTCATAACACCATAACCAGAAACTGTAAATAAGACCCATCGTTAAAACCCGCTTATTTGTCGAGCAGAACAAAAATCCATAATGCCTGTAAATGATTTTAAGCTTATAGCAATTTTATATAGTTTCATTCGATCTAATAAAAGTGTTACATCTCCACAGATTAAAAACAAAAACGGCAATCCCATAAGTAAGTCGATTGGCAGACTTATAGTCTGCTCCTCAAAAAATGACTTCAGGGCACTGAAATAATTTTTGACTATCTTAGGCTGAAAGAGCTCTCTCCTATCACGAAGTTGTTCTAAACAACTTTGAAGTTAGAAAAGAGGTTTGAAACTGCAATCCTACCTACAAAACCCCTTAATTTTTAGGAAAATGAGCTAATTCGGAAATCAAATGAAGTGTGTTGAATTTCTGATGTCTAAGCAGGATTCACATTTTAAATCAACCAAAGAAAATCAAGCAGCTGGGAAAATAATTCCGGAATGAAAACTTTAAAGGTGATATGGGATTGGAAAGGCTGAATTGAAATGGTCAGCCCTCCACCACCACGATAAAAGTACATATTTAGCCAAGGGCTATTCCAACAGGCCATTTCCTGTTGATTTACAGAGTTTTCTAGTGCTTCTAGGGATTTAAAGATTTGCAGTTTTATCCTATTGGCAGAGTGATGGCGAGATGATGATGATGATGATGATGATGATGATGATTAAAATATGCTATGAGTTTTCCCTACTGTTAAGTGCTCAGCCTTCAAAGGGGGAGAAAAAAAATGCAAATGTGAAATCTGTGCCCTCATGGCTCATTCTTATCCTGCCTATATTGATTCTGTGTGCAATTGTCTCAGTCTCCAGACGTTCTGCTAAATAATTAGGAAACAAAAAGCTAAAAAAAAAAAATCTTGTATATTTTAAGGCTGTCCTTGGAAGATGCTGGAATAAAGGGTGAAGCACTGTTTTTAATACTAAGAGTAAAATACCTGAAGCCTGTCTCACTTAGGGCATGGGATCAAGCACAGGTAATGTGGGACACAGGGACACAGCAGGAAAAGGATGCTGCAGGGGCATGTCCAGGCTCTATGAGTGGAGTATGCAGGGTGATATTAAAATATAGAGGATACAATTAACCAGTGGAACAACCTGCCTCCAGAAGTTGTGAATGCTCCAACACTGGAAGTTTTTAAGAGGAAACTGGACAGCCATTTGTCTGAAATGGTATAGGGTTTCCTGCCTGAGCAGGGGGTTGCACTAGAAAATCTCCAAGATCCCTTCCAATAATAATAATAATAATAATAATAATAATAATAATAATAATAATAATAATAATAATAATAATAATAATAACAACAACAACAACAACAACAACAACAACTACTACTACTACTACTACTACTACTACTACTACTACTACTACTACTATTGTTGCTGTTGCTGTTGTTGTTGTTATATATGTTGTCCTTTTCTGACATTGTGCACTCTAGAACTAAGGGGAATAATAGAATTACTCCCTAAAAGCATTACACAAAACTGTGCTTTGTAAATTAATTTACATATGGCTGGGTTTCTCAATCACACTAACCATAAATCATGGATTATAACTAGGGGTTACTGCAATGTATAAATTCAACTATTATAGGTAGAGCGATATTAGAAGCCGCAATTGTAAGCAACACTGGATGATATTATCCATAACTCAAATGCTTATTTAACATGTAAAAGTCACCAGCCTACTAACTCCATGCTCACAATCTTTGACAAATCATCTATTTTAGACTTTTCCCAACCTGGTCCTTTACAGATTTGTCAACAGCAGAACTCCAAAAGTTCCCAGCTTGATGGAATTATGAAAATTGTTACCCCCACATTCTCTGGAGATCTGATGCATTTGCATTGTGTTAATTAATCCTTGAGTACTACAATTTGCTTCCAGATTACCCTAAGAATAAGTGCTTAAGCAGTTTACCCTGACATTCTTTACATTAAGCTACATTTGGCCACTTAGATCCTCAGGTACATTTCACATTATAGAAATGATGATCCTGCCCAGCTCTTAGGTTTGGTAGGAAAGGCCTTACTTTCTGGCATACAAGAGGGGACTTTCTCCTGCATTGCTGTCAGACTACAAAACACTTTCCTTCGGGAATGGCATGGCGGAGGGGGTGGAGTGGGCATTTTATCAGTACTGTAAACCTCTTCATCCAGGATTCTAACTACTAAAGAATTTTAAGGGTTGTTTTATTGTTAACTTGTATATCTGTTTTAAACTTTTCATATTCTGAATTTTAAAAAATAAGTTAGACACCTTAAGTACTCACTAGTGAGTAGGATTTCATAAAACACGTAAGTAAGTAAGTAGGTAAAATGTGCTTGAAACCAATGGGTCCATACTACAGTAGTATGAAGCATTAAAGATTTTAATTAGGACAAGTCTTCCCCAGTCTGGAACCCTACAAATGTATAGGATTTATAGGATGCAGGACTGCTGAAATTTAAGGCCCAAAACTGGGGAAGCTTGAATTTAGATAATATAGGACAATGCAAACAGAGGAAGGGAAGGAAAACAGAAGATTATTTTTTCCTCCTTTCTTTCTAACATTGCCTATTTCGTCATTCTTCAGTCTAACAGTTTTGAAAAGTATTTAAATTGCCACTCCCAAAATTCTTAGCTAGCAGATTACTAAGGAATTATTTATGGCAAAGATAAGAGACATGATTAGTTCTTTGCTCATTTCTGAGGCAACCTAATCCTCATATTTGTTGCAATGTAGTAAAAATTATTCGGATCAAAATTTGTTTTCACTCAGAAACGTGATTGACATTTAAGTTATATTCCATGATATTCCCTCCCCCCCTTCCTATATGATTCAGTTACATTTCGGACAATCAGGGTATAATTTAAGATAGGACTCAAATCTATCATCTGAAATTGTGTTTTGCAATTTCTAAGGAGAACTGGATAAGGAATCAAGTGAAAAGGCCTTTCCTTCACCCGTTTATAATGATAGCAATGAAAGACTGACAAGGAACCTCTGCTCACAGGTCAGATCTGGACTAGGAGTCCTTCTCATCCAAGCTGTCAACATCTTGTTTAAGGCCAAACTATCCTCCCAGCAACTGGCAAGGTGTTGGGAAAATGTTTGGTTCAGGCTCCTGCAGTGTGACTAGGCCAATGGCTCTCACATGAAACAGGAGCCAAGGACATGAGAAACTCTGCACAAAGCTGTTTAGCAATAAATTGTACATAGACACTGTGAACAATGGTGAATTGTCCATCGGAAGAGTACATACACACACAAGGACAACGTGCAGATATCACGAACATTCACACACATAAACTGCCTTCGAATGGAATGCTTATCTGAAAGAATGTAACAGCTTTTGCCTGCTTCATGAAAACTGCTATTGCCTGCCTTTTGTAACTGTTTTTACTTGCTTCATGAAATCACCTATAGTTTGCTGAGCTAGAATGTAACCCCCCTTGCTTGCCCCATGTAACTACCCATATTTTGCTGAACTAATAAAAGAGATTGCCTGAGATTTGTTCAGGGCATTCTCACCCCGAGGAAAACCCTGCGTGGAGTATTCCTTCACTGTTTCGGCATTATTTCATGAGAAGCCTTCTGGATGCGGAAAAACCACAACTGGTGACCCCGACGTGATCACTAAGAAAGTGATACGTTCCTTCGACCTCCTACTACTCATCGCCCGGACGGGGCTTAGTGCACTTCAGATATCGTTGGTAAAGATGGCTATCTTTCCGTGAGTATGGGAGGAAAATTTTCTAAGAGGCAGGCCGAGCATCTGCAAGAACTTAGAGAATTAACGAAGTCTACAATTTGTATTCTCAAAAACAGCGGTAAATTATTGCCTGTTTTGAGCAAAGCTGATTTGATTAATTTATTGTGTTATATTTGGGAAAACTGCCCGGCATATCCGGAAAAGGGCTCACTTAAAGTGGCTACATGGAAACGTTTAGGTGTGTATTTCCATGAGAATCACAGAGCCCCTGCAAAAATACTATCGTCATGGCGAATTGTTTTAGAATGCCTCAAAGTTCATGAACGAGGGCTCACAGAGACATCAGACTCCGTGACCTCCCCACCGCCTTACGATAAACAAATTCCAAAAAGCAATGAGGCTTTTTCCCTTACATCCCTCCCCCCCTCTGCTCCCAAATCCCCCCTCCCCTCTGTTCCTCTCCCTGTTTCTCCCATGAGTGCAGTAGCTGCTACCATAGGCAGAAGCTCGAAGTCAGGGTTTGCTTGATGTTGATGAATTGTCTGAGTGTTCTGCATTTCCTGTTGCTTTTGTTCAGAATACTGCGGGTGCCATGATTCCTCACTTTGAACCTTTTCCTTTAAAAACAATCAGAGACCTGAAAACAGCGGTCTCGATATACGGCATCCAAGCCCCTTATGTCAAAGGTCTTCTATTCTTTCATTTTCACTCCCCCCCTGCCTGGTTACGATCAGATAAAATTGTCACCCCTAAATCATCTCCAGTTGGACCTTCAGCTCCTCCTGGAGAGCCTAATTCTTTTGCTTTTTCACAGCCATTGTACACCCCCATAAGGCAAATGTTAGAGGAACAATTGGGATGCCTTTGAAACTTCAAGTGGCTGTTAAGTTTAACCCTGTCAGACAAGGTCTGACGGTGCTAAGTGTGTTAATATGTATTGTATTTTGTTCATATATATGTGTCTGTGTATGTGTGGCCACTCGGAATATTATGTTTAACCTTGGAATGGTGAGAAAAATGGGAGTTGGTAAAGGGCCCTATACAAGAACCACATGTTTGGTTGACATCAGCTCTTGCTTTTTCTCGCTATTTGCAGGACAAGTTATATGTCTAAATAAATGTTGTTTTAATGGTATTTGTGTATATATGTCTGTCTGTGTTGTTCTGTGTTATTTCCAAGACTTGGAAAAGGGTCCAAACCCTCTTTGATAACACCAAACAAAAAGGCCTTGAATAAAGATGGAAAAGCATGTTGAAATATTTGTGTGTGAAATGGTGTAAGCAAGCAGAGTGGAAGTGAATGAGTTGATTTGCTGGTGTGAAGGAACAGTAAAACTGTAGTTTTTATTGTTGTAACATGGGAACGCAATGGCATGAGTTTTGCATATGAAAAGTTTTATGGAGGAGGTATAAAAGAATTTATGGTAAACGATATGAATTTTTTTGGTGGTGAGATTTTTGTACAGTTTCTTTTTCTTTTTCCCCCCTCCTGACTCTTTCGTTTTTCGCTGGCTGTATTGCTTTAAGAGCGAAGGACAGACAAAGGAGAGGGGGGGCAGCTGCTCGTTTTAACTATTTTTTTTTCTCTCTTCTTCCTCTGCCTACAAGTCTGGGTTGAGGAAGGGGGGTGGATGTGAAATTTAATGCCCACTCTTGCAGTTTCAGCTTGCAATTTTTTGCTTGAAAGAGGAGGCAGTAATTGTTGGGCAATTCTTTTGCAAATTTTTGAGTTTTAAATTGTTTAGTTAGACATATATATCCATCAATCAACAGAAATGACTTAGAATTGTTTTGCTTAGGTTTGTAAATGTTTTCCCTATTTAATGGAAATTTGTTTCATCTGAATGGAATTTGATTATATTGGAACCCCAAAAATACAACCTAATTGGCTTTTTGAAATACAAAATGATTTAAGTAAGAAAATGTTGCAATCTTATTCTGTTCCAGTTTTTGTTATAAAAAAGAAACCACAGAACTTTTTGCAATTACTAAAACAATGCAACATAGTCGCCCTGCTATGGAATTCCATATTAAGGGTCGCCCTTTTTCTGGCATTCTAGATACCGGCGCAGATGTGTCTGTGATCCGCACTGCTGAGTGGCCTTCTGATTGGCCCACAGAATCCTCACCAGCAGTCCGTGGCGTGGGCGGTACTCAACTTGCAAAAATTAGTAAGGACTGGTTGCTGGCTACATCGCCTCAGACTTCCACAATTGCTCACATTAAGCCAGTTGTTTTACCCCTTCATATAAATTTGTGGGGCCGTGACCTGCTCCACCAATTTGGCGCAAAACTAAGCTTGGAATAATTATGTCACCTCCGTCACCTCTTCGCCTTTCTCTGAAATCTGACATTCCTGTCTGGATTGACCAATGGCCTTTGACTTCTGAAAAGGCCACTGCTTTACGCACTTTAGTGTCTGAACAACTCGCTTTAAAGCACATTGAACCCTCATTAAGCCCATATAACACCCCAGTTTTTGTTATAAAAAAGAAATCAGGCAAATGGCGTTTCCTCCACGATTTACGTGCAGTGAATGCTGTTTTACAACCTATGGGAGCACTGCAATGCGGCCTCCCAAACCCAAATTTAATTCCAAAAGACTTTGACCTTATGATTATTGATTTAAAGGATTGTTTTTTTTCTATTCCTCTTCACCCAAATGATATGCAACTTTTTGCCTTCTCTGTTCCTGAACTTAATATGTGTAGGCCAACTTCTCGCTATCAATGGCGTGTCCTTCCTCAAGGCATGCTAAACAGCCCTACCATGTGTCAGTTTTATGTAAATGCTATGTTAGAACCATACCGTGCTATGTTCCCTCACTTTCTTGTTTATCACTACATGGACGATATTCTTGTCGCTGCACCTGGCCCTGTGGGAACAGTCAACCAAACGCTACCTGTTCTCACTACCATGCTAGCAAAAGGGGGACTTAACATTGCACCAGATAAGATACAACAGAGGGAACCTTTTTCATATCTAGGTCACAAACTCCTTTCTTCTCACTCAACACCCATTTTTCCTCACATTTCTTTACAAAAGGATACCACATTGGTGCAGCTCCAACAATATCTAGGTACCATAAATTGGATAAGACCTTACCTTGGCATTTCCACCAGCCAATTAGCACCTCTCTTTTCTGCTCTTACAAAGGGAAAACAACCCTCAGACATCATACACCTTAATGTGCAACAGTTAGGTGTCTTGACACAAGTAGAACAAGCACTCCACACACAATGGGTGGACCGCTGCATCCCTGATGAGCAACTACTCATCATCATTATAAATACGCCACAAATACCAACTGCACTTCTGGCACAAAACCCAAAGCCACTTCTTATTCTAGAATGGCTTCACCTCCCTCACACTCCTAGAAACACAATTAGTCAAAAACCTTTTCAATTTGCCTCTCTCATCTCTAAAGCTCGCCTTCGAGCGAAAGCCCTTGCAGGGATAGAACCTTCTGTCCTATATGTACCATGTTCTCTCACTACATGGGAAACCATGTATTCTAACTCTGAAGCCTTGCAGCTTGCTCTCACTGAGTGGCCTGAAAAGATATCCTGCCACCCACCGGCAGATCCTCGCATTCAGCTCCTAAAAAATATCCCTGTTTCATGGGACACCCAATTACAACGCTTTCCAATTCCACATGCTGTCACACTTTTTGCAGACGGCAGTAAAATATTTGGTGCTTGTGCCTGGTACCTTCATGACCAGTGGCACACAAAAATTACCCCACCCCAACAGTCTGCTCAACGTGCGGAACTAGCCGCAGCCATTTTGGCCTTTCAAACGTTTGCTACTCAACCTCTAAATCTCATTCTTGACAGTCTCTATGTCACTCAAATTGTTTCCACTATTTTTCAATCATACCTCTCTCCCTCCCTAGACCCTGATCTAACTTCTTTATTTTCCACCCTACAAACTGTAATATCCAACAGAAAACATCCTTACTTTGTCACACACATAAGAAGCCACCAGCCTTTTCCTGGCTTCTTGCAAAAGGGAAATGACATTGCAGACGCTGCGGCCTCTGCTACCTGCCTCATGTCTCTTTCTCCTGTCTCCCCTTGGGACAGTCATGCTTATTTCCATCAAAATAAAAAAGCACTTGTGAAACAATTTGGAATAACCACTGCAGAAGCTACTGCTATTCTCCAGCAGTGTGCCACTTGCAGCAAACAGGCCCATTCTATTCCTATGGGGGTAAACCCCAGAGGAACCGAGTGTTGCCAAATCTGGCAAATGGATGTTACACAATATGCCCCATTTGCCCCATGGAAATATCTTCATGTTTCCATTGACACCTTTTCTGGCTTCATCATTGCTACCCCTCAACGGGGTGAAGCCACTAAGCATGTCATTAATCACTGTATTCGCTCATTTGCAACGTTGGGATGCCCAAAAGAACTAAAAACAGACAATGGTCCTGCCTACACAGGAGCAGCCTTTGCTGCCTTTTGTAATCAGTGGTCAATTGTTCACAAATTCGGAATTCCTTACAACTCCCAAGGCCAAGCCTTGGTTGAGCGCGCCCACCAGACGCTAAAACATGCGCTGGAAAGATATAATCAGACACAAGGGAAAATTACCCCTAGCCTCCCAGCCCTGCAAAACAGACTTAATCTGTGTTTATATACATTGAATTTTTTGAATCTCACTGGCACCCCCAATACCTCTGCTGCAACTCGCCATTTTTCTGCCTCTCCATCCGCAGCAATTGCCAGACCACAGGTGTACTACAGACAACTCCCTGATCCTGCCTGGCGAGGCCCTGCTGATCTTATTACTTGGGGAAGAGGCTACGCTGCAGTTCAGTATAAAGATCAAACCATTTGGGTTCCGGGTCGTCACGTACGCCCTTATCATCAAATATCATCATGATCCTTTTGTATTTGTTTGTTTTGCAAATTTTCTTTTGGCCGATGACACAGATCATTGTTCTCATTGCCTAGAACGACCAAGGCAGGGAACAAAATAACACAAAATTTAATATATAGTACCTCTCTTGACTGCAAGACAAAATACCAACATAGATGTACTTTCAATGGCACCTCCTTTTTCATTTGTCAGGACAATAATGAAAAACAATGTTTTGACCCTACAGGACCAACCCATCGATACAATATTATGCTTATTGCTGGAGAACGCAAATTGATACAGTCACTCGATTTTTATAATATACATTTATCTCAGTCTATTGTGTTTGATGCCTGCGCTGCCATGGATGAAGGATCCAATGAATGAATGGACCCCTGAAGTTATCATTGCTTACTATGGACCTGTTACCTGGGCCGAGGATGGTACCTATGGCTATCGAACTCCCATTTATCTGATAAATCGCATTATTCGCTTACAAGCTGTTTTAGAAATAATAACAAATGAAACTGTGCTTGCTATGAAACATTTGGCAACAGAAAGTGTTAAATCCCGTACTTATATATGCAAAATCGCTTAGCTCTTGATTATTTGCTTGCTAAAGAAAGGTGGAATATGTGAAAAATTTAATTTGTCTAATTGTTGCATTGAAATAGATGACTCTGGACATGTTATTCAAGCTATCAGTGACATAATGGTGAAATTGGCTCATGTCCCTGTTCAAACTTGGAAAGGATTTAATTGGGACGATGTTTTTGGCTCATGGTTTCCAAATTTACCTGGGCTACAAGCAATCGTGGCATTGGTAGGTATGATTATGTGTAATATTACCATGTGTGTTACCCATTTTTGTTCGCACCATTTCCAATAGCCTGTCTTTGCTGGCTGAAAAAAGAGCCACCGCAAAGATCATGGCTCTGACAGCTGCCTTAGATGATGACGAATCACCTGTTCAACAATATATTCACCTCTCTTCGGATGACGAGGTAACCTCGTATTTTTAAAACAAAAACAGAGGAGATGTTGGGAAAATGTTTGGTTCAGGCTCCTGCAGTGTGACTAGGCCAATGGCTCTCACATGAAACAGGAGCCAAGGACATGAGAAACTCTGCACAAAGCTGTTTAGCAATAAATTGTACATAGAAACTGTGAACAATGGTGAATTGTCCATCGGAAGAGTACATACACACACAAGGACAACGTGCAGATATCACGAACATTCACACACACAAACTGCCTTCGAATGGAATGCTTATCTGAAAGAATGTAACAGCTTTTGCCTGCTTCATGAAAACTGCTATTGCCTGCCTTTTGTAACTGTTTTTACTTGCTTCATGAAATCACCTATAGTTTGCTGAGCTAGAATGTAACCCCCCTTGCTTGCCCCATGTAACTACCCATATTTTGCTGAACTAATAAAAGAGATTGCCTGAGATTTGTTCAGGGCATTCTCACCCCGAGGAAAACCCTGCGTGGAGTATTCCTTCACTGTTTCGGCATTATTTCATGAGAAGCCTTCTGGATGCGGAAAAACCGCAGCAAGGGAAGTCAATTTAGTTTTGTGCTAAATCTCCAAGATGCCTGGAGCCCTTTGCAGTGGTTTCAAAACAATGCATGCATGAGAGAAATGCCCTTACCTTCTATGAACTCTTCTCTCCCAAGCCCTAATCCAGTGATGGTGAACCTTTTAGAGACCGAGTGCCCCAAACCCACCCCTGCCTGCCCCCGCCCCGCCCACCGCCCCGCCCGCAGGACCACCCATCGCCTCCATGGCCTGTAGATCGCCCAGATGGCCCAGCAGCGCCATGGTGGCCATGCCATCCGCCTGCGCCCTGCAGCACAATCTGCACATGATGGAGCATGAGGGCGGAATCTTGTCCCCGCTGCCCAGCTGCCATGTCCTTGGCTGCACTGCTCTGCGTGGGCCATGCTCAGGGGCGACTCTCCTCTGGGGGGGCTGCTGGTGAAGAGGGGGCCGTGCAGGGAAGCAGGGCTGGGGTGATGGCGCATGTGCCCACAGAGAGGGCTCTGAGTGCCACCTCTGGCACGCGTGCCATAGGTTCACCACCACTGCCCTAATCTAATCTAATCTAATCTAATCTAATCTAATCTAATCTAATCTAATCTAATCTAATCTAATCTAATCTAATCTAATTTTCCCATATATTGTGACATTTTTATTGAAACTACATTAAAAGGTGTGGAGAATTTGTATTTTATTCTGTTGTCCAACTTACAAGTAAAAATTGGATAATATGTTGCTTATTGTTTATTGTTAAATAAAAACAATTTTTAAAAATTTACATTTAATAGCATTGTGAAGACCGGCTTAGAAGAAAACTAAATTTTTAATTTCTTATTTCACCTTCGGCAATTATTGAGCTATGATGTAGTGCCACTTAAGGAGAGGAAGGACTGAGAGGCACCATTGTTGGGCTGTGATTAGGGCATCAGCTGGCCTTAATCTCATCCATTTTAAAATAAGATTACTAATATGATGACAAAGAGAATAGGGCATCTTTAGGCAAATGTAGATGCTTTCATACAGTCAACCAACTATGGATATATTGACCAATCTTTTAAACAAAAAGGAGTGATTTATTTGGGTATTGCTTACTAAATTTTGTGAAGCTGGGCATTATGGTGGGTTTATCTAAATCATGGTTTATGACTTAGTTTAGGATGCAGAGAATGCCAACGGCAGTGCTTTAAAAGGGTGCAGGGCTAGGAGCCAATGGTGAAATGGTTCTGAGGGCCATAAAAAGGGCTATATTTTAGGAATCTTATTTTTGTTATCAAGTGGAAAGCGGTAAATTATGATTAGGGAAATCATGGTATAGTATAATGTGTGAAGCAGACTTTGTATGCTTTGCTTCATTGATACACACATTAATCAGCTTGGCACACAGGCCTAATAGTAAAGCTTATTTGCTGCATAGAAAAACCCAGGAGACTATGTTCTTCACTGCCATTTTCAGTGGCATAAAAATACAGGGTTGGCTTCCTGCACTTAAGCTTTCAACATGGTGGCTCCAGATCCTAAACTATATTTTCCTGAACTCTTCAAAGGATATAGGTTCTTATTTATTATTCCACCTCTTCTTGGTGCTCTCTAACCTTAGCTGTTTGCTTGCCAACATTTCATTACCTGACTAGGTAACATCATTAGCGATGGTAGATTTTGCTCAGTAGCTTGCCCTGCCAATACTAGTTTTCTCTTTGGTAGTTCCTTGAATAGGGTATTGTTTTTTGCTTTATTGTTTGGTGTTTATCCCTGTTTTCCCAGCTGTAGGCTGCTGGAAAGGAGGTGTTTTGGTCTTTTTATTTCCTTCTTAGCTTTCTTATTGGCTCTTTTGAACGGTTTGTAAATATGCTTTATCTCTAGATGTCTATTGTTGGCTAATTTGTCTGAATGCCAAGCTTCCAAGAATTTTCTAAGATTTTTTAATTTAGCTTGGTCTGGGATGCTCACCGTGTAACTATGGTTGAGTCTGTCCATGTGTGTGAGATTAAGTTCAAACGCACTGCAGCAACCCAGAACACCAGGAGAAGGACACAGACTGCCTATACAACATCTTCCAAGAAAATGGATACCCACCCAACTCTATCAAACAGTGCCTGAGTACTCAACCCACTACAGTACAACTAACACAAGCTCTGAAAAGAAGAACACTACCATACATCAAAAACATCTCAGAAACAACCAACATACCCTTGCAACTGCACAGCATCACCATAGCATACAAACCAACTAAAGCCCTACAAAAGAGCCAGTAGCTCAATAAGATAAAACAGGAGTCATCAACAAGTATACAGTATAAGGACTGTTACGAGCTTCTATGTAGAACAGTCAGGCAGAAGACTAGCAGAGTATATCCACGAACACTAATTAGCAGTCAGAATACATGATGAAAACTTAACCAGACAAGAAACATGACCAGATGAGTTAATTCTTCTTTATTGTAATTCTACATTAACAGATTCTTGCAAGTCTGAAAGTATAAGTCTCCTGCCCTCTCTATGAATTAAGGATGGGTTCTTCCTAAGTTTCTTTCTGTAACCCTTAAGCAACTGTGGTCTCCTGCCTCTCTTGTCTGATCATTCACTAGGCACATTTCTTTCCCTTGTCCCTAAGGTCATTCCCACATACCGTTACACACAGATGGATGATCCTGGATGATGGCACTGATGATGTTACCTAGTCAGGTGGTGAAATGCCTGCAAGCAAACAACCAAGCTCAGAAAGCACCAGGGACTCTACTCTTCTTCTGTTGCTACAGTGAACCTAGAAAGGGAAACCCAATCACTCATCTCCAGTTGACTCTCTGTTTATGACTCTCATTTAGGGAAATCACCAAATGTCATGGAACATGTGATATCACAGTCTAAGTTGCACAAAGCATCAGCATTCCTGAAGGCATAATTCAGAGTTGAGTAATATGTTTTAACTTCACGGTTGAGCAAAATTTAATCAGCACTTAAACATGTGTCACTTTTTCTCCCCCAAAATGATTTTTCTTCAAGCATCTGGCCCTAGCAGACATTTGGAATACGCTGTGATTTTTTAAAATGTGCTATGAGGTCACATGCTTGGCATCCACATAAGCTGCACCATTCTGTTCTGAACATTTTCTCACCTTTACACCACCATCTTCTTTCCAGAACCTTTAATGAGAGGTTCTTCTAAATATTTCCTTATGGATGGAATACCAAAACAAAAGAGGTACAAAACTACCCATATAGACATGCTTTCAAACCAGGCTCTTGCCTTAATAAAACACAGTGATCTCTCAAGAGTTAAGAAGAAGACAAGGAAGCCCTTGTTCTTGATTGTTGGAGTGGCCATTTCTGTTGCTGAGGCTATGTTGCTTGTGGATCCAAATTTAGTTCTAATAATCTGGTTACTGCCAGAATTCCACATGAAAGGTCCAGCTGAGGACAAATTAATGCCATGAAGAGAGTGCATTGTTCACAATACAATTTCTTATATTGATATAAGCTTCATCCGTTTTTGATTTTAATTGATACAAAAAATGTGTTTATTTTCTGAGTCCAAAAAGAGAAAATATATTAAAAATTAGTATAATAATCTAAACAAAGAAAACTTTCAATAACTATTTAAGGAATATTAAAATTATTATGTGACATTATATAGCATTTGAGGCGCAGGAAGTAATGGTCTGAATAGCGTTACCATTGGCCAGGAACAAATTGTCCATTGTACGTGATCCATCAAGATTGTGGCATATCAATAAATGTTCAGGACTCTGGAATTCCCCACATTCACTTTCCATCTCCTGTGATATAGCCCCATGTCTTAAGTTCTTAAGTTCATGACACCCGTTCTCAATCTGTCCAAAGTTTTCCATGTTCCCTATGGGAGATGGTAGCCAAGCATAGCTTCTTCCATAAACAATTATTAATAATAGTATGGAGAATGGAACACTCCGCTTTCTCTAACCAGGAATGGACTTTGATTCTAAAATTTCTGAAAGTTGTCTTTGTTCTAGTTCAAATCACTGTTGCTGTGGTTAACAGTTGAAGAAGTACAGGTAATCCAAGTTACGACCACAATCGAGCCCAACATTTAAATTACTAAGTGAAACATTTGTTAAGTGAGTTTTGCCTCATTTTACAACCTTTCTTGCTACAGTTGTTAAGTGAATTACTGCAGCTGTTAAGTTAGTAACATGCTTGTCAAGTGAATCTGGCTTCCCCATTGACTTTGCTTTAGTTGCCAAGCATCTAAATTTTGATCATGTAACCATGGGGATGTTGTGATGGTCGTAAGTGTGAAAAATGGTCGTAAGTCACTTTTTCCAATGGCACTGTAACTTTGAATGGTCATTAAATGACCTATTGTAAGTTGAGGACTACTTGTAATTTGCAAATGTCTGTTTCACTCATTTAACCTGGCCCATTATAGTCCAAAGATGTTATCCTTCAGAAGCCAGTGTGTTCTGCCAACCTCAAGTCCTTAACATTGTTTCCATATACAAACTATATTTCCACTCCAACATGCTAATTTGCTATTGTTAATGTCTTGTGCCAATCAAAATCAGAAGTGATATGCGATGTTTATATCGGTGTATGAATTCCTACTGAGAACTCTGGCAAAACTTTTCTTGATATTAATATGTTCTCAGCAAATGAATGAGAATCAAACTGCAAAACCAATATATGAGAAAAGAATGAATTGATCAAAAGGAAAAATAGGTTTTGGTTGATGAGTTCCTCAGAGGGGCAAAAAATGTAAAAATAAGACACTGTATGAATAAATCTGGTGAAAGAAAGGAAGACTTGTAAGGAGAGGGTGTTGGTGTATATTAGACTTAACTATACATTTTTGTCATATTTAATTCTTTTACTCACTATTTCTTTCTCCCTTTCTACGCTTTGCATAATAACATTGTTTACAACCCAAATGAGTAGCCTGATGGGCAAGTAATATATGCCAACGGATCAATAGTCAGCTTGCCTCAAGATACAGTATCTATTTATTTAATTTATCCATTTTTTATGGCTGCTCATCTCACACAGGATAAGTCTGGGCAGTGTGCAATTTATTTAATTATTTGATTTTTACAGCTGCCTGTCTCAACAAATGACAATGAAACATACCATCCCAAAACAGATTACTAACAAGATCTGTTAGGGACAGGAAGCACCAGGGTGGTAAAGAATATAAAATGTTCCATTCCGCGGCAACTCTAATTACAAATGACAGGGGAGACCTTTCTCCTGAACTTGGAGAGTCATTTGCAGTCCAGAAGCAGCAACCCCCTTGACTCTGACTGACTGATTGATCTGGAATACAGTGAGTTCCTGTGTTTTTTCACTATTATTTTATTTATTATTGTTGGTTTCTTCAACGGTTTCTTGTTTTCCTTGTTGAGATTATTTCTGAACATGTTTCAAGACAAATAAAACTCCCTTTTTATGACCCTGTAATCCCTTAATTTGGGGTAGAATCGGCGTGACTGGATGGAGCTGAGGGTTTACTTAAGACAACTTGTTTATTTAATTACGGCATAAGCCATCTTGAAAATTGTTTTACTGAAAAGACAGACTAGAAAATGGTAACAATAATAACATGGAAATATTATGCATGTATGTTCTATGTGCTGAATCAGCCTAAAGGCCTTGGTAGCCCAGTGTCCAGCTGCTGCTAGGGCTAAAAGTATTGTCATTTCTCCTTACAACTAGTATTTTAAATCTGAATTTGAATCTCTCTTTGTAGTAATAATGTTCGCTGATGAGTGTCAACAAATATGCCACACAATCTGGAAACAAAAAGATCAGGGTGCTAAATGAGTAATTTTTACTTAGTTTAACACATCTTGGAGCCAAACATAGCTGGTTAAGTGGCACCAGGAAAGTACAGTATTATATTTCTGTTAAGTTCAGAAATTTTCCTAGGCCTATGCAAATTAATCTTCCTAGCTTTCATAATGTACAGATCATGAAAGATAACAAGATTAGAGGATTTCTAAATATTTAATAGTCACATAATTATTTGTATATATTGCAAAATACATACATAACCATGTATGTGCTAATGGGATGGTGAAGCAAAGAAGATAAAATAAAATAAGAAAATTGCTTTTCTATTCTGTTTCTAGGCAGACCTCTAAGGCAGGGGTCCTCAACCTTGGTAACTTTGAGACTTGTGGACTTCAACTCCCAGAATTCTGGCAGTTGGTCCACACGTCTTAAAGTTGCCAAGGTTGAGGATCCCTGGTCTAGGGCCAACTTTTACAGGACTCAAACTATGAGCACTCCTACAAGACTGTCATATAGCCTGCCGGATTTCTCTTCATAGACAAGACCACCCTCTGCTGGCTTTGGGATGTAACTACCAGAGTCATTGAATGCTACTTACTGAACACCACAAACTTTGTGAATAGCATTTTGCATTTCTCCAGAACATTTACTTTTTAAGTAGCATTAAAGATGCCCACGTATACTGATTTATATTTTAAATATAAAAAATAAATATATTTTAAATTTCACTTCTGAAATGGCTTAAACAGAACACAGTCTAGCCAATGGAGCAAATGGAAATTGGACATTAACTTGTCTGAAATGCCATAGGGTTTCCTACTTGAGCAGGGGGTTGGACTAGAAGACCTCCAAGATCCCTTACAACTCCATTATTCTGTTAAATGGCTTAAACTGAACTAAATATATTCCCTGCGGTGAATGAATGAGCTTATCTTGGGCTGTGTTTTTGTATACTATTGTTATTTATAGTGGTTGTGAGAAGTCTAGTATGTGCATGTGCTACCCCATCTTTGCTTCCAGAATAAATTTATTTACATTGTCATTCTTTATAAAATGTGATTATCTTAACTCATGAAATAAAAGTGCCAGAGAAAAAATAAGTGAGGGGGAAACCAAGGAGATGTAACTTCAAGAGGTGGAACATAGAATTCTCTGAAAGTCAGTGAGAGGATAGAACAGTACAAGAAAAACTGTCTTAGACAACAGTCTCCTAGAAATTTTGTCACCATTAAAATTTAATTAAACTTCTTTAAATAAATGATACTCCAAGGGAATGGTGCAGAGACACCGATTGGAAGCAGCAGGAATTTTACCTCAGTAAAATTAAAATAATGTTTTAAAACTTTAAAACAGAATACAGAATTATGCCAAAGATTCTCAATTTTATATATAATCTGAATATTCTTGCCGATAAGGTATAGTCACCTTAACAGTACTTTTTAATTATCTGTACAAAATAATGTTTATCTGGAATTGTTCAAAACACATTTCCAGAATGATTGTAGTTTGGGAATTTTAAATGCTGCTAATGTACCTGGACAAAAACTCTGAAATCAGGAGATGTTAAAACTGAATATATTGCCAATCTGCAATTTTAGGCAACGCACATTCCTCTTGCAACAACTTATAATTAAAAAACAATAATTTTCAATAAGCTGATTTAATGCATTAACACTGTACTAACCTACGATTTCCAACCCCTCTCCTGCAATTTTTAACTGGAGTTAACCTGAAGTATAAAAATATCATATAAATAAAAATTATGGTTCAGCTCCAGCATTTCAAAGCATCTCTTGCAGTCATTAATAATGACAATATTTGAATAAAAATGGAACCAGAATCTTGACATCATATCAATGGGTGTAATGGGGTATGAGAATAACCTTGGGGGCAGCAGGAGGAGGAGCCACAGCCCAGACAATGGCCTGTTAAGGAATAGGGAAAAGGGAAAGCATCTCAGAAGGGACCCCACTTGGGTCCTGAAAAGTAAAGACAGGTGAGGGGAGAAGCGCTTTCAGACCTGCAAGATTCAGTTACTATACCTTATAATAAAGTTAATGTTAATATTCATAGTTTTGGTTACTTGTCTGGACTATCTCAAAGGAATGGTATTGGGGGGGGTCACATAAACATTTTATAACTCAAATAGGAGCTTTTGGATTTGATCCAAAAGAGAAGAGCAACAAAGATGATTAGGGGACTGGAGGTTAAAACATATAAGGAAAGGTTGATGGAATTGGGTATGTCTAGTTTAATGAAGAGAAGGACGAGGGGGGACATGATAGCAGTGTTCCAATATCTCAGGGGCTGCCACAGAGAAGAGGGAGTCAAGCTATTCTCCAAAGCGCCTGAAGGCAGGACAAGAAGCAACGGATGGAAACTAATCAAGGAGAGAAGCAACTAGAACTAAGGAGAAACTTCCTGACAGTTAGAACAATTAACCAGTGGAACAACCTGCCTCCAGAAGCGGTGAATGCTCCAACACTGGAAGTTTTTAAGAAGAAACTGGACAGCCATTAGTCCGAAATGGTATAGGGTTTCCTGCCTGAGCAGGGGGTTGGACTTGATGACCTCCAAGGTCCCTTCCAACTTTATTATTATTATTATTATTATTATTATTATTATTATTATTATTATTATTATTATTATTATTATTATTATTATTATTATTATTATTATTATTATTATTATTATTATTATTATTATTACTTAAATTCCATAGAGAATCTGAAGATATATCCAGCACTAAAGCTCAAAGTCAGGAGAAATAAGCCCCTCCCCCTCGATTTCACCTGGTGCTCATAAACTGAATATTGTTTAATTGTTTAATCTTAATTGACTAAAATATCTGTAAGGTATTTGCATGGAAATACCTCTAAATATATGTTTCAGTCCTGAAATAAATATCTTTCCCCGAATTAATTAGAATGTCTAACCATCTGTTTATGTGGCTATTAATCTGAAACAGAGAGCCAGGTTGGTATAATGATTAAACGCACCAAGCTAGAAACCCAGAAACTATGAGTTCTAGTCCTGTCTCAGGCATGGAAGGCAGTTGGGTGACTTTGGTTCAGCCAACCAAAGTTTTTTTTTCAGCTGTGGGAAGCAAGAAATGGCAAACCACTTGGAAAATTATTACCAAGGAAGCAGCGGGGGTTAGTCCAGGCGGTTAAGGCTGACTCAAAGGCTCAAAAACTAAAATAACAACAACCCCATTCCAACAAAACCACAAGGAATCTGAACAAATAAAGGCCCAGGCTCCAAGTGTTACCAATTTCTATAGCTAAACTAGAGCCTATAGGAATTATATGAGATTTATCCAATTAATAGAGTATTCTGTTCTATAATAATTTTGATACAGAGCATTCATAATCATCACCAAGGCATTAAGATATTATTATCATAGAACAAATATTGGTGTTTGATTCCAACTGCCTTTATATCCGGAATATTCTTTGGTTGCCTAATGATCTAGGGCCTCTAGGCCAAAAGTTCCAAAAGCAAATTAAACATAAGCAGAGATATTCATTTATATCACTACTTCAATTTTTATGCACAACAACTCTGTCATAAGTTCTAGGGGACACATTAGAAAAACTGATTTCATTTCTAACAAACTTGGCAGAAGGATTAGAATACAACATTTTAATTCAATTGATAAAAAAAGAATGGTATCCATATTTGGCTAAAATTTATTCCCAAAATTTCCACCGTATCATATCAAAGGCTTTTTTTGTATCCAATGAGACCATCACTGCCAATTTCAGTTAATGTAATTTAATTATATGGATAGTTATGTATGAAGCTAATTCATACTTACTGCGTATGTGCATCTTTTAAGGATAAAAAGGTTATTCACAAGCATGACATTTTATAATCTTCCTGTCTTTTAATATTATCTGAATTAAATGAAAAGAGCATAGCTGATTTACAGCAATTATTAAATATAAACTACAGGGGATATGCTGCTCAGAAATATTACCAAGAGATAAAAGGGTATTTGTCATAGAACTCTATGTGTGCATTGCACATGATGGGATGGTTTCATGTATAAAAGAAAAGGCCCAATATATTTTGTTTCTAGTTACATTGCTTTTCGCAAGTACAATAAAGCTTTTTATGGTTTCTGACATCATGACGGCTCTTTATTATTTCAGAAAAAAACAAGGGCAGGTTACATAGAAATATCTATGTTATTTGATACATTTGCATTTCAAGTTACATCAGAAAAATAAAAACTGTGACCAGGAGAGGGCTATAGAGTCTAACAGAATAGCAAGGCAATGTAAATCAAGTGGTATTTCTCCATCTATACTATGGAAATGATAGAACATTACAGTACATTCAAACTCTTTCTACAATAGCAATAACACTTAGACTTGTATACTGCTTCACAGTGCTTTACAGCCCTCTCTAAGTGGTTTACAGAGTCCTCATTTTATCCACCTCGGAAGGATGGAAGGCCGAGTCAACCCTGAGCCAGTGAGACTTGAACTGCCGAACTGCTAGAAGCCAGCAGTCAGCAAAAGACCAATAGACCAAAATGTTATTTTATCCCATGTTTATACCTCCACCTCTCCAGGAAGCTCAGGAAATATTACAGACATTAATAAACAACAACAACAACAACAGCTCCTTTTGAAAAAATTCCAGTCTTCTTGTGATGAGGAGGACTGGAATTTAGGTATGTATTTCACTAAGTATCCAGGTCTATAGCTACAACATCAGTCATGATATGTTTGCTATAGTACCTATTAATAATTAAAAACTAGAAACACCAGCTATCTCTGTTAAAAGTTCCTAAGTATTTCCTGAATAAGAGCTAGTCATTGATACAAGCTGTTCAGTGGTGGGATTCAAATATGTGAACAACCGGTTCTCTGTGTGGATGCTGCTTCCAGAAGTCCATTCTGGGCCTGGGCAACAAAAAATTAGCTACCGGTTCTGCCGAACTGGTGCAAACTGGCTGAATCCCACCACTGCAGCTGGCCAGTCATTCAATGATTTTACTTGTGGGCTTCCCAAACAAAACTACTTAGCTATTGTGAAAGAGAATGCTGGATAGGACAACTTCTAATCTGATCCAGAATGACTCTTCTTGAGTTATTAACTAGCTGGATTGGGCCAAAGCAATAGGGCAGTGATGGTGAACCTTTTAGAGACTGAGTGCCCAAACTGCAACCCAAACCCCACTTATTTATCGTCGGGTGCCGGATGGGCGTGGCCCACTGGGTGGGCGTGGCCTACTGGGTGGGCGTGGCCAGCTCGACATTACTCATATCAAGAAATAAGAGAAGAAAAGAGAAGAAAGAGAGAGTACTATGTTATTTGAGGGACCCTTCCCTCTTAAAGTAAAATTCATATCCAAAATCTTTCTATTACTTTAACCATATTCAAACAGGTGTTTCTTTTTTAAATATTCTCTCTGATAAATCCCATCATCTATTTTCTTAATTTTCACTTTGGCCTTCTTTTGTCCAATATCTTTAATCAATATATTCTGCTGAATCAAAGAGTCTTTCCATATTCTAGTCACTGTAGATATAAAAAATAAGTCAAGTACAATATCTTTGTAAGAGGCATTTGCTCTTTCATGTTTGTTGAAAATCTTTTTCTTTCTTTTTCTTTCTGTATCTCTTATCATTTTTTTTGTGTCTCCAGTTCTAGTGGTGTTCCTGATGTCTCTGCAATCCATTTTGACCAGTCTTTTTTCTTACCCTCAAATTTGTCTTGTGGTCTTAAAGTATAAGTTGCCTTTTCCAAAACCAATATTTCTTGTAAAAAATTTTCCACTTGGGTTAAATCATACTTCTTTGTTAAGTTCCATCTTTGAGTCTCTATTCTCAGATTTGTGTTCAGTTATCTGTTTTATCTGCTCGTTCTCTATTGTTATTTTCTGGGATTTTTTTGTTGTAAAGTTAAATTGGAGATGAATTGGTTTATGTTTTCAAAGTTATGTTGGATTTCTTTGTGGTTTGAAGTCATTGTTGTTTGAATTAGTTGCAGCATCTCATATGTCTCCTCTTGAAAGGTATTTATTTTTTCTTGATAAGTTCTTTCTGCAAGTCTCTGATTTTACATAGTGGTCAAGAATTGAGGTTTTCTTTTCTCTGCAAATAGCTTTAGAGTCACAGTTTAGTAGATATTTATAATCCAAAAAGGTTCAAAAAGGTTTCCTGAAGTTTATAATTCTCTCTTTGTCTGCAACCCAAATTGTTTTCTTTTTTTGTCACGCTGTTCTCTATTGTTATAGCTTTGAAGGTCAAAGCACAGATGAGTTTTTCCCAGATTTTGCCAAGTCCTGTATAAAAGCCATAGCTGTCATAGTCTTTATCCACCACTAGATGTCAGCACCAGTTTATTTTTCAAATTATCAAAATAGAAAATTGCCTTTAAAATGAGAATCTTAACCATTCAACAATTCCAAACTTATCCAAATTTAGGTTTTATATTCATTTCATTTCATTTCTGTATGTTTTGGTCCTCCATAAAAGGTTTCATTCACCACTTCTGTTAGTAAAAGGGTGGGGCAAAAATCCCCCTCCTTTACGTTTGGAGGTTTTTTGCTTCTTGGGAATTTTTTCTTCCAGGAAAGTTAATAAGTAGGATAGAGAAAATCGATGATCTTACCCAGATTCAAACGCGCTGTTTACAATCAGCTTAAAATAGTGCTTTTTGACTTCGGTTGCTTGTAGCTTGGGCTAGACTCTGAAGTTAAGCTAGCCTTTCTCCTGTTGGTTTCTGGAAGGCTTCTCCTGGACTGATCGGGTCGACCGTCATCTCTCTGTGGTCCGTGGGACTTCCTTCCTTCTTTGCCGCCTGTTCGGGGTGGCTTCTGGCCCATTTAGGGTCCCCTAACAGGAAGAAATTCAGCCAAAGGGCACGGAGCCCCGAAATCCCTTGGCTGCTGCAATACTGCGCAAGACCGGAAGTCGATCACACAAGACTTTTCAGCAAACTAGAGAAGATATAGGTTATGTTTCCAGCTTCACTTTCACTCATGCGACATGTAGCATTACCTATTGATAAGGATGGCACTAGACAATTCTGCATGCATTTGGCAGTACATTACAAATGAAACCGAAGCTCAGTTTCATCTGAAGTATCATCATGCTATTATGTGCAACCTAGGCTCTCTAACCCAGGGGTCCCCAATCCCTGGTCCGTGGACCGGTACTGGGCCGCGGCATGCCAGCAACCGGGCCACACAAACAACCAAAGCTCTATCCGCAGGATACAGGCAGCAGACAAAACCACGCCCCCCCTCCGGTCCGCGGAAAAACCTCTCTCCACGTAACTGGTCCCTAGTGCCCAAAAGGTTGGGGACCTCTGCTCTAACCTAAAGATTATCTTTTGTTGCTTACATCCCATTCAGCTGGGAGATGCATGCAGTAAACTGACACTTACAGGGAAGTTACCCAACTAATCATACTGTATTTATAAGTATCCAATTAATTATATATTAATTTAATTAGCTGTCATGTTGCATAGAAAATTTAGTCTCAGAAGGAAGTCCAAACAATAAGTAAAATTTATAGTAGAAGTATGAAAAGTAGTAAAATTGGCTAACCCAAAATCATTTCCCTGTAAAAATGCAGTTGAAAGGTAGGCATGCTAGCTAGTTGAATCTGAGAGAGCTTTACTTGAGATAGTTGTATGGCTGAAACAAAACAGGGAACCATTATTGTCATTTTTGTATCACTTTAGGAGGAATATTCAGCAGATGTTGTTTTCAAAGCTAATCTCTTCTTCATGGAGAAATTACTTACTGACAATGGATGCTGGTATATTTTTCTAAGGTTCTGGAAGAATGGTGAAGTCTAGAGTATTTGTTGCAGGTATTCAGCAATGTTATGAACTGTTTAGGGAAATGTCATATACATATTAATAAATTAAAGGGTGACTATAATTGCTTTGTTTCAAAGGACATTCAGAACATTCAAATAGCAATTCAGGGAAATATGAATTCTGCTTTAGAATGAACACACTGGTATGGTAAGAGCTACAAGAAGAAGCTACTTAGAAGGTTCAGATAATTAAAATGTAGAACATGAGAGTTTCACAGTATTTATAACACACCTCTGTATTTTCTTTGTTTAAAAATGATTTGGAATGACATTTAAGTGAATGTGCAAGTAAGTTATATAGAGACAATGGCTTCATGCAAGCTACCCACGTCTGTAAAGCTGCTGAGTGAAAACATAATTAACAGTTGACCGTGTTGCCTTGCAACATGAAATAGAAATTAAATGTAGCAGCTTGAGTCTCACACTGGTAGATTGTTTGGCATTTACCTTTGATGGAGAAAATTAGGACAAATGAATTGTTTTTAGATATAAGCAGCAGTTTTTCATTCCCTGTGTTTGCAGATAAATATCTAAACTCAATGTTTTTAACTCAATTAGTTCAAAAACAGCCCCTTCCAAGCTGGCACCTCCCAAATGTATTGGAGTACACTTTCCTTCCCAGAATTACTAGGCAATATAACCTTTGCCCTTGTTGGCTGAAAATTCCAGAAGTTGCAATGGCAACACATCTGGAATGCTGTTTTAGAGCTTTATTTATATCCTACCTTTATTATTTTTATAAATACCTCAAGGGGGCGACCATACTTAATACTCCTTCCTCCTCCTATTTTCCCCACAACAATCAGTCTGTGAGTTGGGCTGACAGAGAGTGACTGGCCCAAAGTCACCCAGAGGCTTTCATGCCTAAGGCTGGACTAGAACTCACAGTCTCCTGGTTTGTAGGCCAGCACCTTAAACCAGGGCTTTTCAACCGGTGGTACGCATACCACCAGTGGTACGCGAGCACCTGGCTGGTGGTACGCGTAGGACGGGTTGAAAAAAAATGTAGAAAAAAATTTGTAAAAAAAAATGTAAAAAAAAAGTGTAAAAGTGGATGAGGTGAAGTAGCAGCAGTGCCGCACAGGCTTGTGGCAAAGTCAGCTGGAACTGCGTGTTGCCTGGGTCCTACTGAGAGCCCAGGATCAAAGCGCGCAGCTCCAGCTGATTGGCGGCGGCCTTGGGGGTAGCAGGCAGCCTCACGCAGTCTTCAGTGGAGATTCCGCTGGAGCTGCGCGACGCATTGCCTGGGTCCCCCCGCCCCCACCCAGATGCCCTCACCTCCCCCAAGCATTTTTTACTCACCTGCTTTCAGCAGCATTCCCTTTCTCCTGTCCTTCTCGGCCTTCATGTGTTTGTGAGACAAAAAAAAAAGTTCCAAGAGACTTTCTAACTTCTCGCGAGAAGTTAGAAAGTATCATGGAACTTTTTTTTCTTTTTTACCCACAAACACGTGGCGAAGGCAGAGAAGCAAACGAAGGCAGAGAAGCAAATGGAGAAAGGGAGTGCAGCTGAAAGTAGGTGAGTAAAAAATGCTTGGGGGACGCAAGGGCTCAGCGGAAGCACCAGGATCAGCACCGCTTTCCAGCTGATCGGCGCTTCTCCAGGGCTGTGAGGGCTCAGCAGAAGCACCAGGATCAGCGTCGCTTTCCAGCTGATCGGCGCTTCTCCGGGGCTGTGATGGCTCAGGGGAAGTGCCAGGATCAGCGCCGCTTTCCAGCTGATCGGCGCTTCTCTGGGGCTGTGAGGGCTCAGGGGAAGCACCAGGATCAGCGCCGCTTTCCAGCTGATCGGCGCTTCTCCAGGGCTGTGAGGGCTCAGCAGAAGCACCAGGATCAGCGTCACTTTCCAGCTGATCGGCGCTTCTCCGGGGCTGTGATGGCTCAGGGGAAGTGCCAGGATCAGCGCCGCTTTCCAGCTGATCGGCGCTTCTCTGGGGCTGTGAGGGCTCAGGGGAAGTGCCAGGATCAGCGCCGCTTTCCAGCTGATCGGCGCTTCTTCACTTCTTCTGGCATTCACGGACCCGGCCGGAGAGAAGGGGAAGCGAAGGGGAATGCCAGATCTAACCCCAGGGTGGTTCGAAAGGCCAGCAGGCTGGCTGGGGATTTTGGGGTGGAGACATGTGAGCCTTCCTCCGTCTTCTTGAATCTGGCATTCACGGACCCGGCTGGAGCGAAGGGGAAACGGGATCAAAGCCAGATTCAAGAAGACGGAGGAAGGCTCACATGTCTCCACCCCAAAACCCCCAGCCAGCCTGCTGGCCTTTCGAACTGCCCTGGGGTTAGATCTGGCATTCACGGACCCGGCCGGACTGAAGGGGAAGCGGGATCAAAGCCCTTCTTTCGGCTGCAAAGAATGTAGCCAGGCGGGATTCGCCTGGGGGTTGTGCCGGCTCTTCCTCGGGGCTGGCTGCAGCAATGAATGAGCCGCTTCCCCGCTCGCTGCTTTTCTCCGGCTGCGGCCATGCGCAATGCACCAGAGGGAGTCTGGCAGCCGCGGATCTTTCCCCGCCCCTGTGCGCTCCTCCGCTGCCTGCGCTCTGCTCCCCCTGCAGAAGAACGGTGGCTGTGCTAGGCTCCCAGCTGCACCGAGTGCGACCGCAAAAGGAAAGTTATTCAGCAAAGGAACCACCATCGAAGAAATTAAAACTGAGGGAGGGAGGGAGGGAGGGAGGGAAGGACAATGAGAGGGAGAGAGGGACAATGGAAGGGAGGGAGGGAGGGAAGGAGGAAGGGACAAAGAGGAAGGAAGGAAGGAAGGAAGGAAGGAAGGAAGGAAGGAAGGAAGGAAGGGACAACGGGAGAGAGGGAGGGAAGGAAGGCACCCACCCCAGTCCCACCCCCCTCCACCAGAGACCCATGGATTCCCCCCCCACAGGCACCCTGCAACCTGAGGGAGGGAGGGATGGACAATGGAAGGAGGAAGGGACAGGAAGGAAGGAAAGAGGGAGGAGGAAGGGAAGGAAGGAGGGAGGGAAGGAAGGAAGGAAGGAAAGGAAAGGAAGGAAGGAAGGAATGGACAATGGGAGAGAGGGAGGGGAAGGAAGGCACCCACCCCAGTCCCACCCCCTCCACCAGAGACCCATGGATTCCCCCCCACAGGCACCCTGCAACCTGAGGGAGGGAGGGATGGACAATGAGGGAGGGAAGGAGGAAGGGACAAAGAAGGAGGGAAGAAAGGAAGGAAAGAAAGAAAGAAGGAAGGAAGGGACAATGGGAGAGAGGGAGGGAAGGAGGGCACCCACCCCAGTCCCACCTCCCTCCACCAGAGACCCATGGATTCCCCCCATACAGGCATCCTGCAACCTGAGTGATGAGCTGCCCCCCCCATTGACTTTGTTTGTCAAAAAGTTGCAAAAGGTGATCACATGACCCTGGGACACTGTGAATGTCATCAGTATGAATCAGTTGCCAAGCATCCGAATGTAAATCACATGATCCTGGGTATGCTGCAACAGTCATAAGCATGAAAAATGGTCATAGGTCACTTTTTTCAGTGCCATTGTAACTTCGAACAGTCACTAAGCGAATTGTTGTAAGTCGAGGACTACCTGTACTTTATCATTTTTTTCCTTTTGGGGGGGGGGGTCAAGTTTTTGACACCTTGCTGGGCGAGTGGTGGTACTCGGATGTTGCCTTATCCTAAAAGTGGTACAATGGGTGAAAAGGTTGAAAAGCCCTGCCTTAAACCACCAGGCTAAACTGACATAAAAAGCTATTTATACATTTATAGATTATAAAGCTTGCTTACACATCTGGCAATTTATTCCAAAAACTGTTCCCATTTAAATATTAACATGCCAAGTAATTCCCACGTGTTGATTATATTATGAGATCCAGTCTGGGTGTAGTGGTTAAGGTGTGGCCTAGCAACTACACTAGGGGGCAGTGATTCTAGGCCTTCCTTTGGCATGAAAGGCAGCTGACTGGCTTTGGGCCAGTTTTTCAGCCCAACCCACCTCACAGGGTTGTTGTGAGGAAAAGAGGAAGCAAGAATATTAGTTATTTTCACCACCTTGCATTACACATAAAAAGGCATCAGGTAAAAGAATCAAATAATAAATATACACAGCATTATATAGAAATCCTCTGCACAGGCTGCTTTTAGAACAGTGCTGTTCTGAGGAATGCTGGGAGTTGAAGTCCACAAGGACTTAAGGTTTATAAAGTTGAGAAACACTGTCCCAATGTTATTTCCTTTATTTCCTCTACTTTTAGAGAATAATATACACACTTTTCAATCACTCTTCCAAAAGAATACTTAATAATAGCTTTTTAGAATAATATACACACTTTTCAATCACTCTTCCAAAAGAATACTCAATAATAGCGCGTGTACACACACACACACATACACACAGAGCTCTCTCAGCATAGAAGAGAACAAGTGCTGTATCTGCTGACAAGCCTCCTCTTTGTCCCATTGTCACAATCAAGACAGCAATTGTGTAATGTGTTCTGTGTAAACAGGGCAAGAAACAAAGCTGTCTCTGGGAAGACCGTGTTCCATTAGCCAAAGAGCAAAGGTAAAACAACTTCCCATAATAGGCACAATTGAAAGAGGGAAAGATGAAACATGTGACTTTCTTTTCTTACTAGAACTAGAATGAAGGAGTTTATGGTTCTGCAGAGAGACAGATAGCTCTCACTTAACAACCTGTCACCTGGAGGACTCAAAAATAGATATTTATAACCTGGATTTGAAGTTCTGACAACCGTCCCCCTCATGTGATCCCTTTCTGGATGCTTAGTAATTGGTCTGACTGGGAATAGTCACCTGGGTACAAATTACATGAAGTGGCTAGGAAGACAAATGATAATACTGACCCTAGTCCCTTTCCTAATAAATAGTATTGGAGTTTGACCAAATAGCAGCAAAAACCCTTTTTTCCTGCTTGGAAGAAACCAAGTTCTCCAATCTGATGAACAGTTACAACATTGGGATTATGATATGAGTCACATTCATAAAATGGCTGCCATAGTTTAATCTTCGGCATGCTTGCAACCAAAAGTTTTCTATTATCCTACACCCAGGAGAACACTACTCAAATGACTAGAGTTTATATAGATTACTCTTTCCATAAAGGTTTACATTCTTCTCATTCTTTACCTCTAACTTGGGGCCTAAGTAAGTGATAAACTCAGATATTTCTTTCTTTTTTTTTTTTAAAGAAAACATTGTCTTAAGGCAACATCAGTTTTAGAATTGAGAAATAATGGTTTGGAACCACCAATCCACTCTTTTTGGTTATCTCACAATCCATAATCATAGCATTTCCTGAGTCACTCAAACTAGGGTTTCCAAACAGTCATTCAGTTTTAGATACTTCCTTGGAGCCTGCAGAGCAAACTGTACCCTTAAGGAGAATTTATATTCAGCAGCTCACAGCTTCTATCACAGCAGGTGCCCAGTCAAGCTCCCCTGATCTCAAAAACGATTTTCTTAGTGCTTGGTGTCAGGCTTCACACCAGGACCCTGCAGTAAATCAGAGTTCTCCAGGCTCTTAACCTTTTATTCAGATTTGGCCCAAGACTCTCAGAAAATAACTCAGCTAGATTATGATCTTAATTGTAGAATGAAACCTTAAGCACCAGAGTTAATTGCCTATTTGCAGCACAAAGGAGCCAGAGCTTTACATATATTCAAGATATAGAGTTTAAACCATAGGCTTTTTCTTTCTGATGATGTGAGTCTGTAGATAGGGTCTCCTGTTGGCCTAGGGATGCAAGTTTGTTTAGGTAGTGCTTTTCTCTCTAGTTTTGCCTCACTAGCCTGAGCCCTTACACTTAGGGGAAACTATGGGGAAATCCTCAAATTGTAGATTAACTGTGAAGTTGAGAAGGCATCATGGAAGAAGGCAATGGCAAACTTCCATATTGTTGCTAAGAGAACTATGTGGATATGTCCACATAATCACCAAGTATTGATATTGGCTCAAAAAAGACCATTTCAACAGTTCTACATTTTACCAATAGCTGAAGTGTTTTAATTCTCAGCTTAGATTATTTTATGTTTTAAATTTTAAGTAGTGCACATTGGACCTTTTGCTAGAATATTTTTGCTGCTGTTTATCTTATGGACCTTTTTTAAAAAAACGTATCAATTATTTTGTAACTATTTGATTAGCCCTAATAAATAATAATAATAATAATAATAATAATAATAATAATAATAATAATAATAATAATAATAATAATAATAATAATAATAATAATAATAATAATAATAATAATAATAATAATAATAATAATAATAATAATAATAATAATAAAGTTGGAAGGGACCTTTGAGGTCATCTAGTCCAACCCCCTGCTCAGGCAGGAAACTCTATACCATTTCAGACAAATGGCTGTCCAGTCTCTTCTTAAAAAGTTCCAGTGTTGGAGCATTCACCGCTTCTGGAGGCAGGTTGTTCCACTGGTTAATTGTTCTAACTGTCAGGAAGTTTCTCCTTAGTTCTAGGTTGCTTCTCTCCTTGATTAGTTTCCATCCGTTGCTTCTTGTCCTGCCTTCAGGCGCTTTGGAGAATAGCTTGACTCCCTCTTCTTTGTGGCAGCCCCTGAGATATTGGAACACTGCTATCATGTCCCTCCTTGTCCTTCTCTTCATTAAACTAGACATACCCACTTCCAGCAGCCGTTCCTTATATGCTTTAGCCTCCAGTCCCCTAATCATTTTTGTTGCTCTTCTCTGTACTCTTTCTAGAGTCTCGACATCTTTTTTACATCGCGGTGACCAAAACTGGATGCAGTATTCCAAGTGTGGCCTTACCAAGGCATTGTAAAGTGGTATTAACACTTCTCGTGATCTTGATTCTATCCCTCTGTTAACGCAGCCTAGCACTGTGTTGGCCTTTTTGGCAGCTGCAGCACACTGCTGGCTCATATTTAAGTGATTGTGCACTAGGACTCCGAGGTCCCTCTCACAGTTACTACTATTGAGCAAGGTACCCCCTATAATATACCTGTACATTTGGTTTTTCTTGCCTAAATGTAGAACCTTGCTTTTTTCACCATTGAATTTCATTTTGTTAGATAGTGGCCAGTGTTCAAGTCTGTCCAGATCCTTCTGTATCTTAAGCCTGTCTTCTGGAGTGTTGGCTATTCCTGCCAGCTTGGTGTTGTCTGCAAATTTGATGAGTTCCCCATCTATCCCCTCGTCCAAATCATTGATGAAGATGTTGAAGAGCACTGGGCCCAGAACAGAGCCCTGGGGCACCCCACTACATACTTCCCTCCATGTAGATGCGGTTCCATTGAGGACACACATGCTGTGTATGGCCAGTCAGCCAGCTACGGATCCATCTGGTGGTGATGCTGTCTACCCCACATTTTTCTATCTTGTCAAGTAGTAGGTTGTGATCTAATTTATCAAATGCCTTACTGAAGTCCAAGTAAATTATATCCACAGCATTCCTCTGATCCACTAATGTTGTCACTTGGTCAAAGAATGCAATAAGATTTGTCTGGCATGATCTGTTTTTGACAAACCCATGTTGGCTTTTAGTAATGACTTTGTTTGCCTCTAGGTGTTCGCTGATTCGTTGTTTGATTATCTTTTCCAGAATCTTCCCAGGTATTGAAGTCAGGCTGATAGGTCTGTAGTTTCCTGGATCCATTTTTTTTTCCTTTTTTGAAGATGGGAACTACATCAGCTCTTTTCCAGTCCTCCGGTAGTTCCCCAGTGCTCCAGGATCTTTGAAAAATATAGTTCAGTGGTTCTGAGATTACATCTGCCAGTTCCTTGAGAACCTTGGGGTGTAATCCATCTGGTCCTGGTGATTTGAACTTGTCTAGGCTGGACAGGTGCTCACTTACCGTTTTCTTGCCTATCTTAACTTGTGTTTCTATTCTGTTTTTTATGGCACTATTTTTGATAGGTTGGTCTGTTTTTTTCCTTTGTGTAAAGACAGATGCAAAAAACGAGTTAAATAGTTCTGCTTTCTCCCTGTTGCTTGTCACCTTCTTGCCACTTTCACCCACTAATGGACCAATCATTTCCTTCACTTTTTTCTTGTTTTTTACATGTTGAAAGAAGCTTTTTTTGTTATTTTTGACTTTGGTCGCAAGCCTTAGTTCATTATGAGCCTTAGCTTTCCTCACTTCATCTTTGCAGGCTCGGGCTATTTGCTGATATTCTGTCTTAGTTATGTGCCCCTCTTTCCACTTTCTATATTTGTCCCTTTTATCTTTCAATTTATCAGAGAGTTCTTTATGCAGCCATGCTGGTTTCTTTTGAGAGCTGTTATTTTTCCTCTTTGTTGGTATTGTGCTAGACTGGGCTTTTATTATCTCGCTTTTCAAAATTTCCCAAGCTT
This sequence comes from Azemiops feae, assembly GCA_023970755.1. NCBI lineage: Eukaryota > Metazoa > Chordata > Lepidosauria > Squamata > Viperidae > Azemiops > Azemiops feae. The sequence continues at coordinate 389,854 of JALGBA010000170.1, read as the reverse complement.
CTTGAGTTGTTTTCCCCTTGAGGATTCTCATCCATGGAGTCCTTCCCAAGCCCTCTCTAAGTTTATTGAAATTAGCTCTCTTGAAGTCCAAGACTGTAGTTTGACTGTGTTATATTGCTTGTGCTTCCATAATGTTGAATTCCAATATTGCATGATCACTACCTCCCAAGGTTCCTGTGGCTTCAACACCTTCTATCATTTCATCTCTGTTAGTGAGAATTAAATCCAGTATGGCTAATCCCCTAGTTCCCTTCTCTACTTTTTGGGAGACAAAGTTGTCTGCTAGGATTGTCAGGAATCTGTTTGATCTTCCACCTTGGTGCAGAGTTTGTCTCCCAGTTGATGTCAGGGTAGTTAAAGTCCCCCATTACTATTGTGATTTGCTTCCTACATACCTTAGTTAGCTGACTAGCAAAAAGTTCATCTATTTCCTCTGTTTGGTTGGGTGGTCTATAGTATACACCTATGGCAATGTCATTTTTTCTCCCTTTTATATTGACCCAAATGCATTCAAGACAGTTTTCATCATTGTTGTGCTCTATTTCTGTAGAGATGTAGTTATTTCTTATATAGAGAGCAACTCCATCTCCTCTTTTATTTGGTCTGTTTCTTTTAAATAATTTAAATCCCTCTAGCTGTGTGTTCCATGTGTGGGTTTCATCCCACCATGTTTCCGTAATGGCAACAATATCATATCTGCCCTCATTAACCTGAATTTCTAGTTCACCCTGTTTGCTGTTCATACTCTGTGCGTTGGTGTATAGACATTTGAGTCCTTTATGACTGACCCTGTGTTTACTTTCTACATAACCTGTGTGGTGCCTGAGTTCCCCTATTGTCTTACCACCTATTTGGTTAGTGCACTTTGTTTGGCACTCGCTATTAGAGGCTTGATTTTGCTTGACAGCAAGGTTGGTATTCTTGTCCACACATGAATGCATTTATCTTACCAATCATCTGATAATTTAAAAAATTCTAATAGATAAATGTAGTTACAAATATTAGATAAAATGCTAAGTCAAAGTTTATAAGATAAGAGTAGCCGAAATCACACACTTCATGAATTGTGAAGCCAGTTAAAATAGCTAGATGACTTAAATTGTTCTGGTCCCACAAGAGAATGGTTGCAGCATTTGACGAATGCTAGGATGCTGAAACATTCAGTTACTAATACAGGTAATGTCTAAAAAAAATCTGCAGAGCTTCACTGTAATTTAGCTGTGGGGAAAAGATAAGTGTGAATTGATTTGCAGCTGTTTAACTTTTTCTTTTACAAAAATTCATTTCACAAAGATTTTTTTTCAGAAATCTCTGCCTGCTCTCTATTTATAGTCTGACGTAACTGTGTGGTGTGTATGAAGTAGATTCTTATCACCTGTACCTTTGTACCTGTAAATCCTACCTACAACATTTATTCTCATTTATTTAATCTCTTGGATTAATGATTCTGTTTATAATGTTAATTTGACATCCATAATAGAAAATCTCTGGGATTTGAAGTTGTTAAATTATATAACAACAAACACCATGTGAAAGAACACAGTGGCTAGACACTCTCAAAGCTGACACCAGTTAGAACTTAAAAAACCTCAAAGAAGTAGTGCAAGATCAGATGTGGAGAGACCTGGTCCATAGAACTGCCAAAAGTAGGATACAACTGAATGGATACCATCATCATCATCATCATCATCATAACAGCAACAAAAGATAATCAGGTAGTTTATTTATTTATTTTTAAAAATTACTCAGCCTTTATTTTACTATTTTTATAAATAACTCAAGGTAGTGAACAAATCTAATACTCCTTCCTCCTTCTATTTTTATTATACAAAATTATATATTATCTCTGCATAATATATATTATAATTTACCTGTCCTATACTTAATGTTATGTAAAATTGGTTTATATAGGTATTATCAAGCACACAAGATTTTCCTCTTTACAAATGGGCTGCCATTTGGGTCCCCTTTCCCAACATAGATTTTTCAGGCCCTAGTAAAATGCACCTTTCCTTATCACCCATGCTTGGATCTTATTAAAATACTATATAATATTTTGTTAGTATATGTGCTACACCATGAATTGTTGGTATTCAGAAACACTTGCAAGTGATACAATAAAGAAAGCACTGTTCTGTTCTTATGTCTTCTGCAGATTAGCATTGCACTGCAACAATGGAGTAATTCAGAATTCCTACATTTCCTTTTGAATTCAGAAATCCAGAAAGACTAGTATAATTCAGTGTGGCCATGCACCCACTCTTTTGTTCTGATTGTTTTTGTATCATGAACAAAAATAAGGCCTGCTGGAATGGAAAAGTGGGGGAAATGTTTCTCCCGCTTTGGTCTGTTGAAAATATTGAATGCTTTTCTTTGTGGTCTAAAATAGTGATTTTTATCAATACAAAGAACTTGCAGAAAATGTAAGAAATTCATTGTTAAATATTTTAACTTCAATTTTTATTCAAATATTTTTCAAGAAAACTTAAAACAGCCCAAAATTTTGGTCTTGGGCTTATAAACCATGAAGAAAAACATTAAAAGTGTCATAAAGAGGTGGTGGACTGAACGTAATCTTCAGAGGCCTTTCCTTTGTTGTCATTTTTATTTGGGTGGAAAGAATGCATTCAACCTCCAGTAGATTGTTGCTTCTGACTATGGTGGGAAGAAAGCTTTTTTGCCTCATTCCTGTGATCTGTGGACAAGTGAACAGTCAGCTGTTCCTTTTCTGGCCTTGGCTGGACTCAGCTTATTTTCTTGTGGAATAGAAATGCAGCTTGCTAATATTCTTAATCAGACGTGCTAGAGCAAACTGTTTCTCAGTCTTCAACAATATGTTTTTAGGAAGTTCAAATGAGACAGAAGCTCTTACCTGCACTCAATATTCCAAAGTAAATATACATCATTCATTGAGGTTTACCGTGATTTAATCTGTGTGAAAAATTACCATCTCTGTCATGAAAATCTCTATAGCCCACTGTTTCTCAACGTGTGAATTTCAATTTCCATGTGGCATGCTGGCAAGTCCACACACCTCCAGGTTGTCAAGGTTGAGAAACACTGTTCTCACCACTTAGAAAACCATCTCACTCTTTCCACTCTGCTGAGTTGAACTGTTCAGTTGCTAAGTTGTGTCTGACTCTTCATGAGCATGCCAGCTATGTCCTCTACTGTCTCCCAGAGTTTGCCCCATTCATGTTCATTGCATCAATGTCAGATGACACTATCTAACCAGCTCATCCTCTGCCATTCCATTCTCTTTTTGCCTTCAATCTTTCCCAACATCAGGATCTTTTCTCTTCTCATTTGGTGACCACAGTATTTGATCAAGTTCATCTGGAGTTGAACTTGACCCCTTCTTTAAGTTGATAGAAAACTATCTGGCATGGGATTGAGTCTCCCCATGTCTGTCCCCATCTTGCTTTTGTTATTGTACTATTTGAAATCATTAGATTTCCTTCCATAGCAATGGGTGTCAAAGCCTAACAGGATTTATATCTTTGGGTGATGTTGGAATAGCAATGAATTTATCTCTTTCATGGACTGGGAATGAGATGAAGGCACCATTACCGAGACATGGCAGAACAAAAAAGTGTTGCTATGGTACATTTATGATCTGCTAGGAAGAAGTAACTAGTAAAATAGCAATGTATGGAACTGTATCTTCTGGTAATATTGACATTTGGCAGTCCTCTTAAGACAGCCAGTTTAGTGCAGTGATTAAGGCATCAAGCTAGAAACCAGGAGACTGCGAGTTCAGGTTCCACCTTAGATACAAGTTGCCTAAGGTGACCTTGGCCAGCTATTCTCTCTCACCCTAGGAAGCAGGTAATGGCAAACTACTTCTGAAAACTTGCCAAGATAACTTCAGGGACTTGTCCAGGTAGTTGCCAGGAGTCTGGCACTGACTCTAAGTCATTCCCCCTCCCCAAAGTCCTACCAGCTGGTGTTCTTCAGAGGGGCTGGTTGCTGGGGATCAGGCAATAAAGCCAAAAGGGACAGCGCAGGCGAGGGAGGGCAAATATTTAGATTTTAACTCCTGGTCTTCAAAAGGGACTTTTTTCACTGCAAAGCTTGAATATAGAGGAGCATTCTGTCCACACCCAACATGGAAAAGGTAGCAGCCCTGTCTTTTGTGCAGCATAACACAGTCCAGGCCGTTCGAAAAGCATCTCAGTGAAAGTTCTCGAATTTCCCGCCAAACAACCAGGCCCGCAAAGCCGGCCTCCCGCGCCACGCAGGCGCGCTGGCAGCCCCTTCCCTTACCCGGCCGCCGGTGCTTTTTCCTCGCCGCGCCCGCCCATCCCCTCCCCTCCCCTCCCGTCCCGCGGGCCTTCTCCAATGCCGGCCGGGCCCGGCGCCGGGAGGAGGTGTAGGAGCGCCGCATGGGGCACTCCGGCCGCCGCGGCCCTGATCAGGTGGGTTCGTTGTCATCGCCGGTGCGTTCGGGGTCGCGTGTCGGTCTTCCTCGGCGGCGGCGCCTCGTCTTCTCCTTCTGCTGCTCGCAGCGGTTCCAGGCTGGCTTCCACCCGCGGCTCAGCCCCTCGGGGCTGGGATTTGCTAGGGCCCTGTGGCCTTTCTCCTCCCCCCGCCCCCAATATTCCTAGAGCAGGCCCTGCCTCCGTGACTTTTGATTTGGTCCTCCTCATTATTATTTTTTGCAAGTGAAGATAGTTCTGTGCTGTTATCTAAGTTCTCATCTTCTCAACACTTTTCGGGCTTGAGCATCCTATATTGTCTTCTGTGGGAGTCCGTTCTTGCGACTCCAAATAGAAGCAAACAGGTGTGAGGGAGTGGAAGACTGGGGAGCTTCCTAGACTGTTTTTTACATTTGTATTTAGGCTAACAATAATCCAAACCAAGCTCTACTGTTTTCAGTTTAGAAATACTGTAATTTTTTTTAAAAATAAAGATACCCCTGAGTCTTGATAGCTCATAACTTGATTTGAACCAGTGTTAGAATTCTGTGGTCAGGGTACTAAAGGATCCAGCGGTTTACAGGTTTTTTTTTTTACAATTTGCTTTTGGCTGATGCCAGCCAGTAATATTTTGTTTCCTCCCGCAGAAATACCATAACTTTGGTATTTATTCTTCCAACATTAAGTATGCTAAAGTCTCATTATTGACTTTTATGTGAGACAATTAAACATCCATTTTATATTCCCATTGTGGTAAGTTAAAAATAATGATGCTGAATCAATCAATCAGTCACATTATTTCTTGATAATTTCATTTATATATTAAAATCTTTTTAAAAATTTAAGAGGCCTGAACTGACCAGAATGTCCACTGAGCTTTTTTCCAGATTTTTTTCATAGCATCCCCTGTCAATATAAAATTTGATTTCTCCCTTTAATTTAGTGGCTGAGTAAATTTGACCATGTAGGAAAACCCATAGTAATGAAACTATTCCCAAGATTTTTACTGCCTAAAATAAAAAGATTGATCCATCATTTTTTTTAATAATAAATTTTACTTTGGGTAATTTACTTCCTTATGTGGGATGCAGACAAATGCAGACAAATGCTGCATCTCATTAAAAAAGCCCTGAGTGCAAATGTCCCTATTAGTCTAATTCATTTTGAAGTTGCATAATCCCATTGGTGGAATTAAGCAGTTTAAAATATTGTAAAGTTCAAGGAATTACACATGTCTTGAGATAGGAGTATATTTCTTCAAAGATGTGGTTTGTCATTAATTCATAGTAAAATGTTTCATCCTTACTTTGCACTTAAGTACACCATCTATTTTATACATAAATATTTTCATTCATGGGGTTTGATGAATTTTGGATGGCATTATTATTTATATTACCAACTTTTTGGAATTTATTAAAACTGATTCAAATTACAGTGTGTGTGTATACTACATTTGTAAAAACTTGAATCCTTCATTTTTAAAGTTATTTTGCACATATTACAATTTTCTGCATTAACAAGCAATAAAAGGTGATAGACTAGATAGCATGCTGGCAGAAAAATATTTTTTTCTTTTACGTTGTGTCTTGATGCTTAGTTTATTAGAAAGAACACTTGTTTTAGCAGCCTTGCATTGTTGCCTATAAAAACTGGGTGCTAAACCTCTGGGGTAATTAGTCTCAGGATAGTATGTTCAATTAAACCAAGCACTTACAATTGCTTTTGAAGCAATATTTTCATCTTATTTTTCTCAATAGTAATTCTCTTGTGGTAATTGTATGTGTTAGACAGTTAGATAACAAGAGAATATATAAACAAATGAGGCAATATTTAAGTATTTTGCCTTTCTATTATTGTTAAAGAATGCATAACTTAATTCAGAAGCGCATTATAAACAAAATGTCCAGAATTGCAGCTTATTTCTCTATGTAGTTAACTATCCCATGTTGGCATCTAGCCTGTGTTATTTAAAAATTACTATTTTGTTCTCTTACGGTTAATACAAAACATACTGATTATTCAGGCAACATTATACATGAGCATCTTCCTTTTCAGTTACCATATGTTAAAAAATGATTAAAACAATCAATTTCAGCATTAAAAGTGGCAGAAAAATGTAATGTGCAGAAGTAAAGAATAATAGTGCATGGCTTAATCTCCAAAAATATAAAACAAATATACCTATAATAAGTATAGTAAGGTGCAGGGAGGCAGAGGGAGGAAGACTAAATAGAATTAAAAAGTCATATCAGAATTCAGAAAATTAAGAGCTGATCAAAAACTTTCTATGAATGAAATTACATTTTTTGAGAGGGTACCATGCTCACTTTGAGCAGTCATTTGCCAAATGTGAGTATGTAATAACACTGCAGAAATTATAGTCCCATGAAGGCTTTTTAGTTAAAAGTAGCACTTTCAACTGACAGTAGAAACAAATCAGAAATCAGTAAAAATAGCACTGTAACAGCACCATATGCTGGGCATTTTCAGTTAATACCAAGTCTGTTTAATGCTTCTGATTCAAAAGAAGAAAACTGCTTCAGAATACACAGAGTCATGCCCCCTTTTAAAGCAAGTTCATTTTGCTTTAGTCTGCCCCCTTTTAAAGCAAGTTCATTTTTTTCTGATATTGCCCTGCTATGGATGACCATATGATCCTGTGAACAGATGCAGCTGCTTTAAGGAACTGCAGGCAGGTAGTATGTTTGCACACCTGCCTGTTCTGAAGCACTTTGTTATATTTGTGTCTGAAATACCCAGCTCTAGTTAGTATTACAGGTAACAACCACTTTTTCAGCAACTGGTTGAATTACAATGGTGTTCAATAAGTGCTACTTACGATTGGTCCTTGAAATAATGACTGTCCCAGCAGTCCTGTGATCATGTGATTGTTATCCCAGCACTTTGTAACCAGCTTGCACTTATGATAATTGCATTGTCCCATAGTCAGGTGTACTGTACTGGAGCAGCCACTCAAGCCATGCCAGCCATCTTACAGTATGTGCATCCGCTCTTAACCAGTAGCCACTTACCTGCCCATTTATGAACCATCTGGGGCTTGCAACTTCCTGCTAGCTTTTCCACTGACTTTTGTTGTTGGAAACCCACAGGAGTTGGGAGTACATTCTCACACAAGAACCCATGTTTCTTGCTTAACAACAGCAACGGGAGCTGCTGGTATTGTCGCTAAGCAATGCAGTCATGTGATAGCTCGCTTTGCAACCATATTGCTTTGCAATGGAAATTCTGGCCCAATTACCATAGTTAACTAAAGAGTACCTGGATTGTCACTGTGTTTTGTACCTGGACTGTCTTCAAGAGCAGCACCTCATACGACTATATTTTTGAAATGACTTATTTGCATGATATTGCTGTTCCATATCAGTGAAATGGGATATTTTTATGACACTGTGCATGCTTTGTGGCTGATGGGAAATAAACCTGTGGTAGAGTTCTTTTCTTTCTTTCTTTCTTTCTTTCTTTCTTTCTTTCTTTCTTTCTTTCTTTCTTTCTTTCTTTCTTTCTTTCTTTCTTTCTTTCTTTCTTTCTTTCTTTCTTTCTTTCTTTCTTTCTTTCTTTCTTTCTTTCTTTCATCATAGAATCATAGGACTAGAAGCAACCTTGGAGGCCTTCTAATTTGTCAGGGATGGAATAAGGACACCTGCCCTTGCCCTAGGCAGGAGTCCTTATCCCATCCCTGACAACTGGTTGTCCAATCTTTTCTTGAGAACCTCCACTGATGGCTTATGATATTTTTAAAACATGGCTATTGATACATAAAAAAAAAAAGGTACAGTGCTTGGATATTGGAATAGTAATTAAAGCCCAAGTAATGTACTAATTGTTAGTAATAATTGTTTGAGTTTGCCTTGTGTGAATGGTATTCCCTCTCTGAGAGATAAGATACAAGTTGGCTTCTGCTGCAGATCATGCAGTGATGATCTGAGATATCGATACACATTCAGTCTACTTGAGAATGAATAGAAAACCGAAATGAAACTGAATTAATTGAATGAACAGAAAATGAAAATTTATTTTAAATGAAGATAAGATTGTACCTCTTTCTTTTCCAATACATAGAGTATCTGTGAATAGAATTGGCTATTGCATTTGTATTGTTTTTATGCAAAAATATCTATTGAAGAGGTAAAAAGGATAATCCCTCAATTCAAGCTTAGTTCCTGAAAAACATAGAGACCCAATCATGCTGTTTCCTTGGCAACAATGTTGAAGTGGTTTAACATTACTGTACTACTATTACTACTACCTTTTAACTTGTTAATTATTCTACTTTAGTATTTCCATATAGTCCCACTGAGCACTACCTAGATCTGCCTTTGCCTAATCTGAAATGTCAAATGGAATACTAGCTAGATGGGACTAATATCAGCAAGGCTATTCTCATTTTCTCAATCAACTAGATGTTGTCACCAGATCTGGCTCTGGAGTGAAGGCAGTGGTGGGATTCAGCCGGTTTGCACCACTTCGGCAGAACCGGTAGCTATTTTTTTGTTGCCCAGGCCCAGAATGGACTTCCGGAAGCGGCATCCACACAGAGAACCGGTTGTTCACATATTTAAATCCCACCACTGAATGAAGGTCAAAGTTTAAAACTGCAAGTGTTACTAACAAAAAAAATGACATTAAAATACATAAAGACATAAACAGTTAACATAAAGCCAAGGGTAGGAAACGTTTTAGTGGCCAAAGGCCACATTTAATACTTTTTGACAGGTCGAAAGCAACAGTGAGCAAGATAATGAAGAATGGATGGAGATGTGTTCATATATGTGATTCGAGGCAAGATTTTGTCCTTTTTCTGTTTTTTTTTAAAAATATAGTTTGAGGGTTTTTTGTACTTTTAAATGAGCTCACTCCAATGAGCCAACACTGTACCTTTGTTAGAAATTCAGTGTCTTTGCCTAGTAGTCAGAGACAAATCGTTAGCTGATACAATATTTTTAGACTTAATTAGATTGCAGATTTAGGCGTCATACATATAGTAGCTGCCTCAGTCTAGAAACCTAATGTTTGCATAAATAGAATAGATACTTTTCTCTAAAATTCTGTGAATTTAAATTATCATACTCTAATGAAATTAGATCATAATGAATACAGTGACTCATACATTGTCAGTAATGTAAAAGGAACAATCATTAGAACAAGTAAATTTGTTGCTAAAATGTAATTTCATTTTAGTTTATAAACTGCTCTAATGCTGTTTACCGTTTTTTTGACCTCTGACACAGTGTCCAAAATTATTTACTTTATCAGGTTTTGGCAGCTGCATTTATTTTATCCCTTTTATTCTCTTCAATTACTACATTTACTTTAAATAGGTTAAGTAGTTCAGACTGTATTTTGTCAGACTTTCATTACAAGAGAAGAGTATTTTGGGTTACTACTTTCATGCTCCCTTAGCATTGGCCATGTAGTCTACAGCAGATAAGAGTTGTTAAAGATTTGTTTTTGTTTTTTCTTCCTACATAATGAACATTTTAGAAAGAATATTAATATTGCAAAAGTAAATTGAATTAACTTTACATATAAAGGGTAGAAATCAAACTAAATTTTATGCACTTAATTCCACTGAAATTAATAGAATGACAGATAACATATAGTCACAATATGACATTAATAATCATAACATATTTCAGTAGTAGTACCTGAATTCAGGCAACTTAGCTTGCAGTCTTATGCATTTACATTCAGTCCATTGAACTGAATGGAAAAAATGGATTGTACTGTAAGTCTGGATCTAGATAGGCATTCATAAATATAATAGGTTAAAAATGAATGATATTTTTATAAATATTTTAGAAATATATATGTACTTGAATAATATTTACATTAGATAAGTATATATAGGATTATAACTAATGGCTATGATACATTATACTTTATTTTCTCCTTTTCTGTTGCATTTTTTCAGTTTTAAAGCAGTTTTTATGCATAGTTTTGTATGTATTTGCATTATAGTTATTTTTGTGTTTAGTTTAATTTGGTTTTCTGTTTTTTAAAGCAATAAACATAAATATAATTTTCATAAAGATATGCTTATTATATATTAATGTATTATTAATATTATAATAATTTATAATGAAGAAAATAAATACAAAATAATAAGCAATACAATAAAAATGAGAGGAAACAGAAGAGCAGAAAATAAAATTGAATGCAGCTCCAATCTAGATATATATTAGTAGTATTGTATTTAGTACTTACTATGCAGCACAGCATAAGAAACTAAGCTGTTAATGACTCTTCCAAGATTACCTTTCATAAATCCAATTAAGCACAGCAAAAACTGCAGTGCTCCTTTAGTAACCTTATGGTGCAAGCAGATCCTCTACCATGGTTTTGTTCTTGTGATTAAGCAGAACTGAAAGTAATGGAAGAGTCCACCATTACCAGTTCTTTTTCCTGGATTACAGGTAAGTGAGGGAACATGAAACTATTGGGCATTGCTTGTTAAAATTCATTTGAAGTAAGGTTAGGGTGTAAAATTCTGTATAAAATTAGGATTTATGAAAAGTGCAGGTATGAAAGCATTGCAGCCAATTTGTTGAAAAATAGGCAAGTTGTAAAAGAAAAATGTAGGTATAGCTATTGAATCCATATACAAACTGGTGATTCTAATAAAATTGAAAAAAAAATATTTTTGAAGCAATTGTGTACAATTTGTTAATCTTCCATTATGATTTTTGATGTTCATTTTCTGCTTAAAATTTGTTCAGCTTACTGTAAAATTTCGGAACATTTTTATGCTGGACTCTGTTTGATGGCATTCTGGCAATTGATTATTTATTGCTAATAAATATTTTTACTTTTAAATGTAAAGCGTTTCCAAATGCTGAATAACATTAACTTTATACTTTTTGTATGTATTCGATATATTGTAAGCAATGATGACCGTGTTAACTTTAGTGATTAAGTAAAATCTATGATTTTGACAGAGAATGCCTGTAAATAAGAAAAGAGATTTTCTTGGATGTTGGAATACTTTTCACTTACCTGTTATTTTAAAATATTGTTCTGGGTTTATCTGGCATCTCAGAAGAAAGATTGTGCCAAGTCTGGAATTTTTATTTTTTTCAAAGATACGTAATTTATATATGCCAACCTTCATAGTATAAAGACTTTAATGCTAATTCTTTGTATCAGAATTTCTGCCTAGAATACAGTTGTCTCAGGTTTGAAGTAATGGCTGTTGCCAAGAGAAAGACAGCACTTCAAATTCAAATGCCACTTATTCAGTGACCACCAATGACCATTGAATACCATTATTCAGTGACCTTTGGTGCAGTGTTGAGTAGTGAAGATTCTAAATTCACTTCCACAACTAATTGAAGTACTTTACATGTTGTAACTTCCCACTTGCTATATATGAGATGCTACTATTGTAGATGTATCAGCACCTGTTTTTTCTTAAGTTGTTCACAACTTAAGGATTTATGAGATGTTATGAGATGAATGTCCTTGGACGTACTATGCATTTGTTTCAACTATGCTGCTTTTCAAGTGATTATGTCAGATACTTGAATGCTATATATCCCGAAAAGGCCCATACATAGAGAATCTTTCCAGAGCAACATAAAGTCTTCTACCCACAAAGAATTTTTTTTAAAAATTATTTAAGGTATATTATTAGATTCAGATGCTTGCCAACTTCAAAGCAACTGAGTGACTCACAATATAAAACAAGCAACAATATAAAAATACACAATAATACATATATAAAAAATACACCAATCATAGTAAAATCTTGCATTTTCTTCCTTTTTTTTCAATAATTGTATGACTGTGAACTCCAGTAATTCCATTGCTTGTCTTTGGCTGGGGAGTTGAAGTTGCGTGTGCTTTCATTCCTTGATGGACTCATATAAGATTGTGGAATAATTTTTGCTGTATTATTGATTCAGTTAATATGGTATACTAGCAATATATTACTTTTTATGTAACATTTTTATACTTTGAAAGCTTTATTCCATTTAGATATGTATTAATCTCTTAATGCTTCCCCCCCCCCCCAATCCCTTCACAAAATCAAGCTGGGAACAAAGTTGTGAGCATTCCTAAGTACAGAGATATTCCTGTTATAAAGTTAACATAGATGGCAGCTAATTCAATTCAGTAGCAGATTTTAACTTGATTTCAGTAGGAAAAAGCACAAGCATTTGCCTAAAGTTGAGTTTTACCATGGATGAAAAAAATGTGTTGAGAGCTGAAATAGCAAAACCAAAGCATTTCTGAATGGCTAATCTTTCCTCCCTAATTGACTATTGTTAATTATCCCTCATTACCATTGACAAACATTCATGACAACCCCATTGATTATTCACTGTTTTTATTCCGCGCCGTCGGTTATTACTTATATTCAGTATGTAACTGAATCACGTTCCTTTTCTCTTTGTTCCCTTAAAATTCAAGTCTTGATATTAGGTGGCATGCAGAATTTGAAGAGAGAAAAAAACTGTCACAGAACTATCTCTCTAATTCCTTTGTAGTTTCAAAATTATCCATTTTGTGGGTGCACGCAGAAAAAAAGACAGAGAGAGAGAAAGAGATTCAAAACCAATATACTGTTTAAATATATATTGTTAAAGCAGCAAGGTAATTTTTTCCTACACTGAAACATTCCTTATGTCCTGTTTTGAATTTTAAGATTATATGTAAGTACTTTTTTAATTTGAGCCACATGTCAAGCTTCAGTAAAAAACCATAAGGTTTTATATAAGCTTGACACCATAATAAAATATAATGTCATCCTCTTCTATAAGTAGTATGTAAGCTCTTAATAACCATGTTAATTTCCAAATCCTTTTTTTCTTTCTTATATTATTTTGGATTTTTATCATATATAAAAATCTGACTCTGCTAGTGAAGTAATATAATTGATTCTTAATAGGAAGCTTCAGCTTCAGCCTTGCATTGGTCTGCACTAAAACTTTCTTGATTATATCCTTGTTTTTGCAATCTGGACTAAGCCAGTCTAAAAAGTATGGGATCTTTCCACATGGTCCATGGCAGGTTCAGTATCAGGTATAGATAACAATGGGTATCTGCCAAGGGCCACATATAATTAAGCAGGAGGGTTGACTCCCAGAATTTTCTGTAGCTTGTTTTTTGTTGTTACTGTTTGGTCACTTGCCCTCATTGACCTTGTAAACAATGATGGGAGTGAAAGGTAGTTGCATAGGTAGTTATATCCTGCAATATTCTAAGTCTAGGAGAGGAATGAAGAGAATGTGGCATATGATCCATCAACATCTTTTAAACAATTCCCAGAGTCTCAATGTTGAATGTGGTGAAACCAAAGGTAAAGTTTTTTGAAAACTTTACGGTTTTGAATACTCTCTCTCAGTGAAACATTTGATCAGTGGACTAGGTTTTTACATTAAGTTCTGTTGAATTAGGATATGTAATCCTAATTCTGATTCATAGTGGACCTAGTGTTATCTTGATTTTTTTTAAAAAGCTTGTCAATCGCTTATGACTGGAGCAATTCATAAACAGCTACTGAAACATTCTGAGCTATGTTTTATATTTGTACTTCACTTTGTTAAAAGGAATAGAACTGATGATTCTTAAATAGATGATAAAAAAGGAAATACATTTAACAAAGAACTGAGATTAAAATTCTTGATGATTTAGGTTCTGCAAGAATTTATTGTTTCTTCTGCAACTTCCTAAATACTATTTGAGAACTATACATTCTCCAGCAGGACGATGGAGAATCCACCAATGGGTTAGGACTATCTTCCTGCCCAATAAGAGACTAAGTTTGCCAGAGTTAACACGCCTCCTGCTGGGCTGATATCCCAGACATGACTTAGTCTTCAGCCCAGCTAGGACGCGTTGTTGGCTCTGGACAGGTCGTATAGTTCTATTACATTGGTGGATTCTCATCTCCTAAATAAAATTAGACAGTTTACAAGCACAGACAGGGGAAAAACAATTTGAAAGGGCACAGCTGATTTTCGGCAAATTTCCCCCAGCCGCAGCACAGCTGAGCGTCGGCCTCGGGCCCGCTCAGCAGCCATTAACAGCAGCGGGCGGCCGGCTCAAGCCCCTATAGCTCCTGTTAGGTGCAAAGGGCTCAAAGTCGATAGTGAGGGGGATCCCTCGGCCGCATCAGCTGATCGTCGGAGCTCCCGATTTAGCCGCAGCGTAGCTGAGCGTCGGCCTCCGGGCGCGCTCGCAATTGCCAAGTGCTGCGGAAAGCTCCAGGACTCCACAAGGCTGAGTGTCGGAGCTCGCCTCAGCCGCCCCGCTATGTGGCGCCGGCCTTCGGGCCCAGCCAGGCCGTTCCTCTCCACGGCCCTTCAGCCCTCTCCGGCGAGATTTGCGCTGTAATTTGGTCGCTGCCAAGGCGCGGCTGTCATGCTCACAACAAGCTGCCGGCTCCAGGGCATTTTAGGGCATTTCTTCATACAAAGCCCTCTGCAGCTGGTTGCCAAATTTGAGGCCTCAGACCGTTTTTTCTTGGCGCGCTAATCACGGCCTCCATTTTGGACGCCAGAGGCCTAGCAGGCCTGACAGGGACGGCCCAAACAGGCAGCAGCCACTGCACAAGGCCTTGCAGGCTGCTTACAGAGGCCATTGGCTTAAAGGTCTGACCTCACCTCTCCTTCCCTGCAGGGAATTATCTCAGTCTAGGCCCCAGGCCTAACAAGCCGCCTCGCCATTGCAGCGGCAGCCATTTTGTGGACTGATCACAGCCGCCATTTTGCAGCTTCAAAACTGCCATTGGACACCCTGCTCAGATTCTGATCTGGCACAACCAACCCCAGGGCAAAACTTGGAGAGGATTTCACCTTTAGCGTGAGCTGGCATGCCTTCGGGCTCCGCCGCCACCACCTAGGCTTCGTGTGCAGGCACATATCACTCAGGTGATTGCCGCCACCAACAAGGAGAGGAGTGCGCAGGCACATATCACCAAGGTGATTGCCGCCACTGATCGGTCAACGTGCGTGCCGATTGCGACTCACCCAGTGGGTATCGTCGCCACAAGACGCCTGACTAATACGCCTCAGTGCATCACTGGGCAGTTTCCAGCCTCTCGGAGCTCTGCCTAGGGCAGTAGGGCGCTCAGTGTAGCGCAAAACCCAGAGCGGACGCTGTTCATCAGCTTTTGCTATACTAACAGCTGGGCAATCCGCTCCTGCTCCTGAGTTGCAACAGGCCTCAGGCCTTTCTTCAATGGCTGACGACACAGCTAATCAATCTGCGTAGGGCGCTTCCGGCACTCCCGTCTCAGGGAAGCGCAAGTCCTCTAAACTAGAGGCAGCAGGCAGGATAAAGGCCAAGGCCAGGTCCAAGGCCATCGCTGGCAAAAAGGCCTCAAGGGCCGTAGAAAAGGCAGCCGAGAGGCGAAACACGGCTCTGGAGAAGCAGTTCTCCAGGGCACAACGTATGTCTGCGGGAGGCCAACCTCTGGTTCCCCTTGCCCCCCAGGAGAGCTCACCCTTCAATCCCCAACCGGCCCTGCCAGGTCCCACTGCCTCACGGGCCCTTTCCCCTCAGGGCCCCATGGCACAGAATGCTACTCTGTCCTCTGACCAGGGATTGAACCCCCTAATGGGGGCTTCACTGGCTAGATTCCGCCCCCTGCCCGAGGCCACGTTCACGCCCACAGCGGCTGGACTTCGCCCCCCTGAACATCAAGGGGTCGGGCCTGAGCAGCTTGAGGCATTAATCGCCCGGGCGTATGCTCAGGGCAGGGCCTCCTCGTTCTACGAGAACCCCAGGCCGGAGTTGGTCATGCCCGTGGTGCCAGCTCAAGCACGGGCGGAGAGGCCGGACTACCCAGAGTCCGTTTATTTGGACCATTCCTCCCGAACACGGGACTCTGCTTCCGAGGATTATGGGTCAACTGACTTCCAGCTGTCAGAGGATGAGTCGGCCCCAGACCCGTCGCCTTTCATAGGCCTCTTTGACCCGGGTCTATTTAGGTCTCTCCTGCTAAAGGCCACCACGTCGGCCAATATTGAGCCGGAGCAGGAAAAGCAGCCGACTGCCTCAACTAGTCAGGACCCCAAGCCACTCTTCTCCGAACCTACGGTGACGGAGCGCTATATCCCTTGCCCTCCTTTTTTCCTGGAAACTATCAGGAAACAATGGGGATATCCGGGCACTCTACCAACGCCAGGGGGAACTGATAAGAGACTGATGACCGTAGCCCCGCCCTTGTCAGATCTACTGGAGGTTCCCAGGGTAGATGAACCACTAACCTCTCTTTTTTCTTCCTCCACCGTGTCAGGTGACACGTCTGAGGTCTTGAGGGCAGAGGACAGGAAGTCTGAGCTCTCTCTCCGCAGGTCTCACCTGGCATTGGCATGGGCCGTGCGGGCGTCCACCTCTACTTCCTTCTTTGCCAGAACGTCAATTCTCTGGCTCAGGGAACTCCAAGCGTTGCTTCCCCCGGATCAGGTTCGTGCCCATCAGAATCTGGGTAAGTTGGTGGCATCGGCAGAATACATGGCGGATACTTCCCTCCATGCCGCCAGATTTTCAGCGTGCTCCATGGCCACTAATACTGCAGCCCGCAGGCTTCTATGGCTAAAACAATGGCGAGCGGACTTGAAGTCAAAGTGGCACCTGGCTTCCGTTCCCTGCAAGGACGGACACCTCTTTGGGGAGGCGCTAGAGCCTTACCTTATTGAGAACAGGGATAAGCGTAAGGTGTTGGCCCACCTTACTAGGAGGCCGGATAGGCGAGCTACTCCGTATCCACGGAGACCGCCCTTCCGCCAGGGACCAGGATCGGTGTGGGGCCCTCCACCTCGTCCCTCCTTCCCCAGGCCCGGCCGCCAACCTGACCGCCCAGCTCCCAGGACCAGGCAGCAATATCAGGGCAAACGGCCCTTTCGGGGCGCGGGAGGCCGTCCTTTCAGAGGACACAAATGACTCAAGGACGGACCTCCCCATTGGCGGCAGACTCACTCTGTTTTTCCACGAATGGGAGGCCACCATCACAGACACCTGGGTGCTCAACACCATCAGGCACGGCCTCACCCTGGACTTTCTGTCGCAGCCACGGGATCGATTCGTGGCCTGCCCCACCCCAAGGAGCCCGGCCAAGATAGGTCTCATGTCCGAGGCCATTCACCATTTGCTGCAGATGAAGGCCATCGAACTGGTGCCCGCTGGCCAAACCCATCGAGGGTTCTACTCCATTCTCTTCATGGTCCCAAAGGCTTCGGGAGGGTGGAGAGCAATCCTCGATCTGCAGGGATTGAACTCTCGTCTACAAGAGATTCAAGATGCAGACGTTGCAGTCCATCCTGGCCAGCATAAGGAGGCACGACTTCCTCACCTCCATCGACCTTACGGAGGCATACCTCCATATTCCCATATCTCCCGACCATCGGAAGTTCCTCAGGTTCTGTTACGGGTCCCACCACTTTCAGTACAGGGCCCTGCCATTCTGCCTCTCGTCCGCCCCGAGGGTATTTACAAAAGTCCTGGCTGCACTGGTCGCCCACCTAAGGTTGATTCCTGTCCGGGTCCAATGATACCTGGACGACATCCTTATTCTGTCCTCCTCCCTACAGCAGGCCCGGTCGGACCTGGACTTAGCCGTCCGGCTCCTTCAGACTCACGGCTTTTCGGTCAACTTCCGAAAGAGCCTGATAGAGCCCTCCAATCGCATCCTACACCTAGGAGCGATCATAGATACCAACCTTTCAATGGTCTACCTGTCCCCGGAACGCCGGGACAGCATTCGCTCCCTGATCAGGCAGATACGGAGGGAGCGGAGGGTCACACTGGCCTCACTTTCCCGACTACTGGGCAAGATGGTCTCTTGCATGGGAATAGTGCCATGGGCCAGACTACACTTCAGAACTCTACAATGGTTTTTACTCCCATACCAGAGGCAAGGCACCAGTGCATCCAGCCAGAGGGTCGGGGTCACACCCCGAGTTCTCGATTCCCTTCGGTGGTGGCTCTCCCCTGCTGTAGACAGAGGCTCCCTATTCAAGGAACCAAACAGACTCACCTTAACGACGGATGCAAGTCTGTTCGGATGGGGTGCGCACCTGGGTTGTCACTTAGCACAGGGACGATGGTCACCCATGGACCTCAGTCACAACATAAATTGGCTGGAGCTCAGGGCCATTCATCTGGCACTGCTTCACTTCAGCGACGAGGTGTTGGGTCAACACGTCCTGGTGCTCACAGACAACGTGGCTGCAAAGGCCCATGTGAACCGGCAGGGCGGCACTCGCTCCAGGACCTTGATGTCCGAAGCACGGTCACTAGGTTCCTGGGCGGAAACCAATCTCTCCTCCTTAAAGGCGGAGCACATTTCGGGGCAGGCCAACCTTCAGGCGGACTCGTTGAGCCGGTCGACAGTAGACCACTCCGAGTGGCACCTGCATCCCAATTTATTCAGGGAGATTTCGGTGAAGTTCGGGCCTCCGGTGGTGGATCTATTCGCCTCGCCGGCAAATGCCCAATTCCCGAGATTCTTCTCCAGGTTTCCGTCCCGGGGGGCGGAGCAGACGGACGCGCTCCGCAGCCCCTGGCCCACAGGTCTACTCTATGCCTTTCCCCCTCTTCCTCTGCTTCCGGCTCTCATCCGGAAAATTCTGCAGGAACGGGCGGAGATCAGAGTGGTTGCCCCACATTGGCCGAGACGGCCGTGGTTTGCCGACCTAGTGGACCTTTCCATCTCTCCTCAGTGGAAGATTCCCCCAGATCAGGTCGCTCTCAGTCAGGGGGTTCTACAACACCCAGAACCCCAAGGCCTACACTGGCACTTGAGTCTGGCACTTGAGAGGCGGCTCTTAACACGAGACTCGTTTTCAGAGGGGGTGATCTCAATGATTCAGGCCTCCAGGCGTCCTTCCACTAACAGGATTTATGACTCCTCGTGGAAGAGTTTTTGTGCCTGGTGTTCCAGGAATCGCCTGGACATCTCGGCTGTCACTATATCGCACATCCTTGAGTACTTGCTGGAGGGATTTAACAAGGGCTTGTCGCCCAATACCATCCGCAGGCAACTGGCGGCTCTCTCCACAGTAGCCATGTGCCAGGATTCCATTCCTTTCGCCCAGCATCCACTGGTACGGTCCTTCCTCAAGGGTGCTACCAACACCAGACCTCCCGTGGTTCACCGTATCCCTCTTGGGATCTCCCACGGGTGCTACAGGCCCTTACCTTGCCACCGTTCGAGTCTATCAAGACCTGTTCACTGCAGTTCTTGTCCATAAAGGTGGCCTTTCTTGTGGCGATCACATCCGCTAGGCGCATCTCGGAGCTGGCTGCTCTCTCGGTCAGGGAGGACCTATGCGTTTTTCACAGCGATAGGGTAGTTCTCCGACTGGACCCGGCCTTTGTACCAAAGGTGAACTCGTTGTTCCATAGGGCACAAGAGGTGAATCCTACCGAATTTTTGTCCCCAGCCTGATCACAACTTAGAACGCCAGTGGCACACCTTGGACGTTCGTAGGGCGTTACGCCACTATATTAAGAGGACTTCTGCCTTCCGCAAATCGGAAGCACTTTTTGTCTCCTTCCAGCCTTCTTCGATGGGGAAGAAAGTCTCATCATCCACTGTTGGCAGATAGATCAGATCCTGCATCGCAAAAGCCTACCAGGCACAGTCCCTTCCACTGCCAGGCCGTATCACTGCTCACTCTACCCGCAGTGCCGCTACATCGGCGGCGTGGGCTACGCAGGCGCCCATTGGGGATATTTGCAGGGCGGCGACCTGGTCCTCGCCTTCCCCGTTTGTGAGACATTACAGGCTGGACAAATTCGCCTCCGCGGAGGCATCGTTTGGCCGGAGGGTATTCCAGCAAGTGGCATCAAGTGGGACACAGGCCCTGATTGATTCCCTCCCATAGGGACAGCTCAGCTTTGGTATGTCCCATTGGTGGATTCTCCATCGTCCTGCTGGAGAAGGGGCGTTGTCTTACCTGAACGCCTTTTCTCAGCATGACGATGGAGAATCCACGCCCATCCCCTTAGGACCGTCAGGTCCTGTGTTTGGGGCACAGAGAGCCAACACATCGGTCCATTGTCAGCAGCTTCGCCTTCGTCGTGTCTGGGATATCAGCCCAGCAGGAGGCGTGTTAACTCTGGCAAACCTAGTCTCTTATTGGGCAGGAAGATAGTCCTAACCCATTGGTGGATTCTCCATTGTCATGCTGAGAAAAGGCGTTCAGGTAAGACAATGCCCCTTTACTTAACAAGTTATGTTAAATCTGTTAATGATTGCCCAATAAAACCAAACCCAGTGTTTAGAAAAATCAAAATAACCAATGAAATAGTAGTGCAAGGAAAATAGTGCTGGATACTACTATAGTGATGCCCATAATCTTAACAGCATAGATTTTTTTGAGAAAAAAGAAAACAGTTATTGCAAACAAATTCTACCACCAAATATATCCCATTATTCAGTCTTGCTAAAGATAGAAACATTAATAATAAAAATAAAAATAAAAATAAATAAAAATAAAAATAAAAATAAAAATAAAAATAAAAATAAAAATAAAAATAAAAATAAAAATAAAAATAAAAATAAAAATAAAAATAAAAATAAAAATAAAAATAAAATAAAAATAAAAAAAAGTTGGAAAGGACCTTGGAGGTCATCTAGTCCAACCCCCTGCTCAGGCAGGAAACCCTATACCATGTCAGACAAATGGCTGTCCAGTCTCTTCTTAAAAACTTCCAGTGTTGGAGCATTCACCGCTTCTGGAGGCAGGTTGTTCCAATAATTGTTCTAACTGTCAGGAAGTTTCTCCTTAGTTCTAGGTTGCTTCTCTCCTTGATTAGTTTCCATCCGTTGCTTCTTGTCCTGCCTTCAGGCGCCTTGGAAAATAGCTTCACTCCCTCTTCTTTGTGGCAGCCCCTGAGATATTGGAACACAGTGAAATATCTATATTGTAGTGAAATATCTGCTGATTATTACAATAGATGGATAGCAGACTATATTTTTCTAATGCAAATCTTGTTATATACTTGTATTATGATTCTCAGTCTAATACTTTACAGAAGAAGAGGAAGCCTATAGAATAGATATTGGGATTAAATTATATCTCTCTTCATGAAGTAACAATATTCCTGTTATTTTTTCATAATACTATGTTTATTATTTATTAAAATAATATTTTAACAATAAATATATAATAAATATTATTTATATCTGGTGAAATCTTGATTTAATGGGCTACTGGGGGTGTTGATTACTTCCAACTGCCTATTAAAGTACATCATTGCAGAGAATTATCTCCTATTTATGGTGACATTATATATCACCATTTATGCCTTAAAATTAGCTTAAATTTAACTGCATGAACTACTTCGGCTGCATGAGAGTTATCCATTACTTTGGTGAGATGTCCACCAGAAATCTGCTAAAGAGTATCAGAGTCTATTAAATGTTAATCTGTCAAACCAAGGTTTTGCTGTGCTGCCTACCCATAAATATATAGTCAAAGCAATATACAACAGAAATTAAAATACATGTAAAACAAAAACTATTAAAAAGATATTAAAGCTGTAAAACACTGTTGAAACAGTTAGTTAGAATACTTTAGAATACTTTATTGGCCAAATGCGATTGGACACACAAGGAATTTGTCTCTGGTGCATAAACAACAAGGTAATATAACCAGTGTACATACAATATGTACATACAAACAACAAGTGTACATACAAACAAGGTAATATAATCATAAGATACCAATAGGAGAAGGTAGTAGAAAAGATGAGAAGGACAATAGTAATACAGCCATACTATATGGGTAAATATCCTTAGACATAAGACAATACTGTGGAAATTAGTTGTTCAGCAGAGTGATGGCATGAGGGAAAAACCTGTGTTTGTGAGCTGTGGTGGCGCAGTGGTTAGAATGCAGTACTGCAGGCTACTTCTGCCAACTATTAACAGTTTGGTTCTCACCCGCTCAAGATTGACTCAGCCTTCCATCCTTCTGAGGTCGGTAAAAAGAGGACCCAGATTGTTGGGGGCAAAAAGCTTACTCTGTAAACCGCTTAGAGAGGACTGTAAAGCACTGTGAAACGGTATATAAATCTAAGTGCTATTGCTATTGTGTCTAGTTGTTCTGGCGTGCAATGTCCTTTAGCGGCGTCCTGAGGGGAGGAGTTGAAACAGTTTATGTCCAGAATGTGAGGGGTCTATAGATACTTTCTCAGCCCTCTTTTGGCTCATGCAGTATACAGGTCCTCGATGGAAGGTAAGCTGGTTACAATTTTTTTTCCCTGCAGTCCTAACTGTCCATTGAAACAATTAGTTGTGTTGAAACAGTGGACAATATTCTGCTACAGTATAAAAGTCTATATACATTGTAATTCCTTTCTAAAAGTTTGACAGTAGCACTCAGTCTCTGAAGGAATGTTTCATACCGAGAAGCGATACAAGAAAAAGATCTTCCCTGCATGGCTGAGAGGTGGGCTTCCATGAATGGGAATGCCTTAAAAACAGATCCTTTCTGCTGGCCTTAATGATCACAAAATAGGTGATCTTTCAGATTGGCAGATCTTAACATTTAAAGCGTTGAAAGTTGAGACCAGCATCTTGAACGTAGCCAGAGAAACTATTTGTCAAAAAAAAGAAAAGGAAATACTGGTAGTTCTCAAATTATAACCGTAATTGAGCATGGCAATTACGATCATAAGTCACGACAGTCATAAAGTGGGTCACCAGGTGATCAGACCCAATTTTACAATCTTTTTCATAGCGGAACAACTTGGTGTTTAAGCAAACACATTGTTTGTTATGGGCCAGTTTTTGTTGGAAACCAAAAGTAAACCATCATAAACTGCGGTCACGAGACTGTGGGGAACTGCAAACCCTAATCGAAAGTGTCATAAATTGAGGACTGTACTGGAATAATGGAATAATACAATTTTATGCATGCTTGAGCAGCTTTTCTGTATTTTTAAAGTTATCTGAAGTCTTTGCACATTATTTATGGTTAGTGCTATCTCTAGTGTGGCGTAGCTAGTATTGTGCTCTAAATACATTTAAATGATATACATAAATTTAAATAATAAAAGCATACGTACATTTAAATAATGAAAGCAAAGTTAATTTTCTAGATCAGAATGACTCAGGAAGTATTACATATTGGAACTGTGTAGTATCATAGTTGGAAATATCCTTATTGCTGCTACTTGAACATTGAGCAATAAACTTGGATGTTTCAGCTCAAAATCAGCTCTTTTAGATGGTCATGGTTCCTTCTAGAGTATGTCAGATCCTCCTCTAAAAGACAAGTCTTCCACTGACTTACAAAACTTAAACAGAAACAGCCTTTCTGGATTCATTCTTGTCATGTTCATTTTTATCCACAATGTTGATTCCAAACAGTCTTAAATATTCTGTTTCTTGAAATTAGGTGAAGATGCCATTATTCCTGAACTTGAATCTGCATGTTAGAGGCATTTCTATCCCAAATAGATTATTTTACTGAGAACTTGCATTCATCCTTTAAGTAACAGAGAATAAAATTATGAACTATCAGCTCTGGAACTGAACACTTGTTGCTGAGAATTATATTCTGGAGAAGACCTGGCAAGAAAAAACAGAACCAGATGCACTATCCTGACCATAAAACTCTATTTTGTAAGAGGTTCTAGAAGGAAACGATGATTCACAACAGGAAATTTCTCTTCTCCTTTAAAAGGATGAAGAGAAACAAGACAGCTGTCTCCCCCTATAGATATAGCTGGTATTGACCATAAAACTCAAGTACAGTAGTCTCAGATCATGACAAAAAACTCAATTGACTTGGATCCTTCCAATTAGTATCTTTCAAACGTGATCTTCTTAGGAAATGACATTAATCAGTATAAGGGGAGTAAAAAAATCCATTTCAGCCATGCTTCTTACAGATCATTTTGGTAGAGAATCAGGGTGACAACCTTGAGGGAAAAAGGCAAGAACTGTTATACAAACAAAGAGGGATGAAACATTACTTGTGTAAACAAGATAGTGTTTGGAAAAGTCAGGCAAGCTTCTCCTTGATTCAGTATAGTTTCTAATCTGAGGTGCATGTTGCCTAGATAAATGTAATTGATCTGATTAGCCAGCAGCTAATGATCCAAAGGCATATGGCATATTATCTCTGCAGGAGAATTAGGAACATAACCTGAAATAACATGCAACATCTCTTGAGTAAAAAACAATCTGAAAAAAAAAATATTAACCAATTGTTGACATGAACATCTTCCTAATAAGTATTGTTTATAATTTACAGTAAGTTTAAGCAATTGTCTTTTTCCTCTGTTCAGGAAAAGAAATGTTTTTAATAATGAAAAAGAAAAAATCCTAAGAATCAGACTATTTCATTAATATACAAATATAACATTTTTCCCATTCTGTAATCATAAAGGTCTTCTCTGTGCTCTGGAAAATTAAGTGGGAATTGGATTGGTATACAGTTCAGTATTCTACTGAAAGTAGGAAACTGACTAAATTATGAATGGCATGGTTATCATAGTTAAGAATGCATGCAGCTCTTGAACACCCTCACCAAAAATTATGAGTGGGATCCCCACCAACATAAAAAAGTAAAAATTATCATGTAACTCCTAAATATTTTGGAAAAAATAAGAAACCTTACACTAAACCAGAAAATCCTGATCAGCTGTGTGCATGAGATACCACCTGCACAGCTGGCCAGTGAGTGAGATATCACCCTAACTACTTTGTATCATCAAATGTAACCCTCTTCAACTAGAAATATTACTAATTTAAGGCCATCAAATTATCCCATTACTTTGTAATTTTAATAATGTCTACTAGAACATTTTGTCCCATGCTTGGTCTTTTGTTTAAGAATGTAGAGCTCAAACTTGAAAACTACAAGTAGTCCTTGTTTAGAAACTACTAGTATTATGACAGTGATAAAAAAAGTAACTATATGACTAGTGCTCACATTTACAACCTTTTCACTCTGTAAAATAAAGGAAAACTGAAGTAAAATAAGCACGGTTTTACTTAGCAATCTCTTTGCTTAACAACCTAGTCCCAATTTGGTCGCTAAATGAAGACTACCTCCACCAAATAGAGCATATGCAGTGTTATTTAACTGCAGCAGCCTTTCAGTACCAAATATTGTCTTGTTGTATTTTGGAATAAATGCTGTTGTGGTGGTAAAGGTGGGCTGAACAATATCAGCGCAAGATATTTGGTGGCGCAATGGTTAGAATGCAGTGCTGCATGCTAATTCTGCTGACTACCAGGAATTTGATCCTGACCAGCTCATGGATGACTCAGCCTTCCATCCTTCCGAGAGGTCGGTAAAATGAGGACCCAGATTGTTGGAGGCAATATGCTGACACTGTAAACCGCTTAGAGAGGGCTGTAGAGCACTATGGAGTGATATATGTCTAAGTGCTATTGCTATTGCTATATTTTGCCAGTATCATTTCTCAACTGTGAGCCCACACTTTATAATGGTAACAAATGTGGCCTGCCTTATTTAGGCAACAATTCTTCCCTTGATTCATTTCCGCTTCTGCCACCACCAAAAGTTTTGCTTTTCCAAATAATTCCTGGCTTTGAAGCTTTGTATCCTTAATCTCAGAAGAGAGTGTTTCCTCTTTAAAGACTTAAGTTCATCAGAACGTTCAGATAACATATAGTATGTATTAAATATTAGTTGTGTTTAATGGATTCTAGTAATTTTGTGAGGATGAAACATATTGTATATAGATAATCAGTATTGAATGTTTTTTATGTGGCAATCATGTTTCCTGTACTTTAAATGTGGATATGTGAGTAAAGTTTAACGAGATGTTGCTTTCCATTGAGATTAGTCCTCCCACTTACCTTTCTACTACAAAAGCAGAAGGTGGATATTATAATATAGAAATTAATTCACTAATATAAACTTTGTCTTTAAATTTTTTAAAACCAGAACTCTATAGATCTCTGAAAGCAAACAAATATATTTAAAAACCTGATTGGTGGTACGAAAGATAATAGGCATTTGAGGTGCTAGCTGAGAGATCAGTTCTAAGTTGTGAATATAAGTTGTGAATACAAGCAAAGCCCCATCTGTGGGATGCAGGCAGCACACAAAACTACACACTCTCCGGTCCGCAGAAAAACCTCTCTCCATGGAACCGGTCCCTGGTGCGCAAAAGGTTGGGGACCTCTGCCTTAGAGCAAACATAAAATATCATTTTATTAAAAGTTACATTGGCAATCAAAATAAATATTGAAGTTGGTTTGTTGAATATTACATGAATACTGAGGTTTCAATTCCAATGCTTATTCTAGTTTGGCACCCTTTGAATCAATCCATTAGCAATTTATTGATGTTTTACAATACTTTACACTATATAAACTGAATGTCATGCATTTAGTCAACTGGAGATCTCATCAGTATTAGAATTGAGAATTTAAGAGAGAAAAACCCCTCTGGAATTTGAAGTAAATGCCTTTAAAAAAAAAATAAGAAAAGGACCATCACGAACTACTATTACCTACCCCAGCTTAATTTAGATGCAGGAGTTCATAACAGCCTCAAGCTCCTTTGGCTTAGATAAATAGTTTTATTAAGAACTATATCTATATGAATTGATAGTTAAGAGCCAACATAACAATGAAGAATATTAAAGAACTCTAACATTACAATGAACTCAGTGAAATGGTGCTTTAGATAGAAAAAAGGAACAGAAATATCTCCTTTCCTCAAATGATGAAAATGTACTAATCAAAGAAACAAACTGTTCTGTTTCAGCCGAAAGGACATCGAGGCGAGGCAGGAGTAACAAACACAACTCTTTATTGAGATCACGAACAGAACAGCACAGAAAATGGCGCCAAGGCCTTTTATACTCCCTTGCAAGGGACAGCGTCAGCCAATCAGTACAAGGCTAGTCTCCCGCCTTGCGCATGCGCACAAAGCTGGAGACAGCCTGTCTGGTCCCGGGCAACCGCGTGGATTGCCCGGGCCTTCTGCAGCCTCCTGAGCCTGCTGAGTCATTCAGCAGTCCCAGGACATAACACAAACCAAATAGCTATAAATTCAAGGCAAAACTGTCTTAACTTTTTACTTAACACATAGTTTATAGAATTTGTCAAATAAAATGTGATGGGTTTAAAATTGGATTAGATACATGCAGGAGAAATGAGACTTATTGCTAGCTAGTATTCATGACAGCAGAAAACTTAGGAAGTTAAAAATAAGTTGGAGGTACCTATATAGCGAAAGGATTATTTTGGTATGTAGATACATTTTGAAATGAAATATTTTTAATTAAAAGACAGATTGTAACAGTCCAATGTGGACCTTTACTCTTCAAAACTGAAATAATTTTGTAGGCAATTTTTATTTGAGTTAGAGCTTCCAGGTTCATATAGGATGCCAAAGACAGAAAATCTTTACAACTTTGTGTTTGAGAAAATCAAAAGATATATTAAAATCTTGGATTTCTTTATTATGTTCTATAATCCAAGGTAAGGTGCAAATGTGGTTCTTGACTGGTACAGTATGCTAAATAGTACAATTAATATGATTGTTCTTTGTGCATTTAATGTTTTTCATTCTCTGTCACGTTAAAAACTGCAATATGTCAGTGACTTTGATGAGATTATAGGTGTTGCATCTAAATCTGGGAGCGGGTAAAGAATTTAGCACAGTTACATATATTATTGAAAGTAGTTGAGACATCTCAGGTTTTTGTTTTCTCCCCTACTGAAACTTCCTCGTTCTGAAGGAAAATTAAAGTATTTGAAAAATACTATCCTTTCTTCCTTGTACTATTCACTATAACGCTATTCACTATATTTTTCTTTGCCTTTTTATACTTGTAAACCAGCCTTCTTCCCATTGTTTCCATATACTGCTTCACATATTGCCTTTTATTCTTTAAAACGCTCACTTCTCTGAGAATATCTTCAACTCTGTTCAATCATGATGTCTTCTGATTCACTCACTTTTCTTTCATATATTTTACAATTCAAATCTCATAATGACTCTGTGTCTGTGTCAATTTTGATTATTAAAGTAACGTCAAATACAAACTAAAAGAAGAGAAAAAAGAATGAATAAAAAATGAAAGAAAAATAAGAATATAATAGAGACAAAAATATGTAAGGAAATGACTTTCAACCTTCACTAAACAAATATATAGTAACTTTTCACCCATCAAAGGTTACAGTTATTTCTTTATTCCATATCTCATCTCTTATCTAAACAAATACATAGAACATATTTTCTGCCCTCGTATCAGTAGAAAGTCCATAAAGGGTTGACTGAAGTAACAACAGATAATTTGGTCTATGATTAATCAGCAGTCTATGAGCTCTAATCCTGTCTTAGACATGAAAGCCACCTGGATGACTTTGGGCTAGTCATTTTCTCTCAACCCAACTCTCCTCACTGGATTGTTTTGGGGAAAATGAGGAGGAGGAAGGAGTATTATGTGTATATGCTTATTTATAAAAATAATAAAGGTGGGATAAAAATAAGTAATTTGTTGTTCAGGATTGAATGCAGACTCAATAAACATTTTCAAAGTTATTGTTCTGAAAGTTTCTAATAGCTTAGAAGTACAGCTAGTCATTGGTTAATGCTGCTTGTTCAGTGAACATTCAAAGTTATGACAGTGCTGAACAAGTGGCGGTTACAACCAGTTCAGGAAGTTCCAGCTGCCCTAGCACACCCATGATCATGTGATCGCCATTTGGGTCAATGGCTGCAGAATCCATAGTCAGATGATTATAATTTGCATCCAGAACACATGTGGTGATTTCCCGTCCTTTCCTTGTCCTGAAAGATTCCAAAGAGCTGGTCTGCTGACTTGTTCTTAATTCTCTGCTGCTGTCCACTTTTGCAGAGAGGTTTTCGTTTCCCTAATCTTCTCCCAGAAACCCATTTTTATATTCACTTCCTATTCATTCAGTATCCATTCATTCTTCACTTTTTCTCTCCATATATATATATATATATATATATTTTCTGAGGTTTTCACGGGTGTTTGTATGTAGGTCTTTGGTAATTCGGGTTTTCTCCCGTGTAAAATTGAAAGTGTCTTGGCAACGTTTCGACGAAGTCCCATTCGTCATCTTCAGGCTGGTGTCTTCGGCTTCGTGCTTCTAGGAGCAATGTGTGATCGCAGCTGTTTCTTCCTTTTAACTGCCAGTGGAGGTATGAACTGATTGGATGGGAGCTTGGCTGTGTTCTGATTGGGTGGAGGTGTGTTCTGATTGGTTAGGGGCTTGGCTGTGCTCTGATTGGATGGGGGGTTGGCTGTGCTCTGATTGGATGGGGGGTTGGCTGTGCTCTGATTGGATGGGGGTGTGCTCTGCTTGGGTGGGGGCCCTGTTGTGCTAGGATTAGTCTGAGTTGCAGGGGAATTTGAGATGGAGAGCTGCATTGCTGTAGTTTGGCTTCGCGTTTGTGGTCGTGCCACATCTTCAAGGTGGGTGTCAGTTTGCTTCACGTATGGAATGGAGGGGTTTAAAATGGCCAATGATGCAGCTGTGGTCTGGTTTCTGGTCCGCGGTCGTGCCTCATCATCGGTGCGGGTTTGAGTCTGCTTTTTGCGTGGATGTGTGGTGGTGACATCATGTGTGGTCTTCGTGAGTGTGGGTCCAGTGTCGCTCCTTGTGCTAGGGATTCGTCTGTCAATAAGGCTGGGTTTCCAAATGGCTGGTAGGCGGGAGGTATCATCTCGTTTATTCATGCTGTGTGGGCGTTTTTTTATCTCGATGGCTTCTCTGATTATTCTGTTGTTAAAGTGTTCAGTTTTGGCAATAGTTCTGGTATTTTTAAAGTCAATTTTATGTCCTGTGGCTTTGAGGTGTTGGACCAGGGAGGAAGTTGGTTCCTCTTTTCTGACTGAGTTCTTGTGTTCTTCAATGCGTGCGCTTATTCTTCTGTTGGTTTGTCCGATGTATGTGGTGGGGCAGGCGGTGCATGGGATTTCATATACTCCTTGATTTTCTAACTCAATTTTGTCTTTGGGGTTTCTTAGGATGGTGGATATTTTTCGGTTTGTGCAGAATGCTGTCTTGATGTTGTGTTTGTGGAGGATCTTGCTGATTTTGTCTGTGGTGCCTTTTATGTATGGGAGGAGGGCTTTGCCGTTTTCTTGTTCTATGTCTTGGATTTTAGTGGGGGTTTCTTTTTGGATTAAGTTGGTAATCTTATTTCTTTGGAATCCGTTGGATGTTAGTACATTAGTGAGAGTGTGTAGTTCGGTTTTTAGGTGTTGTTCGTCAGCTAAGCGTTTTGTTCTCGAGATGAGTGTCTTGGCTACGGAGTTGATCTGTGCTGGGTGGTGGTGTGAGAGTGCGTGCAGATAGCGGTTTGTGTGTGTTTTCTTCTGGTAGATGGTGTGTCCTAGGGAGCCATTGGGAGCCAATATATATAATATTTTTTTAGTACTGCGTTCATATCTTCTAGCAGAATAATTGTTTATTCTAAAACTCATCTTTAGTTCTTACATTATCACCATTTGCTGACTATAAGTGGTCACTAATCCACTGATACATGGATTCTTTCTTTCATGTTTTCAAACTTTAATTTTATTCTTTCATTCATAATTAAACCAGTACCTTCATATCCTGGCATATACATGTCCATCAAAACCATTCCACAAGATGAGACTTCCTTCAATTGGATCTATTACATTCTTTTTCTTTATTCTGCAGACATGCGACATTTCTATGTTAATTTTATTTTATTTGTTAATCTTGTTTATCATTTATTTTTCTGACATCCGATTGGTCAATCAAGGTTTTTACATTGTTTAGTAATATAGGTAATGTAATATTTTTAAGAATTAAAATGTAAAGAAAAGGCATGTCAGCAGTTAAAATACTTACAAGCTGCTTAAATATATTTGACTGAAAATCCAGATCAGTTGAATCTGATCTGTAGGGCTGGACACACATGCACATACCTAGAAAAACATGCTTATTATTAAAATTTTGTTTCTACAGGTACTGCAATGGCTGCTGGAGTCTTATTGCAAAATGAGGCACCTTATTGTTCTCTGATAACAAGCAGCACAACCATGAATACAGGTAATTATTTTTTTAGTATATGACATTTAGCAGATAGGACCAGTAATGGATAATAATAGGGATGGGGTATTGAATTTACCTAAACTCTGAATGCAGAACTGAACCAGCTTGTTTTAAGTTCATTCTATAGTTCCATCAGTTGAAATAGGATCCAGGTAAAGAACCAAATCAAAAAATGAACGGATTGTATGAATAAATTGTCACTACTAATCCCAGGCTCCCTGCAAAAAATTGCTACAACCTTTCACCTTTGTTCAAGGACTCAGGGGAGGAAGATAAAGGAGTCTATAGTGAAATTATTATTTCTAGGCCATATAACAGCTTAGGTAATACAACTCCTGTCATTTTTTTATCTTCATAATTCAGTTTTCTATGAAGGAAGGTATTGCAAATCATAATTCCTATTTTTCCTCTTCCTGAAGAAAAATATTCCTTGCAAGATGAATTGGAAGCCAGACTTAACTGTTTTATCCTATGTAGGCTGCCAGTGTTCATGTCGGATAAAGCCCAGAGTACTGTCTCTCTGCTTTGTCCTGCATGGATAAAATTGTTTATGTAGAATAACACAGGGAACCAGGTCTCACTAATGTGTCCTACATGGAACTGGTTAAACTACCTCATGTCTTCCTCCGTTGGGTAAAACCCAGGACAACTGAAGGACCACAACTCTTGCAGATAGTCCGACCTTAACAGTGGAAATGGAGTAGGAAATGGTCATAATTTTACAACTTTCTTACCCAATTTGTATTAATACCATATAGAGCAGAGTAGGCCTGCACAACTTATAGAAGTGAAAGGGCCACAATAAATTAAAAATAATTGTGGGCCACAAAGGAATAGCTTGCATGCCAATCAACTTTTTGGCAAATATCTCATGTGCATATCTTTCACTTCTGCTGATATTACCTCCCAATTACACTATGTTCTGTCCAACTTACTTCATCAGTCTGTTTTCTGAGTATTAAAAAGTTATTTGTGTGGTATGTGAGAAATCAAAATTTTTCTTCACTTATTGCAACACAAATGTTTATCTTACTTGGATACTTAAAAACCATTTTACTGTGGATTTTTAACAACAACAAAAAAGCAATGTGATAATATCACAGTTTCCCTAATAAATTTAATAATAATAATAATAATAATAAAGTTGGAAGGGACCTTGGAGGTCATCTAGTCCAACCCCCTGCTCAGGCAGGAAACCCTATACCATTTCGGACAAATGGCTGTCCAGTCTCTTCTTAAAAACTTCCAGTGTTGGAGCATTCACCGCTTCTGGAGGCAGGTTGTTCCACTGGTTAATTGTTCTAACTGTCAGGAAGTTTCTCCAGCATGAGATGGAGAATCCACCAATGGGTTTAGACTATGTTCCTGCCCAATAAGACTAAGTCTGTCAGAGTTGATACGCCTCCTGCTGGGCTGATGCTTCCCAGACACGACTTAGTCTTCAGCCCAAACAGGAC
The DNA here is from genome assembly GCA_023970755.1 of Azemiops feae. Lineage (NCBI taxonomy): Eukaryota > Metazoa > Chordata > Lepidosauria > Squamata > Viperidae > Azemiops > Azemiops feae. The sequence continues at coordinate 356,951 of JALGBA010000170.1, read as the reverse complement.
GCGTGTTGACTCTGAAGGCAGGTTATATCAATCCATTGGTGAATTCTCCTCCTAGCATCCCCCAGATCCAAAACTAGCAAAAAGACTCACAGCCCGTAAATCGCCGATAAAACAGCTGAGCGTCGGGCCTTCCTTCCCTCTCCCGCTGAACAGCTGAGCGGCGGCCTCCGGACCTGCTCGCGGCCGATCGGCGCGCCCGCCGAAGAGAGAAGATTCAAACTTGAGCGGAGGCTGCAGGGGGGAGCAGAAAGGGACAGCCTAGGCTCGCGCAGCCCGCTCGTTTTTTCCCTGCTCCCTGCGCTGCCGCGAAGCAGCTATCGGCCCGGCCGGATAGCATTGCTAAGGGCCTAAAAAAAGACTGAGAGGCAATTTCTCGCTGCCTGGGAGCAGCCGGCGGCAGGCAGATTCGCCGCGGCCGCCAAACAGCTGAGCGTTGGCTTGGAGCCACGCTCTTACAGATCCTTCGGCCCGAGCGTTGGAGAAGCACCAGGCCTCTGGGAGCCTCAGCCGGGCCAGGACAGCTGTTTTTGCACCTCTCCTGCACACAGTCAAGAGCCAAGATCTGACGGGCTCTAACGGACTGGAGTTTGGCACGCAAACAGCGGCCGCCATTTTGAGACTCCTCAGCCTCACAGGGATGGCCCCATTAACTGTCAGCCTTTGATTCAAGGCCACAGACAGGCCAAAAGCATGCCAAAATAAAAGGACTGCTATTGGGACTTGGGTCCAAAAATCTGGTTTAGGCCCTCACGCCAGGCAAACCACTAGACTGTCTCAGCCACAGCCAATTTACAGCGGCAGCCATTTTGTGACTGGACAGGGCGGCCATTACAGCCCAGTTAATTAGGGGCTTCCACTGGCACGGCTAACCCAGATTCTGGTCAGCATCCGCCTTCCCAGGGCATTCCAAGCCCAGGCCTCAGTCAGGCAGACACTATTAGTGTGAGCTGGCACGCCTCTCGGCACCGCCGCCACCACCTAGGCTTCGTGTGCAGGCACAGTTCACTCAGGTGACAGCCGCCACCATAAGGAGAGGAGTATGCAGGCACAGATCACTGAGGTGATAGCCGCCACTGATCGGGCAAAGTGCGTGCCGGCACTTGCCGATTGCGGTTCAACCGCTACTGAGGGATATCTTGGCAAGACGCCCAGCCCGCACGCCACAGTGCCTTGGGGGCATTATCAGCCGCTTGGAGCCTTGAAGGGGGGCGTAAGGGCGCTTAAGCGATCACAGCCCCGGAGCCTTGACTGGACGTCAGCCTCTGTTGCACCATTAGCCTGGTGCTCGGCTCCTGCCCTAATCAGGAAAGTACTACAGGAGCGGGCGGAGGTAATAGTGGTTGCTCCACATTGGCCAAGGCGATCGTGGTTCGCCGACCTAGTGGGTCTTTCCATCTCCCCACAGTGGCAGATCCCTCCAGAACAGGTAGCTCTCAGCCAGGGGCTCTACAGCACCCGGAACCACAGCGCCTCCAATTAGCCGTCTGGCATTTGAACGGCAGTTCCTAGCCCGAGAGTTGTATTCTGCGGGTGTAATTGCCATGATTCAGGCCTCCAGACGCCCCTCCACTAACAGAATTTATGACTCCTCGTGAAAAAACTTTTGTGCTTGGTGCTCAAGGAATCACCTTGACCTATCGGCTGTCACGATATCGAGTATCCTGGAGTATTTGCTCGAGGGACTCAACAAGGGCTTAGCGCCCAATACCATCCGCGGCAACTGGCGGCTTTATCCACAATGCTCACGTGTGACACGCTGACGCCCTTGGCTCAGCACCCCCTTGTGAGGTCATTTATCAAGGGCGCAATTAACACCAGGCCGCCCGTGGTTCATCGTTATCCCTCTTGGGACCTCCCACGGGTCTTGCAAGCCCTCACTTCGTCACCGTTCGAGCCCATTAAAAACAGCTCTTTACAGTTCTTGTCAATGAAGGTGGCCTTTCTCGTTGCGGTCACGTCGGCCAGACGAATCTCTGAACTAGCGGCCCTCTCGGTCAGAGAGGACCTATGCGTTTTCCACAGCGATAGAGTGGTCCTTCGACTGGATCCGACCTTTGTTCCAAAGGTGAACTCCTTGTTCCATAGGTCACAGGAGGTGGTCCTACCAGACTTTTGTCCGCGGCCGTCTCACGACCTAGAACGTCAGTGGCACACATTGGACGTTAGAAGGGCGCTGAGCCACTATATCAAAAGGACTTCAGCCTTCCGCAAATCGGAAACGCTCTTTGTCTCATTCCAGCCTTCTTCCATGGGAGGGAAGGTCTCAACCTCTACGATAGGCAGATGGATCAGGGCTTGCATTACCAGAGCATACAGTATCAGTCCCAGTCTCTGTCGCTGCCAGGGCGCATCACCGCTCACTCTACCCGCAGCGCCTCTACATCGGCAGCGTGGGCCGATGTAGCACCCATTGGGGACATTTGCAGGGCGGCGACCTGGTCCTCGCTACCCCGTTTGTGAGACATTACAGGCTGGACAAATTCGCCTCTGCGGAGGCATCATTTGGCCGGAGAGTGCTCCAGCAGGTGGCATCATCCAGTGGGACACAGGTCCTGGCCGATTCCCTCCCATAGGGACAGGACTGCTTTGGTATGTCCCATTGGTGGATTCTCCATCTCATGCTGGAGAAGGGGCGTTGTCTTACCTGAACGCCTTTTCTCAGCATGACGATGGAGAATCCACGCCCGTCCCCCTCTAGGCCTACCAGGCCCTGTGTCAGGGGCACAAGAGAGTCAACACATCACACTGTCGTCAGCAGCTTCGCCTTCGTCGTGTCTGGGAAGCATCAGCCCAGCAGGAGGCGTATCAACTCTGACAGACTTAGTCTTATTGGGCAGGAAGATAGTCTAAACCCATTGGTGGATTCTCCATCGTCATGCTGAGAAAAGACGTTCAGGTAAGACAACACCCCTTCTCCTTAGTTCAAGGTTGCTTCTCTCCTTGATCAGTTTCCATCCGTTGGTTCTTGTCCTGCCTTTCTTAGCTATTTAGCTTGTTTTTTTGCTTCATATATTTTTCAACCTTGATATCAGGTTGGAAAATGGGCAACTGCGTCAGAAGGAATAGTGAAATAATAATTCTATGTATTAAAAGGTTAATACTGACAGAAGAGGAGAACAAATATTCATTGTTACAATTTGTAATTCTGATGCCAAATTTATCTCTTTGGCAGAAGCTTTTAAGATCATTAAAGATTTTTAAAAGTAATATTTCTTTGTGTTCATACAGATTTCCTATGACAGCTAAAAATTAAATTGGAGAACTAAAGATAATCTGTGCTTATGCGTGTTCTCTTGTCTCACGCTTTAACAAAATAATCATGATTTTGAAATTCATTTAAATCAAAATTGTTTCTTTGTTAGTCCAAATATAGTAGCAATTTGAGGTTTATCATTTATTTCATGCAATAATTCTTTCTTTGCATAATTAAGAATGTTAAATTGAACATTCTTGATTATGCAAAGAAAGGATGTATTGCATGAACATATTCGGTAGACATCCAGGAAGATTACATCTAAATGCAACTTGTCTCATAAAGGTTAATAAATTATTCTGCTTGTTTAGGTTTATTGCTTCATATTCTTTGCAGAAAATGATCAGTAATTGCCATCTCATTAAAATTATTACCTAACTCCCACATGGTAGCGTTGTGGAATGTTATTGTACGCATGAAAACAACACCCTTCATTTTTGGTTATGGTTTAAATTAATAGGTTTGATGCATAATATGAATAACATTTTTACCTGCTAAAAGTCATATTGTATTCATTACAAATTATTAAATGAAACAAAATCAATGGGAGTGAAGATGATGAATTTCTAAGTGATATTAATAACAAAGTCATATGGCAGTATAAAAATTGCATGATGTTGTCATAGACTCAAAAGGGCTACAAGATTTATGACTTAGCTGATGCTGTTTAACATGAACTAAGAGGTTCTGTAGCTCTTGGTGTGAACTGCTTATTCATGGAGCATTAGCTGTGGTACAAATGTCTTCATTTTATACCATACAAACATTATATTAATATTTGATCCAAGACATTTTGTTGTCAGATGTAAAATCTCCAAATGGTATCTGTCATAGAATTCTTTATTGGCCAAGTGTGGTTGGACACACAAGGAATTTGTTTCCGGTGCATAAGCTCTCAGTGTACATACAAGTAATAGTGATAATCATGATCATATACAACATGAAAATACGTTCATCATAAATCATGAAATACAGCACTTCGTCATAAATCATAAGATGCAACAGTTAGTATAGTCATAGAGTACTAGCTAAGCAAACAACATAAACCATACTAGGGTACAAAAAAAAACAATATAAATTGTAGGATACAAGCAGCAAAGTTATAGTCAGAAGATAAGGATAGGTAATAGGAAAGATGAGGAGTATCATAGTAATACAGTTTTACTAAGTATTTTGACAGTGTTGTAGGAATTAGTTGTTAAGCAGAGTTGTTAAATGGTATCTTATCATGTTTAAATGGCAATCTGATTGAAGGCTAGTGTATTTTTTTAGAGGAATAGGAAAAAGTTAAGTGTTGTGTTACAGTATGATCTTCTAATCTACTTATGTTGTTCTTTAAGCATTACTGCCTCTGATATTTATGTTTTCTGTAAATTGTGTTTTCATACAATTTGGAACCTCTTCGCAGCAGAGTCCCTATAAATTAGGAGCAGACCAAAATCAGCCTTTGTCTGCCCAGAGTCTTCTATTGTATTTTATAGTTTTCTATGGAAGGTCCTTTTAAGGTGCAGTCTGTAGTTAGAACAACTCTACAGTATACTTTTTATCGATTTTGCCACTGAATATTTAAATGACTACTGAAACCCAAAAAGGGATTTTGTTACATTTTCTTTTTACTTTTTTAGAAATAAAGCTTGATTCTATTTATACCTGGAGAGATTCACTTGTCTTCTAAAGGAGTAGGCTAATTTCCTTTGCCATATGTTTCAATGAATAAGGCTAGGAGGCAGTGCTATAGAATTTATTTCTCCTTTTTTCCATTTTGACTTCATTTTTGTCATTTGCTTGTAGAGGTGCTATGTGATTTCTGTGAGGATTGGGGGGAGGATGACAGGTAAAAGCACCTGCCCACCCACCCAGAAATAGATAGTGGAGGTAAGAACTACCAAACCACTTCATTAAGTCAGGAGGCAGAAATAGAGCATGCAGAACCCAAAGGGGAGCTTTGAGATTTTTACCCTATGGGTTCAACCCAATTCTGCCACTACAATTGCGAATAATGCTATGATTGTAATACAGCAGTTCCATAATGCCTATTCAACATGGGCATTTGTGAGTTAACGTCACAAAGATTCTGAACCTTTAAAATCCTTGTCTATAAAGGTTAAAGGAAGAACTTTCCATCCCTTAATACTTTGTACCTAAATGCATTAAATCTGCTTACTGAGTGGGTTCATTGCAGTTGATAGGTCGGGCTGATATGATATCTGATACACCTAAAGTCTTACTTATCTAGTTTGTTACTTTAAAAATGTTGAAATATTGTATATGGATGACCTTGTAAAGACTGAATTTCGGAATATCCATGCTGGTTCATAACAGTTTCCTCCACCTTGATGTTCTGACAGGAGCACATTATCTAGCATATTGTTTAACCTATGGATCAGGTTTTAGATAAAGAAAAAACAAATCAACACTCAGTTTCTGGTTGACAGTGTTACTATATTTCTAGAAATAACTGGGATATAGTTTCACATTTTAAAACTTGGCTAGTATGTAATGTTTGTCATTGAGTTATATTTAAAAACATCAGCTGCTTCAGAGGAATGGCAGTAGTTTTTAAAGATCATGGGCAGAAAACTGAAGTGAAATATCATAGAACTATTATTCCACGAAGTGTATAATTTTAAACAGTCGTTTTAGTTTTATATCTTATTGCATGGTGGTAGGAATTCTTTTTGGTAATAAGTGCTTCCGGATATTGGCAGAACTACTTTGTTTAGTTTGGTTCTGCTCCATCAACCAGCAATCATTTATTCTGTTACATATCTCATAAGACAGCAGAAATATTGCTTTTGTACAAGGACCTTGCCTTTTCTTGCTGCTGATTAAATGTATGTGAATGATTGACTGGATAGTCTCTCAAACCCTACTCTGTCTTTGTACACTCTTTAATGCAAGTGCTAATAGCAAAATGTCTGATAATTGCTTTGCTTACTACAAAATGAGCTGGTGACACAATTTGGGGAGGAGAAAAGTTTGTTCAGTTACAAATGTTTCTGCTTTTCATTTTACAGTCGTATCTAAGTTGCTTTTGCCTATATTTATATCTTGATTAACTTGAGATTGCTTGAAGGATGCAAAGTTCTAAAGGTCTTCTGAAGAATTGGCTATATACCTTGTGATGCTAGATTCAGTTCTTCAAATTCCAGCATTCATTTCACAATTCCCGGTCCATTTCAGAATTACCTGCTTTGAGTAATTCTAATCCTCATCAGTAGTAGAACAATTCATTCTGCAAAATAAAAATAAAAAAAATAAATAAATCAATGTATATAGAATTTAGTTGCCAAAAGGCGTAGCTGCCATCAGTGAGTTCATTGTTAGTTTCTATGGAGACAGCAGCCAATTCTGAATGGCTGTTAGATCTTACAGAAAGATGCATGTCTCTGTATAAGTTCAGTGCTGAGCGAGTAAGCTCTGTCATTCAGCTTCACCCTTGAGCATATCTTAATAGCCGCAAGTAGTGGGTGACCATGCAAGGATCACCCAGGAGGCGCTTAGCAGTGAATATTTTTAGCAAGTTTTTTCAGGGCCGGAGACATTCTACTTCTGATCCTCTTCTCCGAGTGCTTCAGAGGCGACGGAGCTCAGTTGTAGAGGTGCTCTCGACTTCTTCCCACAGGGTTATGGTGGCCATTTCCTCTGTAAGCCCTGAAGAACTAAATGCTGCTTTCCATGAGAGAAAAAGTAAAGTATTGGCATTTTTATCATTTTATATTCATTCTGATCTTCTCTTATAACTAAGCCTTTTAAGTTGATCACATCACTTAATTGATAAAATGGTACTGTATCACTTTTATGCTTAATTGCTTTTGTGAGTTTGTTTATAATGTGAGCAAAGATAACAGCTGTTATTAAATGTTTCTAGATAATGAGATGATCCTGTGTTAAGGAAATACTACATATGCAGACATCAAGAAAGAAAAGTCTTATTTCTTTGCAAATGTTTTTTTTGGATTTTGTTTATATTTTTGTCTTTTTAATCTTTGTTTTTCAGAATTGATCTTTGTTGGAAAGTTTTATTTTCTCTTGCCATTCTGTCATAGGAAGATCTAGACGTCCAACTGCAAAATACACAAAAGTTGGAGAACGCCTTCGTCATGTTATTCCCGGTCATATGCAGTGTTCCATGGCATGTGGTGGCCGTGCTTGCAAATATGAAAATCCAGCTCGGTGGAGTGAACAAGAACAGGCTGTTAAAGGATTATATTCCTCCTGGTAATATACAGCATTCATTTTTGATACATTTCCAAAAATGTTACTTTTAAATACCTTATGAAGCAGTTCATAACTGTTGAACTAATTTCCAAATAAATATGCTTAGTATTAGATTATACATTCAGTGAAAGAAAACAATTTGATACAGATTTAAATGAGAAGTGTTTCAGAAATGCTGGACAGCTTATATATAACATCTGTGTGTCCATGAGCTTATTGCTTGAAATATTTATATGCTAAAACTGTTGGTTGGATTCAAACAAAGGTCAATTGTTTTCATCTAAGCATTAATCATACTGACTGCATTCTACTGGTGACAACAGAAACTAAATTCAACTTAATATGTTTATAGCTGAAACATTGATTTTATTATGGATATCCTTATTACAGACTTAAATGTAACTCAGATTCAAATGTATTGATCATGTAATTGAAATGAAATGTTAAATTAAAAAAACCCAACTGAATATAATGAAAGTATTGTCAAGATGTGTGGGATCATTTTATAAACATTTTTAAAAGATCACTGAAGAAAAAAATGTTTTATACATAGATAAATAACTAAAGTGGTGTTAGCTCCGTTTTTATTATCACCATATCTTGACATCTTATTAGCATTCTGTTATGTAAGTATTTTATTAAACAAAGATGAAAAGCATTTCACGGTTGGAAAGAACAGCATATAAAATGCTATGATTAATTTGCTAAAACAATTAAACATGAGAGATGGCTGAGACTCACTTTTATTTCTATTTTTTCATGTCTTCTTCCCTCATCTCTTCAGGATAACAGATAACATACTGGCTATGTCTCGACCCTCCACAGATCTTATTGGGAAATATAATATTATTGAACAGTTCCAAAGGTAAAAGAAATTGGTAACAAATTACTAAAGTTCTTATGAGACTGAAACTCATTTTTCCCCCCTTCCCTGCATTGGCTCAGATCATTTGTACTGTAGCAATTTATTCTGAAGTAAGAAAGAACATGGGATGCGGGTGGAAAAGACTCTGAAAGGATGCATCGTTCAGTAATGCATCATCTTTTTCTTTGCCTAAGATGTGACATAAAAACAGTAATTAACCTTCAGCGTCCCGGGGAACATGCTAGCTGTGGGAATCCACTGGAACAAGAGAGTGGTTTCACCTATCTTCCTGAAGCCTTCATGGAGGCGGGAAGTAAGTTTGCTCCTGCTGCTGCTGTTCCTGGTTAATTATAAAGTGTGTGCTTGCTTGCAGGCTGTTTCTGCCACCTACTTCTAAGGTTAAAAGCAGCGAGTTGAGGAATGTATATTGACAAAAAAATAACATGCAACTAATGAGAATGTAGAAAAACAGAGGGCGGGTATCATAAATGACTAAGGCATCCATGGAACTGAGAGCTAAATTATGAAAGTTGCACCTGACAATATCTTTAACAGTATTAGCAATTATTCACAAAATATTAAACACCTTCAGAGGGCAATAGGCATATATTCACTGGCAGTAATTGCGTGTGTGTGTGTGTGTGTGTGTGTGTGTGTGTGTTACAGATACATACATATCTACTTAATTAGCTTCTCTTTCACAAGAAGAGTTTTCCACACTGTCCAAATAAATAGCTGTGTTTGACTATTTCAAAAAGGATGTAATTAATTTAAGAATACTGAGTGTGTATTTCTACATACTATCTGGGTGCATGTACACACATACGCACAGATAGACTAATGCATTCCCCCTTCATTGTAGATTTTATCAGCCAGTTTCTAAAGGAAACATCCTGCTGAATTTGGACTGTAAGATTGAAAAATTAAAAAAAAAAAAAAAATTCCACAACGTGGGAAGAGCTTTCATTCTCCTCTACTGCATATTTTAAGAATGTCATTAGGATACATTGTGGATGCACTGTTTGGTCTTCTAATTATAATTTTTTCTAGTTTATTTTTATAACTTTGGATGGAAGGACTATGGTGTAGCTTCTCTCACTACTATCCTCGATATGGTCAAAGTGATGACCTTTGCCTTACAGGAAGGGCGAGTAGCTATTCATTGCCATGCGGGACTTGGCAGAACAGGTACAAATACTCAACTACTAGTTTAATTAAAATGTATTTTTCTAAAATTCAGTATTGAACTTTATGCATTGTATATTATGCATTGCAAAGTCTGCATAAAATACAGATAGTCCTTGACTTACAATTATTTGTTTAGTAACAGTTCAAAGTTATGATGGCACTGAAAAAAGTGACTTATGACCATTTTTCACTCACACATGGTCACGTGATCAAAATTTGGATGCTTGGCAACTGGCATGTGCTTATGACCGTTGCAGTGACCCGGGGTCATGTGATCATCTTTGGTGACCTTCTGACAAACAAATGGGGAAACAGATTCACTTAACAACCATGTTATAACTTAATTGCAGTGATTCATTTAACAACTGTGGCAAGAAAGTTTCTAAAATGGGCAAAAATCACTTAACTGTCTTGTTTAGCAATGGAAATTTTGGGTTCAATTGTAGTCATAGGTCAAGGATTACCTGTATTTGCTTGCTGGCATTTTATGGAATTTTTCTTGGAAAGTGGCCCATGCCTCTAAACTGCTTTTTGAGTTCAAAGAAGAAAGTGAGAATTAATCATGAGACCATCTATAAAGATTTAAGAGAAATCCTAGTTTTCAACTGTATTTCAGTTGTCATTATTTCAAAAGAAAACAGAACTTTGGAGTAGAGATTTAGTTATTTCAAAAATGTTATTTGAAGGAATAAGAATTCTTTAATGCCCTTAAATAGAAATGCAAATTATGAATGCCTTCTCTCTCTGTCCGGATACCTACCATTTGGAAATACTTGTTTGGTTATTTATTTTTAAGAATTTTCTCATCTCCACTTCTAAAGCAGAGAAAATATTTGTAGGAAAGTTTAATATAGCCTTCTTTGACCTTATTTCCTCAGCAAATACAACTCTATGCTTTGAAATGCTTTTCCCCTCTGTGATCTCTGATTTTGTGTGCCATTTATTCATAAAATCGGCTGGCTTAATGTATAACTTTCAATATGTAATGTTTGTTTATATAATGTTCATGTTTAATTTTTAAAATATTTACAGTATAAACACACACACATACACACACATGTGTAGAGAGAGAGTATGTCATCTAAGTCTTGCACTTGGTGGGAATTTATACGATAGATAACAGACTGCTGTGATGTAAAGAGCATGCATGTGTTGTTTTCTGAGTTTATCATTTTAGACTTTACCTGAACTTGGAGATTAATCTATTTTTATGTTTCGCTTTCCAGGTGTCTTAATAGCTTGTTACTTGGTTTTTGCCACAAGAATGACTGCAGACCAAGCAATCCTTTTTGTAAGAGCAAAAAGGCCTAATTCTATTCAGACTAGAGGACAGTTGTTGTGCGTAAGGGAGTTTTCACAGTTCTTAATTCCGCTCAGAAATGTGTTTGCCACCTGTGAGCCCAAAGCACATGCAGTAACTCTTTCCCAGTACTTGATCAGGCAGCGGCATTTGCTGCATGGATACGAAAGCAGACATCTCAAGCATGTGCCAAAACTTATTCATCTTGTCTGCAAATTGCTCTTAGATTTGGTTGAAAATCGGCAGGTGATAGAGGAAGAATTAATAGATATGCCAGACCTGTCAGCTGAAATTGAGGAGACAGTTTCTCAGTTAGCTTCTACGGAGCTTGATAAGGAGTTAACAAGACAAGACAGTAGCACTTCAGAGCCATTCTCTCTCTCAGGATCAAATCCTCTTCATCCCAGGGAACATGAATTTGGTCCTCTTTGCAAAACAAGGGCCGCCGATTACTTTTTGTCTCTTAGCCGTTCCAAAAGGCGCCTTAGCTATAGTGAATCAGATTTAAGAAAAGCTGCATTTATCGCTGAGCAAGGAGAAACACTATGGTCCGTGCCTGTACAAGTGCCACTCTGTAACAAATCTAACCCGCCAAGCAAGGTGGACCACTGTGAGCCTCTTCACGTTGAGCTAAACCAAGAAGTCTTAATTCGTAATACATTGACTTTCTCAACTCAGGGAAAATTTAATCCAGGAAAAAATGAAGACGATTCTTCTGCCTGCCATAGAGCTAGACATACAAAAAGAATACTGCGTAGTAAAACCTTTTCTTCAGGCCTTGCATATCATGGGAAAGAAAAAAAGGAGGAGGAGGAGGAGGAGGAGGAAGAAGATGAGGAGCTAAAAGCGTTGAACTATAATTTTGTGAAAAAGGATATTTATGGTAGAAAAATATCATCTGAAGATTCAGACTCTTCTAAAGCAGAAAATGAGAGCTATGATACCAGAGATCTTTCGGAAACAATCCCCCATATCATTGTGCAATCAGAATTAACTCAAGAAGCACGAAGAATTTTGGCAGCCAAAGCTCTGGCAGGTCTAAATGAATTTATGGAAGCAGAAGAGATGAAGTCTAAAGTAGAAACGTGGCAGGTATTTCATTTTGTAATATTTTTATCTGTCAGAGATGTGTACATTAGGTAAACATGGAAAGAATGTCCCTGGTTGGGAGCAGTTGAGATCTTCTATTTCCTAAGCTTCAGTGATGAGAAGTAAACAACTGCCCAGGTTGTTTTCCTTTTGAATAGGAGCTACAGAGTGCAGCCTAAAATTAAAACAGATATGAAGGAACCAAATATTCTGTGCTCTCCCCCCCCACCCCAACTTTTTAAATGAATACAGTGTAAATTAATTTTCCTTAAATGCTAGTGTGGGGACAATGTATTTATATGGGAACAAATGTTTTGAATTGCCCTTCTTTCTTTCCTGATTATCTTGCGCAAAAGCCTGGAGGATGGAGAGATTAGGATATAGACTTTACTTTAGAGCATGCACAATTTTGCAGGGAATGTTCTTTGGTAGAACTTGTGGCTTTAAATGCCCTTGGCTCTTTCAATGTCAGGGAGGGACACTTACAGGGTGCATCTTGAAGGACTCCCACCGGCATTTTTGCTGTCTAAAGAAAACAAAAGGAAACTGTCTTTGGCTTAGAACAATTAACCAGTAGAACAACCTGCCTCCAGAAGCGGTGAATGCTCCAACACTGGAAGTTTTTAAGAAGAGACTGGACAGCCATTTGTCCGAAATGGTATAGGGTTTCCTGCCTGAGCAGGGGGTTGGACTCGATGACCTCCAAGGTCCCTTCCAACTTTATTATTATTATTATTATTATTATTATTATAATTTACTTTGCTGGGGAAGCATTTGCTACATGATACTAAGATGTTTGCTCTACATTAAGAAAGGGTTAAGCATTCTGTGCCCGTTGATTCTCTAACAAAACAGAAACAGAAAATAGCCTCATTTTCTTGGCACACAGACTGGGAATACATAAGCCACACTTCAGGTGTTGGCTTATGATCTTAATCACCCGAAGGAAGGTAAGGCTCCTGCCACTGTCAGTAAACTAGAGATTGTCTGAAGAGAGAAGTCTGTAATGTGTAGGGTTTCTAAAGATTAGAACAAACGTGGAGAACAATTAGGCATACAACAGATTGTTGTCTTCGGAATGCCCTCTTTCAGGCATATAAATATCTGAATAGTGACAGAGACTGGGCAGGCGAAGGACTAGTCAACATTACCCTAAATCTTCTTTGACATAGTTATGATGTTATAGAACAGGGGTGTCAAACTCGCAACATCACGTGACTTGTCGCGACGTATCGCGACTTTTTTTTCATTGCTGGCAATGGGGTGGGCGCGGTTTCGGCATGATGCATCCAGCCCACGGGCCGGCAGTTTGACACCCCTGTTATAGAAGAAAGTGTATCCTGTGGTTGTTTTTGCCAAGAAATAAGGCAGTCCTGTCTTAAAATCATGAATGTAAATGCAATTAATAGAAAATGTATTTAAATAGCTTTTTTCCCTCTTGTTAGAAAGAGCTGAATACTCAGAATGGGGCCTGGGATAAAATATGTACTGAGAGGGATCCTTTTATTCTCAGTAATTTGATGTGGTCCTGGATAGAGCAACTTAAAGAACCTCTTCTAACCAAAGCTGATGTTGATGTGTTAGCAAAAAATAACACAGATTTTCAAGAAGCATTCAAACTACTAGAAAAGGTAAATAATATATTTATCTGTTCACATTTCTTGGTCAGCAACAGTTTCAGATTTTTGCTGCTTTTGTGAGAACTGAAAGCAGCTGTGCCATCCTGACTTATGCTGTTAATCTGGAAGCTCTTCTTTTGCACATGTGAGGAACGTTGTGCCTTATGTAAAACACTGGCAGGTTTGCATCGTGATGTTATGATGCTGCTTTTGTCAGTCCAACTCCCTTTGCGTCCCCAGATGAAACACCTTTGATATTTTCCCTGCTTCTCTACAGTAAGTGAAAAATGAGTGATTTATTCACATGTTTGTGTATGTTTATCAGCCTGGCATTCAGGGGCAGAAATGAGTTGCATTGAATAAAAGTACAATATATGCTTGCTTTAGCTAACATTTAAAACCAATTGAAATATAGCGGCAATTGAATGTCCTGTTGTAGAATGAATAGGAAGCAATTTATTCTGCTGATTAATTTTTTAATAAATCTACAGTGAGGTCTTCTGTTTTAGATAACTGGTATTTGGTTCTATCTTTCTCATTATATTAGTGACACCCCTGGTTATCATTCTTTATCATATATTTCTTCAAATATAGTTTTGACATCTCGTTCAAGGCATTTTTATGCAGAAAAATGAAAATAGACTTGTTCTTAATTTTGTATGAATGATGAATGAGCATTTATATTTATTTCTTTGACTTAATGTTTTCTCTGACATGATAGAATTCCTTCTTGTCTTTTATTAATATATAATGATAGATTGAGAGATAGTTGGTCTAGTGCAGGGGTCGGCAACTTTAAACACTCAAAGAGCCACTTGGACCCGTTTCTCAGAGAACAGAAAACACTGGGAGCTGCAAAACTTGCACATACACAAGGGGGGAGGAGTTTGATTGAAGAGTTTAATTAAAAAGAAATAGAGGCTGCTGTGCATGAGTTCTCTCTCTCTCCCTCCCTCCCTCTCTTTCCCCCCACCCCTTCTCTCCGATCTTCTGCTCACCTGGCAAGCTGGCTTCATGCTGTTCTCCGACAAGCTGACACACATTCTTATTGGGCTGGCTCTCTCCTGCCCTTGGTCTGCCAGTCCTCATCCCCCACTCAGTGTGTGTGTATGAGAGAGAGAGAGACAGAGTGAGTGTGTGTGTGTGTGTGTGTGTGAGAGAGAGCTGCTTTCTGTTGCTTCTTGCTTCCTGCTGAGACGCAGCAAAGGCAGGAGCCCCGCCCAATAAGCATGTCAGCTTGTCTGAGAACAGCGTGAGGCCACTCAAAGAGCCACATACGGCTCCGGAGCTGCGGGTTGCCGACCGTGGTCTAGTGGTTATGGCTTTGGAGTAGGAATGGGGAAATCTAAATTAAATCCTGGTTTATGCACAGAAGCCAGCAATATGACTTTAGAACTGTCCTCCTCTGTCAACTCTAGGAAGAAGACATGGCATTTACCACTTACAAAATATTGCCTAGAAAACTTCATAGACTTTCCATCTGATTGCCAGGAATCAAGTCTGATTTGAAGGCAAAAGCAGAGGGTGGAGGAGGGCATGGAAGCCATCTAGACAATCTTGGGCCAATCGCAATCTCTTTCTAAGATAGATAGATAGATAGATGATAGATAGATAGATAGATAGATAGATAGATAGATAGATAGATAGATAGATAGATAGATAGATAGATAGATAGATAGATAGATAGATAGATAGATAGATAGATAGATAGATAGAATAACTATAGCTACATAGATATGAATATAGGTAGTCCTCATTTAATAATTGTCTTGTATTCACAATGGTGATTTACAATGATCATTAAAAAATAGTTTTACAACCAATCCTCACATTTGTGACCTTCACAGGAAAAGATAATTGAAGTAAGATCATAGGCATAGGCATAATTTCACTTAGAGATTTAATGACCAAATTGCTGGTCCCAAGTATTGTTGCTAAAGGTCTACCTGTATGGGACATATTCGGAGAAATTACTGCGTATTCTATGTTTATTTTGTTTGTACTGTTAGCTAAAATTGTCCAGGAGGTGTGGGCTGGAAGAGGGAAACAATTCTTGTCTAATTTATTAGGTTGCAATAGTATTGGAGTAGTTTTTAAAGAAATGTTACTTTTTGTTTATTGCAAGATTTTTCTGTGATAAGATATATTTTTAGACATTGAGGGATTGCCCACTTAACAGTGATTTTCAACAGAAGTCCTTTGGAGAAGGCTCAAAATAACAGTAACATGTAAAAGAGTGCCTCTTCTTGTATGCTCCTAAATGGTTGCTTTCTCTTCCTTCAGCAAAGGAGTTAAAAATGTCTTTAAATGTTCCTTTTAAGCTGCTAGTAATATTTGATTATTTTACTGATTTTAAATCGTACTGTCTTAATGATATTTGTGGAAAGGAGTTACATACATTTTAACAAATATTAAGCAAAGATATTTCCTCTTAGTTACAGTTCAATATCAGATATACTTGAATGAACAGAATTAGGTTCTCCAGACTTATTAACTTTTTGTGAATGGAAGGGGCCCCTGTGAATCAAGATGAGGAGGAACAGGTGATGATATGATTCCTTTTCTTGAAACTTTCTTCCCTGTTTGTCGACTCTCTTCCCACACAGTTTCAAATGGTGATTGGAGTTAGGAGTTCTCCCCTTGCATCTTTCATCCAATGATAGCTGTAAATCACAGCTTGCATCCAAAGGGTCAGCTCCAAAGGGCTTACCTCTTGCTTAACTTGGGTTCAATTGTATCCTGTTTGTTTTCAGAGTTGCTCTCTAATAATACCTAATAGTTTGATTTATGCTTCCTCAGGGAAAATATCACACCATACTGTGTATCTTAAACTGTGTGGTGAATTTGCAGACAATACCAACAGATGTGGAAGGGCTGCTTCTTAATCGTGCCATTAAAGCATTCACCAAGGCAAGTAGCGTATGACTGTGGCCTTTTGTTATAAATACATCAGCGGCTGCTGATCAGCCTACAGTACTAATCATAATCCTGATAATAAAGTATTCAAACAGGTATTCCTTGCCAGGAACTTGAATTGTCTCCTTGTACTGAGACCAATTTATAAATGGTTCCTCGTCTATTTAAGTCCATGGAATAATGAGTATGCAGCTTTCTATGGAGTTTGCCTTATAGCTTATTAATTTTAGCAATTTATGTAAAACTTTGAGTAATGGAGGTATTGGAACTTGGATCATTTTCAGTCTGAGGGCAGGTTTATGAGATGAGGAAAAAGAGATATGATTTTAGTCTTCCACGTTGTGGGCCATTGCCTTAATATCTGAAACATTTGTAATCAGTGTACAAGGCATGAATAAATATTTCTGGACACATTGCATCTGGGCTCTTGCATTTACCTCAACAAAACATATCAGTGACTACATTCAACACAATCCTGTACATCCATTCTTTCTAATACTCTGGGTTGTCAATTTAATTTTTTCCTTTTTTTGTATGTTATCCATTGGGTTTGTGTCTGTGTTAGCAATATGTTGAATTTTGTTTGCAAAGTTATTTTTGCAAACAATTTCCCTGCATTTTTGTAAATTTCTATATCTTTATTTTAAATATTTCCTTCTATAATTTTTAGGCAGATTTTTATACACATGACAAACTGCCCTGCAATATTTGGAGAAGTGCAGATATTGAAAGATTAAATTTCAGTTTGGATATTGATTCAAAAATCCAAGCAAAACATAACTTCACTTCTTTTTCATGCATATGTACCTACAATCTCTCACACATCTATAGACCTGATTATTTGGAGAGAAGAGAGATGGCCATCTGTTTTCTGTCAGTAAACCTGGGGCTGGGATAAAGCTGGAAGAGACAGCTTGGTGTAGTGGTTAAGGTGCTGGCCTAGAAATCAGGAAACTGTGAGTCCTAGTCCTACCTTAGACATGAAAGCCATATGGATGACCTTGGGCCAGTCCATCTCTCTCAGCTCAATCCACCTCACAGGGCTGTTGTTGAAGGAAAAATAGGAGGAATAATGAGTATTAGGTATGCTCATTCCGTCAAGTATTTATAAACTAATAAAGGCAAAGTTCAGATAAATAAATAATACAATAAAAAGTTTCATATTCCTCAGTGGCACTAAGTTGTTTGTATGGAATCCAAAATTTCAGTGAGCTGAAAGAATTTATATTATCTCACTCTAGCAAGCCAGGTTGTCTTTCCACACATGGAATCTAAAGAAAGAATAGCACTGGAAGGAAATTCATACCTGTACTTTAGTCATTATTACTGTTTATTTTGATATAACAGATTTTTTTCACTATTTTTTCACATATGACAAGAGTCAGAATACATTTATTAAAAATGTACAAAATTGTAGTACACACACATTTCCCCTAGTTGTAAGGGGGAAAAAATAAAGTGCATATACTGTATGTCTCATTAACATTTGCTTTGATAAAGCTTAGAATAACTGAAAGAAAAAAGTAGCTTACTAGAACTTTGAATAATTCAGAAACAAATGTTTTACATAAGCTCTCATTATTCTGTTTATTAGTCTATCTCTTATAGCTATTGTAAAGTATTATATTTGAAACATTATAGATTAAAACTATATTATCTGAATGTTTTAGTATCAGACAAATCAGAGTTCCCCAACCTTTTTGGCTTTGAGGATTGGGGGAGGGAGGGGAATGGTTCTGCGAGTGTGGCATGGCTCCATTTGTGTGAGCGGCAAGCACTTCTGTGGCCCAGTTCAAAAAGCTCAAGGCCCTGAAGTGGGCATGGCCCAGAGTTGGAGATCTCTGAGATAAATGATTGAGTCCTTGAGTTCATTGAATCCTTTACATTTTATATTATTCTACTGGGATAAATCCTGATATTAGAGATTGTAGAGAGTATTCATAGATTCAGGCAGAGATTTGTCCTCTGAGCTTGCTGCTTGGCTGCCGGACATTTCGTTACCAAACTAGGTATCATCATTAGCGGGTTTTGGGGGTGACATGTATTGTTTGTTTATATAGGTCCTGGGTGGTTAGTTGGTCTTGTGAGTGGTTGGATCACAAGACTGATTGAATCACAAGACAGTATATAAGCACAAGACTTATATAAGCAGAAAGACACTTTACCCAAAACTCCGCTGAAGATGTTACCTAGTTGGGTAATGAAACATCCAGGAGCCAAGCAGACAAACCTCTGCCTAAAACTCTGATGTTTCTTGTGTTTTGTAAGATAACTTTAAGTTTGTTTTCAGCAGATGGACTATGATTCCGAAGGTGGATCAGATGTTTACAGCATTTTAAAGAATGTTTTCAAACAGATACTGGAACACCAAAGACAATATACCAGTGAAGAAACGGAAAAGCTTTTATAATGTTTACATTTCTATGCTACAGTTCTTTGTAGTGCTGAAAAATTACTTTTCTTTTGTATCCCTTGTTTTGCATTAATTACACTCCTGTTAATATTGTTTATTAAATATCTGAAGGTTGTTTTCTTATGTATGCATATACATTGTTATTTAATAACTTGCCATTTTTGTGATTGTAATGTGGCATTTTGGTTTTGAATATTACATTAAAATGCTATGCAGTTTTCAGTGATAAGTTATTATTAGTTGGATCAAGGAGAAAAATCCCTTTGTTCCAAGGTGGATAAGGTGATCCTCATTGATTCCTCCTCTCCCATATGTCACCAAGAATCTGTGCAGGAGGGTTAGGGGCAGAAGAATAGAGGTCCCTAACCAGTGGTGTTGGTAGCTGTTGTTAGATGAGGAATCAGCCTAGATTGCTTTTCCTTTACCTTTTTCCCCCAGCAGGGATGATCTCAGCAGCACTTTGTTAGGCTCTGTTCCCATTGGCTCAATGAAATCTACATTCAACCTGCTATTGAATTGTTGCCATAATTCACTGCCATAATGTGCTAGTTTATTCAGTTAAATATTCGTGTATTAAAACTCTTAAGCCTAAATGTTGTTTACATTAGCGGTATTATGTTTTATTTTGTGATTAGTAAACATTGACTGATATAAACGACTGTCGTACAACTATATGACTTTTCCTTGATAGCCATAAAAGAATTGATTTTAATGCCAAAATAAATTTGTAGCAAAAAATCTAAACGTAACTTAAAATATGAAGATACACAACTGCCAGCTCATAAATGGTTATGAGAAAGTTGAAACTTTATATTTTTTAAAATAAAATACTGCAAAAGTGAGATTTGTGTTATAGTAGCTTATTTTTTAAAAAAATGAATAAAAAATATTTACAGTGAAAAATGTTCCTGGCTGTTGATAAATCAGGGTTTCTTTCTTTACTAGGATAATAGTCCTAGTTTGAGTTGTTCTCATGGTTATTGACATCCTCGATTTAGCTTTTCATTCTATTTTTATCTTAATCCAGATAACTATTTAAATGAGTTTAAATACATTCAAAAATATCTAATGTGTCACTTTGTTACTTACACAGGATCAGTACAAAAAAGACCTGAAGGGGATTTTATTTTGACCATGAGATTGATTTTCCAAAAATAGAAGATAATTTGCTTTCTAAAAATGCTTGCCCAGTATTTTGCACAGCACTAATATAAAATATCCTGTCAGAAGCAGGATTGATAGCAAGATCCTTGAGAAAAAGATATGATACGTTCTGTGTAGATATCCCTTCAAGAAAGCCTTGGCTTCTGTCATTAGTAACTATTAATACAATTGTTGAGTTTAGAAATCTGAAAGGGACATGAAATTATTTTTGCCAACTAGAATATAGAAGTTCTGCAGGCAACTAAAAATAGTAGAAGATAAGCTTTCATTTTTCTTTGCCTTTCCCACAAATCTTGCTTCTGTTCTCAATAGGTCTCTTCCAACCCTACCCATTAGTAACACTGATACATAACTGTGCACCTCTAAATGTGGAATCTCAATCCATTGACTATTTAAAAAAATGGATTTTAACAGTGAAAATGGGATAAAAAACATTTTTTATATAATCAGAGATATTACAGGCTCTATCAAACCCATAGTAGCCATATTCACATCTGTTGTAGTAGTACTAGTAAGAGTTGTATGACATACATAAGAGATGAATCAGACCGATTATCCATCTATTCAGACATTCTGTGCTATTTGAAGATAACTAGATGTCTTCTGGATACTCTGAAACAGGAGAAGGTGGCAATAGCTCTTCTCCACTGTTCATCTAGTAATTCTAAGACATGTCATTTATGATTGTGTAAGTAGCCATCAAACCTAAGAAGCCATTGATAGCCCAACCCTCCATCTATGTGTGTAGTCCCCTTCGAAAACCATTTAAATTGTTGCCCATTTCCACATTTCCATGCAGCAAATTCAGTTTTAATGATTTCTTATGTAAAGTACATAATCCTCAATCTCACATTTAGTTTAATGGTTACTTAAGTTTTAATTTATGACAGGGGAAAATTGTTATTTAAGTTTTTCATTTCATGCAAATGAATTTTAAATACTTCTTTCCCTTTTTGTTCCAAACTAAAAAAGCCTCAGACACTGCAGTCCTTTCTTGCATAACAGCTACATCTATTGCCTCATCAATTTGATTGCTCTTTTTTTGTACTTTTTCCAAGTACAATATCCCTTTTCAGAAGGATAACAAGAAATTATATAATACTTCAAGTACTTACTGTAATCACTCAGTAAAATTTATACATCTGCAATTAAAGGAAATAGTTTTTGTGACCGCAAGTAACACAGTTCCTTTGATGTGCAATTGTCATATCGGGAAGCATCCTAGACATCACCTTTAAATGTGAGATAAACAATACATGTGATATGCAGACTTTGAAAGGTGCTGAATATAAGCTAACATCCTTCAACACTGATCCTGTTCTCTAGAATTGTTGGCAATTATAGTTCAGCAATATCTGGAGACCACAGGTTCTGCATTTCTTCTAACCTCCTGCATTGAATTGGGCTTGAATGGATGTTTTGCTCTTGAATTAGGAAAGCATCCAGTTTTCCCCACCTGTCTGTAATACCTTAAGCATTCCTGGGGATGATTGCCACCTAGTCCTGGAAATTTAGGAGCACGAAAGCCACACTAGTCTAGGGGGCAAAAGATCAGGAGGCTGCTAACATCTTTTTTGATTAACAATTTTTATTAAAAGGCATACGCTTTTCATAGTCCTTAAAAAAAAAGTTCCTTGAAGATGTTGCAAATAGGTGCTATTTTTGTGCTATAAAGCACCTTTTCAAGAAAATCCCAGAAACCTCAGAAATGCCACTTAGGAGATAGTGAAAATTGGATGTGTAAAAGTACAAAAATAGTCTGCTAGTGAATAAAACTCCTCTTCCCTATTACAAAACTAACATTGGATACGATCCATTTATTCTCTGAAATGAAAAAATATACTTGGCAAGTGGCCAAATTATTTTCTTCTATATTTGCACTTCGACAGATGCCAGAATTGCAGCATTGTTTTTGACATGCATATTTTTGACAACCAATACTTATTTTTTATTATAATTCTTAATTTAAGCTTTCACCCGGAGCCTTCTTACAGATACAGCAGATCGAGGATGCCATTAGCTGCACTAATCCATCAACCCACTGTTTAACTGAACTGCTTACTGTTTGCTCTCTCTAACAGGAAATTACAAATTAGCAGTCCCTACAATGGAACAAAGGAAGCTAAATTAATGATGATTACAGTAATATAAGTCCCATTGAGTTCAGTGGCTCTGTTCACTGATGAACAATCTAGCTCCAAGTCATTGTAAAATCTTTAGTTATGTAACTATTATTATATAATTTATTTAATATACAAATGTAATTTACATCTCCATGATATAAAAATGGATATTTAAAATTCAGAATTCATTAGATCTTGCTTCTTTAAAAACTGAGGGGTTACTGTTGGCTTATGTTGCTATGGAGTTACTGTGAGAAATGAGTCATAGAGTGACATTCCAGAATGTAACTAAATGTAACTAGAAAAGAACATTACAGTTGGTCTTTATCTGTTTGAGTGCAGGAATATGGAAGCTTTGATGCAGGTGCTCTCATGTCCAGTGTGTTTAGAATTGTTCACTCCCCCAGTGCTGGTCCTTTGTTGTGCGCATAATTTCTGCAAAAAATGCTTGGAAAAGATTCTTATCCTCCAAAATTGTAGCCATGTCAATGGGCATTTCTCTTGTCCTATGTGCAGAAAAGTAAGTAGGATCTCAGAATATTACTATTTTTTTTTTACTTTTCTAAACAAACCTGTTCTGATATTACTCAATGAGTAAACTCCAAGAACTATGCTTTATCCAAGAGACAGTTACCAAGTAATTTATCTGTGGAAAATGAAACCTGAGGCCGCAGACCATGGGAAAATCAGAATTATTGACTAGCAGCAGTTAAAATCCAATGTCCTACCTCGTGCAAATGAAGAAAGTCCCCCATATGAAGCTACCCTTTGATATGTTGGAATAAAAAAAGTACATTCCATTGTGATAAAGTCAATTATACACAACCTGGATAGAACAAAAGCCAGTTATACAAAATCAGGATAGAACAAAATTATGCCCTATGGAGAGGGCACATAGTGCATCATTTATGCACTATATTCAGTATAATTTTAAGTCAGAGAGCACATCTTTAGGAAAATATCATGAAATGCCTTTTTATGAGCCATACTTATTCATATAATCAATACAGGTAGTTCTCGACATGACCATAATAGAGCGTGCCCATTATTACTGTATTCATAAGTTGTTAATTGAGGCGCTTCCCCACCCTGCTGAGTCACCACAGGCCTTGAACCTGCTTCTTACCTCTCTGGGTTGCATACCATTCTCCCCTCCCCCATTACGGCTCGGCAGACTTTTCTATAGATTGCCTTTGAGAAAAAGCAACCAATCTGGCACATGGCCTTCTTATTCAGAGGCCACATGGTGCCATCCTGGAATTGGGCACCATTTTGGAAGTGGGGCAGTTTTTGTGATCTGAGAATTGCAGCTGCTCCCAAAATGGTGCCCACTGTTAGGATAGCACCACTTGGCCTTCCTATGTGGAGACTGCAGGGCAGATTAGCCTGTTCTCTTCCTGAAGGTGATCTCGGAGATCACCTTTGGGAAGAGAACCAACCGATCTGCCCTACGGCCTTCCTATACAGTACATCAGGAAGGGAAACAGGTCAGGAAGCAAACCCAAACAGTGTGGAGAAGCAGGTCCAAAGCCTGCAGAGACCCAGTGGGGCAAGATGGGTGGGAGAGAAATAGATGGAGGAGGCATTGCAGCCTACCTGTGGTTAGATGTAAGGGTGGGTAGATGGCCAAGCACCCAAATTTTGTTCATGATTGTGGGGGCGCTGCAGCAATTGCAACTGCAGGTACAGGTCATATGTCCCTTTGTTCAGCCCTGTTGTAATTTTGAATGGTCACTAAATGAACAGTTGTGTAAGGCAAAGATTACCTGTAGTTTAGCATGCATGGCCACAAGAAGACAAAGTAGGTTGAAAGATTTGTTTGCTAAAAGAATTTGAGTGTAAGGCAGGTACTAAAAGAAAAATCTCTTTATACCATGGCTTTGTTTCAGACTGTGTACTTGAGAGGAGGAGGACTCATTGGATTGCCAAGGAATATCCTAGTGGAGAATATTCTTGAAAAATTTAAGTATGAGCTTGAAAATCTTCATGCCAGAGAACAAGACCGTTTATCTCAAATATGTGAACAGCATGGAGAAAGCATGAGTTTGGTATAAAACCAATCATATTTCTGTCAGTTATGAGAGATGGGTGGCAAATAAATGTAATAATAATAATCACACAAATTACCTAAAGGTAAAGGTTTCCCCTATCCAGTCGAGTCCAACTGTAGGGGGTGGTGCTCATCTCTGTTTCTTAGCCAAGGGAGCCAGCATTGTCTGAAGATATTTCAGCAAGTCATGCATCCAGCATGACATCACACCGCAGCGCAGAGTGTGCGGCAAAACATTGAACGCTGTTACCTTCCTAACAAAGTAGTACCTATTTCTCTATTCACATTTTCATGCTTTCGAACTTCTACTGGTAGGTGGGCAGGAGCAGCGGAAAGAATGGGAGCTCACCCAGTTGTGCAGCGCTCAGGTCTCAAACATGGGCTGTCAGCTTTCCAGCTGACAAAATCAGCTTCTTAATCACTGAGCCTTGGGCCCCCTGATAAATTATCTAGGCTGATTAAAATTCTAAGGGATGAATAAAGGGTATGTTCAACACACTCCATAAAATGCTTCATGGGATTACTGCATTTCTGCAGCTCACGTAATTAACTGATTTCTAAGAAAATGTCTCATCTTAACCAATCTTAATAGAATATTAGATAAGCCATGATCTGCTGGGTTATCTTTTCAGAGATGTTTTCTTAACTAAACAAAGAAATAGAACGACCACAGGCAGGCAAAAAATCAGTGAGAGCAGGAACAATTTCCAACATCTTGTTGGTTTCCCCGCTGAAGTTCCTTGAGGAAAGCTGGCACTGAGCTTAAGAAACCTTCCTTCCTCCCTCCCTCTGGAAAGTGAGCAGCCCAGGCTTGAGACCTGAACTCCACACAATGGGGTGAGCTCCTGTCCTTGCCCTAGATCAGGGGTAGGCAACCTTGGCTCTTTTATGACTCGTGGACTTCAACTCTCAGAATTCCTGAGCCAGCATGGCTGGCTCAGGAATTTCGGGAGTTGAAGTCCACGAATCATAAAAGAGCCAAGGTTGCCTATCCCTACCTTAGATCATGCAAACGTGAGTAGATAAATAGGTGCCACTTTGGTGGGAAGTAACAGTGCTCCATGATATCATGCTGGCCACATGACCATGGAAATGTCTTCAGACAGCGCTGGCTCAATTTAGTCAGCAATGACTAGAGAAGTAAAATCTGCTGGGATCTCTCTCTCTCTCTCTTTTTTTACTGCTTCTTATGTTTCCAGTGACAAGCAATACTTTCACTTTATAGCAAGGAAGCGTGAGAAACCTGTGGCCCTGCAGATAATGCTGAATTAGGTACATGTCTCACTATTGGATGTAGCAATTGAGATCTGGATGGAAATTGTATTTCAGCTTGGCGCTACCCTACTTTGGAAGCTCCAGATTTCTTATAGTACCATAACTAAAATAAACTTTTCATTGCTCCTTAGGTCACCCTGTAAACAGCAAAGAGATTTTGAAAACCTGAAATCATCAAGTAGTCATTTGAAGTTTTAGAGTTAGGGATGGCAGCCCTAATCTAGCCCATTAGAAAAACACCGACAGCAGCAAATATTGTATTGCACCCTAAGGCTATGCCGCCAGGTAATAACATAACAATGTCTCTTGAATTTTCATTCAGGTATGTCTAACTGATGATAAACCAATATGTGCCATTTGCAAGCTCTTTGGAGACCATGAATCCCATACTGTAGTAAAAATTGCCGATGTGTATGCAGAGAGGAAAAAGAGTTTCATCAAAGGTTTAGATTGGGTATTCCAACAGTCTGAATATGCTGAACAAGCAAGGAAGGTACAGTCCAAGAAACGTGATTCTCTCATTTCGTGACATGGACATTTTTATTTCAGTGCTTTTATTTCATGATTTCAAAACTCAGTTCACATCACCAGACTTGATTTTGTGACCATGTCTACCTTGGTTGTTAAGTGAAT
Source organism: Azemiops feae (assembly GCA_023970755.1). NCBI lineage: Eukaryota > Metazoa > Chordata > Lepidosauria > Squamata > Viperidae > Azemiops > Azemiops feae. Next base: position 330,842 of record JALGBA010000170.1, on the reverse strand, counting down.
CATATGATTGTTAAACAAATTTTGTTTCCCACACACACTTTGCTTGCAGAAGCCAGTTTTGAAGGTTGCCAATCTTGATCACATGACTGCAGAACACCACAAGCATCCTGAATGTGATCCAGTTGCCAAGTGCCCCTATCATGGTTACATGACCACGGGGGTGGTGCAACAGTGCAACTTCAAGGACAGGTTATAAGTCATTTTTTTCAGCACCGTTATAACTCCGAACCATCATTAAGTCAAGGAGTACATATAGTAACCAGAACAAAATGCATTTACAGGAAGTAAATTATATGGTTAGGTAAAACCTAATTAGCTAATTACATCCTGCCAGGAGGAGAATCAAACACTATGAGCTGTACATGTGTGTGTGTGTTTGTGGGTGCACTTGGGAAGAAAGGCAGAGGGAAGTAACTTGAAAGTAGCAATCAAAAGACAAGTCACCGTGACACGCAAAGGGGTGGCATGGTGTAAATCCTTAATTCTCTATCTAAACCTGCTGATTTCTTATGGCCAGTAGTCATAAGGCACCAGAGTCAGTGTTGTTGGATTTAAACTTCCAGCAATTAAGCGGGAAGGAATGAAAAGAAATGAGAGATTGAAGCTGTCACCAGTATGATTCCATTATATTAGTTCTTAAATATGTTTGCTTGTATTACTATATTAAAGCCATTTCAATGTCACTGTGGGCATTGAAACAACCTTTGAGAAAATGAGTTGCATCACATTACGATAGACTTCAAAATATCCCCTGTGAAACTACAACTGATGAGCATTCAGAGAGCCCTAGAAAAAAGCTTCTAAAGCAAAAAAGCCAAAGCCGTGACAATGACAACCATTTGGCTTGGGAATGGTTGAGGGTTCTGCTCTAGTGAGATATTGGACTAGAAGGCCTCCAAGAGCTTTTCCAACCCAACCATCCTACAAGAGCGCTGTTTTGTAGGTGTTAAATATTTGATTCTCCCCTCCCCTCTTGGGCAATAAGCCAGAACCTTAGATGAGCTCATTTTCAGGGAGTTTATTAGTGTAGAAGCATAAATAGCCTTGGGCATAATGTGCTTTTAATTTTGTTCTGGTGAGGTTTGTTGTTTTTAAGTAGAAGAGAGCCTCCAAGAGTTGCACATTGAGTTAGCAACTGTGTAAATTAAATGAAAAGGTCAATCTATCAGCAATATTAAAGTAATTAGAACGCAGTTCAGTGTCTGCTATAAAAGAAAGGGACAGTATTTTAAGTGCAGAGAAGTGTTAAATTTTCTAGTGTTTTTTGGAGCAAAGTCCAGATGAGCCAAGTCTCTTTTTACTTATACAGATAATCCTCAACTTACAATCACAATTGAACCCAAAATTTGTTGCCAAGCGAGACATTTGAAAGTAAATTTTACCCCATTTAATAACCTTTCTTACCACAGTTGTTAATTGAATGACTGTAGTTGTTAATTTAGTAACCTGGTTGTTAAATGAATCTGGCTTCCCCATTGACTTTGCTTGTCAGAAGATTGCAAAAGGGGATCACATGACCCCAGGACACTGCAATTGTCATAAGTATGAACCAGTTGCCAAGCATCTGAATTTTGATCAGATGACCATGGGGAGGCTGTAATATGGCTGTAGTGTGAAAAGTGGTCATAAGTCTTTTTTTTTCAGTGCCGTTATAACTTCGAAAGGTCACTAAATGATCTATTGCAGACATGTCAAACTCGTGACGTCACATGACGTCATGCGACGTATCAGAACTTTTTCCCCATTGCCGGCACGGTTTCCTCATGATGCGTCCGGCCTGTGGGCTGGCAGTTTGACACCCCTGATCTATTGTAAGTTGAGGACTACCTGTAGTTTGGGGTTATGGGAAAATTATGAGTGTATATCCACCTCTACTTCTGCCAATGGAGTCATAGTAGTTCAACTTCTTATGTTTTTACCTTGGTTCATATAGTAAACAATATTTCTTAAATTTACCCTTTTCTTATTATTATGGTCTTTGATCTAGGATACAATAACAGTACCATAAAATTTTGTCAATATTAGTCAACTTTGTATATTAGAATAGGCAGTCACATTGCCATTCAATTATGTCACATTTGAGGTGACTTCCACATAATCAAAATATATGAAGCCCTAGCTGACAGTAGGAATTCCTCTGAACTGCTGCATTTCATGAGGTGTGATTTTGTACAGAAAACTATCTACAATATCAGAGCTACAATATCTTTGTAATTTTATCATCAAAGGTATTTATCAATCTTTGTTTTGATTATCAGAGTTGAATAAGTATTCAGAACTCCCTTTCAAATATTTAAATTGCTCCAAATAGTTTTCTGACTGTTTCTAAGCTCTTATGTGTTATATTTTGGCAGGAAATTGAAATAAAGATCAATGAACTTGCGTATACCAATACTGGTGCCAAGGTTATGATTGAAGCTGTAGGGAATAGCCTAATCAAAGGTATCAGATGCAGAATGGCTGAGCTGAAAGGGGAGTTATGCAAGGATTATTCTACAAAACTAGAAAAGCTGCAGTTCTTAGCAAATGACCTTCAAGTCCCCACACACCTTTATCATCAAATGAAAACCTTTTTGGAACAGCATACCAATTCAGTGCGCTTTCTTCAAGAAGATAAAATATTTAGAAGCAAGTTAGAGAAACTCACAGAAGGAAAGCCCATACAGCAAGATACAAACGGCTGTCATATTTCTATTGGGCAATATTTCAAAGATTTGATCAAAGGCATTAGCATTAATAATTATATCTCCTCTAATTCTGATGAAACTCTTGCAAATTCCAGTGAGCTCCCTGAAGCATTCAAGCTGGAATGTCCTGCATTTTCTTTCTCTGGTGGATTTCCTGATGAATATTTCTGCCAAGAGGTACTTGATTTTTTCCAGAAATCAAGTGAAATGAAGCAAGAGCCTAATCAACACATCTCCCACAGTGAAGGAAATAATACACCACGTAAAATCGACCTCTCGCTAGAAGCAGAATGAGCATCAAGGAAAGTTATGATGTAACATGCTTTAGAAAAGAATACTATATTTATATTCCACATACAAATTAGTTAAAAACTAATGGCAAAATGTCAATGTACTGGCTGTTCGGTATTAATTCTGAAGTAAAATATTTATAAATGCAACAATAAAGTATGCTATTTGATATACCACATACCAGGTGGCGTTAATTATCGCTTTCAGATTACGAAGTCATTTGAAAGGCTGGGGGGAAAAAAGAAATGCAAAATCTGGTGATGGCGAAAAATAAAGAGAATTCTCAAGTTGTTTAAAAAAGGGTTATGGAACTATTGGCCTTTTGCAGATTCTGTTATTTGAGTTCTCTAATAAATATGTGACTGAATTTCCCAAAATCTTAGTTCTCTGCAACTCTGGATTACAATGCTTTATATAATATGGGTGACAAATCTGCTACCCTAGATACCTCATAGATCACTTTAAGCAAAGTAAGAATTACTTTGCAATTCTACACAATGTTGAAAGGAGTTGAAGTTCTGTTTGGTCTACCCCTGAATGTCTTCAGGGCTAGGTAGAAAACGAAAGAGTCTGTTTCGATCATTGTGCACTTTATGCTCAATATTTCATTGTCATTACAGAACAATTAAAACCTCCCTATGTCATGTAGCATCTTTAGCAGTAATTGTGGATCATCAGTTGAAAATAATTCCAAATAAACCCAGTTTTCCCTCAATAAGATCAAAACTTTGCTTATCTCTAGTCAACATTAGCATTCTAGTTCTTAACAATTTGGGACAATCTGTATTGCTTAAATTAAAACATGTTTCAGTGAAGCAGATTAAGAGGCTGATAAAAGGGAGGCTAATTATTTGCAAGATGTAAAGGTAGATATGAACACCACTCTCATGTAGTGACTTTGCCACATGGTCTTTATTACTCACTATTTATAGCGCTGAAACCATAGAACTGTTTCTAAACATGAAATGACCATTGGAAAATGGCTCTGCATTCTTATATTTCATAGCACAGTTGCCAATACCCAGTCATGTCAGTACAACTTATATACAACTTATATAGTTCACAGGATGGGGGCGTGCAAGGAAGAGTCTAGATTATGGAGTCTAGCTTGCATAGAACAGCATGAACACATGGCATAGAGCAGGGCTTTTCAACCTTTTCACCCATTGTACCACTTTTAGGATAAGGCAATATCTGAGTACCACCAGAGGTGAGGGCATCTGGGCGGGGGCGCGGGGGGACCCAGGCAATGCGTCGCACAGCTCCAGTGGAATCTCCCCTGAAGACTGCATGAGGCTGCCTGCCACCCCCAAGGCTGCCGCCAATCAGCTGGAGCTGCGCACTTTGATCCTGGGCTCTCAGTAGGACCCAGGCAAGTGCAGTTCCAGCTGACTTTGCCACAAGCCTGTGCGGCGCTGCTGCCGCTTCACCTCATCCACTTTTACACTTTTTTTTACATTTCTTTTACATTTTTTTAAAAACTTTTTTTAGTGTTCAACCCATCCTACGCGTACCACCAGCCAGGTGCTCGCGTACCACTGGTGGTACGCGTACCACGGGTTGAAAAGCCCTGGCATAGAGGACAAACATGCCAGTATTGATTCCTCTAAAAAATCCTGGGGAAAAGATTAGGAATAATGTCTGTAGAGACAAAAAGATGTTTGCAAAGCTTGTAATTAAAAAGAGTAAGGATTAACAGAGGCAAAGAAAATTGAAAACTATTTTGATGAAAGTAAATTGGTGAAGAGGGCTGAGCAAGTCTCTGGAAAAATGAATAGTATTAAAAGTGATGAAATGATTCAGAATGAAAAAGAAGAGAAAGAAATACTAGGAATATTAGAGATTTGTATGGGAATGATATTGTTATGTCAATCAATGGAACTGAAACAAATGCTACAAGTGGTCATTGATTACTGCCTTAGATTTTATCATTTCAACTTGACAAGCAGCATGTCAATAACAAGAGCATTAGGATGTGTAAATTAGGATTTATTTTTAAAAATGATATTTTATTTTTTAAAATTATTTTTAATATGTAATTCAAATTACCACAATGACAGAAAAGAACACACTAGTGATTATACAGTGAGTAAAAAAAACTATATTAGTGGAAATTAAAAGAAATTAACAGAAAGAAAAAAGGGATGGAAACTAGCTAAACAAAAAAAATGTTTGATATCTGTGTAGTATCGGTATAGAACTAATTCAATCCTTAGGCTAATAATTAAATCCAGTCCATATGGAAACATACTGCTTCAAATTTTTATTTTTAGAAGATAAAAATTTTAAATTGTTTTTATAAAGACTCTAGGACAGATAATGGATTAATGTTCTGAATTCATTCCTTGGTGTCAGGAGGATAAGTTTCTTTCCATTTACAATATGTTAAACTATCAGCTTTGCTGAGCTCCATGCTTAGTAGAGTCAAAGCTCTTCATTAAATGACAAATCCAATTTGTTTATGATACAAGGAATGCAAGTTTCTTAAGTCCTATGTCAACTTTGTGAAAAACAAAAAATGGAATTTAGAGTCATTGTTTTTCTCTTTCAGTTCATTCATTTCTAAAATGGGCCTTACTTAGAGCCTTAATTACATAAGAAGTTTAATATACCTTCCTTGATGAAGAGTTACAAGAAACATACTGAAAATTATTAATAAAGCATTTAACAGAGTTGTGATTTGAATAATAAAACTCTGGATCAAGATGAGATAACCTTTATTGTCAAACATTTTTTTTACTATGAGCACATTGGCCCACATTAAAAATGAAATTCGGTTACCTGCTCTCAGAAGAAAGTATATATCTACCCATACACATACATAACACACATATACACATGCTACACACACACACACACAAACATATATATATAAATATTAATCACTGTCCCATTTTGAATACATAGCAGAAAGAGGAAACTTGAGAGTTCACAAGTTGATGCTATATGGAACAAAACTGACTGAATCTGTATGTTCTACTTTGGATACCATGAAGCCTCCTAGAAGGTAACAAGGAAAACAGGTTGTGAAGAGGATGTGTTGTGTCGCAGACGATACTGCGGACCGCGCTCAAGCATCACTTATATGCTATGTCCTGGACCGAAGGAAGCGAACTACCAATAATCTTTTCTGCCATCCTCACCACTCTCTGCACCGCCTTCCTGTCTGAAGCAGTGATGCTTCCAAACCAGACAGTAATGCAATATGACAGGATGCTATCAATTGTCCCTCTGTAGAAAGTGGTAAGGACAGGGGAAGGAAGATGTACTTTTCTCATGCGATGTAGAAAATGCAGGTGCTGCTGTCATGCTGCTGTGCCCGAGTGACCAAGCTAGTCTACTTGTTAGCTGCACACCCAGAAACCTGATGCTGCTAACCACCTCCACAGGTGAATCATTAATACAGAGAGGTGTGTGGCTGTGCCTGCCTTTCTGAAATCAACAATGATCTCTTTGGTTTTTCCTATGTTTAAAATGAGGCTGTTTTTGTTACACCAGTTCACCAAACCCTCCAAGGTTCATATTTCTTACCAGGATACATGTGGGACAAAATTTCTTTCTCTCTCAGTTTCAGATGCTAAGTAGTAAAATTGTGGCAACTGGTTGTCTATCTGAAAAATTAGAATTAGAATTCTTTATTGGCCAAGTGTGATTGGACACACAAGGAATTTGTCTCTGGTGCATAAGCTCTCAGTGTACATACAAGCAACAAATAATAAATCATGATTATATTAAAATACATTCATCATAAATCGTAAGATACAACACTCAGTGATAGTCATAGGATACTAAATAAGCAATCAATATAAATCATACTAGGATACTAAATAAAAAAAATTAATATAAATCATAAGATACAAGCAACAAAGTTACAGTCATAAGAAGATAAGGAAATAGGTAATAGGAACAAACTACCTAGTAGGGCTGTATTACTATTATCCTTCTCATCTTTCCCATTACCTATTTCCTGAAAAATTATTAGAGAAATGATTGCCCACGATGCAAGAACATTACTTACAAATTTACTTGATCCACAGCTTAAGTTACTGGAAATATCTGAATAAGATCTTTGATCTTTGAGTAAATGTCATACAATCTGCTTTTGTATGGCAAACACATATTTGAAAAATGCAGTCTGGGTAATTTTAAAAACAAGAATATGAATTATTTTATCCTATTAATATTTCACTATATAAGATACAGAACAAGATTATGTATAACAAAAATAGAGGTCCTATTATTGGGTAATGACTAATTGTCATTCCTTGTTGAGTCAGCTTCCATCAGTCAAAATGGCAGATTCAAACTAATGCAGAGAACAAAAGTGTTCCATTTTAAAATAATTATCTGTGGAATTTTTATGAGTAATTTCTTACCTTATTGCTGCAACAGGAAAATATTTATGCAGATTCTATAATTTCAGAGTCCAAATATAAAATAGTTTAAGTACAATTTTGCACATATTTTTATTGACTTATTTATAACAATTATATAGTTGCTCAGCTTATACCAAATGGCTCCCAATCAAGGCTTAAGCAACCATAAATACTTAAACAAGCATAAAACCATATTAAAACTATTAAAGCAATAAACATTAACATCTGGTTTCTGATAATACCTGGCACCTCATCCTATCCCAGTGCTTGAGGGAAAAGCCATATTTTCAGTGATTTTTACTAAGCTAGAGAGAGGGTAGAGGCCTTCCATACTTCAGGAGGCAGAGTGTTCCATAGGGCAGGGGCTGCCACCAAAAAGGCAATATTTAGGGAAGGAATGAAGAGCATGCCAACCTTATCTAACCTGGTAAGACAGGTGGATGTCTTTAGTGAAAGGCAGTCTCACAAATAACCTGGCCCTGTGCCATATAGGGATTTAAAGGTAATAACTAGCACCTTGAATTGCACCTGGAAGGAAGGAAACTGGAAGCCAGTGCAGCTCCCACAACAGAGGTGTTACATAGCTAAACCTAGAGTCACTCGTCACTGGGCACGCCATCAGATTCTGGACTAGTTGAAGCTTCTGGTTGGTCTTCAAGGGTAGCTCCATGTAGAGCGCATTGCAGTAATCCAAACAGGAGATGACCGAGACATAAGTGAGTGTCAGCAAGGCCTCCCCGTCCAGGAAAGGACACAGTTGGTGCACCTGAAAAATCTGTGCAAAGGCCTCCCTAGTCGCAGCTGCCACCTGCTCCTTGAGCAAAAGCCATGAGTCCAGGACTCCCAAATTGTGCATTGGCTCAATCTGGGGAAGTTCCATCCCATCCAGAGTCAAAGATAGAATATCACCTGACTCTGAGGAGTCGGGAGCAAAAACCCAGAGCCATTCTGTCTTGCCACGGTTGGGTCCAAGCCAGTTGCTCCCCATTCAGACCCTTACAGCCTCCAGGCATCTATCCAGTGCCCCCACAACATCACTGTCTGGCTAGGGATAGGAGATAATTGGGTATCATTAGCATATTGATCATACCAGACCCCAGATGACCTCCCCTAGTTGTCTCAGGTGGGCATAAAAAAGGAGAAGCAAAAGGAGCCCTCTCCTATCAACACCATCTGGAACCAGCTGCAGAGGAAGAACTACTATAACAAGGTGCCTCCCAACCCCCAAAGCTGGTTCAGAAGAATACCATGGTTGATGGTACTGAAAGCCACTGAGAGACTCAGGAGGGTGAGAATGGTTGCACCACCCATCCTGATCCCTTGAAAGGTCATTAACAAGTATGACTAAGGCTGTTTTTCAGTGCTGTGCCCTGGCCTAACCCAGACTGAAATGAGTTAAGATAATCTGCTTCATCCAGGGCCCTTTGTAGCTTTGGGCTATCTTCTCAAACATCTTTTCTGAAAAGGGATAATTGGAGACTGGAAGAACGTTTTCTAATACTGTGGAGTTCAAAAATGGCTTCTTAAGAAGAGGGTACACCAATGCCTCCTTCAGGGCAGTGGTACCACCCTCTTCAACAAAGAGGCATTAATCACCACTTGTACCCTTACTGGGAGTACAATGAAAATAAGACTTGGTTCCAAGTTGCTATATGATACAAATAATTTTCTCAGAAAAAATTATGAAACTAATATTACAATGCAATGTATTTCACATTACAATATAATGTATTTAAGCAGTGTAAGGCTACAGTGATCTTCATTATTTCCTGTGACTCTTTAAAAAATGACTGTGCCCAACATTAGAAGTAAAATATTGTTCCTTGCAGAGATTTGTAAGAATTTATTTTCCCTAGGTCTGTATTTCAAGAATTAAAGAACTTAAATGGGCCATGTTTTCATATTATAACTAAATACCTCAAAGCATATGTGTGTGTGTGTGTGTGTGTGTATGTGTAACACAGGCTCCCTCTCGTGATAGAAAATAGAACTGAAATTTCAGTATCTTTTAGAAATCATTTAGAGAAAATGTTTGATTCATTTCTATGTAACAGTGTATGAGCAAATGATAAAATCCCATCTCCTCAGCCAACATAATTATTTATACATTTGTACCAATCTCAATAGCAATTCCATTTTCACTGAAATAGGAAATTCATTAGAGAAAAGCCATTGACTAAGTCAGGAGTAGGCAACCTTGGCTCTTTTATGACTCGTGGGCTTCAATTCCCAGAATTCCTGAGCCAGCCATGCTAGCTCAGGAATTCTGGGAGTTGAAGTCCACGAGTCATAAAAGAGCCAAGGTTGCCTACCCCTGGACTAAGTGAAAAAAGGGACAGGAACAAGAAGATATCACCTTAAATTATTTCATGAGCTATCATGATTATTTTCAGTTAACAGGTCCAACCATGATGTTGCTTAACTTTTAGCTTGGTTAATAAAACGATTCTTAGAAGATAAGTGATATGGGTCACTGAGCCCTCATAAGAGCTTTATTGCTTCCCCTTGCTTTATTTATTTATTTACTGACTTTATTATTTTTATAACAAGTACCTTCTTCCTATTTTCCCCACAACAGTAGTATGAAGTGGGTTGGCTGAGAGAGAGTGCTCAATGTCACCCAGTCAACTTTCATGCCTAAATCGGAATTAGAACTCAGTCTCCTGCTTTCTATAGAATGTTAATATTACCTTTTTCAGATTGGTCACTGTATTTATCCTGAAAAATGCAGATATTTTCTACATATTTATAGGACATGCTATGATAGGCTCTACCTTTGTATACATTTTTATGACATAGTCATTTTTGTCCAGTCCTGTACCTTTTTAAATTCTGTCCCTAATATATGTTCTCTATTCCTGACTATGTATTAATAACAGAATTGGAAGTTTCTTAGAATACAACATCCCCCATAGATTGCCATATAGAAATAATCAACCAAGCCTGTTAATGCCATCTCAATATCCAAATAAACAATTACTGTAGAGTTGTTGTTTTTTTTCAAAAATTATAAATTCAGAGAGAGAAGCTGAGGACAAAGAGAGAAGCTGAGGACAAAAAAAAGAGGAAGAACACATAATGGTGATGGTGCTCCCTTTACAAAGAAGTTAAAAGTAAGGAAGTAAAGCTAACAGCTTTTATTCCAAGTGAACTTCTGCTTTTTTTTTTAAAAAAAAAAATCTTTTGATGAATGACTGCTTTCTTGGAATCTCATGCAAGGAAGAGGCGATAGCTGCAGATAAAATATCACATGCTTTGCATAAATAAACTTGTAAGAGAAAGAAGCACGCAGCATTTCAATGTTTCTCTGTTGAAAAGAAGCAATGGAACTGTTTAAGCCTGTCATGTGCTTTGAACATTTTTTTTACAACCAACAGTGAGCCCACAAATACAGAACATAAGCCATTGCACATACGGTGTCTATTATGAAACAGCCCTTGTGCAGCCTAAAGTTCCCTGAATCTGCTATACAGAAATTAATTATTGTGTGGGTGTAAGTTATGCAGTATAATTTTTGAAGATTAAATTTAAATTAGTACTTCAGTAAAGAGAAAATGCCTTCTACTTTAAATTTGCTCCCACAAGATACTTATATGCAAATTGCACAGTTATAGCAGTAAGAAAGCTGCAATCACAGATGAAACAGCATCACGATATTTTTTTTCGTGTAGTCATAGATGATTTGAAGGCACATAAACCATCAAAAGAACCATAGCCATCTACACTGCAAAAGCAATATTCTCAGATTGCCGGTCCAAGTACATCACCAGTACCACCTTGGCCTTTATTACGCTCTTTTTATAACTGGCAGTTTGCTTGAAGAAGCGTCTGACCCAATTCCAAACGCGCTTCCATCGAATTCCACAGGACTCAGATTTCTTGGAAGGTTCCATTTTCCAGGATTCCATTTTCCGCATGCCCGAGAGGTTGCCATGCCGTGTTATTACGTTGCAGCAAAAGTCATGGAAGCTGCAGTCCTATACACATTTACCTGACAGTAAGCCTAACTGAGCTCGGGGATGGTGGTGTTAATTCTGTATTTTACCTGATTATCGAATTAGTCTTCTGCCGTAGTGGCTTTCAGATCAGGAAGACGATCCGAAAACCTTTTACAGGGGATCTCAATGTGATTTGCAAGTAGGATCGCGAGGGGCGGATCCTAATTTAGTTTTTTTGGGGGGTGCTGGGTGCAAGAAAAAAGCACAATTGTATTTCCGTGAATGCTGGCATCGAACCTCGCGGGATTCACTTCTGACTCATCTTCAAGGAAGGATAGTGTGATATGTTACGGAGAGATTTGATGCTCAGCCTCCCCCGCCCCTGTCAATGGGAAGACATTCTCCCGCCTTGGCAAAAGACAAAAAAGAAAGAGATGAATCGAGGTCCGCAGCATTCAAGCCCCAACCAGGTAAGGAAGCCAGCTGCTGCCACAGGAGCGCTCATCTTGTCCAATCAGAGCTCTCAATCTACCAAAGGGGCGGAGCTGTCCCGACTCTACGCCAATGGTTGAAACCAAACGTGGTAACGGACGGGTAGATTGTCCGCCCTCCTAACTCGCCACACGGTTGGAAGGCGGAGCTTACTTAGGCGCTTTGGGGAGGGGGTGGGAACGTCATCCGTTTTTTATTTCCCGTGATCCAACGCTGTGAAAGGCGGTAGCACTGCTGCAGTAGCGGCGGCGCCGCGGCTACCAAGGACGACTTCATCCGGGTCCTGGTAGTGCTGTAGAGACGTGAATCACCGTGCTGCAGGTAACGGTCGTGTGATCGCGACCAAGGGAGGGGAGAGACGGGATCAGCGAAAGATGTTGGCCTGTTCACACAGGAGCGGGATGGTTTCGCCTGCGAGGGAGGACGGCTATCGGCCTTCAGGCGATCTTCCTGCTATTTCTGAGGCGATGGATGGGAGGGAGAAAAGGACGAAGTTTCCCGCTCCCTCCCGCCCTTTCTTTCTGCCCGCTTTAGCCCTGCATCCTTTCTTCCCCTTCGGCCCCCTCCCTCTCCTTGCCGCGCCTTCCCTGACAAACCTGAATGTCCGAGAAGCGCCGCCCACTCGGCGGCGACTGATTGGCCCCTGGGCTGTAGTCCTTCTCGCGATTGGCCGGAGATGCCTTTCCTAGGTGGCGCGTCACTTCCCGTAGCAAGTTCGAGATGGGCAAGGGAGACCTTGGCTGCCAGGGAGGGAATGAGAAGGGGGTGGGGCGCGAGATGATGCTGCGGCGGGGACTCCCGAGCACGATGGGCAAGCCCCGCCCCATCTCTCGAGACGCCCCACTTCCCGCCTATTGCCGGCCGAGCACTGTCGCAGCTTCCTCCTCGCGCGCGCCTTCGAGCCCCCTCCCTTCCCCCACCGGCTCGAGCACCGGACCACGAGAGCCCGGGCGAGGGAGCGAGCGAGGAGCGCGAGAAACGAGGGAAGGCCCGCTGCTGGGCGGCGGGGGCTCCCGATGGCCCGAAGCCTCTTGGGCCGGAGCGGGTCAAAAAAAGGAGGTGGGCTGCTTCTTGGCAAGCGGCTTTGCTACCACGAGGCGCGCCGCCTCTCCTTCCCGCGCGGTCTTTCTCTTCTGATCGGAGGAATAATGCTGTCCACGCTGGCTTGGCGAGCCTGCTCCTTTCGTTGGAGAGGCGGCTTGCTTTTGGGGAAACAGCTGGAGGAGATCTGGCAATCAAATGTTTGGCGCCTCTTTAGCTGATTTGAACAGCCCGTCTCGGGTTGGAAAACTAAAAGTAGTTTGAATTTGAAGCAATGTAACTTCGTCAGAGATAGGGGGAGTTTTTCATTTTGTGGCGCTCCTTATTTAAGCCATCCGCTATTTTAATCAGCAGATCATGTTGGGACTCGTTGGAGGTGCGAGGGCTACAATGGATTTTGAGTGTCGGTTTTTCTTTTCTTGCTGGCAGGTTTGCTAATTATTCTTTTTGATGCAGCTTTACCTCCAATTCAAACATTGAGCGATTATAATCTGGGAATAGTATTTTCTTAATGGATGCTGGTATCTTACTTTTTTCAGCTGCCCTTCCTGTATCTTCTTTTGGGTTGGAAGTAAAGTTGCAAAAAATTTCTTCTCTAGTGAAATTTCATTACATGGCATTACCTACTTGAAAGCTGACAAGGTGTAATCTGTTTATGCACAGCTGGGAAAGGAGAAGCATTGCCCTTGGATGGGATAACTCTATTTGTCTTTGAAAAGGGATAAAGGAAAATGCTTTAAAACAGTGTGTTTAAGCCTTTTCTTTTGCCACTGCAAGTTTTGGTCCTGTTAAGTTAAACTTTACTTTTCAAACTGACAGTACAGTGTCTTAATTTGAAATGATGAGGGAATGTAGAACGTTTTTTCTCTTTTCCAGACATAAACCTAAGATGAAGTCTTTCAGAAAACTTCCTGTATATGTAGTGTCTTGAAAGTAATTAAATTAGTAATTTGTTCAAAAAACAACTCTTAACATTCTTTGGAAACTGTTATAACAGATATTAAAATAGAAATATATTGGTAACATAGATAAGTTTCATATAAAATTTTATAGCAATAAAATACTGTACCGCTAAGATAAAAGTAACAAGCCATGGAATTGACTGATTTGCTTTTGCCTTAAACTAAGCCAGTCAGATTTCCAAAAAGATTCCTTATTTGTGTACAGGAGGATAGACTGTTGACAACTTTATTTCTAAGACCAAGGTCAGAACTTCCAATACGTGGGGAATATGTTAATATTAGTCTGAAATCCATGGAATATAGAATCATTCAATTTACATAGCAATTATCACAGCAAACTTGGCTTTTTAAAATTTAAAATATTTGCATTTCTGAGTAAAGATTTACTAAACAGTTTGAAAGGGATTTGGTTTCAATTTAATTAAAAGTAAATTAGTATATATGGTGCTGTTTTCAGTGTATTTGATCTTTTCCTAAACTTATAAAAGATTAAAAGCACTTATAAAAGCACTTTTGAAATAAACAAATGGTGAATGCCTTTTGATTGTTCGCTACAAATGCTGAGTGATTGCTGCTGCCAATAAACCTCAAATGTTTATGAATATATGCAGGTGTTGGTGGGGAGAATTGACAACATTTTGTCTTGAAAGTGAAGCTAGCACAGTGATGGGTTAGTGCAGGGGTGTCAAACCACGCCCACCCCATTGCCGGCAATGGCAAAAAAGTCGTGATATGTCGTGACATGTCACGTGACGTTGCGAGTTTGGCACCCCTGGGTTAGTGCTTCAATGAAATTTATGAATTTCAAGTAATTTGATGGATTAATTCAAATAATGACATGAAATCTGATTGACAAATTTACTAAATCAAATTATTGAATACTAATAAAGTTATCTTGTAGGAATAAGCTGTCATATTCCTTCCTCATTTTTATATTCGTCCTTAGAAGAAGTAATTGAATACAATTACCTTAGATCAAATATTTTATAAGCTTTTCAGGAGCTGTTACATCTGAAAAATAATTATGTGTATTTTTAAAAATTATATGCATCACAGAGTTCATTGAGCAAAGAAGCAAATGTAATATGTTCAATTCATTCCCAATGTACTAAAACACAAGCCATACCTTTAACACAGTAAATTTATTAATCATTTAGGTAAGTTTACCAGAATATTGCAAGGGCAGTTTGTCACATGGAGTTTGATACCTACTGATAGGAGTATAAGCCTTATTCAACTGGTTTGATTATCCCACTCAAATATAATAAAGTTTAGATTTATTATGTGGCCCTATGGTTTTAAACTATGGATTTCTCATAGCTTTCACTGGACATATTTGGGTTTCAAATTTCAGTATGTCCCCAATCTTTACTGTCATAGTTATTCATTCTCACCCAACATGTCCCTGTCTATTTCTTACTCACTTTTGCATCAATTATCTGTTTGAGATGGAGAAAAAAACCCCTAGATTTTAAACGTATGTAACTTGTCTATAGTTCATTCAAAATTTCTAACACTTGAATATTAGTATCTACAGGAGCAATTTTCACTATAACAAATGCACCAAAACATTGCTTGTTTACAACCTGCATTTTATTTCAATATAAAGAATAGGATTGTTTTTGTGCCCCATTTATGTATTGTCATAACATCTGGCATTTCTTACTGCTGAAATTGCAGTTGCTTGCTTTTATTTATTTAGGATGGTTCTCATTAACTTTCCTTCCTCCTTTTAGGTTTGAAAGTGGAATAGAATGACAAACGCTATATAATAGTTGCCTTGCATCAGTATTTGCACTCAATTTCTTCATCCAAAGAAGTTATCCCAGATTGAATCATTTGGATAACGAACTAGAAAGAACGGCTTTGAAATAGATGATTAAACAACTGGAGAGATGTTTGTTTTAGCATCCTTTAAAAAAAAGACACTGCCATCTTTTAAATGAAAATACTGCTCTGTGGGATGAGGTAGTAGGTTGTATAGTTTTAGGGTCATACCCACCACTGGGAGATAACTATACAGTCTACTGTCTTTCCTAAGGAAGCAGATAATCATCAATATCAGTCTGGTTTTATTACTGAAACTGTACTTGCAGTGGTAGATAATGTACATAATTGAACATTATTTCAAGGAAGCAAAGTGAGCAACAGGGAACTTGCACCAGTGTCATATTTAATAATACTCAAAGTTGAGCCATGGTCTGGGGGACTTGAGAGGGAAATGACTCATGCAAAAGGTAATTAAAAAAGATGTTTGTGTTCAAGTTACTTTTGACCAGTTGTGGCAGTAGTTTTCTATTCCTAGTACCTGTTTTTCAAAATTCAAAAGGCCTGCTCCTTTTTATATAGCCTTGATGCGGGGGATATGTGAAACAAAAGTTTCCTGGTGTATTTTAGAATCAAATTCAAAGGAATATTCTCTGAACAAATTTACTTTCTAAATATATTTCTCTTATCAGGTTGAGGTAGTAGATTGTATAGTTGTAGGGTAGTTATTTTGCCCTCTTCAGGAGATAACTATACAATCTATTGCCTTCCCTGAGGAGTAAAAATTCTACAGTATTCTTAATGGATTATTTGTAGTTTGGCTTAAAATAAATTACAAGTGTCTTTGTTTTTACTGGCAAATTATATACATGAGGTTGTAAGAATCATTTGCTTTTATCTACTGAAAGATACTTCATGAGGGATAGAGTATATCTGTTAACGTTTGTATATTAGTTCATGGTCTTACTGAATGTCTATTTCAAAACTACATTCTAGGGAAACTGAATTGTACTTTAAGAAAGTAACCATTGTTTTGTTTTAAATGGACTGGGGATATACTTGTGTATATATTAATGATTTCATATATCAAAATATTTAACACTTAAGGATGTTTCCTGTTTACCACAAATGAACAATGGTAATGAACCTGCATGTGTTTTATACTGCATAATCTTTAAAGATGTGCATAACTTTTCACAATGACTTCTTTTCTTTTAGAAGAATTACAGAAGAAATGGTGGGGTTCCTAGGAAGAGGTAGTAGGTTGCATAGTTTTAGGGCAGTGGTTTTGCCTATAAGGAGTTAACTATACAACCTGCTGCCTTTCTTAGGGCTTTAATATCACAACAGGATCATAGTTGGTCGAATTACATGTTCCTAATCTAAGTTATTGTATAAGTTTGCAAGATTTACCATTACATTTTTGTCCCTTGAATCAAACCAATAATGCAGAGGTTCTTTAAACTGCATTGATGAAACATTCTTTTCCCTTTGCCAGAAGAATGTAGGAACCAAAAAAGAAAAATGTACCTGCATACTAGGGAGAAGTGTGGTTGTGATTTCAAACTCATTTTAAGCCTAGAACTGCTGTTGTATGTTTGTAAATGTTTATAATAAAATATAAATTCAGTCCAAGAAGAAATTATTTTGAGATAGCTTATTGTGTTTCTTATGTATTCACTTCTAATATTTTCTGGTTTTATCTTCTACAAATGTCTTTATATTTTAATAAAACCTCTATATTTTTGTTGGTATGCCTAAGCAACTGTGTTCTAGGTAAAGGAAATTGAGATTCGGTCTTCATATCAGAAGAATAACTTTCCTAAAATTGTACAGGACTGTAGAAGGTGTTGGAAAAGAACCAGATTCCTCCCACCCCATCCTGCAAAAACAAACAAAAAAAGTAAAAATGGGCTGAATCAAGCCAGGGAGAAAAAAGAATCCCAAATTTTGTTTCTCCCAATGTATTCGTCTGGGAAAGACAATTGGACAGTGTCTTGAAATGTTGTCAACTGCTCCATTCTAAGTCTCTCCCCTTCTGGTTCATTCAGCCCGACTCATGGTTCCCAGTGCAGAATATAAACGTGCAAACAGAACACAAGAGGAGAACAGAAACACGGGAAACATAAGCACCTCTTTTCAAGCTCACCTAGCGGGTAAACTCAAGGAACAAGAGCCAAGCAAATTTCAGAAAGTGACTGAAAATACCATTAAGGATAAAAGCATAATCTTAAACTATAAAAATAAAATTTGCAGTTTAAAAAAACAAAAAAACTAAAAGTAATACCCACAGCAAGCCACTTAAGATGGAATTTTTTTCCTCACACAACACCCCCCTCCCTTTGGCTGGCCTGCCTCTTGTACCTACTAAATTGTTCATACAGTTTCTCATATCTCTGAGTAGATTCTTACCCATATAATATGTCTGCACGTAGGCGCAGCGTGTTACTTTGCTACATTAAAAAAAAAAAACATGTCTCCTAAGATCATTGGTGTTAAAGATTTGGAAAGAATTCCAAATATTGTTTTCTGGATGATCCTGTTCAATATATGCAATTATTAAATTAGAATTTCTTAAAGAACACTACAAAATATATCTACCTCTAGTACATAACCTTTGGTGATCCCTATGAAATGATTTTTGAAATACACATTGTTCATGCAGCAAACAGGTTATCTGCTTATAATGACATTTAGCCTATGAAGTATTTTTCCACAATGTACAAAAAACTTGGAGAGTATAATTTATATTGTATATTCAGACATAGTTTTTAGAAAGTAGCATTTATTAATAAAAAAACAAAAGCGTATGTAAACACAGAATGTAAAATTATACACACACACACATCTAAGGTATAAGGTACATTTAATAAAGCTAAACAAAGCTCTTTTAGGTCTTTTTCAAGTCAAGTGGAATTTAGTCAGATTGGTTATTGAAAAGGTAATTGATCACTTCAGTCAATTAGTTGTGGTTTCAATCATGCTTCTATTATCATTTGAGTCGGACAACTTGGATAAGATTTAGAGTGAAACAGAAGTGCACAGAACTTACAGATGAAAGGAATATGCTCTTAAAATGTCTTTGCCATCAATTCCAGCCACTATTCCAACAATACTGACATCATCGCATGTCACAGATCTGAAGCCACTATGTGAATGAAATATTTGTGTTGTACTTGGTTAAACAAGTCATTGAAATAATTCAATACATAAAGTACAAGAAATCAACTATGGATCCAGGTTTTACATGGAACAGAATATTTCATTGCAGGCCGAGATATACTCCAAAGCCTACATCAGTTGGCTCATTGCATGATACACTACACTTGATTCTGTCATTTGCAATTGGAAAGTTTATCTTTGAGTAATATATTTCAGTGTGGTCTCCAGATACAAATACTTGTGATTATAAAAAAAAATATGTTAAAGAATTTTAAAATATACACAGATTACTTGACATATCAAGGCTATTCTTAACCTGCTAATGCTTGGATAAATTGGTGAGTAGGTATCACCATAAAGAAAGGTAAAGCGGATCTCCCACACCCCGTTTGAGATATACAATAAGAAATTAAATATTTTTAATCCGCCTTTTAAAGAGAACACCATGGTTAATAATTAGCAAATCAGGTTAAAATATTCTCTAAATAATCAGCCTGAAAGGGTCAGATGAGGTTTGAAAGCTGAATAAGAAAAGGAAATTTTCAACCTGCATGTAACAACTTGGGGACAAATGGAGGAATTTCTCTGCAGAAAGCCTGCATGAATACACAAAAGACTTCTCTGCTACATCTTAAATAGACAAGTTCAGGCAGGAGAAACTGTCAACTAGTTATACGGGAGTCCTGAACAAGATAAATTGCCAGTGGGTGTTCAATACTATAATCACATTTAAAAAATACTAAATGAAATGTTGACACTGTCACTAGGCCGTTAAAATGCCAAACCATAACAGTTTTTAAAAGATGAGACTTACCTTGACCATCTGTGAGATCCTCCCAATAAATGATAGCAACTTGTCAACAAAGAGGATTTGTTATTTTTCCAGGAGTACACGCGGAGTGAAAGGTCCATGGAAGATGTCACGACATGAAAAGGATCCTGGGTAGGATGGAAAGTTGTTTAGTTAAATATGCCTAATACCTATGCAGAGCAGAAAGTAACAACTACTCGGTTTTTTTTAGCAAAATAATAGACTAAAATGTCTGTAAATGAGGAAGAGTCACTATACCACCCAAATAGATGTAATAATTTTATGATGATCCTTGAAAGCCATCAATACAGTCCCACTCAGAGAGTATACTGTCAGTTCTGGTCCAACTGCTATAAGAAGGGTTTGTTTGCCAAATCCTTTCATGTTTGTCATCGGCTGTTGGGCTGGCAGTGTAAAGCTTGCAACCTGTTGAGCTTTTGCATAAAAAGAATATAACACTCATTCTTGTATCATATAAACAATCAAAATCTGTATTCTATTTCACCCAAATGTTCTTTGTCATATTGATTAGGAGTTCTGAGAATTGCAATCCTGACACTGCCAAATAACATCAAAGATGGGAAGAAGTTTCACTTGATAATATTATTTTATTTTATTATTAATTTTATTTATATCCTGCTTTTATTATTTTTATAAATAACTCAAGGCAATGAACGTATCCAATAGTGCTATTTTCCCCACGACAACAACTCTGTGAGGCAAATTGGGCTGAGAGGGACAGGCCCAAAGTCATCCAGTCTTCTGGCATAGCATGAGCGATGGGACTCATTCCTCCAGAGACATCTTGGTGGCTACCACTCACCAGAGCCTCTACACTTGGGACATAGGGCTGCCTCAAGAGAGTCCATACCACCAGCTGGGGCTGTATCGTAGGCATTTAGGCAACCATTAGTGAGCAAATTAAGCTTATCTTAACTGAAAGTAAAGCAATAAAAATTGAAAGAAATAAAAGGAAAAGGAAAAGCTTAACCAAGGACAGGATAGCCTGGTAAAAAATAAATAAATTTTATTTATTAAATTTGTTTGCTGCCCATTTCACTGCAACGTAACTCTGGGCAGTTTACAACAAATTGCAAGTCATTAGAATCTGTATATTACCAATCATCTAAGCAATTCAACCAACCAATTAGCCATAGTTCTTTTACTTTTCTCTCCATTCCAACTATCATGTGCTCTAGATTGCCAACTATTAATTTATAATCTGTATATTACCAATCTTCTAGGCAATTCAACCAACCAATATAATTTATATTTCTTTTACCATTTTGTCCACTCCAACTATCATATATTTCCTTTTTGTAAATATTCCAGGAGACTTTGTGGTAGCAAAGTAGGGTATGAGTATTTCAAATAACAAAGAATGAATACTCAAAAGGAATTAAAGGCTCTAGATTTCTACAGAACTTCAAATAGAGTAAGTCATTTTAGAAGATTATGTAATCTAAGAAACTCTAAAAGCTGTCAGAAAGGATTTCCCCCAGAGTATTATTCAGGGATTAGAAATGACACCTGTATGTTTGTATAGAAAAGCTTTGGATATATTGTTGTCAAAAATAGTAAAAAGCTACTATTTGGATATATTTAGTCTTAATAATGTTACTGTCTGACAAAACATTTTACATTTTTTTCCATTATGGTCCAGCACATTTTAAATATCCAGTGGCATTTCTAAAATTACTCAACAACTTGATGAAACCTACCTGTAACATTCTTTTTGTATTTAGACTTCTCAATTACTATATCAAAGCTATCAATGTGAAACATCTCATTTTTGTGCAAAATGGCAATTCTTGCTGATTCTGCTGGTAACCAGCACATCACATCACAATGATTTATAATAGGTAAAGGACTAGATAGCATCAAATCATCATCTTCTGGCTGAGTTGCATAATGTGTGTTAAATACCTGATACGCAAAAAGAAAATCATACCAATAAGTTGGGATCCAAAGATTTATTTTATACTTTTTAGAAATATCAGTGCAACTTTTGAACTTTATTCAAAAATGTATGTCAATATAATAAACTTTTTATCCCAACTAGGGACATCGATTTATCTCAGGACTGTCTATCCATGATAGAATTGGTGTATCTACATTCAGCTCTAGCCAGCATGTCCGATGGGAATTATGGTTCAAATGCTTGAGAAAGCACCTGGTTACCAGCATCTGGTTTATATTGCTTGGCAGCAACTTTCCAAGAAATCCTTTCTAAACCTTTCTAAAATGCTGGGAGTTGAGCCTTTGATCTGCTTATAATCCACAGCTTCTAATACCTGACCCATCTTATTTGAATTGCAAAGCTCCATTCTGCATCATACATGACTTTTGAAACTTGTTCCCATTTGAAAAATGCAAACCTTACCATAAAGTTAGAAATACCATTCTTTGAACCTAGGCTACTATCTCCAGGTGAAACTTTGATATACAAGATCTGCTACAGGCAGATTACCAATTTGTTAGAAAAATCTGAACATAATAATGTCTATTAGAACCAAAAAACTAATTAGACAAATCTCAAGTTCTTAGTTTTCTTTAGCAACTTGTTAAAGAAAGGCAAAGAATAAAAATGGAGCAAACACAAATGCTTATTTTATTTACCCATTTAATAAGTCAGAGCCAAAACTCTCAGGATGACATACAATGTAGCGCAAAACAGTAAAACCATAATTTTGCTACCCTAACTGTCCTCAGTCTGTATTAGCTGAGATTAATTTTGTGGCTGCATTTCACAAATGTTTTCCCAGAAAGAACAGCTGGGTAGAAGCAGTAACAATCAGATTCAGAATGTTAATCATGTGAAGGAAACATAAGAGTTTAAATATTACAGCCATTCTAAAATCCACCAAGACTGCCCTATGTCAAAGAACATAACAGTTGCAAATTACTTTGTTATAAGTCATCAAGCCCAAACCACTGCAGGAATCCATTATGTAGTAACCTTGAAAAATGGGCATCCATGTTTTGTATACACACCTCCAGTGAAGGAGTCTCCCTCGCCGCGAGTTGAATCTCTTAACTGTTAAGACATTTTCCTTTCTGACCTCTTGAATTCTATTTCCTTGCCATTCTCATCACTCTTGCTTTTTGCCTAGCCCTTCTGAAATAATTACAAACGGTTTTGTCTGCTTTGCTGCAATGCCACTAGGTCTCAACAGACACATTTCATCATAATAGAAACCATACCTTTGGTGAAAAAGCAGTGTCACTAGGACAAACAAGTATCCATTGTCCATCTGGTGAACACAAAGACAACTGTATACCACAGTTCTGAAACAATTTTTTGTATAAAATTTGGCTTAGATCAGTTGCTGCCAAGGTATAAAGTGAGCCTTCTTCAGTGCCCACCTAAATCAAAGAAGAGGAAAAAGTATGCAAAATACAATGAATTTCAGAGATGCTAATTTACTTCATAAAAATTCAAAATAACAGACTGGGGATAAGCAAAAGCTCTACTCTACTACAGCCAATTTCTGGCAAGTTAGTATCTACAAAAATTGCTAAGCTAATTGGACCATAAGCTAATTCCATCAACTCTATAAAGCCTTGAATGTCAACCCCTGAACTACAAATAATATTTTTCTTACAGCTGACCAACGGGGTAACATTGTGGCAGCTAATTGGTGCCTGGCCTCCTTTCAGCGTCCTTGCTAAAGTTTCTTTTCACGTCAAGAGGAATCGGGCATCTTCAAAACTTCCTGCGTTGAGAAAGACACAATCCTAATCCTCCAAGCAACTATGGAGAATATAGGATGATCACTTTTGCCATTTAGGGAAGAGGGGGAAATTCCAGGCTTTTAAGAAGAGAAATGTGGGAGTTCCAAGCAATGGGAAACTCCCCATGCTTCATGTCTAGAGGAAATGCTGCTAAACTATGAAGTAAGAAAAAGGCTCAAACTCCATGGATGCCCCAAGACGTTATGGCCACACAAAAGGGATGGTGCTGATTTCTGACTGACACAGCTGCCACAGGTAAACAGGCTATTTTTATTTCTATTAACTTTAAAATGTCCTATTCTATAAATATTTCGCAATCAGAAGAAAGCTTCCTTGAGGATGGCGATCAACTCATTTGGTGTGCTACTTACCATTAAGAATGGATTATTCTTTATTGTGTAGGCTACCATACAGCATGATGTGGATAACACTGAAAAAGTAGAAAGCTCTTCCCCTGTAGTCCCATGCCAGAGTGTGATTGTCCCCTGAGTGTCTGCTGTAGCTGCCAGGTTAAATGCAGGAAATGTGATAATATTTACTAGTGGAAATTCCTGTTGGGGACTAGACCAAATCTGTTTACCCTGATAAAAGAAAAAAGAAAATTCATTCTATTTGATTAACATTTAAAAAAAAAAAAACATCTTCCTGTTAGTGCAATCATTATTGCAAGTTTATGTACCATGCATTCTTTTCAATCTGAAATACTTTTCCATGAAAAGATATCTAGTTTCTGTTCCAATACACTTGTTTGGTGAAAAACTGTATTTTTTATTGGTGTTAGCAAAAAACAAACAAAATGTTTATCTTGTTGAAACTTGTTCACTTAATTTATTTCTCTATTAGATCATGATAATGAGTCAGACTTTTCCATTGTATTTCAAAGTCCTGAGCTGTGGTCAAAAATTCCTAAAAGAGTTTAGTTCATTTCACATAAAATAAGAACTTCCTTTGGATCGCAGTTGTGATGTCTATGCCCCCAAAGACCATTAAATCAGAGAATTTAAAAATTGCATTGTTGTGAAAACAGTCTTGGGAGAAAAAAGTGTCTAAATATCCAGATTTGTAATACTTTATTTCCTTTCACATGATTTTTTGTTATCTGCATCAGGTATGTCTTCATCAGCTATTTTTCATGTGCTGCATTCTTCAAGAAACAGCAGATTGTTTATATAGCTCGCACTACATCTTCAAAATAACATTCCACTTTCAGAACATTATTGGAATGTTATTTAATGCTATTTCTTGAATGTGTTAAATAGAGTGGGTCAGCTTTCTCCTACTTGCATCTTAAAGCTGTTATGAAAGAACTTCATTTAACTTATCCTTTTACCCAGACCTTGTGAGTCCTTTCTATCTCTTCATTTGGATCAAACAATTCCCTTGAGATTAAATTTTCAATTTAGGGAAAAAGTAGTCACATGGTGCCAGAACAGGACTGTATGATGGATGGGGTAAGATAGTGAGCTCCAACTTTGCAATTGCCTTTTGGGTGGCTGATGAGATGTCAGGTTTAATGTTACCGGCCTTCCAGCAAAATTTATTTCTTGCTTCTGGATTCTGCTTAACTGTTTCAAAGTTTTGAATGTTACAGTTTAGCACTGAGTTGATAGTGGTGCCAGGTGCCAGGAAACCCATGTGAATAGCACTATCCAAGTCCCAAAAAACTTTAACCACGAGTTTTCCTGCCAAAGCCAGGGTTTTAATTTTTTTTTAAGCAAGTTAAATTTAGTGATGATATTCCCTGGATGGGTGTGTCATTTCTGGGACACAATAATGATCCTGAGTGTCATCAATTGTCACAAGGCAGTAAAGAAAGTCATCGTTATTCTCATTGCATGACTTGCTGGCAAATTTCAACTCTTGACATTTTCATCTCTTCCATTAGCATACAAAGGATGCATCTTGCACAAACCTTGCAATATGGAAGAGTAGCAACAATATGACAGAAATTTCCCTTTGATCTGTTGATTGTTCATTAACCACTCTTATTAGCCTTTCTTACCTGAAACTCATCAGTTGTCATAGATCATTCACCTTCTTGATAACAAAATTCAGTTTTGCTTGATTCACTATCTTTAGATTTTTGACCCAGCAATGCACAATGCTCATTTTACCACCATTATCCCCATAAACAACCTATATCCAGTGGTGAAATTCAATTAAAGGGGTTCCTTTGGCAATCAAAAATGTAATCATTATATTGTTTAAGTGCATTGATGAATACTCACTGCAGAATTCTGTTTCATGAACAATAATAAGACAGCCTTTAATCACAGTAACTTCCTACCAATTGAAGTAAAAGAATAGATATATAAACAGTTTTCACTTTATGACCACAATTGGGATCCTAACTTTCACCGCTAAGCGGCATAGTTGTTAAGTGAGTCACACCCAATTTCACAATCATTTTTTGTCATGGACATTAAGCAAATCACAGTTTAATAAATCTGGATTTTCCTCCATTGACTTTGCTTGTCAGAAGCTAGCTGAGAACATCGTAGATGGTGATCACATGTTCTTTTTGTCTATAGAAGTTAAGGAACTGAATAGTATGTATGCATACTACAGATACATCCAAAAATGTTTCCTTTTGTTCTAGAATAGTCTTATGATCTATAAAACAATTGTAAACAGCATCTCTTCTGAGATCTCTGAGATTCTACTCAAGAGCACTCATTTCAACAAGAATCATCTTCTGGTCTACACAGGCCAATATATTTTCTTTTAGAATTTAAGACTGTTGACTATGATTGATGTAACTGTACTTTTTCTTTCACAGCACTGATTATTTGCATTTCACTATATAAAACTGAATAGAGTATTTTACATTTTCTTTTCTGTTTTTTTATCTTTTATTTTGTTTATTTTTAGAAGCTGGTTTACTTCTAAAGCAGGGATGGAGAAAAATGGGCTGAATTCTCTGTTCACATTATTTTAGGCTACATGGAACTATAAAAATTATTTCTGCATTTGCTTTCTGACCTTTCAATCATCAGAAAGGAAGCACATTAGGGGTCAGGGGTAGACACCAGATGTGCCACTCCTGAAAGATAGGTGGTAGCAACAGGAAATTATCGAGCCACTATCCCAAAACAGGAAGTGGGACAAGAGTGTCATGATGCAGAGATCTTCTGGTAGAAGAGGTTTCAGACCTCCAATTTTCCAACAAAGGGCTCAATCATATGCATTGGGTTTTTTTTTAAAAAAGTTTTTATGTACAACGTTTTTTAAAGCTTTTATATATTTATCCAATTTGATACTGACTCCAAATGACTTTTGTCAGCTCACAATACACAAAAACAATACTGAATAAAAACAATACAATAGAGATAATCAAACAATCAGTTACAAAGAAAAAGACAAAACATCCCAGCATCAACTAACATCCAACAAAAGGGGCATCTCTACATGCTCCTTTTTCTTACCTCTTGGACATTCCATGCCCTGACTGTGCCATCAGAAGATACAGTACATATAGTGGAATTTACTTTTCCTGTTGCAAACATATGCTCATTCTCTGATAGATACGCCATTTCATATATCACCCCTGCAGCAACACAACAGATCTTTGTTTAAAAGCAAAATATTTGGGGGTTTGAATATCTAGTTTAAAGGCTCCAGAAGAACAGTTTCTTTCTGAAAACTAAACTATCAATCCCACGGCATTTTCACGTTGCATAATACACTGTATGTTTACAATCAACTATAAATATTAGCAGTTGGATGAGTTTTAAAATATTGGACCACAAATGAGTAGAAGTGCATAAAATACAAACTTAGAAAACCTTTGCAATGTATTTGTTGGAATGGTCTGTAATGGTGCAATTGCAATGGTGGAATTGCATCCACCAATGCAATTGATTTTTCTTCCCTCACTCAACTTCCTAAATAGAAAATTGATTCCAAGCCGTTAGGCCATTCCAGTCAGGGTAGAAGTGGATGATTTCATTAGGCTTTTTGAGCCAACAAATGTTTGCATTCAGATTCAGAGACCATGACAGTAATGGAGGAGGTGAATTAGACCCATCTTGAGAAATTATATAGGTTTAGATTGTTTCTACACTTATATGAATGTATGAGGATGGACGGATGGATAGATGGATGGATATGGATTCAACAATTTCCCAGAAAACTGGCTTAAAATTCCCTGGAGGCCCAAAACCTAGGGATTGGCAAGCTACTGATTGGGAAAATATTTGATAACTACATATGCCAGGTATGTTTTCTCAGATTATGAACTCTTGCTTTCTAAAAATACGCACAGAGTTTTATAGGATCTTGTGCACTTCCATTACTGCAGAACTGGAAGTTATTTTTCTGAATACAAACCATACACATAACTACGGTATAATGCAAGTTGAGAATTAGAAATGATTGCAATATATTTTTTCTTCTAGAAAAGATTATTTTGGTGGTTTATCACATTTCTCATACCATTGTGTCCTCTCATAGTTTTACATGTATAATCAACAGAAGGCTGTCCTGATGTCATCTTAGATTCAAGATTTGAGCGACGAAGGTAGTACTTTTTCCAAGTGTGCATTCCTGGGATCACAGAGATATTGCAGAAAGCCCACCTTTTTAGACACATATTTCTATAAATATAAACAATTGCACTATTACTGAGAAATGTAAATTGCTTTCTCCAAATCTGCTTTACAAAATAGTAATTCTAATTTTTTTAACAATCGTCTTCTGAAAATGTGATGATTTATTAGATTAAAAAGAATGTTGGAAGGTTTATTTTAATGTCATTTCTGAATTCTTCAAATCTCAATTTGTAATAAGAAAATTAAAGTACTGTAAATACTGAGAGATATCATGAACTCAATAGTTACTAACAATTATAGAGCAATCACCTACATTTCTTAACAGTCAATGGAATATACAAATGTGCAAGTATTTACAATAGGCACATTAATTATTTAAACATTTATATTTTTCTGAAGCTTTAAAATCATAAGGTTGATTCACAACAATAAAATGTAATTACATATTTAAGGAAATAAAAGTAGCAAATATAAGCTGATTCTGGAGTTAAAATGAAATTTACATTTCTGATAAAATGAGAATTTCTTTGAACAAGACAGTCTTTATCAACTGCTGAAATGCTGTTAAATAGAAGACCAAGAAGGTCTTTTTCTTTTTTGCATCATCTGTATCTATTAAATGGAAGGGTCCTCAAATGATGGTCCTATATTTGTATTTATATGAAATATAATTATGTCCTTAATACATCTGGTTGAGTTTCCCCATCTAGATATTACCATGGAGTTCCCAGGCAGTGAAGACCAATCAGGCCTGCTTAGTCTCAGTAGGTGGCAGCACCTGGCTAGCCTTTCTTATAAAAGGGAACTTTTAAGACTTAGTAAGCAAAAAGATATGATTATAGTATGGTACTTCCATGGCATTTACCAGGTACATCTATTAACTGACTTTTAAGACTGCACCAGAGGTCTCTCTAGTCTAGCATTCTGTTGATATAGAAACCAACTGGGCATTTCTCACTGAGCCTACGGATCTGGGCTACAAAAATCCAGGCAAGTATAAGATGGCCTTTTGCTGGTTTGAACTTTTGCAACTGAGATCCAGTAACACTACCTCTGGGAAAACCATAAGCAGGATGTGGCAAAAATAACAATTCACCCTCCCACCTAACAAGGAGGACTAAATTGTTGGAAAGAAGTGTATCTTCCATTCTCGGGTGAAATCCAGATCTTTCCACCATTTCTTGCTGCTCTCACCTCCAGAGAAAGGTGGTCTCTGCTGCTTCATTCCATGCCTAAAATGGGAAGGAAAGGAATGGCAGGTTTCAGAAGCAGCTGAACCAAAAGATAGAATTCACAGCTTGCACCAACTATGATTTGATTTAACCATGATAGAATAAACCATAACGATATGGCTCATGTTTAATACTCAACTGCAATTCATTGTATACCTACTAAGTACAATAGCTGAACTAACCACAATGCTTGGGTTCATGCCACACACTGAACCCCAAACATGCCTAATATACTGTGTCAACCCAGCCCCTCTGGTTTATAGTTGTGTGTCCTATAAACCCAAATAAGATTGAATAAATTGTGGTTTAGTATGTCATGCAACATTAGCTATGGCTTAGTAAAATTTAGGAACTCAACCAGTGCTTGAAAAACTGCAAGATAGCCCCATACTGTGTTTACTCAAGGATCCAAGCCCATTTTATTCAATGTACCCCTAATTCCCAGGAAGTCGCTACTTTAGGGAGAAATAAGAAAGCCTTATTGAATTTCACCCTTAAAGAGTCGTACAAGTGGTATCAACTCAGCTGGTAAAGCTATTCCTGGCATCAGGTCAAGTGGGGCCAAATGTTTTACTGCCTATGAAAAGCTCCGAAGCCCTCAAGACAATAAAATGGAGGACAAACAGGTTCCCAAAGCGAGAAGTAGAACTTCCCCCCGCAGCACGCAATGCTGAAGTACCCAAACTGGATCCAGCATGTAAACCAACAAAAATCGGATATGTCGTCACGGTCAGCTGAGTTCCCTAGAAAGGGCGAGACTTCCGGCTCCCTTCTCCCTCTTTTGCAGCGACGCGTTGGCCCGTGTTGTGACGGCGCCGTCAAAGGATCTTGCGGCGGAGAAAAGATCGCGCTGTCTTCTCTCCTCTATTAAACTAGTTTAAGACTTGTTTCGAAAATAACTATTCGGAACTCCCTTTCATTTTCCTTCGAGAATTTTAAGGTCCGTTTGGGACGTTTTCCCTTCGCCTTGAAAAGACAAGAGCACTCTTGTTGGCAAATGAACGGACTATACGAAGGAAAGGATCGAAGTTAGCGTGATCTATACTAGCCGTCCGCCACCCGATCCGTGGATTGCAAATCTCATGCCCAACAGCCATGACGGAACTTAGGCAGCTATAATGGCAGCAGGTTAGGGAAAACTGGTACTGAATTGAGCATGACTGAATCACCGCCGCGTATCAGCCAAGTACGCACCATCCCTGGTCTGCTGCGGGGTCTACATTGGGGAGCGGGTGTACCTTGTTCACTTGAGCTGCTCTGAGTAGATCCGGCACTTTCAAGTACGAGAAGAGATGAATAATGCAATCCAAAGTCAGCGACTCGGCGCTCATCGTGCTTTCAGCGTCCTCACAATCGACCTACGGAGACGTTTATTTTTCCTCCACGCCCCAGCCGAATACAGCGATGGAGCACTTCGTCGAGGCGGGATTAAAGTTTCGGATTCCCCCGTGACTTGCCTTTGAGCTGCCCGTCAAGAATCAGAGCGGCAGACTTAAAATATTGTTTGCACCGAGGGGACGTGGAGCGGAACTGATCTGCTCAGTTACTGTATATCATTACTTAATAGTTCTTTTCAGGGAATTGATCACTTTTACAGGTATATATTTCTAATACCAAATAAACATAAACAGCGTTTATTGTAAAAAATAAACCCAAAGTTATCCTGGAACTCTCCAAACATTTGGAGACTATTGCTCCCACAATTTCAGATAACATGGCCTGGGAAAAGCAACTGCAATGCATCTGGAAGGTATCCAGGTTGAAGAATGCTACAGTACCGTTTTTCCTAGTAATTTTTATAGAAAAATTGATGGATCTTACTTCTTTATAGATAATATATAGTTTATCAAGTTTGTTTTAACTGAAAATCAATCCCACAGCAAACTGGCTGAGAGAAGAGGAAAAGAGACTTTAGCTATGCTTTTGAACATAAGAATGAGGCTGTTCACACAGAATTTAATTAGGATTTTATTATAATTTGCTGGAATCAAGCAAAATGCTAGGTATAATAAAACAATATATACAAGTTCTGAAAGTCTAACTTCCATTTGTTTCCAGTTTAAACCAATGGAGAACCATGGAATGTAAGCTTTATTGTATTTTGTATCATATGTGGATGGATGAGATCATGTCTCTAGACTAGATTTAATCAGTTATTGCCACCCAGAGGAGATGCTGGTATTTTCAAGAAAAAATAATAATACATTATACTGTATACATTATACTATTGCTATTCATCAGTCAGTCTGCATGTTCTTAATATATTCTCCCAGTCACTACCAAAGAGGACAATGTATTTTGCTAGGTGGTAGGGCAGCTCCATAAATTAAGATAGTACATATCAATATAAAAACAAGCATAAACCCCATAAATAAAATAAAATATATTGATATAATAAAGGTTGAGTCACACTTTGCAGCGTTTCCTAACCTGGGCAACTTTGAGGTGCAACTTCAGTTCCCAGAATTCTTAGCAATGGCCATGCTGGCTGGGGAATTCTGGCAGTTGAAGTCTATAGATCTTAAAGCCGCTTAGATTGAGAAGCACTGCTCTACCCTAACAGCGGGGACAGGCCATAGAGAATGGACCTTCCTTTTGAGGCACTCACGCTTCTCTGGCGAGAGCAAATCTCTGGCCTATCCAAGCTCTTTTTAGACCGACGCTTAGAAATTCTTGCAAACGTTCATACCCAAGCCTTTCGCTCAGGTGGGCTATCGTGCATCTGCAAGTAGGAATGAAGCTGTATCTGCCTTCTTGCTGAACGTGCTGCAACTTTTGCAGTCTGCAGGAGGACGCATCCGGTGTCCTCCACCCCCACCAGCCACTATGTAAATATTTTGAGCGGAAGTTGGTGTTTTTTAAAGAGATCGGCTTCACCGCCGTTCGTAACCCTGACCTCATCTGTTGAATTGCTGCAGGGGAGAAGTGGAAGCATCAACCCTAAAGAATAAAGCACGAGGATCCTGAATACTGTTAGAGAATCGAAGGTATTCTCCATATTGTTGCAGATTCCGAGGTGCATGCATTCCAAGTGCCTTCTCACAAACAGAAACGGGGCACAGGTGAGAAGCGGAAGTATTTTTACAGAGCCAGGAGGACCACTTCTCCTAAGTCTCACCATGCCTCCACTTCCGTCGGGCTTCCTCGTAGGCTGATTTTTCCGGTTCCCTTCTTCGCGACTCCTCGTGGCTCAGTGGTAAAACTTGCAGGCACTCTGGGAAATGTAGTTTACGTTAAGTTAGAGAGCGGCTGCGCTCCGCTAGATTTCTGTTCTGATCTATGTTTAGAAAGTAACGGGCGTAACCTCCACAGGAAACCACGCCCTCATCCTTAGCAACAAGGCGTGGGCAGAAAAAAGGAGTCTGCTGAGAGATTGCTTGTTGATTTACAATAGCTCCAGTAACGTAGTAACTTAGTACGATTTTCTATTTTTTTCTTTTACTGTTGATGAGTAGTATGGGGAGGACCATATTGGCTTGTGTTTGCAGGACGCTCTGAACCACGACAAGCACAAAGAGAGATTTTCTCCATGATGATCTGTCCCTAAGCTGGTCTTTCAGGTCTCCTGGTGCATTCATCACCACTGTAACTGAGTCCATCCTCTTTACTGCTAATGGTCCTCTTTTATTTCCTTCCACATTTCCCAGCACTGGAGCCTTCTCCAGAGAACCAGGGCTTTACATAAAGTGTCCAAATTCAGGATAATTTGAGCCTGGTCATATGTGCCTCAAGTGAGAAATCTGGATTGATTTGTTCAGTAATGCATTGGTTTGTTTTCTTGGCTGTCCATGGTATTCTCAGGAATAGTTAGTGTGCAGTTAAGGGCATTCTGCAGGCTTGTAAGAGTCTGAAAAACTGATGAGTGAACACAGCCTAGGAAGAGAATTTTTAATTTACAAGAACACTGGGATATGCTGAGTGGAGAAAGCGCACTAAGTTACCCTGTGGGTTTCCATGGCAGTAAGTGCACTTGTTCCTGGACCTTTCCACTTCTTATCCAAGACCTGAACCACTCCATTACCATTTTCTAAGTGGCACGTTTATTTATTTCTAATGTAGATTTGTAAGGCCACCTAATTCATTGTAGACAATAGATGTCATACAATTAAAAACCAGTGAAAAACCTAAAAAACAAACACAATAAACCTAAAAACGTAAAACTAAACACAACAGGGAGAAACTCACACCACATGCATAGAGAGCCTGGTTCCATTCAGTTGTAGACCTCTGTTTCCCCAGATGGACTAAATTTTGAGTCCTGGGCAAATGAGGTTAAAAAGGTGGAAAGACTATATTGAATACAGAATACAGAGTTGGAAGAAACCTTGGAGGTCATTTAGTCCAATCCCCCTGCCAAAGCAGAAGATTCTATACCTTTCCTGAAAAATGGCTGCCAATCTCTTCTTAAAAACCTCCAGTGTTGAAACGCCCACAATTTCTGAAAGCAAGCTGTTCCACTGATTAATTGTACTCACTGTCAGGAAATTTCTTCTTAGTTCTAGGTTGGGTAACTGATAGGTTTCCATCCGTTACTTCATGTGTTGCCCTTAAGTGCCTTGGAGAATAGGTTGACCCGCTCTTCTTTGTGACAGCCTCTCAAACATTGGAAGACTGCTATCCCTAGTCCTTCATTAGTCTAGGCATACCCAGTTCCTGCAACCATTCATTGTATGCTTTAGCCCCCAGACCCCTTGAAACCTTTTACAAATAGCATAATAGACAATACAGTATATTTAGAAACCAGCTCCACTAGAAAGTTAAATGTGAGAGGAAATATACTATCTGTGCAATAGGAATGTACCACATCCAGATGAAATGGATTTGTTGCAGGAGAAGAAACACTTTAACTGCTAATAGATTTGTGTGAATACAATGGAACAAATGTGAGTTGTCTAAACTCTACAAAATATCTCTCTCTCTCTCTCTCTCTCTCTCTCTCTCTCTCTCTCTCTCTCTCACACACACACACACACACACACACACACATTCCCGCACACATACAGAAACTTACTGTACAAGATCAGATAGTTCACAGAAAATGTGGAATGGAAGAAGCAAGATTATAGAAAGAGAGGTTTAACTTGGTTTTGGCTACAGGAAAGGCATTGACTGTCAGTGTAACAGAGTGTGTATGCAGATGCACTGGATTAGATCCTGCATGGAGGAGTTTCTAAATCCTTCTCCTGTAACCCTAGTGCATCCTCTCCAAACTTCTAGGAAGGATCACGTTGGTAGCTGCTGCCAGACACTTTATTATTATTATTATTTTTATGTCAAAGTGAAAATGCTAAAAGCAAGTGAAAGACACAAGAGGTGAAAAAGAAAAGAAGTAGACAATGATTTGCAATCTCAGTCCACTGCTATTCCAGCCAGGGCTTCTCAGACAAAACAGAAATCTCATACTCCTCATCACAGATTTTTCTGATCTCCAGTCACGATTTCTGTGGAATGAAGCTTCTTTTCTTTCCTAGCTTTCAGCCAACCATAAAGAAAGAGTCCCATGGGAACAAAGGCAAAGGTGGAAGCAAAAGTTGGAGCACCCTTATTATTTAAAAGCCATTCTGAGAGAGAAAACTGGTTGAATTCTTAGCATTTGGATGTTCTTTTGTTGTGGTTTTCAGTTGCTCTGTCCTGCACCTGGATTGATAACTCATTTTTCTTTAACAATTAAATGAAACATTAAATTAAATTAAAGCCTTTGGAATAGGATTTCTCCCTCATTGATGATCAGAGGACTGGAGGCTAAAACATATACAGAACGGTTGCTGGAATTGGGTATGTCTAGTTTAATGAAGAGAAGGACGAGGGGGGACATGATAGCAGTGTTCCAATATCTCAGGGGCTGCCACAAAGAAGAGGGAGTGAAGCTATTTTCCAAGGCGCCTGAAAGCAGGACAAGAAGCAACGGATGGAAACTAGTCAAGGAGAGAAGCAACCTAGAACTAAGGAGAAGCTTCCTGACCATTAGAACAATTAATCAGTGGAACAACCTGCCTCCAGAAGTTGTGAATGCTCCAACACTGGAAGTTTTAAAGAAGAGACTGGATAACCATTTGTCTAAAATGGTATAGGGTTTCCTGCCTGAGCAGAGGGTTGGACTAGAAGACCTCCAAGGTCCCTTCCAACTCTATTATTATTATTATTATTATTATTATTATTATTATTATTATTATTATTATTATTATTATTATTATTATTATTATTATTATTATCATCATCATCATCATCATCATCATCATCATCATCATCATCATCATCATCATCATCATCATCATCATCATTAATATTAATAATGACAGAATGTGGAGCATTGTAAAGTGGGTGTGCAGAATCCAAATGAGATCTAAATTTGGAGAAACACAGGAATTCAGAAAATGGGTATATTGTTGTTGGCATATCTGTTCACCTTATACAGCAAATATGGAACAGAGGAAAGAATTGTTACCTAGAATCAATATTAGATCTTTAAACATTAACAGATTGAGATATGGAAACCACATTACTCTGTTAGTGAAAAGTTAAAGAGAATTAAAAGGTATTACTATAAAATAAAAATTGGAAAATATGTGTTAATGTTAAATATGAAGATGACAATCTCATCTTGCATGTTTATTGAGTTTACAATAGATGTTAGAGAGGTAAATCTGAAGTTTTATTTTCACAGGCTGAAAGAACGGCGGATTCAGTTTGAAAAAGGGAGGTGAGAAAGATGGCATGTTACAAAACATATTAAATTATGTATTGCAAAGTAGTAAATTATTTGAAAGACCCAACCTTGGCTCTTGTTTGAAGGCACCTCTCAAAATTCTGTATGAATCAACAGCTGCTACCAAGAACACCTAAGCAAGATCACAGTCAGTCAAAATTAATTGTATTAGAATTGATTGCAATGAACTTTCTCAGATAGCTTCCCTAGTTCAGTCAGCCAGTACTTTCCACAAATGCAGAAAAGGGAGAAAATAGGATCAAAGGCTGTTTTTACTTATCTTATTTCTAAGAAGTGTATTTCTTAGAGTCTTGTTAGTTAATAGCAGTGGCTATTAACTGTAATAGCTCATAATTTATAACAAAGACATTACTATCAATAGTGGTGTAACTTTTTGCTTCTTCTAGATAAGATTATAAAATTCAGATTAATGGGATTTTGGAGGGAAAGAAAGATGGAAATATATATTTGTGCCTTCAGGTCAGAATTGATAGCTGGTGACTGTCTGGACAAGTCACCACAGTTTCTCAACAGCCTTTTCAGAAGTGATTTGCCATTGTTTTCTACCTAGGGTTAAGAAGGAGTGACTGGCTCAAGCTGGCCTTGTGCCTGAGGTAGGACTAGAAGCCACAGTCTCCCAGTTAGTAGCGTGATGCCTTAACCACTATACCAAACTGGCTCTCAAGCATAGAAAATAATGTGTCCATGTTCCTCCTATAAACGCTGATGTAACTTCTTCATGTCACACATGAGGAAATTGCCCCAATGCCCACCTTCAGCAAAGATCATGGATTTTAATGTTACTAAATGTTGAATTACTGTAACTGCCCCAGTTGGCTAAGGTGGTGATACTAACCTACTTCTCTAGAGAATAAATTCTATCAAATTGAGTGAGGTTTTTTAAAATAAAAATATAAAGGCTTCCCTTGCAAAGCTTGCAGGTCTACTCAATGTGTCACAACATTTCAATCTGTGTTATTTTTCTCTTTCTGCCGTGATCTGTTAGGGAAACTGGAACAGAATGCAAGTCTATACATTTTTATCATGATCACTATTGTATTTAGTCATTCTCTGTGCTGCTCAGAGAAAATCTGAATTATATTTTATCTAGTCTTAGCTCAGTTTGATATAGCTCAGCTTGTGTGAGGAGAAGTTCTTGGTTATGTAATGTTTCCTTAAAGAACTACAATCCCCCGTACCTACTTTAGTGCTTATTATGCGTTTCTAAGTCAGTGCTAGACAATAATAAATGAGGCAAATTACATGTCAGGATGTGTTAGTGATAACTGTTTTCCACTAGAAACAGAAACAGTGAAATTTTCCAGCACAACAGCAGTACTATTTTCCCCTCGCCTTCCTCTGTGGGCCAACAATAAATTCTACCTCATGCTGACCATTGGCTTAGTTCCTGAAAATACCCAGTGATCTAATAACATCCTATTAGCAGCTCCTGAAATGACCTAGACACTAAAGAGGGGTTGGTTGACCTAGAGGAGATCTAACCTTTAACTTAATCTTTTTTTGTCTCTGTGTCCAAAAAAGATTTTCATATATGACTTGAGTCTGACCCAGAAGTTATTACAGGGTGTAGGATATTTTGTGCAAATAAGGAAGGGCAGGGTCCACAAGATGAATCACTAAAACATCCATTATCCTAAGGAAAAACCTTTATGGGTGGATGTACAATGATAACTGCCCTTCCAAGGCAAAAGCATGCTCTGTTAACTACCCAGCACTATTAGACAACCAAAATAAAAGTGCTACCTTAGATATTGATGAAAGAGCATTTAAAACCAGACATGTAGAGCAAATCTTTTAGGAACGACCAGGAAATAAGTGAAAATAATTTTAGGAACTTATACAGAACATAAATGAAAAGAGAAAAACTTGTTACAGTGGCAGGAAATAAGATTTTATAATAGTTTATTTTTTGCCAAAGCAAGGCAGTTGAACTTCCTGAATGTGCGTGGTTTTAGATAAGGTAAAAATCCTAAGGATGGCTTCTCTCCTTTCAGTTCCCATTGAGAATATTTGCAGGGGAAATCTAGTATGGACCACTTGGAATGCATTTCAGTTTTCTGAATCCAAATGTGTCTTAAGTTGAAACTTGAAAACCAGGAGGCAAGTTTGTAAACAAATGACATGGAGCCCTAGGAAAATTTAAAATATTTGGCTTCTTTTGGGAGAGGGGATTTTCAAAAGAAACATAAAATAGACAGAAATATAATAAATGCCTATTGGCAACATGATTCTATCCTGTTTTTAAAAAAACATTAGCGTGTTATACATAATATTTTCTGGCTCATCTTCAATATTCTATATGGAATAGAAGGCATATTATTTGTTTCCATCCAGTTTCAAGCTTGTTATTAATTATTTCATTTATGCTGGGAACGAGAGAGGAAGACGAGAGCCAGTTTGGTGTTGTGGTTAAGGCATCAGGTTACAAACTGGGAGTCTATGAGTTCTAGTCCCATTTTAGGAATAAAACCAGCTAGGTCACCTTGGGCCAGGCTTATCCCAAGTCTTAGAAAGGAGTTAATGGCAAACCACTTCTGAAAACCTTGTAAGTAAAAATGCAGAGACTTGTACAGGTAATTAAAGAGAATGAAACACAGTTGAATGGTAAGGGGGAAAAAAGATGATACTATAGCTTTGTTGGGTCTGCAGGGTCTTCCAGGGGCTTTAGATGTCAGCCATGAAGGTATCCTGGAACAGTTTGAGATAGATTTAAGACATACTCTTATACTTCTTCAAGAGAAAGTTTCAGAAGTTAATGCTGGGAAATGTTTGATTGATATCATGATCTTTGGCTTATTATAGTTCTCAAGGTTCTGTTCTGTCCTCATCCCAGCATTGAACATTGACTAGAAAATAATTTAAAAAAAAACAACCTTGCAGCCCTTGCTGTTAAAATGTTGCCCATTTTTTAATTACAAAAGACAGTTTTAGTTTTGAACGTCTTAGGCATGAAAACCTTTTTAAAAAACATTATTTTCCCCAATATTCTGTTTTCATTCTTTTAGTACTTCCATTCCTTGACTCTATGTAATGGTATACATGCATATACAGTATGTCTATACACATACAAATATATATACAAATCAGGATGGAAGCTGGTGGAAGACATTTTGCTGCTTGAAGGGAAGACTTGAGTATGTCTTCTCCCTCTTAATCTTAAGTGAATTGGCTTGAGAGTTGAATCGTGCTTCAGAAATGGTACTCCCACAGCAACCTCCCCTGACCTCTAGTCAGGGAATACAGGTTAAGCCTTAGGGTAATTCTAATTTAGGCTGGCTGCTACCATGACGTCTGGGATCAGTGCTTCTCAACTTTGATACTTTTAAGCTGTATGGACTTCAACTCCCAGGATTCCCCAGCCAATATGAATTGTGGGAATTGAAGTCCATACAGCTTAAAGTTTTGCAAGGTTGCAAAACACTGCTCTAGATATTGCCTCATGGTGTCTCACAGTATGGTTTATGGAACAATCAGCTCTGATTTCTTTAAAGTACAAATCAAAACTATAGATATTATTTGTGATACTGAACAAGGTGGAACACTTGTGATTTTATACATGTTACTGAATTATCCCTCACAGAATCCTTCACAATTAGTCATGCTGCCTGAGGTACTAGGAGTTTAGTCAGCAGCATCTGGAAAGCCACTTGTTTAAAACCCTTCTTTATGGTTTAATAATGCTTTAAAATTAATTATTTAGAGAATTTATTTTAAGAAACTTCTTCCTGAAAATTGACCCAGAATAATAAGAACAGCTAGCAATGTCAATTGCATCCACAATGTTTAAAAGATATTGTCTTCTTGAAAAGGACTACTGTGGAAGAAGATCTTACATGAGTGATCATCAGATATATGTTTGATACAGACCTGACATAAGGTGTCCAAATATGACATCTTGGGATAACTGGTGAACCTTCCTTGCTGTCTTGAAATGTGAACATTTTCTGAACCACAAAAGGACGTGTCAGTACTTGGCTTTTTAAAAAAAATATGGCCTTAGGTTGACAGTGTTCACAATGATAGGTGTGATGCTTTCCTTTCATTTTCTTCTAAATTATTGTTTGGATATAGGCCTTTTGAAAAAACAGAAGCAAACTAAATCTCCAAACAAGTAACCCTTGGCATAAACAAACATTAATTTTACAGTTTTGTCCAGAATTTCAAAAGACATACTTTGATGAATCAGCAAAGCTGCCATCTATTAAAGCAAGATTCTCAATTATCTTACATCATGGCCCATGTTTAATTATACAAAAAAAACCACCCCACAGTACTCTTTATAGAACAGACAATCTGATGCTAACTTACAGTGGATATCAAAGTATAACATATAAGCTCTACGATTCAATTGAAAAATAAACTGAAATCTTTTAAGGGAAAAATAACAATAAAAATGTACAATAACATGATTGCATAAGTGTGCACTCCCTCTTATAACTAGGCATGTGGCTGGGCACAGAATTAACCAATCATATTCTAATTGTTAAATAGTAGTCAGTACTCACCTGCCATCAATTATAGTGATTCTAATCAAGCCCATATAAACTTCAGCTATTCTAGTAGGATTTGTCTGACATTTAGTCACTTGCCTTATATAGCAAAAGCTATGGTCTGGAAATTGCTTACAAAGCATCAAAGCAATCTCATTATTAGAAGGTATCAATGAGGAGAAGGGTACAAACAAATTTCCAAGGCATTAGATATACCATGGAACACAGTGAAGACAGTAATCAACAAGTGGAGAATTAATGGCACAACAATATTATCAAGAACTGGATGTCCCTCCAAAATTGATGAAAAAAACAAGATGAAAATTAGTTTGAGAGGCTACCAAGAGGCCTACAGCAACATTAAAGAAACTGCAGGAATTTCTGGCAAGTATTGATTGTGACATGTGACAACTATCTTCCATATTCTTCATGTCTGGGCTGTAGGGTAAGGCCACAAGGCAAGCCTTTTCTTACACAAGAAAAACATTCAAACCTGGCTACATTTTGCAAAATCCCACATCAAGCCTGACAAAAGCATATGGGAAAATGTGCTATGGTCTGATGAGACCAAGTTGAACTTTTTGGGCATAATTCCAAAAAGTATGTTTGGTGCTAATGTAACACTGTGCATCACCAAATGTACACTATACCCACAGTGAAGCATAATGGTGGCAGCATTATGCTTTAGGGCTGCTTTTCTTCAGCTAGAACTGGGGCTCTAGTCAAGGTGGAAGAAATTATGAACAGTTCCCAATATCACTAAATTTTGGCAGAAACCCTTCAGGTCTCTGCTAAACTGCTGAAGATGAAGAGGAATTTCAGCTTTCAATAAGACAATGACCCAAAGCATACTTCCAAATCAACAAAAGAATGGCTTCACCAGAAGAAGATCAAAGTTTTGGGATGGCCCAGCCCAGGGGTCGGCAACCTTAAACACTCAAAGAGCCACTTGGACCCGTTTCTCACAGAAAGAAAACACTGGGAGCCACAAAACCCTTTTGACATCTAAAATGAAGATAACACTACATATATCCTTTTTTACCTTTATGCTATTTATAAAAAAACTATGGTGTGTTGCATTTATGAAATCAATGAACTGCTACAAAGAAAACAAATTTTTATGCAGGAGAAAGAGGAGAAAAAAAACCTTTCTCCTTCATCCCAACAGGTGAAAACAATTTTAGTAGCTTATCTACCATCTTTAAATACAGCATAATTATCCCCATACCTCATCTCTTAATTAAAAAAAAATCAAAATATTTAATTAAACGTTCTTTACTAAAAGTCCAGTAAGGACAACATATATTCATATTTTTTTCTCTCTCTCTCTCTCTTTCCTCTCCCTCTCTTTCTTTCTCTCTTTCCCTCTCTTTCTTTCTCTCTTTCCCTCTCTTTCTCTCTCTCTTTCCTCTCCTCTCTTGCTCTTTCTCTCTCCCTCTCTTTCCTCTCTCCCTCTCTTTCTCTTTCCTCTCCCTCTCTCTCTTTCCTCTCTCTCCT
The DNA here is from genome assembly GCA_023970755.1 of Azemiops feae. NCBI lineage: Eukaryota > Metazoa > Chordata > Lepidosauria > Squamata > Viperidae > Azemiops > Azemiops feae. Next base: position 289,084 of record JALGBA010000170.1, on the reverse strand, counting down.
CTGTCTCTTTCCTCTCCCTCTCTTTCTCTTTCCTCTCCCTCTTTTTCTCTCTCCTCTCTCTCCTCTCTCTTTCCTCTCCTCTCTCACTCTTTCTCTTTCTCTCTTTCCCCCTCTCTCTCTTTCCTCTCCTCTCTCTTTCTCTCTCTCTCTCTCTTTCCCTCTCTCTCTTTCCTCTCCTCTCTCTCTCTCTCTCTTTCCTCTCCTTCCCTCTCTCTCTCTTTCCTCTCCCTTTCCTCTCCCTCCCTGTCTCTCTCTCTCTCTCTCTCTCTCTCCCATGCATCTCCGCCACCAATGTAAGCCCTGCATGCGGGGAAAACCCAGCACTGGGGACTAATTGTTTATCTCTTCCGGGTGATGGGAGAGGAGCGGGCCGATCACCTTCCTGGCAGCCGGGACTCCAGCGCGCCTGGATCGCAGGGGCTGCGCTCCCTTGAGACCGCAGCTTGCGGGAGGGCTGGCCCGCTCAGCGGAGGCTCTGGCGGGCCGCTCCCAGGGGGGATCACGGGGCTGCCCCGCGCGGCTCCCCGGCCACGTGCGCCTTGGACGGGGCCAGCCCGGGAAAGGGACTTCCTGGCTGCGCTTCTCCCAGGGCAGGGCTAGGCAACCTTGGCTCTTTTATGACTCGTGGACTTCAACTCCCAGAATTCCTGAGCCAGCCATGCTGAGGGGAAAGGGAGAGGTTTCCAAGCTGAGCTATGCTGGCTCAGGAATTCTGGGAGCTGAAGTCCACAAGTCATAAAAGAGCCAAGGTTGCCTACCCCTGTCCCAGGGGGTGGGGCGCCCGGGCACAGGGTCAATCAGGAGCAGAGAGAGAGAGAGAGAGAGAGAGAGAGAGAGAGAGAGAGAGAAGCAAAGCGCAAGTGCCTCTCTCTGTCTCTGTCTCTCTGCAAATGGTGGAGGAGGACTGGAGCCGCAGGAGAAGGCTGAAAGAACCACATGCGGCTCCAGAGCTGCCGGTTGCTGACCCGTGGCCCAGCCAGAGCCCAGATCTAAATCTATTTGAAACTCTGTGGGATGACCTGAAGAGGGATGTACATAGGAGATGTGCATAGGAGATCATGTGAAGTGTTAATACCACTTTACAATGCCTTGGTAAGGCCACACTTGGAATACTGCATCCAGTTTTTGTCACCACAATATAAAAAAGATGTTGAGACTCTAGAAAGAGTACAGAGAAGAGCAACAAAGATGATCGAGAGATTGGAGGCTAAAATATATAAGGAACGGTTGCTGGAATTGGGTATATCTAGTTTAATGAAGAAAAGGACTAGGGGTGACATGATATCTCGGGTTGCCACAAAGAAGAGGGAGTCAAGCTATTCTCCAAAGCACCTGAAGGCAGGACAAGAAACAATGGATGGAAACTAATCAAAGAGAGAAGCAACCTAGAACTAAGGAGAAATTTCCTGACAGTTAGAACAATTAATCAGTGGAACAACCTGCCTCCAGAAGCTGTGAATGCTCCAACACTGAAAGTTTTTAAGAAGAGACTGGACAGCTATTTGTCTGACATGGTATAGGGTTTCCTGCCTGAGCAGGGGGTTGGACTGACCTCCAAGGTCCCTTCCAACCATCATCATCATCATCATCATCATCATCATCATCATCATCATCATCATCATCATCATCATCATCATCATCATCATCATCATTATTATTATTATTATTATTATTATTATTATTATTATTATTATTATTATTATTATTATTATTATCAGTAGCAGTAGCAGTAGCAGTAGCAGTAGCAGTAGCAGTAGCAGTAGCAGTAGCAGTATTAGTATTATTTGATGTGCAGTGCTGATAGGTTCCTAACCCAAAGGACTGGATGCGGTTATAAAATCAAAACATACTTCAGCAGCGTATTAGTTTAAGGGTGTGCACACTTATGCAATCATGTTATTGTACTTTTCCCCCTCCCCAAAAAAGATTTTAGTTTGTTTTTCAAGTGAATTGCACAGCTTTTATGTTATGTTAAAGGTGGAAAAAAATTCTGAAGTGATTTAGCTTGGTCTGATTTCTTTATATCTCAAAAACCTGGCATTTTAACAGGGGTGTGTAGACTTTCTATAACCACCGTACCTATATCCACGTTGATTGTATTGGGGAGTGATGGTCTGATTTTGCAGGAACAGGCTGCTGTCCTTGTACAATAAGACAGAAATAACTTGAAAAGGAAATGAGATCAAAGGTGAGCCTTTCGCCCATTTTAATTTGTTTTCTATGTGGATGGTATCAGCACATAAAAAACAGTCCTATGGAGTAAAAAAACTCCTGCAAAAATATTATGTTCGTAAGAGAAGGATTTTTTCCCCTCAGAAACTGAACTTCATTTTTTTAAAAAATAAATCTATATACTGTATTACTTTAAATAACATTTCATCTTTTTATAGCCCTATATATTTATTTCCTACCGGAGTTGCTTTTTGTTGCTGTACCACATTAGAAAAAAAATGCTAAGATCTGGTATTCTTTTAAGATGAACAATGTTGCCGGTGATGTGTGCCTGAGAAATCTTGAAATATAAGGATTTTTTGCAACTTTTAAAACCTGAAAAAATGTAGAAAGCCTAAATGTATGAGGCCTTTCCTTGGAATTGACTATACCGTTGACAATGCTAACCATAGAAATAAGGAAGAGGGCTTAAGGGAAGAATTAAAATATTTAGCTAAATAAAATGTAGCTCCAAAGTTACTTGGGTTATGACTCTTCTAAGCATTGTCATTTTAGCTTTAACAGAACCAAAAATAAAATTAAAAAAATCCTGTAACCTTGCCATTGCTACTTTCACAATTATAAGGCAATCATGTGTTGAGGCATAATATCATGTCCATCAAAATCAACCATTAGAAGTGACCAAGTTCGCTTCCATCTGGTATTTGTCCAGATTTTTGCAGCCCACATATACCAGTTCTGGATCTATAGATGGAACAGAATAGATCATGATAAATACTGTAGGTATGTACATGAAGCAGATATATTGTTTTGTAAATACAATTGTGGTTTCATTCAGATCATCATCTTTTGTTGAAATGGAAGGCAGAAGGGATGGATTGCACCAACTATAAATTTCTCTCCAGTTGTACAGTACAAGAAGTTATAATAAGTTATAAAAAAGAATAGCATCATTGATTCTACCTTATCAAGCAAAAGAGATTGCAGTAGGATCAGAGTCCAGAGAAATTCATATCTAAAAATCTGTAGAAACTTTGGCCAAGACAAGAGAAAATTTGGAATTAAAGATTTAGGATTGCTCTTGTACTGAAGTTTAACAAAGAGAAGAAACATCCATTTTTTGCATGAATACAAACCTCTTTCAAGTTCTCTGTCCCCAGATTGAGTTAAACAAAGCTGCTAGCCATTAAATTTTTTTTTGTCTCAGACAGATAAATTGAGCTAGGTAGAATAGATCAGAAGATGCCATAAGAGGAATTCTGAGATACTTCTTTGATGTGATGATTTATCTTGAGGTGGGCCTGTGTGCATATTTCCCTATCAAGTCTATAGAGAAACCAATTTGAAATTAGTCTTTTGAGGCTAAGGAGGTGCCTTGGAAAGTTAAGAAAGTATTCATACCATTGGTGGTTTGCATATCGCCATTCTTAATTCAATTAGGGCAAAACATTTCCTGAAAATCAAGGAATTACAGAAGTCAGAGGCTACTAGCCTCAGGACCATCTTGCTGACAGTTTCCATGAGTTCATTCTATTTTTATGTCAAATTAATATTTTCATTAGTAAATTTAAAATTTACTTTTATTGCCATAAAAAATAGATGTTACTGTTAGCATATATTATCCCACATCCAACAAATAAGTAAGATGCCAATAAAATACCCACACAGAGATGGGCAGTAGCTATAACTTGACAGATGGAAAAATATCGTGGCTGAACTTGACACCTGAATGATCATCTCCCTTAATGTTATGATTCAGCTATACACCCCTTGACTTCATCTTGCCCTTTGATTACTACTCATTGCCATTTTTTCCATTAACTATTATTTCCCCTGCTCATGAAAAGTTATTATTCTGATCAACTCTCTTCTGAGTCATATTTTTGTATTAGGTGGCATCTTTCACTGTTGCTTTCAAAATATATGGATTTTCCAGATTGGACCTTTGTCCCTGTTATTTAACAAAGTAATGGAAATTGTAAGTTTTATAAGAGTTGCAAGTAAGATCTCTATTAATAAATGATACACTTTCTAGATTCATCCAATTGCCATTGTAGTAATATAACAGTAATAAGAACAGAGGTTATGTTGCTTCAATATTGGCTGGGTGATATTAGAAGATGCTGTAAGCCATTAGAGTCCTTAGTTGTCCATGGTGTCACAGTGCCCCAGATTGAGCTGGTGTACAATTTGGAGATCTTCCTTGACTCATGGCTCCTGATTAAGGCATGACAAGGAAGGCCTTTGCAGAAATTTGTCTTGAACACTAATTCTACCCTTTCCTGGATTGGGAGACATTGTTCACGATTATGATTATGTCTTGGTCACCTGCCACATGGATTACTACAGTGTGCTTGAAGACCACTTGGAAGCTGCAACATTGATAGTTACAGGAACACCTCAGTATGCCACTGCTCCATGAACTGCACTGGCTCCCAATTCACTTCTGGGTGCAATTCAAAGTTTCGGTTATAGAGCAAAATTGGTCAAGGCATAGAGCCAGGTTATTTCTGAGACCATCTCTATCTTCTTTGCCCATCCCACGAGATCTTTGGGTTCCATTAAATGGCGCTACCTGGTGGGACCCAGGAAGCATGTCTTCTCTGTTGCATCGCCTGACCTTTGGAACACTATTGCCCCTGAGATTCATTTGACCTCAACCCAGATGGCATTTCATAAATCCTTGAAAACCTGGATATTCCCTCCTACGTGGAATCTAGGAATTCAATGAGCCCATCAATGTGTGGCAGAACAGAGGGAGGGAGGAGGGGGGGCATTGACTAATTTAGAAACAAGAAGCTGGGAATGGTTATTCAAAATATTTGGGTCATAGGGAATTTTCTGTATCTTCCAAATCTTCTACATAGTTCTTTGTACTTCATTCTTGCCATATTCCATCTATAATTATCTCCATGTACAGTTCTAAAAGCTCTGGTCTTTTGTGTAACTTCTTATCAGTATCTTTTCAACCCTCCTATTATGGTCATATAACTTCTCCTTGTTTGATTCACCTGTGATGTGTGTTTACTATTGCAAAACACAAATCAGCTCAAATAACTATCAACATTCAATAAAAAAAGATAGTTATGTGTATTTCAATGTGTTACCATTTTCAAAAAGTGAAAAGAGTCAATATTATTAAACAAAGGATGGGAGAAAATCATTAATTTGTTGGCATTTGAATTGATGCATTATTTTGCTTGCTTCAGCAAGTTCAATAGGTCTGTTGGTTCAAACCCTGGGTAAAAATTGTGATGTGAAGTTCTGAATTGAAAACACATTTGTAGGAAAAGTCAACCAAAAACAAAAATCAAGATGCCGAGAATGGACTTGAACAGAGACTGTGCTGGATAATCAGATGTGCATAATTCACAACTTCTAGGTTTACACAGTATCCATTTCTATTGCATTCCTGTGCATTCTCCTTCTGTGTATTCCTATGTAGGACTGAATTGCATGTCTAAGGATGTGTTTATTCAAGCCAAGTCCATGAAGAAATCCATACTTCATGTAAATATGAAAGCCAAGTCTTCTATTCAGGTTTCTTCTTTTGGCACTTGATCAGCAGAAGTGCCTGCCTCTCTCTCCCCTAGGCCACGGGTCCCCAATCCCCGGTCCGTGGACCGGTACCGGGCTGTGGCATACCAGCAACCGGTCTGCACAAACAAGCAAAGCCTCATCTGCGGGATGCAGACAGCACACAAAACCACGCCCCCTCCGGTCCGCGGAAAAACCTCTCTCCACGTAACCGGTCCCTGGTGCCCAAAAGGTTGGGGACCTCTGCCCTAGGCAGTAACTAACTTCTCCAAAGCTCAAAGTCTATCCAGAGACTGAGAGCAATGCATAATTAGCTTGGAGCTGGAAGTACCTACCTGAGATGACTTCAGGCTCTGGTTAGAAATAATATCTGAATTTCAGGCTGCTCTCCAGTTAAAGATGTTTGCTTCCAGTCTCAGGATAAGAACAAACGGGGCTTCTGGCCTTTTCCCCAGAAGACACCATTTCTGATATCATTTGTAAAATGTCAGCCATTCTTTGGAATGCTTGTTTGCTATATGACAGCCCACGATCTAAATTGTCTGAGTTTGGGTTCTAGAATTGTACAGGCATGTAATCCAGTAATTGTGTTGACTATTCTCTTTCAGAGGGGTGAAAAAGAGGGAGAGGAGATAGTTCAAACACCCAGCAACTGTTTGTGATAGCCTCCCAAATCCCGCCACTGGGAAAAAAAAAAAAAGGCTTTCAATCTAAAGAAGGTGTTTTGACAACAAAACAGAACGGCTATGATTAGCTTGATAAAAGGGAGGGCCATTGATGGGAGGTATGCCTAGGATCTAGTTACAGAATGGGGTTTTAGAAACATTCTCTCTTGAATTCAAACTGCAAGAGGCCGGTTCTCCTGAAGGCCTTTTCTTTTTCTGCTTTGGGGGTGGGTGAGTTGGTTCAGGTTGTTGCTATTGCTTGAATTACTCTTTATACATAGGAAAAATAAGACATTAATAATCAATAATTCCCATTGTCTGGGTAGTCATTGTGCAAATTTCCTTGTTTGGTACAACCAATGGATTTGTATCTTTACACTAACAGCAACAAAGAATCCCTGCTAAGACAGGGGAGCAGCTACTTTTCAGTAGCTGAATTTATTAAAGCTAAAGTGTCTCCCAACTCAATCTAAGCATTTCATCCTGACCTTGCAGCGCATGAAACGGTTACATCGCCTCACCTCAAAGGCAACCCTGGATAGAGAATTAACAATAGGGATACAAATGTGGAAACAAATGATAAATGACTTTTGGGTGTAGCTTTGGCTGGCTATCTTTGTTCGGGAGAAGATTATTGCTGCTAAATAAAGAGATGGAAAGTCAGTCTTGGAGAAGCATCTGGTGACCGTGCCTATATGCAAGAAATGTCCCTGTCCTTGAAACATATATCTTTTTTTTTTCATTAAAAAAAAACTTTACAAAATAAGCAAGTAAAGTTTGCTGCTAATACCGCTGATGGTACACATGATTTCGTTCTTGGAGAAAGAGCTTCTCATTATTAACTAGATTTTAAAATACTTTTTGCCTGCAGATGTTGCACTGCGGTAAGAAAGTACATTGCAGCCAGAATGGACTTCTAATAAATCTCAGCGAGTCTAATAGTAAAGCAGGTTTCTATGAGTGGTCTTGGTATTACTTAGCTTTGGCCACACCCAATGGGTTTTGCCCAATTTGGTTACTGATGGTTACTGGTGGAGACTGGGGTTTTTTTTGTTTGTTTATGAGTTCTAGATCAGAGGTCTTCAAACTTGGCCCTTTTATGACTTGTGGACTTCAACTCCCAGAATTCCTCAGCCAGCATTGCTGGCTGAGGAATTCTGGGAGTTGAAGTCCACAAGTCATAAAAGGGCCAAGTTTGAAGACCCCTGATCTAGATAATGATTTCAGACACACCCAACTCTGTATTCAATATTTTAATATGAAATCTTTGAACACAATTGACAGGCCATGTATCTGGTCAAAGTCCCCTTGACATTAGCTTGTATTGTACTGAAGGATTGCAGTTCAATAACATGGCCACGGCTATACAAAAGCGTCTGAACAGCCCTTTTTTATCTACTTGGAAAAGGTCTTCTCTGAAACTTTGCATGTCTTTTTGTAGTTATTCGAGACAACACTGGCTTAGGGGCAACAACAAGTCTGTTGGTTTCTCAAACAGCTTCCAGCATAAAAGGATTGGAGGAGCCCCTGTGCTCATCTTTACTTATGACACAAACGTATTTGATTGATTGATTGATTGAATGATTATGTGCTCTCAAGTGGCGTTGATTCTTAACAATCACATAGATTTTCTTCTTCTGTGCCTAAATTGCAGGTTTTCCAATGATGCTATCATCCTTACTGTAACTGAATCTATCTATCCTGCTGTTAGTTCTCATGGTCTTCTATTTCTTTCCACCTTTCCCAATATGAGAATATTTTTTTCCTGAGAGCTAAGTCTCCGCATAATGTAATACAGGACATTACAAAAGGAGAAATCCAAAAAACGCTATAAAACAGTGATGGTGAACCTTTTAGAGACTGAGTGCCCAAACTGCAACCCAAAACCCACTTTTGCATCGTCGAGTGCCAGCTGGGTATGGCCCATTGGCTAGGCGTGGCCCATTGGATGGGCGTGGCTGTGGTGGTAACGGCAGACTGGGGGGGGGGACTAAAAAGTTCAATCAATCAATTCCAACTTTGCAAGATCTTTTTTTTTCCCCGCGAGAAGTTGAAATTGACTGATTGAACCTTTTTTTTTTTGCACACGACAGCGGAGGCCTAAAGTGAAAAGGGTTTATAAAACCCAGCTGAAGGCCTAGGACTGGGACGACGGCGTGCGTGCCCACAGAGAGGCCTTTGAGTGCCGCCTCTGGCACCCGTGCCATAGGTTCGCCACCACTGCTATAAAACCAAACGGGGTCTCCCTGAAATGGGGGAACCCCAGCAAGGCATGGCCCTCTCCACCCTCGTTGTCTCAGCCCGCTGGGTCAGCAGCCCACGTTGGTTTTTTTTTTTTGGCATTGTGAAAACACACACACACACACACATATACTGGAGGCTGCAAAAAAAAAGGCCTGGCCTGAACCATCCAGACAGCTGGCGAGTTCCAGGTGGCACCGCAGTTGCGTCATCTTCCCCAAATCATCGCACATTTACAGGAGGGCAGTGTTCAGGTCTGTACATCTATACAGGAAAAAAAAGAAAGAAAAAGAAGTGTTGATACCATTTTAGTGACTGTAGTAGTAGCCTTGATGGGAGTGAGACTAGCGGGCTTACTTGTGCAGTTGGTTAGCCACTGTGAAAACAAGCTGCTGAACTACATGGGCCAGGAGTCCCTTCCCAACAGTGTTCACCTTATCCTCTTACGTTCAGACAATCAGTATAATTTCCCAGGTTTGGAAACAACACTTCAGACAATTTTAAAATATTATATTAATAGGTTTGCAACATCATGTTCATTCCAATTTTTTCCCACCCACTCTTATATTTACACACTTTGCCCTTGCATTATGAATATTTCTGTTCTTATTCCAAATGTTACTTTGGGGTGGGTGATGGAGATCACTTTCTAACAAATTTTAGTGTAGTCTCCTCTTTGGGGGAAATACAAAACAAATCAACACGAACCAAAGAAATAATCAGGGTTTTGTTAATTAAATTATATTAACTAACGAACAATGTTGCACAGAATTCATGTTCCTACTGTTCAATCTGAATAAAGAGGCCACGTCAAATTTGCATTTAATGCACCTTTATCAAAGGTCATCTCACTGATTCATCTTTAATTCCACTAGATGGCGTATTTACAAAAACAAAACAAAGAAATCACTTCTCCGAATCATCTGAACAAACTTTACAGCGCATCTTATGCTCTTTGAAAGTTTTTTTTGGTTTATTTTAATTTCAGGTGATGTTAAACAAAAAGTTTGATCGCTGGTTTGTAGGCAAAAGATCCCCCCTCCCCCGGCACAGTACCAAAATGTGATATCTTAGCTTTATTAGAGGTGTCGACTGAAATAAACGTGGCAACATGCAAGGCAAGGAGAGAATAAGTAAGTACTTGGCGAGCAGTTTATACAGTGCACTAGCGATTTACAGAGTCTTAAAGCATCAATCAGTCGCCGGCGAAGTTTCAGCAGCCAGGATGAGCTTCCTATGAAAGGCAAGGGGATCTATACAGGAAAAGAGCCTCACTTTCCCAACCCCACTGGCGGAGAAGAAGGGTGCGGAGGACCTGCCGCTCACACACGCGTGTTTTGGGACGCGGACTTCTGCGGTTGTTAACAGCTGGTCTTTGAAAGAAGAATGGAATTATAAGTATTCGCCAAATACCGCTTTTGTCCTGACTCTTGTCAAACGCGTTGAAAGTTTCATTCTGGATCACTTCTTTGTGTCACCCGAGGCGAGAGCAGCTCTCGTGGACCGAGGCTATTTCTGTTCTTTCTCCCCCCCCCACCCCTTTCAAAACCATTTCCAACCCCACCGAACCCCGCCCGGTTGTTCTCATGTGGCAAATCCTCCCTTCTGTGTGCGCGATAAGGGATCGGCCTCGGAATGGAATCGTCCCCAGGGGAGCGCGCCCACGTCCCGCAGTTATTAGCATCTACAAAAGCCCGGCGGAACGACGCCGGTGGCCGCGCGGTCTGCCCGGAGCGCAGGGAGGGAAAGCGGAGCAAAGGGAGAGGCGGCTCCCGGCGCTTAAGACAAGAAGGCAGGTAGTCAAGAAAGCGATCGCCCCCCCCCCCGCCTCCCCCCGGCCGAGCCAAGAGGGAAGGGCCCCAAAGTTAAGCGGAGCTAGGGTCCTGCGGCCTCAGGGGGGCGCCAAGCTTAAAGGTGGGTCCGGAGGCATCCTAGGTCTCGTTCCCTTCCCCAGCGCTTCTCCCGACTGGGAAGGGGAGATGCCGAGGGAATTCGACACGCTCCGGCAGCAGCTCCCGCACCAGCTCCCGCACCTGCGTGATACCCGGCCCACGGCAGCTCTTTGGGCTGGGCCACAAAGAACCCCGCGCGGGGTACCTGCCTGCCTGCAGTGGTGGGCGCGGGTGGGGAGGGGGAGAAATCCATCAGTCAAAGGAAAATGGGCGGAAGCCGGCCGTGAGTTAACATAGACAAAAACAGGGGGGGGGGGGGCAGATGATGGTCTTTTTCTTTGGAAGCTGCTGTCCGAGGGTCTGGCAGCAGCGGCAGATGGGACCTAAAGTGTAGCAGCGCTGAACAAAACTGACTTCCAACTTCCTAGGTTGCATTTCGCGGCGCTGTCGCTGATGCCACCTCCCTCCCTCCCCCCCCGCTCCCCGCCCTTTAGTTAGGAGATGCTGTATATTGCGGGTGTGTATGGGGTGAAGCCGCAGCAAAGCAAGCTACTGTAGGTGTGCTGCCGAGTCAGGCACAGGCTTCAGCCATCCAAGAGGAACCCCTGCAAACCTGCTTCCAGGTGTTTCGCGCGCAGAAGGTTTTTTTTTTTTCCCCTGCAGGGCGCGCGCGCTCCTAGGCAGGTAGAAGCCGCGCGTCCACCGCCAGGGAGAGGCGCGCTCCTCTCCCTCCCCTCCCCTCCCCTCCCTCCCCCCCCCAAGGCGTGAGAAAATCGGTCAGCTTTTGGGATAGTTCAGAAACAGGAGAGAGGGATGGAGGGAATAGGGAGGGAGGCCAACCTGAACTGGCAGAAGAGAGGGGAACTGGATAAAGGGAAGGTCGCCGTCAGGCTCAGAAGCCAGGAAAAACTGGGTTTCGCCTAGAGGAGGCAGCTGGAGGTCAAGACCGGCTCCCGTTGCGGGGCGAGGAAGCGGAGAACTGATAAGAAACCGATCCCGTGTTTAGGACCTAGAGAGAATTGTCTCGCGAAAGCCTCTCTTTTCTGCAGAGAGAACGGAGCCACTTTCGACAACTCCGGGATCGTTTTTTATTATTATTATTATTATTATTATTATGGCTTTGGGGGCAAGGCGGGAGGAGAAGGCGAACAGGTGGTGATCGGCGCGCGATTCTTTATCCGGCTTCCACCCTCGCCCCCACGCCAAACCATTAACTTCTTTCCCTTCCCACCCCCACCCCACCCGGGCTGGACTACTCCCTCCTTTGGAGAACACGCCCCAGTATGCTGAAGGAGAGAGAAAAGCGTGCGAGACGCTAAGGCTCAACCTGCGGGGAAATTCTCTCGAGTTGCTGCCGCCGCCGCCGCCGCCGCCGCGAAAGGCAGAGGAGAGAGACGGCGGTCCTTTTTACATCTTTCCCCGCGCGCGCGCGAGCGAGCGAGCTTCCCAGGGCTACGTGTGACAGGCATACAAATCCGGGATCGAGAGGGAGCGAAGAGAGAGACCCAGTGGAGGGCGATGGTGATTGCCTCTTGGGATTTACAAACACACGCCGCTCGCTCCGGGTGGCTCCGAGCGCAGGAGGGCTGGACTGTTTTGTCTGAGCTCCTTTGACCTGGCGTTGCACTGTCTGAGGCACCGAGAAATCCACCAGGGCGCAGAGAGCGTGCAGGGGGCAGGCGTTATTATTATTATCATCATTATCATTTGTTATTTTAAATACACTTTAAAAAAAAAAAGACATAACTTTCGCATGTTGATCTGAAAGCCAACGGCGATCGAGGAATATGAACAGGAAAACCAGGCGCTGGATATTCCACATCTTTCTGAGCCTAGGGATTGTCTATATCAAAATAGGGTAAGTCTCTCTCTCTCTCTCTCTCTCTCTCTCTCTCTCTCTCTCTCTCTCTCTCTCTCTCTCCTCTCTCTCTCTCTCCACCCCACCCCCCATTTTTTAAAGGCAAACACGCTGCGGTGGCTCAACCTGTCCAGACCTGTGCTAGCATTTAACTCCGGGGGAAGTCTGAAAGGGTTCTTCTCTCTCCTTTTCTCTCGCTCGCTGGCTCGCTCCAGGGTGAGGCGACTATTTCTGCTGCTCTTGTCCCCAGCGAAATTCTAAATGTGCGTCAGCTCTTGGGGAAAGGCAAAAGTCCTCGCCTGGCCAGACGAGAGGCATGACCAGAATGGCAATGAGCGCCAGGCGAGGAAAACAGGCGATTTAGGGCAGGATCCGCAGACCCTGGTCCTTTCCACCCTTTCTCGGTGGACATCGCCTGGCCAAATGGGGGGGCCTGGGCCGAGGCCTGCTTTTGGTACCCAGAAAAGGAACCGGGCAGCGCTCTGCGCCTGGCCAGGGACTCCGTGTTGTCTCACGAAGTTTAAGGGCTGAACCCGCATCCCAGAGCCGAACTCTTTCTGCGCGAGGAGCGCTCAGCTGAAACCTGCCCAGATTCGGCGAGCTGACTTGTGCGAGGGGCCCAGGTGCTTTCTTCGGGGGGGGGGAGGTCTTCAAGTGGAGCCCCGATAAGGTTTTAACAAGCTACTATGGAAAACAGGGTGAATTTTACCCCAAAGTCTAGGGAGTTTCAGTTTTACGGTGACCGGATTGATGACCTTTACGATAGGAAAAGACCCTAAGAATTTCGGTCCTAACTTTTGGCCACCGGCGGGCGGGCTGTGCAGTTTCCACCTCGCCGCGGTTCCCAACTGCGTGCAATAAAAGTAACCTGGTTACCTGTAACCAGCTCCCAGTCATTTCAGAGAGTCTCTTTCCTAACTTCGCCGCGCTCGGGTTACTTGCATTCTTCCCCGTTCAAAGAACCCGCCTACGAAAGTGCCGGGAAAAGAAGCACCCCGCCGAAGGAGTTCACGGCCAGGGTTAGGGTAGAGCCTCCCCCCTCCTTTGGGACCGTCGTCAGTACGAGTCCTGTTGGGAAAGCCAAGGGGCGCCTACTCGCCCCGCCTGGCCGGGCTTGGGATCATCCCTAGCGCCGACTTCGTGAGGTGGGGCGGCCAGGTGCGTGGGAGGAGGCCTACCGCTCGCAGGGCCGGTGGTGGTGGTGGTGGTACTTTCGAGGAAGAAGGCTGTGGAATTCCGATGTTTGGAGGTGGGTTAAAAGCAGGACCCTGAGCTCCCCCCAAACTGCCCCCCCTTGGGTTGCTAGTTGCCTTAAACAGAGAGAGAGACCCGGAGGATGGCTACCCATTGGCACCTCGCTCTTCCTCTCCCTTTCCCACCGACCCAATCCCGTAAGCCTCCTCCTTCCCACTGGCCTCTTTCAAATGCTCTGAGCTACCATTCCCTCCAGTTCCCAGTCGCCATTCGTTGCATCTGGAGGGCCCCCGGTTGGGGAAGTCTGGAATAAGAGAGCCCCCCCCCTGCCCCACACGCACACACACACACACACACATCCCGCACGAGGAGATTGGGAGAGAGAAGGGAGGCGAGGCTCTCCTCGCTGTTAAATTGATCCAGCTTCTTTTTTTTCCGCGCCGTTAGTCCGGAGGGACAGCGGACGCCGGCAGCCGAGCAGCCGAGTCGCACTTGGGCTGGCCTTCTTGGCCGCGGGGCCGGTGGGGGCAAAATGATGCTTCTGGCCCTGCTCGAGTATGTGCCGCGATTTGCCGGGTGACTTTAAGGAGCACTTGTTCCTGAGGAGGCCGGAGAACAAAGGGGGAAGGGCGGGCTGCCCGCTTCAATGCCCCTTACCTATTTCTGCGAGGGGGGTGGAGTGGGGGGTGGTTAGAAACCCCCTCCCCCGCCCTTTCCCCACCCGTGGGCTTGCTGAAAGCTCGCTCTCTACTAGACAATCGGTGGAATAAGCGGCTGTCGAGCCTTGACGGGCAGATGAGGCGCTCGGAGGGCTTAAGCGGCATCTGGGCGGGCTTTGATGTTGAGAAACCTGCCAGTTCGTACCGAGGGGCGCCTCAAAAGAAGAGCCTTTTAGAGAATCGATTGATCCCGACTCGGATGAAATGATTCATTATCGCTCTTCTCCCTCCCTCCCTCCCCCCGTCTCTCTCCCTCTCCCCCCCTCCTTCTCTTCTTAGGGGTCTTTCTTCGGTCGTGGCTTTGGGAGCCAGTATCATCTGTAACAAAATCCCGGGGTTGGCTCCAAGACAGAGGGCTATCTGTCAGAGCAGACCCGATGCCATCATCGTGATCGGGGAAGGCTCCCAAATGGGAATCAACGAGTGTCAATTTCAATTTCGCAATGGACGGTGGAACTGCTCCGCTTTGGGAGAGAGGACCGTCTTTGGAAAAGAGCTGAAAGTGGGTATGTTACCTCCTTCTTATAAACTGTGGCAGGGGTGAGCCTGAAATCCAGCCAAAGAAGATTCATTAGCTAGGCTAGGGAAATAATGGAGCAGGTCCAACTGTTCTGGGAAGTTACTTTCAGCAGTGGTTCCAAAGCCTGGCTTAAAGCTATGCTTTTCTTTGCAAACGTATACCAAGCTTACCTTTAAAAAAAAGTTTTCCCAACTTGAAAACTTTAAAAAAGTTCTTAAGAGTCCATCCTACAGCAATGCCTCACAGGAATCAACATGACTTGTGTCCAAACTGTAAGGCTGAAGTATGGAACTCTAAATGTGTGGCTCTCCAGATGCTGCTGATACTAAGTCCTAGAATCTTGCACTTAACCATTCTGATTGGGAATGTCACAAATGATAAGCAACATCTGGAGGACTATAGGTTCCCCACTCTTAAGACAAGGGAATAGGTCTCCCTGACCCCTGGTATCTCTGAATAAATATGATTAGGATTGAAATGATGCTATTAACATGTCTTTGGCTCAGGCTTGCCCTTTTTTTTTGTCAATGGAGCCATGGCCATTAAACTATCATAGACAAAATTCAAGCAGTGCATGCTTTACAATCACATCGCCAAGCAATTTCTAATAATGCTGAAAGAGACAGAAGTTCTCTGTGTGAAAATGCCACGTAAGCTTTGCACATTAAACTTAACAGAATTTTTCATAGTCTTCGTGTGAGACATATAAACATCCTTCCAGCTAATGAACACTTCAGATGTGCATTTCAGAATCATAAAAAGTGGTGGTGGTGATGGTGGTGGTGGGAATGGTGTAAACATCATGTGCGAAAATAATCTGAAACTCTTGGTCAGCTAAACTAGATAGTTTTTTTTTAAAAAAATACTCTTTAATTAATAGAATCAGATTGTAATGAAATGGTAGATGACAGTATTGATATTTAATTAACTTGTCTGTTATACAGTGGTTTAATTGTTGATACATCATTTAAGAACAGTCCTGTACATCTGAAAATATCACTTTACTTTTTCTCTTTTCTAAAAGATTGTTATATTCTTCTTCTTCTTCTTCTTTGACTTGGAAGTCTTTGAAGTTGGTATCTGCCAGTTGTGTCCAAGAAACTTTTCATTCAATGATGCTAATTCCTGAACCATGTCAGCAGCCTGGGTCCATCAGTAGGGACTAATGAGAGCTAGTTGTGTTCCATGCTGAATGAGGAATGGTTATGTCTGCAAATGTCAAAAATTTATTTGAAATCCAATTCAGCAAAAGATATTCTGGAAGTTTCCAAATTAGTTTACATTTGAATAAACAGGAAGGTCCCAAATATAGGCGAAAATTGAAGTTTGAGGACCAGTATGTGATCTGTCATCAATAAATACCAATAGTTATACTGTATAGTCTTCTATATGAAATGGTCAAGCTTTTTCCAAAACTAAGTGCACTTTTTTGTATACAAACGTGAACTAGTTTGGGGACACATAACAGATTTTCTTAAATGGATGTTCTTTGAATATATTTGACTATTAGGCTGTAATTCCCATGATTTCCAGCTAACAAGTGGATGAAATATAGGGGCCATGCATAATGGGAAGGTATTTGACAGGTACCATGTTAGGGAAGGTGAGCTTAAATAAACCTATATAGTGCTTGTACCAGTAGTTATGATTTATTTGGTTTCCCCCCCCCCCATTATTGCACAATGAAAAGTTTAACTATAGAAAGTAAATGGATATGCTAGTGTGGCTATCTTTGTAGAAGTGTTGCTCTCTGTATTGGCTTACAGCCGACGAGTCTTGAGTTACACTGAAATGCAGCTACAGGTTGTCCTTGACTTGGATATGTCTAGTTTAATGAAGAGAAGGATGAGGGGTGACATGATAACAGTGTTCCAATATCTCAAGGGTTCCCACAAGGAAGAGGGAGTCAAGCTATTCTCCAAAGCACCTGAAGGCAGGACAAGAAGCAACGGATGGAAACTAACCAAAGAGAGAAGCAACCTAGAACTAAGGAGAAATTTCCTGACAGTTAGAACAATTAATCAGTGGAACAACCTGCCTCCAGAAGCTTTGAATGCACCCAAAACTGGAAGTTTTAAAGAAGAGACTGGACATCCATTTGTCTGAAATGGCATAGGGCCGGGGTGGGCAACCTTGGCTCTTTTATGACTCGTGGACTTCAACTCCCTGAATTCCTGAGCCAAGGTTGCCTACCCCTGGTATAGGGTTTCCTGCCTGAGCAGGGGATTGGACTAGATGACCTCCAAGGTCCCTTCCAACTTGATGATGATGATGATGATGATGATGACCACAAATGGGACCAGATCTTTTTATTGCTAAGCAAGGTGGTTATTAAGGGAGTTGCATCCAATTTTATGACCTTCAGCGAATAACTGTGGCTGTTAAGTGAATCACACAGTCATTAAATCCATTAAGCTTTCCCTATTGACTTTGCTTGTTGGAAGCTGGCTGGCAAAGTTGCAAAGGTGATCACGTGACCCTGGAATGCTGCAGCTTTCATAAATACATGAATTTTTTTCAATACCGTTGTAACTTCAAACAGTCGCTAAATGAATGATTGTAAGTCGAGGTCTACGTGTATTTCATTTGCTAATTTATTTAGTGATTTAGTGACAGTATTATATTGGGCTATAGTCCTATATATAGTAAGACACCCCCCCCCAAGAAATAATTCTATAATGTTATGCTTCTGAGTAGATAATATAGACATTACTCGTGTTAGTGCCACTTTTGGGGGAAGAACGTAGATTAAAAATCATAGCTGAAGAAACATTACAGATTTTCCTTAGTACTTCCATTGCAATTAATGACAATTATTGCTAATGATTATTTTTTGTGTAACAAAGCTCCCTGGTGAGTATATCTGAGGGAAGGAATTCCTTGAGAGCATCTGCATTTCCCCCCTCTTTAGATATGTGGTGTATTAGTTTGCTGTCCATGATTTCAGCCACTTTCCCTCTCATGAATAATCATGTGGATGCATTGACTTTCTTTATTTGATAATTTAGCCTCCTCCCATCGGTTTAGCATATGAGAAATGTAATTATACAATGACTTCATTTTAAATGTAATGAAGCCATAATTTAATCATTCCATGGTTTGTAATACCAAAAGATTTCTTATATGTTATTTTCAACTGAAAACAAGACATGCTAAGGGCATGGTTCCAGACATGTAATGATATGGTGCTTTTAATCTTTTATTCACAGCTGTTATTTCTAACAGAGATGAAATGCTTGCATCTATGTCCTCAGATTTAAGTAGTCTTGGAAAGAAGCCAGTCAAAGTTCAAAAAGGATTTGGGAGAAAGAGCATTGACAGAGTCCTATAGTAGCCTAAGGGGCAGAATATAAAGGCAACACTAAGAGAAAGATGTGCCTAAAGTGCATCTGAGCGTGATGCTTTGATTTGTTGGGAGAACTGATCCAGACCCATTTAATCTTAATTCACCAATACTTACATGTGCATCAGAGTCAGTACTGTGAATGGTCAATGTTACTTATAGGCTGAAACTATTGTATTAAGGACAGCCTAAAAAAAAGGGAGAATACTTTGGCAAGTTTAAATAGACGTATCAATACTCAAAATTGCAACAGAAGTTTGAGATATTCCTGACTTCTGAAGTCATGCTTTATCTTTCAAGTAGATAGTTCTAGGTTCAGCAAATGTAGCATTCCTGTTTTTTGTAGGGAAAACTCTTCAAAATGGTTACATTCATTAAAATATTTTAAAAATATCCTTGTGAATCTGTCTTGTAATTAAGGAGCTCAGATGGACTGCCTTCTTATACGTATATGTTACAGTTTTAATTTTTGTGGTTAATATATCTATTTGAGGTTCTAGAAAATACTGCTAGAGTGAAAAGTGAATGGTTTGGAGTTTGTTAGGAACTAGAAGCTATTGGGGACAGTGTGAAAATTATCAACTACTTGCCCGCCATGAACTGTCTGTTAGAAGTGAAAGGGAGTTCCTTCTCGCCCTTTGAAGAACTTGGAAATACAGCATAATGCAAATACTTTCTAAGTTATCAAGGCATAGCATAACCCCATGTGGATGCTATAACAGTCTGAAGATTTGGAGAAACATAATCCAATTCTGAAGCAGCACCACCTCAAGACAAATAAGCAGACTTGAGTTCTTTATTGGGACCAATCTTTCATTCCTGTCAGTTCAGTTCCAAGTTTTTACCCCTTTTACATCTTTCTTAAGCATTCATACAGCTGAAAATTACTCTAAGATCGCTGTGATTCTGATGACAAAATTTACCATCAGACTCTCTGCTGCCTTGTTGTGAGATTGTCACGGGATTTTATGGATGTACAGTACATTCATCCTAACCTCATTCCTAGCATAATGGATTCTTCTCTTTAGCTGCCAGATTTGCTTTGTTTTCACTAAATTTGAGTTACCTTCTGCTTAGGGAGCATAAAATGGCTATTAGGGATCCATCTGGGCCCCTAGCCCCTGAGGCCAGAAAAGTATAATCTCTAATTAGCAGTTAATTAAAGATAAAATAAACTCTTGTTGACAGCAAATTTTAAAAGAGCTTCCACTCATATCAGTGGAAAGTGCCTAAAACATGAAGGGTTGTTGAAGGATGGGTTGTTTATTCCTAATGCAGCATCTTTTTGAAAAAAAAAAATCTGTTCACCTGCACTATATTGTATTGTTGAGTAGTTCAAGATGTACAACCACAATTGAGATCAGAATCCCAGTTGCTAAGCAAGGTTGTTGTGACATGAGTTGCACCTATTTTTTTTTGGCTATGGTTTTAAAGCAAATCACTGCAGTTGAGTGAATCAAATGGTCATTAAATGAATCCAGTTTTCCACATTGCTTATAGGAAATCAGCTGGGGAGGTTGTAAATGGCGATCACATGACACCAGGATGCTGTAACTGTCATAAATCCATGCCAGTTGCTAAATGCTAAATGCCTGAATTTTGATCGTGTGACCATGTGGATGTTATGACAGTCAGAAATACAAGACTGGGTGTAGGTCACTTTTTCCAGTGTCATTGTAACTTTGAAAGCTCACTAAATAAATAATTGTAAGTTGAGGACTATGTTTGTGATTTAAATAATCACAGTAGAGAATCTTCAAATACATTTTCTGAATATTTCAAAGACAATGTGTAACAGCCCAGTGCTGTTAGTCAATCCTTTATTGGGCTGAGACTGAGAGATGGGGTGGGGCAAAGAGCTGAAGGTAATTGTAGGAGCAGTGCAATTATTGAGTGAAGAACTTTGTGCTATACCTATAGTATGTCTATGTGATTTACCTATAAGGCTACTGTTAAATAAGAGTCTCACCTTCTCAAGCTAGGCAGTTTGGCATACAACTGCTGAGACGTTTGATTGACTGCGCAGTGAGGGTACTCAAACCTAGTAAGATATATAAATGTGGCCTTCGTAAACTCTTTTCCAAATCTACCATTTACTTTTCTGTGAATAAGTCTGAAATCTAGAGAGTACAGTTGAAACACGGATGGGAATGATGGACAGTTCTATACTTTCAAAACAAATTAAGTTCCTAACCATTCAATATAGATGATGTTCTTGCTCCTTGATTTACCTTTTGACTGATCAGAAGTACTTCAATTTGTGTTTATCCAGCTCATGACTAATGTCAGGCATTCTTGTGTAACTTGGTCAGCTTCTTGGAAATCAACCATTAACAAGCAAAACTCAAGAACTGACTTTATGGCCAGATATTTTATTATAAAATGTGCAATTCAGTATGTAATCTGCTGTTCCATGAACACATCTGAATTCAAGAGAATTTTTGAAGTTTAAAATTTAAATAATATAGAAAATATTTTGTGTTAGCTGACGAAGAGAAGTAGCTAGTCAGAACTATGGAAATAAAATGAGTTTTAAACTATAGCCAAATATGTCCATTTTTCTCCATCCACATGCAAAGGATGCTCTCTGTAGAGTCTAGTATGATCTCTCAGAAGGCTCCTAAAGTTTTCAAAATCCTTGAAAGGTTGCAGATCAGTTGCAGAATTCTGCTTTGTTTGTTGTAAAAATCCCCAGGTTTAATTCCTATCCTAACTGGTTGTGGTCGGAAAGAACTCTAGTCTATAATTCTATGCACAGCAGATGCAGACACTGCTGATCTTAATAGACAAATGCTTTTTGATTCAGTGAAGGTGCTTTTCAAGTTTCTATTCTTTTCCTAACAAATCATGTACTTAACTGTCTGCATATATAGTGCATTGTGGATTTGCCCATCACTGAAAAATAGCTGTGGATGGTCATAACTTAATATTAGACTAATCCAAAAGCCTGTTTAATAAATAAAAAGAACCAGGCTAATCCAGCTTGCTTTAAGCTTGAGGATTGATCATTGAGGTACAGATCAGAAGATCCAAAGAAAAAGAAAGCGTCTGGGAATTTTGCCGCCACTCATTGCGGATGACTGAGTTACATTTATAAATGATTCCATGGTTTTCAGGGCATCCAAAACAATGGTCACTGGCTTTACAATGGGAAGTGCAGCGGGAGGATTAAAACCCTGCCTCCTTTTACATGCATGTAGTGTGCATGGCATGTAGTGTGTATGGCATATGTCAATTGCCTGCTTTCCTCACAATTTTGAAGCCAGTGACCATGACTTTGGCTGCCTCTGATGCCTTTAAAGATATCTTTAAAGAAAAAGGAAGATATTTCTTTAAAGAAAGAAATGTAAGGTAAAAGTCTGTTCCAATTAATTATAAATCACACTGAAGAAATTCTAAATTAATTTATTTTATAATGAAATGCTTTCAGCAGAATATTGTATGATAAGCTATTAGCATTTGAATGGATATGTTAACCAATGTTAATAGAACAATTGACTTAGGATGTGGGTCATATAACTACAGTAATTTATTAAGGAAACTCATTATCATTGTCATTCACCATACTGTTCACTATTTGGGGTTAATTTACAAAATTGGATTGTAATTCCTGATTGATAGGAAAATCACAACCTCAACACTGACTCACTGAGTGGCATGAATGAGTAACATGGATTATACTGTGGCCCAGTACTGATAATAACATACAGAATAAATTTTATCTTCTCCCTATTGCAGCAGACGAGAGCATTTATTTATGCATGGCATAACATCAGGGAAATCTACAAATGCTAGACACAATGCAGTCCTGACTGCTTAAATTACTAGTCCATTCTGCATGCCTATCCTTGGTGCACCTCAGGAGGCAAACTAGCTTATACCAGCTGATTAGAGGTGTTCATGTTGCTGGCTGTCCCAGGCTCCTCCACCAGTCTCGTCTTGCCTCGCCTTGTTTGCCTCACCTTGTGTCCAGCCAGGTCTAGCGCCAGCTTTTGCTCTCTGCACACACGAATGCAGCTAGGTTTTTCTCACCAAAGTGGTACCCATTTATGTACTTGCAATATCGCATGCTGTCAAACGGCTGGGTGGGCAGGAGCCAGGGAGCAAGCAGCGGGAGCTCACCCCATCTCAGAGAAAAGGACTCGAACTGCTGGAGTGCAGACCATTTCTGGCCGGCAGTTCCAGCTTCATTAAGCCAGCGCATCTCCGGATGAGAGCAAATTTTGTTGGAATGACAAACATTCACCTCTCCCTCTAGTTAACGGGACCCTTCACCCCTAAGACGGTGACCTCATTATATTTCTTTTCAGCAGTTTATCAAATATTAAAACCTATAGGTGACAGAGAATCTGTCCCACATCACAGCCTCCCTTAGTTCAGTAGGTGAAAGAGGACCAGCAAATGTATAACTATCACTATCACTAGTGAAAATTATGCAAATCATACATTCAGCTCAAAACTAAAACTATCCCATGTTCCCAGGTACAAATTATAGCAGGAGAGTAAGCTGGAGATCCAAATCTGGAGCAAGGCCCTGGTGGGATAGGTCTGTAAAAAGTGCAGCTGTCTCTAGCCCTGTGCAGTTCAACAGCTGAACAGATATTTCTCTTTATCCAAAACCTCTTGGAAAGCTTTCCTTTGTGAATCAGGAGGCTGATGACCTGTGTTAAGAATGGGCTATGATTCTAGATACGTTGAGATCCTTCACTTCAACAGTCTACGTATCCTTTGAAGCCATCATGATTCTTCAAGTGCTCCCATGGGGATGAGTACATAAGACCTGAGCCAACAAGGGTCTAAACTAGGAAACAGAATTACAGAACAAATTGAACCTCATATTCTCCCCTATTGGGCCCTGCTAAGAGATTTATAATAGATTAGACCTTTACTATCAGAGGCTGTTCCCTGATTGCTTCACCAGGGAAGGTGCTCTGTAATTACAAGCAACAGCCTTTTCAGTCATCCAGTATCCTGGTTTTTCATGGTTTTTCTTGGGTAGCATATCTGGCACTTCCATTCACATTATTTTATTTTCTTTGAGGTCACTTTGAACTTTACCAAGCTTTTAAAATCTGGTAAAAACCAATCATATGTTTGAGCCCAGTTGTGCTGCAGTGGATTGACTATTAATTCTGCATCTTATTTTGTTATTTATTATCACATTTGTATTTTTTTATCATATTTTTAAAACATCTGCATCATATTGCATGTTTTTAAAACATCTGTATCATATAGCGTATTTTTAAAATATAATTCACCCTAGGAACTCTTTGCAGTATGACAGCCAATCTCTGTCTTAAAATAAATAACAATATAATAGTAAAAGAAACACTTCATGATTGTAGCACCAGTTACATTAAATCAAATGGATACACATAATATCTCAATATCCTGTGTGGTATACTTGCAATAGCATGGCCAAGGACACTCTCAAAATTTAGATATTCATACATCTGCATGAATAAATGTAAAGAGATAGGCTCTTGGGATACAACAATTTAAATTGCTCTGGTTTCATCAATTATTTTATTCTTAATAAGACATGTACATATGATGAATGTATTGTAACAGCACCTGACATATCAATGTGATGCTTGCCATAAGAGAAAGCATAAAATCACCCTAGAACAATCTTCACCAGTCCACTGAGGTGGATGGACATTGAGTGCTCCCATCCCCAATGTTTATTTTCAGTCATCGCTGTATTAAACCTTATTCATTTAAGAAAATCAGTGGTGATTATCTTTACAATTACAGGAAGCAATTCTGGAAAACCGAACTCAGTAATTTGGGCATCTCTGCACTATTATTATTTTTTTTCTCTGGGACAAGATTGAGAAATATACTTGTAACAATTTTGAATTAGAATTTTACCAAGCTACATTTCCCAGGATTACGGGAACCATAACAATATGTATAAAAGTCTTCTATATTTACAGTACAATTACACTATACTGAATATCTGCATTCCCAACTACATTAGGCCAATGTCACTTTTCTTTGATAGAATAGTAATACACTTTTTTAAGTAGAGGTATTTTAAAATGATTATTATCAATCCCTGTTTTAGATTATCTTTGTCTTCTTGTTAACCTCTTGTCTCAGTGCAGTTTGACTGCATTTTATATTAACACTTTTAATTACAAAACTAAGGTGTAATTAATCAAAGACATAAGTTGTTGGTGTCTAATCTGAAGATAAAGGAGAAGACTGATCAATGTAAAAAAAGCTGACAGGGAGCAGTGCCGTCTTAAAAAACATTTAGTTTGAAGCTGACCACAGAATTCATTATAAGAAGTCAGGTAGGGATAATGAACACGAAACATTTTAGAAAATTTGTTTGGAAATGTACAGAAATAGACTTGTACTATTAAGGAGAAATACAAGAGTTTAAAATATTTGTATGCACTGAGGTTATCTATCAGGAAGTTTTTTTTTATTAATATAATAAAAATTGGAGGGTAAATATATCACCCTAATCAGTTCATTCCCCAACTTCCCATCCCAAAGCACTCAAGATAATTAAATAATTCTAATAGTAGAGAATATATTGTTGAGCTACAGGTAGTCCTCAACTTATGACCACAATTGTGATTGGAACTTCCATTGCTAAATAAGGTACTTGGTAAAAGTGAGTTGCACCCAAGTTTACAACCTTTTTTGCTGCAATTGTTAAGTAAATCATGGTGGTCATTACGTGAATCACAGGTTTGTTAAGCAAACCTGGCTTCCCCCATTGACTTTGCTTGTCAGAAGCCAGCTAAGAAAGTCAGAAATGGTGATCATGTGACCCTTCAATCATCATAAGTAGATGCCAGTTGCCAAACACTCGAAGTTTGATCATGTGACCAGAGGGATGCTGCGACGGTTGTAAGAGTGAGAGCCAGTTGTGAGTCACTTTTTTCGGCTCTGTTGTGACTTCAAATGGTCACTAAACCAATGATTGCATTTCTAGGACTACTGCATTGGGTTATTAGTGCTCCATTAATGGTTTTACTACAGACAGTTCAGTGCACGGATGCTGTTATGTAAGCTGGTAATGAAATGTCTGCAGGAAACAATGAAGCTCAGAGAATATGAAGAACCCAACAGGGAAATATTTGCGGAAAAATTATTATTTTAGCAAAATTGCTTGCAAATCCTAAACAGACTAAGGAAAATTGCAAATACACATTTGAGTGGAATTTCTTGTGTTTTTTTTCTTAAAAAAATAAATTTCAGTGAACAAGATAGATTTTACAAAAACAAGAAACAGAGGAAAAAACACATTTTACACTTTTGCAAAACTGAAAACTAAAACATTTAATATACATTTTTACCTGAATGCTTTTCCTTTCTGACTTGCAACACCTGCACGGAGGATAATGAAGTAATGACTGTCAGGAAATAAATATAACTTTACTTTGATTTCAGCAAGAACAAGATAGGCATGCAAATAATGTGTATATATGACATGGGGGAGTGGAGAGGCATAAGATGGTGTTGGTATGTTTGTGTATATATGACATGGGGGGGGGGTGAGAGGCATAAGATGATGTTGGTATGTTTGTGGGGTTTTTTGTTTTGTTTTGGCATCCAAAAAGGTTTTCTTGAAAAAAAACAACAACCAAAAAAACAGAAGCCAAGTTGGAAATTTGGCATGGAGCATCTAAAAATTAACATGATACTTTTTGCCAAAGAGTCAATCTTCTAGGCAGTGACTGTCATAGGCAGATAAAAACATTGCCCCAAGGTCACTTTTACAGGAATTTTAATTTCATACCTGCCTTCAGATGTATCTTGTGAGTACATGTTTTAGAGAAACAAAAGATTGCATTACCGTGTGTTAGAAGAGTTAGGTTCTCTAATGCTGATTAAAGTTCTGCTAAGAGTTTTCTCCAAAAGAAAACACAATTGCACAAAATGCATTCTGATGCCCGAATGGCATAGATAAGTTGAATAGTATCCTTGAGAAGCCATATATCAAGTCAGGATGATTTTGTAATTAAATAGTGACTTTTCTGTGAAAATACTTACAAGAATTACTGTCAGTGGGCAGTAATATAGCACGTTTGCACTACAAGTTTTGCCTGTATTGTTCTTCTTCCTGCCAGTTACTTCAAAATGATGATGCTGGGTGAGTATTATCAGACCCGTAGTTAGTCCAGCACATGGAGAAAACTGTGCAAAGTACAGGTAGTCCTCGACTTACGACCACAATTGAGCCCAAAATTTCTGTTGCTAAGTGACACATTTGTTAAGTGAATTTTGTCCCATTTTGTGACCTTTCTTGACCCATTTGTTAAGTGAACCACTGCAGCTGTTAAGTTAGCAACATGGTTGTTAAGTGAATCTGGCTTCCCCATTGAATTTGCATGTCAGAAGGTCGCAAAAGGGGATCACGTGACCCCGGGACGCTGCGACCGTCATAAACACGAACCAGTGGCCAAGCATCCGAATTTTGATCATGTGACCCTGGGGATACTGCAACCATCATAAGTGTGAAAAATGGTCCTAAGTCACCTTTTTTCAGTGTGGTTGTAACTTGGAATGGTCACTAAATGAACTGTTATAAGTCGAGGACTGCTGTACCTGTCTGTACTCGGCAGCTCCACTGAGTTGAATTGGATCAATTCCCTTTTAAGGATGAATGAAATGAATGGATTTACTGCAAGCATATATAAAACACTGTGCTAGGTTCTGCCAGACATTTATTTTACTCTGTTCTTCTTTCTGCATCATTATGAAATGGGCAAAAATCTCATTCATGCATTCCAGTGTGTATAGCTAGCAACTGCTGCATTGCTAGCATATTTAAAAGGCAGCGGTCTTTCTTTTGGAGCTATTTTTCAACTTGATACCTTGAGACTCAGAACAGGCTCCCCACCCTCCTGCAGTCCAGGGAGATCCAGGAAATGTGGGAGGTGTGTTCTGCACCTTGCAAGATCTGACTGTTTATCGGAGAAATGGGCATTTGATATTACCTTTGCGGCCACCATTTTTCATTGCACAGGTTTTGTTTAATGGTCATATCTATGCCTGGTAATGGAATTGAAGGGGGTAGATTTAGATAGTCAGGGAAAAGATGGTTTCTCATCTCCAATTTGCTGTTTATGAATTATGACTTCTATAGAGATGTGAAGTAATGTAGTTCATGGCACATAATTGGCAAGCTCTGCTGTACTTTCCATCTTTATATTTTTACAATCATTGTATAATTCAGCACATGTCTCTTCAGATAACTCCCTCCCTGACCCTTGACTTTAAATAGCAGAAAATGTAACATATGTTTTACAGTGAGACAAATACAAATTTGTCTTTTTTTATTTTCCAGAATACCTAATTTATGACACAGCTGCCTTGATAGCATAAAATATTTTCAAGTCTACTATGTATATTTACCCATGTAGTATGGCTGTAATATTATTATTTATTCTCCTCCTCCTCCTCCTCCTCCTCCTCCTCCTCCCCCTCTTCCTGTTTTGCATGTACACCGAGAGCTTCTGCACTGGAGACAAATTCTTTGTGGGTCTAATCACACTTGGGCAAATAAACTATTCAATTGTGTTACATGGTACTCTTCTCATTTTATTTTCTTAAATAGTTTAATCTTCTGTTACTTTCTGCAACTTGTTGAACATAGATTTATTAAAATGGCAATTCATTGAAAAATGAAGACATTATCCCTGTCCCTTTTGCTTCTATATTTTAACTCTTCTTAATTGATTTTAAACAGTCATGATCATGATCATGATGATGATGATGATCATCATCAAAATTTTGCCTATCTTCAGAGACATTTAGTCTATGGTACCACAAGTCACCTGTTTTGGATGCTTGCTTCACACCTCCAAATCCTCTAGAGTCCTTTATATTATCTCAGTAAGCTGATTTAGCAAGAAAGTAATATTGGATATGGACTATTGAATTTAGTCTCAAGGCAAACAGACTAGAAGTGCACTAGGCAAACAAACTGAGATTAGTCATGTTTCCTGTTAAAGGAAAGGCAGCATTTCTCAGAAAATTGAAATCCTGGATTTTATCTGAAGATATTTGATGTTAAAAGCTGTTTGGGAGTGCATGGGTCAACTGTTCAAATAATCTCCCATTCAACAAATTAACCAGAGTTGCAAAAAGAGAGTCTGAAAAATTATCCAGTGGTTTGAAAAAAAATATTCAGGAATAATATTCAGAATTATGTCAGGAATCTTTCTGGTAATCTCCAAAAGCCAGCTATTTTAATATCCCTTGTTCCTGAAGAAGTGAAAAGTTGCAGCAGCTCTAAATCACTATCTATCCATCTCAAAGGGTTTGTTAGGCCTTTCCAAGTATGGTTTCAAGACATTAATTCAGGATATGCTTGTAGGAGCTTCCCACTTTTCCAACAATCTACTCATTGAAAAAGGTATCAGTAGAGGGATCCAGTCTTTGTGCTTTGACATATTTTAATATACCTGTATGAGTCCATGATGGTGATCTACAATTCCACCAAAATGTATAGCCCATCAAATGAGGGAGTCTTTCTACTTTACATTTTGAATATGATATGAACTTGCCATGTATTTCTATTGGTTCCCTGGCCTCTAGAATTAGTGAACTCTTTATCAACCTGATTTAAGTTTCCAGTGACTTAAATTACATTCTCTGACTGATGTAGGCTTTTTATGCTTCCCGAAAAGTCTTCAGGTTTTGCAGGTAACCCTGTAAACCTATGGAGACATTTTACTGAATCTCATCTCTTGCTCAGTTAAGTGATTCATACCTCAGCAGGCGCAATCTCTTCTTTAAATGTTAATAATGTATTAGAGCTCATTATTGTAATTTAGCTTTTTGTGCTAAATTAAATGTCCATGGAGATTCTCAGTCATCCAGGTCATGATTGACCCAAAGGTGCTTTTTCAAAAAGGCAACTGGACTTTGTTTTTTCCTTGAAGACGTTTAGCTTCTCATCCAAGAAGCTTCTTCATTTCTTCTTCTTTGTGCTAAATTAATTTCTTCACTTTCTCCCTCTCTCCCTCCCCCTCCTTCCCCCTTCTTTGATTGTGTTGATTCACAATCACAACATATATTCCAAGGAAGATGTATATGTTATGACCGTAATGCAGCCTGCCCATTATGGCGGTAGGTTGTGATGGTCATGTGAGCAACCTGATTTTACAACCTTCTTTGCAGTGGTGGTTAAGCAAATGGCACAGTTGTAAAGTGAATTTCATGGTTGGTAAACAAATGCTAATAGTCGTTACACGTACCCAGGGCTCACTATGGGCTGGTTTTGCTGAAAACCGGAAGTCAACCTGGTTTTCAGCAAAGCCATCATAAAATATGGTCACGTGACCACGGGACACTGCAAATGCCATAAATGTAGTCCGGTTTCTGAGCCTGGTTTCTGGGGGGGGGGGGAGCTGCCAGAACTTCAAATCCAGATTGTAAATATTCCGCCAGGTAGGTCCGTTGGAGTTTATGGACTGGTCGTAAGTCAAGGCCTAACTGTATTGTCTTTCAATACTAATAGTTTCATATTTACCATTTTGTAAAGCCTGATGCAGAGTTCAATGCTGAAGGGATTTGTATCTGAAGAGAGGCTGATTATAGAAATTTAACAAATTGGTAATTAGTTGCACTGCTGCCATTTCTGCTATTTCCCAAAAGCATCTTTTAGATTGCAGCTTTGGAACTCCCACTATATGAATTATGTTGTTTCTCTTCAACATAAACACAATGTTTAAATATTTTATCTGTGAACTGCCTTGCAGAGAATTCAGATAAAATGGGATATAAACTTTTTAATAACAGGTGAAGCAGCTAGGGTGAAACTGATAATTTCTCTAAGAAAAGGAAGTTAGCAGAAGAAATTCCTTAAAAATGGTATTTGTTTGATTTTCAGTAGAATGCAGCAAATGCCCGCAAATTATTCCCCTGCGATCATTCTGAACATTATTTTGGTTGATTATGTGCCATCACATTATCCACTTTTTTTAAACCATTCTTCAAATAAATTAATCACTCAAATTTGAATAAATATGATAAATTCAGGTAATTGTGACTGCAATTATATCCATGCTGGTTTGAGCAGTCTTCTGAATAAAAATGCCTAGAGCTATATATCTGCAAATGGAAATAAAATGTATTGCAATATTATTTAAATATTGTTTCAAATAATGTTACAAAGGTTTTGCATGATGCATAATTCTTCTCAGTGGCAAAACCCTCCCTTTTTCGGTATAATTTTTATGGATTATACCCTCACAATTAGTTCGCACATCTGGAGAAAATAGGAAACATAATTACAAATGTAAATATCACAAATAAACCAAAGGCCCATGTGGGTTGGTAACCTGAAGCTCTTGAGATGTTTTGAACTGCAATTCCGATAATCAATAGCAATTGTCCTTGCTGGCTGAGAAATTTCAATCCAGAGAGCCAAACTAGAAATCCAATGGGGAAGGCATCTGATTGCTTGCCCCTGAATACTTTGTTTCCCCAGTGGCCATCTTGAATAAATTCACAAGCAGAACCTAAAAGCAATAATTAGCAACCATATTACAGTGACCTGTAATCTCAATTTCCTATGACAAGAAATGTCTACCTTTGCCCTTTGCAGTATATGTTATATTGTACGTAACAAAGAATTGTTTTCTTTTGACAACCCTGGATATATTGCTACCCAGTATGTCCGGGATGTTTCCTAGAAGAAGCAACTAATATTAAACATTGGAAAAGCATTTTCCAGCTATTCCACCTCTGTGATAGATATTTTTGTGGAAAGAAAAAAGACAGAATGGTGGGAAAGCAGAGGAGGGTACCAAAGAAAGATGGTATTAGGCTATCTAGACTCCCCATAAAATGTTGAGAAGGAGGCATGATAAAAACCTTGGCTAGGAGCATCCCTCGTCATCAGCAAGACTTGTAATTATTCTTGGAGCTGTTTCTTGAACAAGATTCCCCCCCCCCTGAAAACAGTATTTGATTTATGCTTCATACTGTCTAAAATAGCTCAGGGTGGGAATTTCTTATACATAATTTCCTTTGGCATATTTATCATTTTGAATTCAATTGTTAACTGGATATAGCTTTTAAAGGGTGGTGGTTTTTGTTTATTTTTGCTAAGTGATTGGTATGGCCAATGTTTTCTTCAGCAGAATTTCTCACACTGGAACCTCTTCCTTCCTTCTTACTCCCTCCTTTACCTGCAAAGATGGATCTTTCTTATTTTCAGAGTAAAAAAAAAACTTTCTAAAAACAATAACCATACACTGTTGGATGCAACGGCAACTTAAAATTAGAAACCCAGGTTTAAAGAAAGCTAGCCTATTTTCTACTTGTTTTACATTCTAAGGAAGAAATGCTTTGATGTTATAGCTCATGTGTCATCAGTAAAAACCGCAAGAGTTTTCAAATTTAATGAAGCATGGGTATGATTTCTAATCAATAAGGTACCAAGCTTTTTATAACTCTGGGATAGCAAATTGCTTTGGATCCTTACCCAACATGTCCTTGTTTCTGTCCTTTAAAACTGGAGAGTTTTCACAAGCAATTCTAAATTTAAACAGGAAGCTAAGAAAGAAGATTCAAGAGAGGGACAACTGTTTAACACACTAAGGGGTAGGCAACTTACACTTTCTGTATGTTTTGGACTAGGGTTCAATAAGCCCTTGTCATTGACTATGTTGTCCATGGCGGAAAGGTATTGACATTCAAAGCTTTTACAGAGGACCAGGCTGTCTTAGACTTATACACTGCTTCACAGTGCTTTACAGACCTCTCTAAGCAGTTTACAGAGTGAGCCTATTGTCCCCAACAATCTGGCTCCTCATTTTACCAACCTCGGAAGGATGGAAGGCTGAGTCAGCCTTGAGCTGGTGAGGATCGAATGCCTGACAGTCAGCAGAACTAGCCTGCAATACTGCATTCTAACCTCTGCGCCACCATTACATTGGTTTAAAGGCAATTTAATTAATATTGAGGCCAATTACACATTTGTAAGAGTTGTATGAATTTTACAATATTGTAAATAGTAGAGCAATGTAGCCCCTGAGAGTCAATTCCAAAAAGCTGTTTTAGAGCATTGCCCCAATCAGTAATTCTTTAAAGCAGCCTAGAACTGAGAGGCAACTTCAGAAAAGTGCCTTGAGAGTAGCTTTCTTTGAAGGACAGTTGCATGGTCTCAGGAAAAAGAATTTCAGGCGTACAATATGTTATATATTGGTCTTCTTTGCTCTGAAGTACCCTTTTCCTGGCTGAATCAGAAAGACTATATAGGCTCCATTAGAGACCATATGTCAAAGAAGAAATTTGAAACAAACAGCTGGGCAAAACCAGCATCCTATTATACTCTACCGCTGGATTCATGAATCTGAAAGCTGTAAATGGAAACTTGTTCCAGATTATGTCTATTTCATATGTGGTAGTTATTGATATGCAAACAAATATGGGCACACAGCTTTCTTTTCTCATATGATTTTATTAGAGAATAATTTCCATTAGAGAATATTTTGTTTTCTTTCTTTGGCCAGGCCTTGGTATCTTATACCAGTGGTTCCCAACCTTTGCTGCTTGGCGGCCCAGCTGTGGGGGGGGGAAAGGGGAATTGGACTGTGTGAGTGGCAGGCCGGCGCAAATACTCAGTTCAACATGCACAAGTGGCAGGCTGGTGTGCACGGCCCAATTCCAAATAGGCCACGGTCCAGTAGAGGGCCACGACCTGGAGGTTGGGGACCCGCTTCTTATACTGCAATTTTATGACTAGAAAGCAACCTTGAAAATAATTTCAAATAAGGTAGCCAGTATTAAGACAGATTAAATCTAAATACAAAAATATCCCAGGTAAAGGAAAAAAACAAGCTTTTTCAGCTTAGCAAATTGATTTGATTTGTTTATTCAGATTAGTGTTGAAAACTGTCTTGAACTGGATTCTCAAATCTATTCAGTAAGCCAGTTTACTAAAAGCCATTTCTACGCATGGGCAGATGTGTCTGAATCATCCAGATCAACTGGGAACTGTGTGATTAGATTTGAGTTCCTCATCAAAGAAGATTTGATTTGACTTGTCTTCAAAGAGAATCTCTGAAAGGAATCTTTTTTCTCAGCCCTCATATTGTGCAATTAGATAGATAAGAATCTTAAAGCAAGATACATTCATTGATACGCTGGATGAAACAACTCTAGAGCAAGTGGGGCATGGATCATAGGTCATAATTTCAAAGGAGTGAATGGTAACATTGAAATCTGTCATGTGTTAATGGAAAACCTCACAAATAAAGCTCTATCCTTGTATTATAGAGATTTGTGAAAATAACAACAAAACCACCATTCCTTCTGTGCTGACAAACATAATAGTTCATTATTATTCTTTAATTAACACTGTTCTTAACTTCAGGTCTCACTTCATGCTCTATTTGATATGAGATAGCCAGAAATACCTACTCACAAAGGTATTTTTCTTTCTTACTGCAGACATAAAACACAGCTTTTCAGATAAAATTTTTGGTAACCAAATTGGACTATATGAGGCAACAGAAGAACTGAAGTCATGACCTGGGATGAAAAACAATAAACAGAATATTTGGAAAGGTTAGATGAGCTTAATAGAGCATTCATATCATCAGTAGATAATTGGGTAGAAGATTTAATTCTTAACCCTATATGCTATATGCTCAGAGACAAATTCTATTGTGTTCAGTCAAGTACCTTCAAAGATAATTGAATGTACCATGGAATCAAATGTACTTTTTAAAATAGCAGAAACATTGTTAAAATCCATCTGAAAATAGCTCTTATCCATTGAAGGGGACTTCAGTCAGACAGCAAGAAATACTGTATAAAAAGATTTGGGAGAAAATAAGTTTGAACTTATTCTTTCCCTTGAAATTTGTCTACTGATCTGTCTGTCCATCTGTCTACCAAAGTTGGCTACAATTTGTCCTACCTGAGAAATCATCAAGCTATAGTTATATTTGCCTCACATGATATGTTAAAAAAGATTGTGAGTGATAACATACTCAATTTTGCACAAGTACTGGGAAATTTGACATTATAGCAATTCCTCAGTCCAATAGCATAACAAAATGCAAACCATGGGGGAAAAAAAAAAAGAAATCAAAGAAATCTGGGTTAATTCATACAGTATAGACACATTTCATGATATCTGTGCTAACAGAAATGTGTTTTCTGAACTTAGGAATTTGTTTTCAGTACCCACACTGCACAATGCCCTCAGATCTTCCACACAAACACCTGCTATTGGTCACTCTTTTCTCAACTTTATAATGAAGACAGGAGGGCAGCCATTTTGCTGATAACCTGCAAATCTTTAAGAATTTAGCAACAGATTTTCTTTCTGCCTACACTATCCTTGGCAATCTATCTATATCGTCATGACACAGGGAATTTGGTTGTGATGTGAAAAACCATTTAGATTTACAATAATTGTTACAGAGGGATGGATTTCCAGCTAGCACTGGCTGAAATACTTTTGATAGGAAAGGGGATGCAAATTAGGAACTAGGAAAGAGACACTGACACTGGGGAGATATGGGGAACATGAAAGGAGAAAGGTTGGGAAAGGATCATATCTTATATCAAAGTTTTATATATATATATTCAGTACAATTGTGTCTGATTCTTGGAGACTGCCTGAATAATCCCTACCATTTTCTTGGCAAAGTTTGTCAGAAGTGGTTTGCCATTGCCTCCTTCCTAGGGGTGAAAGAAAGTGACTGGCCCAACGTCACCAAGCTGGCGAGCTTGAGATTAGAAGTTACAGTCTTCTGGTTTCTAGCCCGATGCCTTAACCCAGTGATGGCGAACCTTTTAGAGACCGAGTGTGCAAACTGCAACCCAAAACCCACTTATGTATCGTTGGGTGCCGGGTGGGCGTGGCCCATAGGGTGGGTGTGGCCCATTGGGTGGGCATGGCTGCGGTGGTAACGGCAGACTGGGTGGAACTAAAAAGTTCAATCAATCAATTCCAACTTTGCAAGATCTTTTTTTTTTCCCACGAGAAGTTGAAATTGATTGATTGATTGAACCTTTTTTTTTTTTGCACACGGCGGCGGAAAAGGTTTTATAAAACCCAGCTGAAGGCCTAGGACTGGGGCGACGGTGCGCATGCCCACAGAGAGGGCTCTGTGTGCCACCTGTGGCACGCGTGCCACAGGTTCACCACCACTGCCTTAACCACTACACCAAGCTCTCTCTCTCTCTCTCTCTCTCTCTGTCTACACACACAAACACACACACACACAAATGTTAATAAATAGATAACAAGAATATAAATACTGATTAGGGAAGAGAGCTGGACACATCTGGCCTTTCGGGGTGAAGTTCAGGACATTGATGGGAGGATTCCTGATTTTTATCAAGTGCCGCCAAGTTGTGTTGACCTTCTTCAGACTGTATAGACAGACAAGAAAAATGAAGGATTCCTAGTTTTATTTTTAAAGTATACATTTCAATCTCCTTCTGAGCACTATGTTTTCCCAAATAGAACAATATTGACATTTATTTATGTTGTTACGAATGAGTTAACATCAAAACCCACGTAAATGGTGAGATGTTCACCTTCTCCTAAATCATTTGCAAAGTCTGTGAAACATCCTCCTGAGATGAATATGCCAATAAAAAAGCATACATATATAGCTTGTTCTCTTAGTCTAATCTAAATCATACTTAAATTATGCTTATGTCAGAGATACTCCTTGGATAGTTTTACATTTCTTAGGAATTTAAGAAGTCTAAAAGCACAACATTCTTCCATCTACACATGCAATAAAAACTAAACATAAAAAGGAATATGGATAAACCCGCAAGGTTTCTCTTAACAGATTTTATTGATGTCAAGCTTGAATCCATTATACTGCCAGTTATCTGTGGCAAATAATAAGGAAATAAATATTTTCAATAACCAAACCTTTTAGAGGCCAGAATTAATATATAGATCACCCATGGAGAACATTTCTGCTGAGAATAAAGAATGTGAGATTGCCCTTTCCAATATGATACTTTCCAGAGGTATGGGGACTGAAAGACCCAATATTCCCAGCCCCTACAGAAGACCAGATGAACTCTGTGAGGCTTAGTTTTGAATAGACAAATATCATTTTGCACTGACTTGTGTGTTTTCTGTTTTCTTTTTCTTTTTTTAATAAACAGAGCCGTTCAAGAAGTGGCTATGATGCGCAGCAAAAGAGGCAAATACAATCATAGCCAAAGTGAGAGCTTTAAAAATAGGTTTAATTTCAAATGTTGTCATTTTTCTTTGAGTAGCTTTTGACAATTATTTTCATTATGTTTGGTTCCTTCAATATTAGGAAACATTTCTGTCTGTCCATCTTTCTCCTCCCTCTTATGTGCCACTTCAGTCACAAATTTGCAGTGTGTACTCAGAACCAGTAAAAAAGGTTTAAACACATGCCCAATATTGCACAACAAAACAATAGATAATTGAATTATTCCATTCCAAAATAATTAACTATCGCTTATTGGGGGTGGGGATGGGGCTGAGAAATCCCTATTCTTAAATCAAATCAATTCCAGTTCCTGGAAAAGCCAGGCCTCAGTGGCTTTTCTAAATGCCAACAGATTTTACTCTGTGAGTGGGAGGGAACAATGTTCTACAAAAGGAAGGTGGCTGTGGGAAAGACCTGCTTTCATGGCTATTGATGAAATCTCCTGATGAGTTTTTTTGAGTGGGGGCTGAAGGGAGTTGTTCCTTTAAGAACTTGTTGGATGGACAGGTGCCACTGAAAGCAGGCAGTCTCCAAGATATCCTGGTCTAGAGTTATGTGTGGATTTAAAGCATCTTCATCTGCACCAATCACTAGAAGCCCACTGGCAATTGATGCAGCTCCTGCACTAGCATATTATCCAAGTAATTTGCATGTTGCATTCTGAGACCAGACTAAAAAGGATCCAGACAATACATTTCATCTCAGAACCTCCAAATGTGCAAAGATACTGTCTTCTCCACAATATTCCCCCAAAAGAGAAGCATGGAAATTGGTTTGTACTTTGTAAGAGAGCTCAACTATGATTTCTTGAGGATTAGGTGCTCCACCACCTTTTTAAAGGCCTCCTCTCTCAAAGAAGCATTCATCACTGCCCTGTTCAAGCTTCCTATAGCAGCTTTTGAGGCTTTCATCAACCAGAAATGGCAGGTATCCAATCCCAGGTAGCAGAGCCAATGTCACGAAGAATCTTGTTCACCTCCTTAAGAGCAACAGGCTCAAATTCCATTCAGATAAGCTCACAAGATGAGGCTTCTACCACCTCTACTGAATGTGCTCATATCTAACTCTGAGTGAATCTTACTGTGGGATGATATTCCTATTATTATGCTGAGTCTAAAGCACACTGTACATTGTTAAGTCACATGGTGAAACATTTCTCTGATCTAAAGTGCTTCAGCTGAGTATTTAAAAAGCTCATTGAACTACAGGTTGCAATCTGAAAAAGCAACCTTGCTTGTATTATTAAGTATTTACTAATTTGACATTTTTGGGAAGTGCTAAAAATATGCTGTCTCTACTAAAGCATGATTCTTTGGGGTGTGTCTGAGCATCAACAAAAGAAGAGTACTCGGATATGACAAGAAATGCTTACGCCTGCAAATTTACAGCATGTCTAATAATAGCCTTGCAGCCTTTTCACTGCATAGACCTGCATACTGTGTGTTTTTATTGTTACTGCTGTTGCTGTTCTTCTTCCAAATATTCTATCTTTTCCTGAAACATGCATCCTAATTTCAGGTAGTAGAGAAGCAGCGTTCACCTATGCCATCATTGCTGCTGGAGTAGCCCACGCCATCACTGCGGCCTGCACCCAAGGGAACCTGAGCAATTGTGGTTGTGACAAGGAAAAGCAAGGACAGTACCACAAAGATGAAGGATGGAAGTGGGGAGGCTGCTCTGCAGACATCCGATATGGAATAGGATTCTCCAAAGTGTTTGTGGATGCAAGGGAGATTAAGCAAAATGCAAGGACTCTCATGAATTTGCACAACAATGAGGCTGGGCGCAAGGTAGGCACCTTTGCTAAGCTCCTAATGTGGCCAAGCAAATTATTTTGTGTTATGTATGTGCATGTGCTATGAAGGTAATGTCACTTCCCATTTAACTAGGATGTGAATTTGCATATCAATGGCACTGACTTTCAGGAAATTATTCGCACCAAGGTTGACATATTATAATAATGAAGCAGGAAGCAACCAGAAGAAAAAACGTATTCATAATGAAACAATGTTTTGACATTAATCATGCATGTAGCTCAGTGATCAGATCTTTTTCTTCTGCCTTACTTATGACTTACTTATTACTCATGAAGTA
This sequence comes from Azemiops feae, assembly GCA_023970755.1. NCBI lineage: Eukaryota > Metazoa > Chordata > Lepidosauria > Squamata > Viperidae > Azemiops > Azemiops feae. The sequence continues at coordinate 250,643 of JALGBA010000170.1, read as the reverse complement.
ATGAGTGGGTCATATAGGTGTAAGATGGTAAGATAAAAAAATTAGTACCAACCTCTTGCTTTTAAATAATAATTCTGTTTGGAACAACTCAGTGCAGGGAATAGATCTCATGGTTAGAATGCACTCTTACAAAGCTTTTCCTCTGATCATTACATTATAGTTTGTACAGGTTGATATTGGCTTGATTTAGCATTGGTAGCTAAAGAATACCATACACGAATAAGAGCCCTGGCGGAGCAGTGGTTTGAATGCAGTATTGCAGGCTAACTCTTCCCACAGTCTGGAGTTCGAGCCTAATGAGTTCAAGGTTGACTCACCCTTCCATCCTGAGGAACCAGATTGTTGGGGGCAATATGCTGACTCTGTAAAACCCCTTAGAGAGTGCTGTAAAGCACTCTGAACCGGTATATACGTTTAAGTGCTATTGCTATTCTGTCCCATTATTGGTTGCCTTCCTAGGGAGTAGGGGAGGGTGAGAAAGCTCTGCCACTATAAGACAGTTGTGAATATAAATAATGAATGAGACCTGAATTGCAACTTTTCTAATTCTATATATATAACTGTGAAGTTGGCAAGATGGGACTGAAAAATTGTTTGTTATATATCCAAAATAGTTTATCTTTACAAATTAAGAACCCCCAGAATAATTTCGTAATTTGGTGTTTGGTCAGAATGGCTCTCCAGAAGGCGTTCATTTCTGTCACATGACCTGTTAGCAATAGCAATAGCAATAGCACTTAAGACTTATATACCGCTTCACAGTGCTTTACAGCCCTCTCTAAGCGGTTTACAGAGTCAGCATCTTGCCCCCAACAATCTGGGTCCTTATTTTACCGACCTCGGATGGATGGAAGGCTGAGTCAACTTAGCCAGTAAATACAGTACGTAAGGAATTTGTGTCACAATGTTTTGCCACCTTACTTCCCTTGCAGACATCTTTTAGAGTGGCACAATTGTGTATGTGTGAACTGCACATACAATGTGTTCTATGTGCTTTTCTGTGAGCTGCAGAAATTGTGTGTGTGGGTATATACACACACATACACATACACACACACACATACAATCGTAATAATGCATATTATTAGAAAGGAAAGGAAATACTGTATCATAGCTAAACCTTCTATTTATGCCTATGAGAAGAAATTGTTAGAAGACTAAGTGAAGATAGGATAGCATACTATATCTCAAGAATCTCAAGCTATGTCATGTGGAGAAAAAGACAGGAAAGCAGATTCTGACTGAATAATAGAGGAAACAACTTCAGTCATTGACAGATCTGTTCATGCTGTGAAGCATGTATTTGAAACTGAATTCAAAGCATTGTATAGTCCTAATGTGTATAGTGAATCTTCACATGTTAAACATTTGTTTGTTGAATGTCATGTGAACAGATATATTCTTTGATGTATTCATGCAAGTTTCCATAGAGCATTGGAGTCCCAGATTGTTGGTCGAAAAATTCCAATGCCTTCTAATGGGGGGATCAGATCATTGATAAAGTATTCTCACAGTATCGCATGGCCAACCCATTTTTATAAAAAAAAAAGATTCATACTAGCATTCAAATATGCGGACTGTAATGCAAAACTGGCTGATAGATACTTAAATTGCATTTAATACTAATAATCTGAGCATCACAACTTTCACTTTGTAGAAGGCATAATAGGGAAAATTGCATGGGTGCTGTCTTTGGCCCTCTAATATTTTCCCCACAAATTTAAAGCTATTATATTTTCCCAATGTGGAGCTATTGAATTGATTTTGGAGTTGTTGGAAATTTCTTGCTTCTATAATCCAGCACAAGACTGGTTAACATTATTAAAGAAATCCAAATAAGCTCATCTATGAAACTTACTAACTTTGATGCTTATTTCTGCCATTTAAATAAAGGTTCACAAAATATAAACTTTGGTGAAATGGCATTTTTAGATGTAGAATTTACTTCATGGTAATAAAATATTTAGTATTTAGTATTGCTATACCATTTGACTTTTCTCAGAGTATTTGATTTGGAATATGATTATGTGCCAAAGAGTTCTTTTGTTGTTGTTAAGGCATACCATAGTTATCACTGAGATTTGGAGAATTGCTTATTAGAATACTCTACAATCAAATTCCATTAGTGCAGTTTTAATATAATTACATTAATCATTATTTGGTGATGATAGTTAATTAGTGATTTCTGTTTCAGTGCAATGCATAGTTTACTCATTTAAAGATACTGGGATATTTTTACTCATTTGGGCATAATGGTATCTTAACCAACTCTTTCCATTAAGAAAGAACTGGTTATGATAGTGAGGAGAAAAAAGTATTTGATGAGCAGAGAAAGCTCAAGCAATTATTATATAAAGGTCATCATGTGACACAATGTCCAAGTCATTAGGCTGCCTTCTTTTTCAGGTTGTGTTTTAATTAGTGCTGTTTTGAAAATTCTCTCTCTCTCTCTCTCTCTCTCTCTCTCTCTCTCTCTCTCTCTCTCTCTCTCTCTCTCTCTCTCTCTCCACCCACCTTATTTCAATTGGATAGATAATCTACTTTGAATATGTTTGATGAAATATCATCAGTTGATGTGAGGTTCATCTGATTATTTGATTACAAGGTCGTGGGAGGGAATGTATGAGGAATATTCTCTATTTTGTGGTCAATGGTTTTTTTGGGAATATCCTTTATTTCAGAGTTCTTTTCTTGCTACATTCCAGTAAGAGTAATATCAACAATAACAACATTTTCAATTATGCCATCTATTACTTTATTGTGTATAGTAAAATAATCTAAGGGGAACTTTACCAGATCAGCTCAAGAAAGTTATCATTCTTTATCCTAGTTTAGTGCCCACTAGCTGTCACTGAAAAACTTCAAAAAGGATATGAAGGTAATATCTTTTTGTTCTTTGCCAACTATTCAGAGCTATTCAATCTACTGATTATTGTAGTATAATGAAGAATTATGGGCACCAACCTGTTGATCATGAATCTACCAACATTCAGCTTCATTGAAGGATGATATACACTAGTCTCTTGGTTTCAACAATTTGAACCTCAGCAGAATTAACTAATCACCTAAAAGCCAGAGATCAGTGGTTTAGCCAGCTAATGTTGATCCTGTACAAAAAAGTATTATGGGTAGGACCCTTTTAAAGATCTATGATTATTATCACAACACTAAGATACACAACTAACTTTTTTTCTCTCTGTATCATGATCCTGCATCTGGTACATAATGTGGTGTATAATCCACATATAACTCATTGTCAGTATTGATAAATCTCAGTATATGGAATATGGTGATATTGTAATTTTAAAAATACAATAGAATTTGGTAAACATATTTACCTTGCAATAAGTCCCATCTTTTTGTAGAAAAAAATAATATCTTTTTAAAGTTAAAAAATTAAACCATCTGTAGCCATATTCCTGGCTGGAGCAACCTGAGCTGCTATTGATTAGCTTGGCCATGGTAGCTTTGATATTGAAATCAACTTTGGGTTTTATTGATGTTCCCATCCTCTGTATTCTCTTGGTTGTTATGGGGTCACCCCATAAACTGTGAATCTTAAATTGGGACCACAGGACGCATCCATCATTTTTAAGTACGCTTTTGTGCAATTCAGTAGATACTTCCCATGTTCTTGCGGCCTTTGTACTTTTGCGGTATAATCTGTTTAAAGTGTTAAAATGGAGGCATTCACCAACATAACAGTTGTTGTTTCAAATATTTTTCTAGATCTCAGAAGGAGATCTTTGAATAGTTCTGCATGTTACCTCGTTTTGGCCACTGGAACTTACGGTAGTTACTGTGGCAATAAAGCAGCAAGTTGTGAGCTAAATCAGTTCCAGTGCAGATGTCTGCCACAAGGTGGCTGCTTGAAAATAACTTTGTGGTTAAGAAATGCTCAAGCCTTGACTTTTATCAAAGTCAACTTCCTTTTTAATCAAGGTCTTGTGAGAATAGCAGAAGAAGTGTGTTATTTAATGGATATACTAGAGAAAACAGAAGAGCATTTTCAAGCAGGAATTTTGCACAATAACAGGGTGTGTAAGAAAAAGTCAAAGCCTTTTCAAGGAAAAACATTTTGTTGCAACTAAAAAGAAACAGTACTCTTTCTTTCGCTTGTTTTCTCTTTTGTGACCTTGAAATTCAATGAATGGAATTTTGCATCAGCATTACATCATATTACATAGAACGCCACATTATGAGTCATTGTGATAAATTACGACCCAGGCTGCATTAGAAGACTCCTGTAACCAAGGACTTATCAAGGTGGCTTTTTATTTGATGTGCCTCTTCATTGCAGGACTTAGGTGAGCTGAGTTAGTAATCCTATCATGTCGTGTGCTTGGAGCACTTTGTATTTCCTTTAGCACTTGAATTGAAATTTGAGGCATCAAACAGTTGAAAGCAAACGCAACAAAGAACAATGCAATGTGCAGTTATCAAAGATGAGGTCATAGCTTACAATAGGAATACACAGAAATACCAATTTATTCTAAAGGAGATGGAGAAGTTAAGAGCAATTTAACTACCCACAGTTTTTAAAGTGTTATGTGGTGATGAACAATTTTGGATATTGGTAACTGAGTTATAATGAGGTGGTTTGTTTCTCCATGTAGCTCAGGAGCATTCTTACTATTAATGGCTTTCTAGGACTGAATTTGGATTCTTTACAGCCATGCCTAAAAGCCTGAGGGATTGAACAAGATATTCCTTCTGTGCACATGTTCTGCACCAAAGCCAAAGTCCTTCCTCTACCTTTTGTGCCAGTTTTTTTCTCCAGTAAAGCATAAAATCTAAGAAATGAAATATATATATATATATATCCCTGACAACGTTTACTTTGAGGAATGTTTCTTCTTTCAACAAATTCAGCCCAAATACCTGCCAACTGATTATTATCTTCAATTACAATCTGAGAGTGTTTTGTAAAATAGGCTATGTGAATCTAGACTCTAAAAGAAGAGACCCAGGCTCTTATCACCTTCGACCACATAAACTTTAATAGCAGAAGAATGAATTAATGAGGAAAGAAAAAGAAACCTGAAGATAAATCTAAAATTTAAAGATAAATGGCCAAACATTCAAGGAATCTACTGAAAGTTTGTTCAAATGAGCAATAACTTCCCGCATTTACATATTGTATTGCTAAATCTGAATAATGTTGTTGGTTTCACAGATACCTAGCTTAGCTTTTTTTTTAAAAAAAATAAATAAATACCAATAAGCCTTTTCTTTCCTGTCATTGCAACATTTCCAATAGAACCAGGGCTGTCTACGTGTCTCTCTATATGTGAACAACATCAAAATGCCAGATGCAACTGGACAATTGAAGGCTCTGATGTTTTAATGGATGTATCATGCGTGTTAAAAAGGGGCTGGACTTTGATCACCCAGTTAACATCTGCATTTTAATATAATTGTCTTCCTTCATGGATACCCTGTATAGAACTGATGATGACCATTTTTAATTGTCTTCCTATTCTTCTCTTTAGAGTCATGCTTCCGATTTCTAACACAAATTGCTCGAGAGGGCCGTAAGCTACCATTTTAACCACAGGAAAAAAAAAATTGTAAACAAGGAGTGGTTGAACAAAGAACACATGTTAACAAAGCATGGTCTCCATACTAAAATAAGTTCATGGAGATAGCATCACAAAGGAAAAAACCCCTCCCCCACTCTTGATGTGCCAGTCTTAGTCTGGCCCTTAAGTCAGGTATCTTTGAAGACAGAAAATCTGCTGTACTAGTATGGAAACCAAAAATATGTGCTGTAGCAGTCAGCTATCTCAAGTCATGCCAGCAGAAAAAGCTTTAAATGCCCTCATGTGTTTGGAACGTTTGAAAATTGCCATAGACTCCAGGAAGTCTAGAAGAACATCCTCCTATTGAATAATTAAAAAAATGATGGAGGTTGCTCAGATACCTCTGGAATCAAGTGATATTATGGTATCAGCCACAAAGCCACCTAGGCCTTGAAGCTCAGGTGTTAATCATGCCATTTAAAAGCCATTTTCTGACTTTGCTGTTGTTTAACATTGCTGATCTTTGCTTTAAAGCCTTCAAGTTTTTGGCCACTATCCAAACAGAGCGAGGTGTGTGTGTATGTGTGGGAGAACTGTTTGTGCAGCTAGATGTTGATTTGAAATCTTCCATGCAGCCTCTTGTATTACTGAAGACACAAGCCTAAGGTTGAAGATGCTCTTGGATGTAGTATAGCTATTACTCTACTATGTACACATATATCTTTCTGACCTTTGTGATTTTAAAAGATGCTACACAAAGAAGGAATTCTAATGTTATGTTTTTATTAAACAATCTAAATCTTACATGTATCCTTGCTTTCAATCAGTTTTATTTAAAAGTTAATCCCCTTGATTACAGTAGAATTTGTTTCTAAGTGTGTATAGGATTGAGAAGGCATCTTTATGATGCAGAGGTGGCAATCCAGGGTCCATAACAGAATAACAGAGTTGAAAGGGACCTTGGGGGTCTTCTAGTCCAATCCCCTGCTCGGGCAGGAAACTCTGTACCATTTCAGAGAAATGATTGTTCAATCTCTTCTTAAAAAAATATAACTGTGGATCCTATGATGCTCTTATAAAATATCTGCAGCCTCTGTCATTGTGCTACTGAGGCTGGATGGCCTAGATTGCTGCCAGAATTGGATCGAGTATATATCTGAGAGCTGGAATAGTTTTTCTTGGCTGTTCATTTTGAGGGTAAGGGGTTATATTATCTTTTAAATTAGTTTTTCATTTTTTTTATATCACAACTTCTCCCATTATTATGTACCTTAGGCAAAAAAGTTTGCCATTTATTTATTTTTTCTGACTTTTACTCCATCCTATGTTTCTAATTAACTTCCATTAGAATTTTGTTTCACTAGCTTGTCTATTTTGATAAAAAAATGAATTTGAATCATCACCTATTGATTCTTGTGTTTCCTTTTGATAATAATGGTTAAATGGCAGACAACAATTCTTCATATCAAGCTTTATTCTTTTTTAGCAGTTGCCGTTATCAAAAGGGTTAATAATAAGTGAGAATTCAAAGACAGCAAGACAGATTAACATTGGTGGTGTTCAACGATAAGATTGGGAAAACATAATTTTAATTGTAGAAAGCAAGTTAAAGGCAAATCAAGTTTAAAGAGTAGTTAATAAAATAGTGCTACCTTTGAAAGCTTCCTAGAAAAGTTGCAATATAAATATTGCATAAAATGGAATGAAATGAGACCAAACTCCTTCTTAAAATATTTAACTTCCACTTTCCAACCTATAAGTAAAAAATAATAACATATAATTTTAATTTGTTCTATTTGATTTGATTTGTCAAACTGATGCAGAGTAACTACTCAGAAGAACAGCAAAAATTCTCACAATAAAATTATCAACTTATTCCCAATGACCTTTGCCTCCATCTCTTTGGAATAGATTGTAGATGGTGATTGTAGATTGGGATCCTTGGTGCTTTCTGAACTTGTTGCTTTCTTGCAGACATTTCATTGCCCAACTACATAACATCATCAGTTCTAGAAGGAAGTGGGGTTTGCTCTCTGTTTATAGACGAGTGTTGGTGGCAGTGTTCTTGTTAGTTCCTCGATGAGGCTATTTACTGTTTGTTTGTCTGAGTTGGTAGTTCCTTGATTGGGGCATTGTGGGTCCTTGAATCATAGAATCATAGAGTTAGAAGGGACCTTGGAAGTCTTCTAGTCCAGCCCCCTGCTCAAGGCCAGAGTCCTTATACCATCCAGAACAAATCATTTCTTGAAAGCCTTCTACAATGGACTACCCACAACTTTAGGAGGCAAGCTGTTCCACTGATTAATTGTTCTCACTCTCAGGAAATTCCTCCTTATTTTGAGATTGGATCTCTCTCTCTCTCTATGACAGGCTTCTACTCATTACATCTTTACCTGCCCTCAGATGCTTTGGAAAATAAATTGATGCCCTCTTCCCTACGACAGCCCTTCAAGTATTTTAAGATTCCTATCTTGTCTCCCCTAAACTTTCCTTTTGTTAGGATAAACATAACTAGTTCTCTTAGCCATTCACCATACAATTTACATTTCAAATCTCTTATCATCTTTGTTGTTGTTCTTTGCACCTTGTTGAAAGCTGTAACCCAGAAAGCTTGGAGCATGATAAACACATGTAAGAAAGATATGACAGAGAAGGGGAAAAATGGAAAAAGAAAGGTGTTAATCTGAGTGTTTATTTGTTTAATCTGGATGTTTATCTGGTACTTATCTGGGTATAGGCTGCTGGAGAGGATGTATTCTGATCTTTTTGTTTCCTTCTTAGCTTTTTTATTGTTTCTTTTGAATGGTGTGTAATTGTGTGTAAAGGATTAACACAAGGCAAACAATCAAGCAGAAAACAATTCCCTAATCAAGGATCTACCAAAGAGAAAAACATTCCTTCACCAACACTGGCAGCATAAGCTACTACTGTATATATACAGTATATAAACAGGGAGCAAACTTCATACTCATTACTACTGTTTATATTACCTAGTCAGGTACTAAAACATCTGCAAGGAAGCAACTAAGCTCAGAGTGTATTGGGGACTCCTCTTTCTCAATTGCTATATCCTTTAATACAGTTTTGTCTCCAAATCAACACTAAACTGACTTGTTAGGGCTGGAGAGGAGAACAAAGAGCGACCTCCACTAATGGTCCAGATGCCTCATTTAATGCTCTCCTCCCTTCAGTAGGGATGGTGAATTCCTAGAATTAAGGCAGAATTTCTGGATCAACACAGAAAAGACAGAAATTGTGATGGGACTACTTTGAGCTGGCAAGAGATCCCAGGGACTACAAAAAAAAAAAAAAATCTAAGCAGGAGAAAAAAGTTAGAATAATGGACACAAATGTCTGCTTTTTCACTGAGTGAACCACAACAGTCCATCCTTTAAAGTTGCAAATGTCAAGTGACTAGGATTAAAACAGACTGGCATAGCAGGGCAGAGGGTGTACTGATCTCCTTCTCAGGCTCTTTTCTCCTCTTCTTCTCGAAGCAGATGATGATCAAAGACATGAAGCAGGGCAAATATTGGACTACAAGATACTAACACAAATCACAAATTAAATGGATGAGAATTTGGTATTTTACAACCAGATGTTCATCCTGGTGGAATCTTTGCACATAGGTATCTTATGGAACTCATATCCCCAAATAACCTAACATCATACATTAATTTCTGCAGGACCTGGTACCTCCCACACCACTGGGTGGGAAAAAGGATTCATTATTGCTTTCTCCCGCTCCGCAACAGATCATGTTGGTGATGCTCAAATGTAAAAAGCCATAGATATATTCTTCTGTAATTCTGCAGCTTTCTTATAAGTGACATCTTTTAAGGACCTACTATTTATAAAAGCCAGGCCACAATCACGTTTTAGTGAAAAACCAGATTTTTTTTAAAAAGAGGAAAGCATATCTCTTTTCAAAGTTGGAAAGTCGTTTTGAATTTGGCCCCAAATAAAATTGGGAGGAAAGGAGGATTTAAATTTGATCATTTTCTGAATAAGGTCATTTCCCAGATATCTTGTATTTGATCAATACCCTAAATACATGTTTGTGTGAAATAGAAGTACTTTCCGATTTTTAGTTCAATCAGTTAGTTCAAAATTTTCTTCCAGTCTTCTCCAGTTCTTCCAGTCCAATCTTTTAAGTACCCAATTAATGCAGCTTTTTCAGCAAAAAGTCCATAAGGAGTGTCCAATCAGTAATAAATGTAGCTGTTGCCCTTTTTCTAATCCAGCAAGTCAATTTTGTCATCTCTGTTAATTTTGTCATCTTTACCATCGGTTCCTCTTTATGGGTATTTCAGAGTCTTTCCATTTTTATGCATATAATAATTTGCAGCAGTCATCATTTATAAAAACAATATTCCATAATTCTTTTCTAATTATCTATCCATTACTGTAGTCCCAACAAGAAGAGTTCTGGTTTCAACTGAATATTCAAGAAGACTTTTTAAATTCGTTGTATCCATTTATGTATTTGAACGCAAGATTTTCTGACATTTTTGCAAGTTCACCAGTCATAATAAAATGACCCTCTATGTTTTTCACATTTCCAGTATAAATTTGAAGTATTTTTATACATTCTAGATATTTTTTCTGGAATCAGGTACCAAAAATATGTCGTCGTCATCATCATCATCATCATCGTCGTCATCATCATCATCATCATCATCATCATCATCATCATCATCGAGTTGAAACGGACCTTGGAGGTCTTCTAGTCCTTTTATAAACATTCATCATTTTATAAACATTCTCTTTTATATTATAATGTAAAATTCAATTCTTTCAGTCAGATATTTTCCCATTTTATCATATTCTTTTACTTGTTCTGTATGAAAGTTCAACAAAAAATTATACATTTTAGCAATTACATGTTGTTTTACATAATTCAATTTCAAATTCTGTCTTGTGCTGTACAATTCCAAATGTCCTGTTATCTACCTTAAATCTTTGCATATGAAAGCTATGAAAACTAAATCCTTCTGCAGTCAATTGATCTCTTAATTTCATTTTCTATTCTCCATTCTCTTGTTTAACAATTCGCAGTAGATTAACTGCCTCTCTTTGCCTGCTGTTTCTTTTCTATAAAATGCTTCTTGTGCTGAGACCCATGCAGGCTTTTTCAGATATAATCTGGGTTTATGTCTATTTCATATTCTCAATATGGTATGTCTAGTGTCATGATTTTTAAAAACAATATTAAACTTAACTTTATTGTACCATAGAAAGTCATCCAAATCTCAGGCTGTGCTTGTCTAGTAACTCTAGTTCTTCCATTCTTTTATTTGTCAGCAGCACCTGCACCTTCATCCAAATCAAGTAGCAGGCTACAAAATACAATTTCAAGTCAGGCAGTCCAAGTCCTCCCCATTTCTTTGCATAGTGAAGGATTTTATATTTAACCTTTTGCTTCTTCGCTTGCTGTACAAACCTAGATATATTTTTCTGCCATTAAATGATGTAGCAGTTATCAAAATAAGTATCGTTCAAAATAGGTATTGTTCAAAGCAAAACAGTGATTATACATAATACATTCATTTTTATCACAGATATTCCCCGCACCAATGACACTTGTAATTTCTCTCAGCCTTCTTAATATCTTTCCTAATTTCATTCTGTCTTAACATAATTGTTCTGAAATAACATACAATTCATAATTGTCATAGTAATACTCAAGTATTTCATTTTTTTCTCAATCTTAAAACCACTAACTATTTTTGCTCTTCCATCTTCATGTTTTTTGTTAACATCTTCATCTTCTCATTATTAATTTTAAATCCAGCTAATTCACCAAAATTCTTTAATTTTTCCATAACTATCAGCAAATCATCAGCAAACACTCATAATTTATATTTCCTTTTTAATCCTCATTCAATGTCTTTCTAATTTTACAAGCAGTACTACATCCGGGGAGACTGAATCATACTGATCTGATAACAACACATAAATATAAAAAACATCAGAATTTTCCTTGGTCAAGAGTGATAAGACCTGTCTTAAGATCCTTACAGACAGGAAAGTGTAAGAGGTCATAAGATGTTGCATAGCCTCTTGTCTGTAGGGGAACAGTCTTAGCTCATAGAGTAGCTTTGATCTGGCTTTGAATGAACAGAATTGGGACCCTTGGAAAACCTGCTGTCTGAGCAGTGTGGAAGGCAAATACATCTACAGAATGTGCAGAGGGAAAGCAGATAGAACAAGTAATAAAGCTAGGAACTACTTGTGAAATTCAGAAGTTCTCTAGGGAACATTAGTTGATTTAGGAATGATCTTGTATACACAGTGAGAACTAGGAATTCACTTTTCTGAACCTAACAGAATATCACACTATTAAGGAGTTCCCATATAGCAAATATTATATAATTTTGGCCAAGTTTCAATGAAGTTAAAAGCACTTATATTCCTTTTAGAAAAATCACAATTTAAACACTGAAATCTCTTAATCTATCTTAAAATTAGGGAGGTCTCTGACAACAGGGCCCCTCTACAATAACTTCAATTTTCATAGAAATTGTTCACTAAGAAACAGAGACTAATTTATCGTGTTTAAACACATTTCAGAACCAACAGTTACAAGAACTTTCTGGTTTAATTACATGGAGCTTAGCTCCAAAACCACTGCTACTATTCTTCAGAAACCGGGCAAAAGATTCCACTCAGGAGCATTAAAAATATCTGAACATTTAATTCCATTCTATAAAAAAATTAAAAGGTTATAGTGACATGTGGAATTTTAAAAGTATGCATTGCTTTCATGAAACTTTGTGTCAAGTATCTTTTTTGAAATGCTTCAAGGAAGCTGCTTCTTTTCAGTTATCCTATAACACTGAGGCAACATACACATACAGGTAGTCCTTGACTTACAACCATTCATTTAGTGACCAGCTTAAATTACATTGGCACTATAAAAATTGACTTACAATCAGTCCTCACATCTACAATAAGCAACACTCCAGAAGACAGGCTTAAGATACAGAAGGATCTTGACAGACTTGAACATTGGGTGCTATCTAACAAAATGAAATTCAGTGGTGAAAAAAGTAAGGCTCTACATTTAGGCAAGAAAAACCAAATGCACAGGTACAGTATAGGAGGTATCTTGCTCAATAGTAGTAACTGTGAGAGGGATCTTGGAGTCCTAGTGGACAATCACTTAAATATGAGCCAGCAGTGTGCTGCAGCTGCCAAAAAAAGCGAACACGGTGCTAGGCTGCATTAACAGAGGGATAGAATCAAGATCACGTGAAGTGATAATACCACTTTATAACGCCTTGGTAAGGCCACACTTGGAATACTGCATCCAGTTTTGGTCACCATGATGTAAAAAAGATGTTGAGACTATAGAAAGAGTGCAAAGAAGAGCAACAAAGACGATCAGGGGACTGGAGGCTAAAACATGTAAAGAATAGTTGCTGGAATTGGGTATGTGTAGTTTAATGAAAAGAAGGATTGGGGTGACATGATATCAGTGTTCCAGTATCTCAGGGGCTGCCACAAAGAAGAGGGAGTCAATCTATTCTCCAAAGCACCTGAAGGCAGGACAAGAAGTCATGGATGGAAACTAATCAAGGAGAGAAGCAATCTAGAACTAAGAAGAAATTTCATGACAGTTAGAACAATTAATCAGTGGAGCAACGTGTCTCCTGAAGTTGTAGGTTTTCCAACACTGGAAGTTTTTAAGAAGAGATTGAACAACCATTTGTCTGAAATGGTATAGTGTTTCCTGCCTAAGCAGGGGGTTGGATTAGAAGACCTCCAAGGTCCCTTCCAACTCCTATTCTATTCTATTCTATTCTATTCTATTCTATTCTATTCTATTCTATTCTATTCTATTCTATTCTGTTCTGTTCTGTTCTGTTCTGTTCTGTTCTGTTCTGTTCTGTTCTGTTCTGTTCTGTTCTGTTCTGTTCTGTTCTGTTCTGTTCTGTTCTGTTCTGTTCTGTTCTGTTCTACCATTGCAGCATCACCACACTCACATGATCAAAATTCAGGCACTTGGCAATTGGCATGTGTTTACAACAATTGCAATGTCCCAGAGTCATGTGATCGCCATCTTCCCAACTGGCTTCCAACAAGCAAAGTCAATGGGGGAAGCAGATTCTCTTAATGATTGTATGATTCATTAACAACTGCAGTAATTTGGTTAACAACTGTGGCAAAATAGGTTGTAAAACCAGGTGCAACTCACTTATTGCTTAGCAATGAAAATTCTGGTACCAATTGTGGTTGTAAGTCAAAGACTACTTGCAATCAATATAGCTCAACTCTGCCACAGTGTTTTGGGAACACAGAGCACAATAACACATTGAGACTGAGAGGCTAGTTGAAGTAGAGCACCTCACAAAAGCAGTAAAAAAACACTTTGCCTATTCATTAGAGTCATTGGAAAAGGGGCAACTCACATTAGATTTGGATCCTGGATCAAATCAGGTAGTCTCTGATTTTTCCTAAGTTATTTCCTAAGTTATTTATTGTTATTTCACAAGAAAACAAACTTGTGCCTGACCCAAATCTTATTGTCAGTGCATATCCCTACCAGTGATATACATTTATCTGTGTCTAAAGTGTCAAAACTCCGAAAAAAGGAAAGGAATGTTTTCTTCAAAGTGGAGATTGGGAGCTAGTGAAATTGGGAGGAAATATCAGAAAGATTTAGACAGGACAGCTCCCAGAGCTTGTTCCAGCTGGCATCAAGATACAATCCGGAGAACAGCAAGCTCAACATATGTCACGAGACTTTTTAGCTGTTGATCCTCTGCAGCAGCTTACTCAGCTCTTTCAAATGGAGCCGTTGATTCCCTCTGTAGTCATGTCTCTGTCTATCCATGGGCTGAATTGGAACTTGGACACTGTAAAAGTGTAGTCTACTTTCATCAAAGCTGCCAGCTTAATCACAGTACAGAACTATGAGATTTTAAAATGAATGCAGATTAGGTTATTGCCCTTGTCACCTTTTGGGTATGTGCAAATGGAAACGTGAAGGATGTAGCAAAGCCCGAAGCATAATTTATAAAATTAGAGTTTGATTAGACTCTATGCACTATGGTGTACATAAAGAAAAAAACATAACCCATAAAACAGCAGCATTGAATGGTTGCTATCCCAATCTAAAATCCTTTGTACACCTCAAGGTATGTTTGGTGCTTCTGATCATGCAACTTATTCAGTGGAGGGTAAACTGGAAAACTTATTTAAGAATCCTTATTTAGATTGCCTATAGTTACCAGTACTAGACTAGATTCTATGCGCAGGGCTTTCTTGTGATAGACCCTACTTTTGCCTTGCTATAATGCTCTGTTTTCATGCTGTACATATTTCAAAAATGATTTGGAAGGACCTTTCTCTTGCTCTGAAAATAAATGTAAAAACTGAGGATAATAACACTTCTGGATATAAAATGAGATTGATCAGTCAGCAGTTAAAGATATAATATTCCAACTTTGTTTCCATGAACCTTTAATTGGAAAACAAAAACTGGAACATATACAGTACAGTATTGATTATTCTTAGGAAAGAGGAAAACTGATTAATCTGGGATTGGAATATTCTAAAAAAATTCTGAAACATTCTATTCCATCTCAGGAACATACTGAAACTCTTCTAGTCCACGCTTTTTCAAAGTGCTTTGGTGGCTTCTGGGAAAGCATCGTCTGCATTAGAAGCATTTTGAGATATCTTGAAGATAGTGCTCTGGGATAAAGTAACACCTCAACTCACTTCCTGCTCGGGGGATTTACTTCAAAAATTGCTGAGCCATTTTCAAAATGGCTCAATCTAGAAAAAGTTGGGATGGTCTGGAGGGAGGGAGCGAATGGAATATTCTGAAGTTCTGCAGAACATTTGATTTCTAAATTGTGGGGTTTTTCACCATCCTATTTGTTCTGTTTTTAATATCATTTTTTTGTTTGCAAAAATAAAGAATATTTCCTGGCATTTAGCCATTTGAACTGAACATCATGTCTTCTTTTCTTTTCACTTCAGATCCTTGAAGAGAACATGAAGTTGGAGTGCAAGTGCCATGGAGTGTCAGGATCATGCACTACTAAAACATGCTGGACAACTCTTCCTAAATTCAGGGAGCTGGGCTACATCCTTAAGGAGAAATACAATGAAGCTGTTCAGGTTGAACCTGTGCGGGCAAGTCGTAATAAGCGTCCCACTTTTCTGAAGATAAAGAAACCACTCTCCTATCGTAAACCGATGGATACAGACTTAGTCTACATAGAGAAATCGCCCAACTACTGTGAAGAGGATCCTGTGACTGGCAGTGTGGGTACACAGGGCAGAATGTGCAACAAAACAGCCCAGCAGACCAATGGCTGTGACCTGATGTGTTGTGGACGAGGTTATAACACTCATCAATATTCCAGAGTCTGGCAG
Organism: Azemiops feae; assembly: GCA_023970755.1. Classification (NCBI taxonomy): domain Eukaryota; kingdom Metazoa; phylum Chordata; class Lepidosauria; order Squamata; family Viperidae; genus Azemiops; species Azemiops feae. Next base: position 234,729 of record JALGBA010000170.1, on the reverse strand, counting down.
TGCAACTGCAAATTTCACTGGTGCTGTTATGTCAAATGTAACACATGCAGTGAACGAACAGAAGTCTATACCTGTAAATGAAAGCATGGCTTTGGCAGGGGAACCTAAAGCCTTGGAGTACACACCTTTTTTTGCACATAAGCTCAGTGTATCTAAATAATACTGTAGCAAAGGCCCAAACGGTTTCCAAAAGAAAATCCAGCAAAATAATCCCGTTTTCCTCCCCTTTTAACAGTGTTTATAGTGGATAATGGTCAAAGACTTTTGGGAATAGCCCAAAAACTACACCCAGACTTTTTAAAAGGAACCCAGAAACAAACTATTTTGCCTAATGCAAAACTTCAGATAACCTAAACTACATAAATAAAATAAATTGGAGAAATACTCAAATAACCTGGGCCATCCAAACATTACGGACTGCCTTAAAATTGTGGGAAAAGTTGAATTTCCTTGGAGGAGGCACTCATGAGGCCGGATGAAAGTGATGAAAAGACCATGCAACGTGCTTAAAGTGTGAGCTGAGAAAAAAAAAAGTCATATTTTAAGAGGGGCTTTGTCCACAATTGGGTGACAATGCGCCTGTGTGAGTTTCCATTGAAAGAGTGTGGATTATGCAGTTGTAGGGATTTCTACATTTGTGGAAAAAAAACTTCTGTTGATTGTTCCTTGTTGGTTGTTCCTTGTATTCCCATTCTTCTGCCTGTGCTAATGCAAGTAGACCAATGGGTGCTTCCCATATAAACACTGGTTTAGCTGCTTTTCTGCTCTGCTGCTGATTTTAGCACAGTGTGTTGGGAAAACTTGGCATAATAATTATAGCAATATTTAGTCACTTTTGCAGATAAAACTAATATTAATTTATTTAATTAAAAACCCTCTACCACCAATTTTTTGGGAGCATTCTGCAATTAAAGTAGATAGCCTGCTTTTTTGTGGAATCATTTTTGTAGATTCAGTAGAGGGGAAACCCTTGAGGTGTATATATTATTGTTTACTTAGGTATTTCTACTAGTTGCAAATGCAGGATAGTTTCTGCAGGTATTAAGTACAAAAGCAGGCATCTTTTATAATTTTGAGCTGTATGCTGCTAGTTGTCTGGAATCTCAAATTGCTATTCATCTTCTCTATATATCACAGTACACAATTTTTCCAATTTTTTGTTTAAAATGATCATTTCAAAATCCAGTTGGAAATAACACATGACATATAAATGCAAAAGGCAAGTTTCCACCTTTGGAAAATGAACCATAGGATAAAAGAATATATTTTGTAAGAGACTATTTTTATATGAATATTTTATTTATACTATATCTGCTTGTAAAATTCTGTAACCTGTAATTTTTCTCAAAACAGGCACACCGTTTGTAATTCATAGCCTATTTAACAATTAAGGCCAGTTACTCTGTGGACATAAAAAGTAACAAGCTGGTTGTATATACAAAATACAAAATGAATTTTCTCTCCGGATGTATGTACAAAGTGGCTCTTTTCCTGTACTTCAATTTGCAGAATATGCAGAACAAGAATATGTAGCATCAGTTTTGTCACAAGGCTTGAATTCACGGTTGGAATTAACTGGATGCTCCTTTATCCCATTCAAAGAGAGAGAGAGAGAAAAAAAATCTGAATTAGCTTCCCAGATGCGTCAGTCATTAAACTGTGGCATTATGACTAGCAAATGTGCTGTGTGTGCTGTCAGTTAAACCTCTATATTGTGCTACTGTCAAATTTGATTTTATCAGGGTGAGACTGTGGGCGATGACTATAAAAACTAGCATGACACACACATCATCTGATTCTCATAGATAAGGCAAAAAGCTTACAGGTTTTGTCCAACTGGTTTTTGGCATTTCCCTTACTCTTCCCTCCCCCTGCCTCACAAATATTCTCAAGTCATATTTAGAAAAGCTTTCAATTACCCATCCATTTCTCCCACCCACTTGCTTCTTTTGTACTGTTTGGCTTTTACACTTTGGCATTTCCTTTCTTATCCCTAAGATTTTCTAGCGCAATTATGCTCAATTAAATAGTTTGCTTTTGTGGCATCATTGTGATCATTCTGCCAGGACCCATTAGCATTTGATCCCCAAGTTTATAATTTATTAGTATTTTTGTCTCTCTGGCAAACTGATGCCAAAATAAAAGTAATGGGACCAACTTCCATGTTATCACCACATAGGAGACAGACTAGATGTTTTGGACTTTTTCTTTTGGGTATTTAACAGCAGGATGCACAAGAAACATATCAAAGGATATTAAAAAAAATATTAGAGAATCTGTTCCATATATCTGCAGTTTGTTTTACATAGTGATATGAAGTCTTCTGCTAATGTAGTTTTGTGCAGTCATAGAGTGAAAAGCAAGAACATTTGGGGGGGGGGCATCCTTCTGATTTTAGGGAATAGAGTGCCTGAGATGATCTCTGTGTTTGTACCTGTATGGACTGTTCTTTCCCTTTTCTGGAGGTAACCCCTTAAACTATGTAAAAGCCATTCTGCTAAACTCTCTCATTTTCCTGAACGCTGCTTTCCCAAAAGGTCCCAGGTAAGGCTCTTTATATCCCAGATTGATTTTGATATATTGATATATTGAAATGACAGGATTTTAGAACTGAGGTAAAATTTTAAAAGAAATTGCATACAGATAGTTGTATCAGAGCTTTCTGCATTTAAAACAAGGCAAAAACCTAAACCCATTATTTCAATTACAAAGATAAGTTTAATTAAAATAAACTTCTAAATAATGGTCCGGGACTGAAATGGCCTACTTACCAAGTTGGGAGGTCAGTCTGTTCCATAAACTGTTAACAAAATATGAATCTAGTAGTTTATCTAGAGACACTAAATAAAATAATGAATTTCAAAGAATTTCAAACCCTAACTGAAAATCAGCACATTGGCAAAAAGCAAGTTATTTACAGGCCATTATGACATAGGCCATTTCTAGAAATTGTTTCCTTGACATTTTAAAATTTTCTAAACCGCAGAAGTTGCATTTTATATGATACAAATAATATGCTATGTAAATCAGGGCAGAAATCATACAATTTCATTTTTGGGGGGATGTAAGCCTACTGGTCAAGTTAAATTTTGACTTTTACTCTCAAAGGAACAGGGTCATTAACCATTTAAAACTCCATGGAACATAAAATTTGCCAAATGCAGCCACTCTTATTAAGGTGTTAGAGAGCAAAGAAAAGAGTCCCTCGGAGACAGAAGGCCTATTCTTTTCAGAATATTATCACTGAGGAAAAATAAAGCATGGAGCCATCATAAAGAAATGAGAAATGGAAATTCTTTCTTCTCCTTCTCCTTCTCCTTCTCCTTCTCCTTCTCCTTCTCCTTCTCCTTCTCCTTCTCCTCTCCTTCCTCTCTCCTCCTCCTCCTCCTCCTCCTCCTCCTCCTCCTCCTTCCTCCTCCTCCTCCTCCTCCTCCTCCTTCTCTTCTTCTTCTTCTTCTTCTTCTTCTTCTTCTTCTTCTTCTTTCTTCTTCTTCTTCTTCTTCTTCTTCTTCTTCTTCTTCTTCTTCTTCTTCTTCTTCTTCTTCTTCTCCCCCCTCCTCCTCCTTCATTTTCATCTTCATCTTCCTGTAGTCTGTCTGCTACTCTGTCTGCTGCAGATAATCAGCATTAAAAAAGTACTTAAATTCTTTGAAGCTATGCTAGACAATTTTAGGTGAGAGGCTGGAGCACTAAGAAAGGTCTTCAATAAGGATTCTAATAATTGCAATTTGGAAGAAGGAGGCTCCTTAGTGTTTCAAATATTCTTAAGACTTTAAATGAAATTCCAGGACTTTAATTGGAACTTGTCAAATGACCATTGTAGCCAGTGCACTGTTTTAAAAAGATGAGTTATTCTCCATTAGCTTGATCCATTTTAACCTGCCACATTTTGAATTAACTGCAATTGACAAAAGCGTACCTCAGGCATATACAAAATACTATACATGTAAATGGATCATTAGCAAGATGCCTACTGTTGTAGCCAACCGTTCCTACCCAGAAAAAGGCTAAAATTAAAATCTAAGTGTTATCACTAAAGCCAGTTGAACACCCAAATCTAATGTCTGAACTCCTATACTGGGACTATGAGTATAATAAAGATTTTGATTTGAATGTCTGAATTCTGACCTTTAAGAGGAAGTGAAATCCCATCCAAAAAGGCCACTTACTACTTAATTCCATAGGAGAGTAATATATCTGCAATGGTATTTCTGATCTGAATTTAATCTCAGATCTGAATTTAATCTCAATGTATTTGTCTTCATTCTGTCTATTGTTGATCACAGGCTCTAGATTAATTTTTCCAGAGTTTCATAGGAATCTGATAAAATACAGTGATGGTGCCCTGTTCCACATTTGTGATGTATATTTCACCCACTGACGTCATATGGATTTAATGTTAAAATGACAGAATTGAGACAGTCTTAAAATGTACCATAGAAATGTTTGTTTCAACCATCATTTTTATGTATATTTGAACAGGCATCCCAATAGGGGTAGAGTACCTGGAATACTATGATCCAATGGCTAATTCACACTTCACACTACTCCAAAAGGATGTTAGGGGTATTTTTAATGACAACCACCATCACTATTATCATCTCCTCCACTCCACTGATGGAGCCTCTGATGGTACCTCTTTAATGTCCCAAATCAAGCTGTGATGACATATAGATTTAGCTAGTTATTTTTAAAATGGAATGGCAGTGCCACTCTTTCCAGGAAAGATCAATGTAAGCCTTTTCATAAACATAAGAATAATGTCACGTCTTGTTTCAGTCCATTGATAAAACCAACACAAAATAGAAGAAGCTCAACACACAAACTATTTTATTTCTACAATTTTCTTACTGCTATTGCAAATTTCACTATACCTGGGAAAAACAGATTCAGCATAAAACAAACTACTGATGCTTGAGGAGTATCTGCCCAGCTTATTCTATGTCCCACAAGGGAAGTAGCAGTTTAAAATAAACATAATTAGCAACAATCGTAATGAAAAAAAATATTATTGTAAACCACAGAGTCCCTTCTTGTGTAATGGGTGAAAGAAAGAAAAAGAAAGGAAGGAAGGAAGGAAGGAAGGAAGGAAGGAAGGAAGAAAGAAAGAAAGAAAGAAAGAAAGAAAGAAAGAAAGAAAGAAAGAAAGAAAGAAGATATCAGAATATCTACTCAACACAATATTTAAATACCATTATCTGAAATCAAAATAATCAGAAACCCTATTTTTGATAAGTTAAAATTATTTATCCCAATGTTTATTAGCAGTAGCTATATAATCTTTAATTAATATGTCTCTCAAGACTATAAATTTCAGATCTGAAACAAATAATTTAGCTACTTTAATTTAAAGACCTTTTACTTGATTTAATGTGACACTGTGATTTTGCAAGAAAGTGCATCTAAAGAATGTGTGAACTCTCAAATGCAGCAATGAATATTCATTGAACAGTATTCTAAATTGGTTGCTCCTGGAAGCAAGCTAATTAGAAAAAATATATAAAAACATGAAGTTTAGGCAGATTCAACCCAGTCCTCTTCTTGCTTGGTCACAGTTTTGCCAACAAGCATTGATATGCAGCACATGCCAATAGGTAGCTCACAGTATTTAACATACTACTTGGGTTGTATCAAATGTCACGACCCACTTAGCTCAGAGCCAGTCTGAAGGATTTGATCTCTTTCTCTCTCCCAATCTCCTATTCTCAATTTTTGACACAAAGAAATCCCCAATTGGTTACTAAGGGAGTAATCTGGAAGTTCTTTGTATTAGATGAAAATAGTATCAAAGTAAAAAGAATCAGAACATCCTAGAACAAACATTAACAATATGCAAAAAATTAGTGCCAGTGTAAATAAGGCATAGTTTGTTTACCTCAAAGAGAGTTGGGGGTGGGTGAGGGGAGGGGTCTTGTGTGCTCTAGAAAACTTGCCAAAGCCATGCACAGCCAATTTTCTCACACTACTCTTATCCTAAAAAGTGTATGCCTGGTGCTGAAAAACGTTTCACTTGGAGAAAACAAAAACAAAAAACGCAGGAATTTCTGTACACTGTGTGCTCCTGGAAGAAACACCGAAAAGAAAGTTTTTAAAAAAGCAAATCAGTTTGGTTCTTATTAAGAAATCCCTAATCACAGCATGTTAACTTAGCAGTTCATAGCTTTATTTTTTCCCTAGAAGATACATTAGCCTCTTCTTTACTTTTTAGAGCCCAAGTCTCTACTGGGAAAACTATTGTCAGGGAAATTTATATATATATATCCTTCAAAGAGGGACTCTGGGCAGTGTACAGCAGAATTCAGCACAAGTTACAGTTTGGAAAATAAAATGAGTGCTAATATATATGCATATTGAGGAATGAAGAACAAGAGAAAGGAAAAAAAAGCTAAGCTGAGAATTAGATCAGTAGGCACTAGAACAATCGGCTAAAAACCTCATACAATTTAATTTATTAAAGATATTATTTTTCCATTAATGCACATATAGCTGAGAAATACTTCCTAAACCTCTCCTTCAAAAAGCCCTTCCTTCTTCTTAAATGATGCCTGTTTGTGTCCTATGCACAGAGGCAAGTATTCTCTCAGAGGCAGAGCTTGACTCCTGCTGGCTATATAGATGGAGCAGTGTAGTTTTCGTAGCAAGAGTGCAGATGGGCCACTGCCCATCTCAGCAACGGTTTTCAACTTGCCAGTCAAGCCTACAGCCTGGAATCTCCTGGTGATCTTGCATCCAAGGACTTAGCAAGTCCCAATTGCTTTAGATTTTTGAGATCAGCCCAAGTGGTGAAATGCTGTTCTACAGATCAAGCTTTACAGAGAATAAAGTGAGAGTTGAAGCCGGCCAGACTGCCTTCTTCCTAGAATGTCTAGCATTATAATGGATGTAAAATCCCTCCTATGTTGTCGGAATGGATTTTTTTTATCAATGAATGCGATAGGATTTTCCTTTTCTCCCCTGAGCATCACAAGTATCCTCCCTTGTGTGTTAAGGAGTAACTCCCAATCCTTTTGGGTCAAAGACTTGAGAAAATGCTGCTGTCCTTCTGATTGCAAGCTGACACAATGTTATGCAACCCATAAATTAGGAAGCTGCCTGGCTGACCCACTCAGAGGGTGCAACCTAAAGGAAGAAGAGACCAAGCTATTTGGAATCCTCCAAACCTGGCTCTATCATGGCTTTCCTGCCTACTCCCCACAACAAAAGCTAGGAAAAGAGGAAGAAGGATTCTGTGGGAAGAGCTAATTCGAAGCATCTTTAGGAATCTGGGAGTTTGATGAGACCCTGTTTATGTTAGGGGAGTTGGAACTGGATTTAGCTCATGGGCCTGAACTTGTTCCCCAATCTGGTATCTTTTTTTTCTTCTAATGGTAACAAAATTAATGAATCATTATACAATTAAACAAACCCTACATATACCAGTAATTGTATGATATGAAGAACCTACATGTATATAAACATAACTATTACCTACACAAGATCTGTATAATAACAATTGCTTATAAATATGGCATCACAGCTTACATTTATCATTAAAATTAGATCTTGTAGAAACAGATTGCTCTATCTTATTGTGCCGATCAACTGTAAGTAATACATAATAATTTATTCCTATTTTCCTAAACTTGTATTTTGGAAGAGGAAATGTTCATTCTTAGCAATGTTGTCTAATTAATTAAAACTCCTTTGTATCCAATCTTAGACTTAAACATAATTTATTGATTGACTAAATAAAGGGTTAGAGCAGGGGTCTTCAAACTTGGCCCTTTTATGACTTGTGGACTTCAACTCCCAGAATTCCTCAGCCAGCATGCCTGGCTGAGGAATTCTGGGAGTTGAAGTCCACAAGTCATAAAAGGGCCAGGTTTGAAGACCCCTGGGTTAGAGTATGCACATATAGAATTCTTACCAGTTCCAAACTGGTTGGCTAAAGACCAGAGTGATGGAAGCCCCATTTAGAAAGCTCCAGATTCCTCATTGCTGGATTAAATATTTCAGACCTTCTGAATAACATTACATTTTCATAGGCAGAATTGTTAAATATTCTTTGTGCCTGCAGTGGAAAAGGTTTTATGAAGGATTTGTCACAAATACAAACCAGGATTCGAAATCCATTTCTTGTCACCATAATGATATGATGGCAACAATATAATGATATGATGGCAACAATAAAGTTACAGTTTAATATTTTCCAATAATTGCCATGCTAAAGTCTAGGTTTAAGGACTAGTAAAAAGCCAATAATTGGTAGCCTGGACTAAGTTTATATTTCAATTGTCATTGCAAATCATCATCTGGAAATAAGTGTTTATACCCAAGGAAGGAAATGAGTACAAACATGGTAGCCTCATCATCTCCTTTCTCATCAGTAGTTCTCATCAGGCAATCTTTAACCTCATTTGGAACCATGGAAAACAGAAGTTCTAAATTGAAATTTTCTGTTAGGAATAGGTGGAAGGCAATTAAAAATGTACAGTAATAGAGTGGGAGCCCTGATTTCCCCCCCTCCTTTGTTATAGAAAATGCCCACTGAGCAGCACTCAAGATCAATCAAAGTGATCATATTTATTTATTTATTAATGGACTTATGTGGCTGCCTATTTCATACAATGACTCTAGGCAGCTCACAACAATCCATAAAACATTATTAAAAACAATGTTGACACCCCCACTTGCCAACCAAATATCCCTCCCAGCCAAATCCCCATCCTTGCCCAATGCTTATTCTTGATATTGTACCTTACATTCATCAGCCCTTGTAACATTTATACCATTTTGTTGATTTTAGGATTTTTTAAAAAGCCAATCTGTATTCAATCTCACAAAACCTACCCATTTATTCCCTTCATTGATAAGGTAGTGTTAATTTTTGTGATGAATGCCACATTCATTTATTAAAACAAGCTACAAATAAATTTAGAAAGTCATATGCATTCTTTTTAATCAAATAGGAATTAAATGCTTGACTTAATTTACCAGTTAAGACAATGAATACAGGAGGAGAAATGCATTTAACTTTTCAAATTTCTGCCCAATTTGTTTCATTTTAATGAAGGATTTGTATTACATAAATAAAAAAGAATCAGGAAGCCAAAATAAATGATTTGTTGGGTGACGTCTCCAAGCTACCATTTATGTTCCACACTGGCATCTTTTTACTTTCTTCTTGGAATACTAATCTCTCTCTCTCCCTCCCTCTTTCCATTCTTTAGTTGCTACCATATGGAGGACTCTTAGCAGTATCAATCAAAAAGTATTGTGTGATTATTCCATCTTATTCATCTTAATGTATTTGACAGAAGGGAAAACATGGAATAATTATGAAAGGACAGCTAAATCATCCGGACCTCTATAAAATTCCATGAATGAGGCAAATGGTTGTGTGATGAATGCTTTGTGTAGGAGCAACAATTAAACCATTTGGGAAATGGTCCATGCAAATAATGTTACACAGCACTATTAAATACATTCTGCTACTGCATTGCCACAGTATGCAAATGGTAAAATGGGGTGATTCAACCCGGGTGAATAGCTCTGGTGAGATTCTCAGAAGAAGAGAAAGGCCAAATAGAAGGAGCCCCCTTTCCCCCCCCCATTTTTGTTCAAAGTTAGAAAGACAATTTATTTAACTCTCTCACTGCTTTTGTATAAAGTATGGGCATTGGACAGATTATTCTAATGCCTGCCCATGTCTAATTGAATGTTTAATGAACTGAATTCAGATTTAAGGCTGGAGAAGGAAACTTCTTAGAATAGATATTGTGTTTATTTAGGCCAGACCCTTTTGCAAGAAAGTGCAAAATCAATCACAGACTAAAGGAAGCTGGCAAAGAGTCAGTGTCTTAGCGGGCTCTTGGTCTTCCCCATGGGAAAGATACTGGCAGCGACTGACACATTCTTAACATTAGTAGCATAACACCAATTTATTTCATAAGGAGAGGAGTAAAGGTGATCTGCAGACCCTAATTGATGGCGGTGGCGGCACTAACGTTGTCATTTTGATGACTTGTTTGGGCAGGAGGAGTGGCAGTATCTGGGTGATGGATTGTTCTCTCTTTAGCCGGCCACAATGACATCTGCTTTATTCACAGATCAGCCACCAGTTGCTACAACAACGCCAGGGTGCATTTGAAAATGTTGTTGAGCTGCTGAGAGAATCTTGGCTTCCCATTAGCAAAATGTTAACTATGCATAACCAAAGAGCATTGGCTTGTGTTGTGTGAAAAAAACAGAGTCAATGCTGGGCAAGAAGTAAGAATGTCCAAAAAGAATTTACATTCAAAAAGTAAAAGGAAGAAAGGGGGTGTTAACCCATGATATCACCATGATTCAAAAATCCCCCCCTCCCGTATTCATTAGTAAGGTCAGAAGAGAAGAGAAAAGATATAAAGAGATTAAAACAGAAAGAACAAACAAATGTTCCAAAGAAACAGCTTGTTATCTGCAGCACGCCATGGATGCTGCCCTCCATTTTTACTGGAAGCTTGTTTTTGTGCTCTTTCACTAATAAGCCTTTCCCTCCCTCCCCACAACAATTAACAATTTTCAGATCTGCACCTTGACAAAGACCATGCAGAGCAAATGATGTGGTGCCAGCAACTGAACAAGCCTTGTCTTTTGTGGATCGGAAGGACAGGCGAGTTCCACAGACTCTACAGCCTCTCAAACAATGATCGGTTACAATGAAGGACCAAATTTGAAAGTCTTGGTACAACATATGGCTGACTCGTATAATTTGGAGGGAGGGAGATGTCATGTCAAACATCATACTGGAGAATCTTTTTAAACTTCAAAGTAATATTTGTCCAATATAGTAAAAGTGCTTTGAAAGAGGAGATGCTGACTAAGATCGCCTTTGTAGAATTACGAGAGAAAAATGTATATAAATGAAACATATGGCAAAGAACAATTTTAAGAAATATTCGGGACAGGAGCTTTTTTTTTTGTCTTGTAGCATTTCCACAAAAGCTGGGTATTTTTAAAGAATAAATTGGAGCTTGTCTTGTCTGCAGTGGGAGGTCTCTTAATCAAAACATACAAGACATCAAAAGACGTGCAAACATTTTTCCCATAAACATGTAATCCTTCTGCTGATATGGGGACTTCCTGGGTTCAGGAGCTGCTTTCTTCCAAGGAGCTGGTCCTTTTCCAATTCTAGAATCAAGGCTTTGCAAAAAAGGAAAACAAAACAAAACAAAACAAAAACAGGAATATATTTCTTTCCATCTCTCCCTGGGAAATTCAACAAAATTGTTAAAGAACCACCTCCTAGTTATGAACTTAACTGGTTTATTATTTATCATACTCTAGCTATTTTATGAAAACAATTAGCTAAATCAGTCTAATCGCATTGTTGCTTCTATCAAGTTCTTTAACGAATAGGATAAAAATAATGGTAAAAAAAAAATCCTGTTGAATTCTTTAACCCCTTGGAGATTGACATCCTTTGAAATAATGAAATGAACCACTTCTCTTTTGTACAGGAAGCATATATACAGAAGGAAGCTATTGCATAACTATTTTCATCTGGGGTAATTACTCCAGTGGTTCCTTACCCCTAGGTACAATACCGACCCCCTCCTGAGTTGAATCCTCTTGTAAGTCTCTTCCTCTAGCTTTGACTCAGCCTCTAGTTCTTCCCTTGTTTGTCTTCTCCATTCACATCACTCTTTGTTCTCATTAAGCTTCCTCATCTTTTGGTCCAGTTTTTCCTTTCTCATTGCTCAGTCTGTTCTTAAACCTTCTTCCATCTTGTCATCATTTTCACGTCTCTAATTTTCTTGCTACTCACGCCTTCTTTGCATTTTTCTTGCACTTTTTTGCCTGCTGCTGCCAACTTTTTTTAAAATTGCTACTTCAATATTTTTATATTTTACTTTGGACACTAGTGCGCTTGATGATGATGATGATGATGATGATGATGATGATAATGGCAATTTCTTCAAAACCATATTCTAAGTTTTTTGCTATGTGATATATAATGAAAAACTTACATTATGGGATACATTTAGATTTAAAGCAGCTGGTAAATTCAACTTTTTGTTTAGACTACTCCTTTAAATAACATTACATTGGACCAAGTCAGTTATGATGAAACCATTTAAAAAAGTTTTGTAGAATTTAAAACCATGCCTGATTTCTCTTAGAATGCTTCTTCATACTTCATATAACTAATTTATAACCTGGATTTTTAAAATCTGGATATCATTGATAGTAATTTCAGATTACACATTTGTCAGAGGTTTTGGAAGAAGCATTGGCAGCTTCTAAGCAAAAAAAAAATATATCTATTTTTATGAGAGGGTGAATGAATGTTATTAATTCATTACACAGACTTGAAACAATGAGGCACTTTGTCTCCCAGCATTCAAACCCAAAGGTGTATATCAGCCATCAGCTAGCATTAAATGCAAGTTATCCATGAACCCATGGAAAAGACAAGGAAAAAAGGAAGAGTACAAGAAGCTGCAATCTCATGTTAACAATCTATGGTTTGCATTTTTTTAAATTTGTATTTGTACTAAGTAGCTTTTGCCAAGTTCAAGCCAGACACAAATGATACACTTGCTAGTGAAGCTTTAGTATCTAAGCACTGCTACAGCACTGGAATGAATGCTTAAAACCATCACTTTTGAAATAGATTGAAAGGCAAGAATGTTAATTTGTTAAAATAATCAAAAGCTGGAAAGACCTGTGTATGTGCAAGGTTTACTTAATTCCTTTAGAGTTGATTGAGACTAATCTGGATTAATTCAATTTAATTCACACATATATATATAGACAGCCTACCATATAGCCTTGAGATTGGGGTACAGAAATACTGTGATTATTCCATTCTTTAAAAATGAAAGAAAAAGATCTGTGACATCAGTTGTATACTGCTTATTTGCATTTATTTACAAAATATATGAGAATGTTAATCATAAAGACGTAATGCAGTCGGTCAACTTTGTAGCTCTGGACCTATCAGAAGACAGGTAAAGTATGTGTTATTGCATCAAAACAGAATTTCATCCCCTTCCTCAACTGTAACAGGTATATCACAGTGCTATTATACACAAGTGACATCGGGATTTTTTTTTTTTTTGCAAACATTAATAGGGCTATAGTGGGCTCTATGATCTTGAATACCTTTCTACAAGGAGCAACATTTACGATGAATTATGACAAGATCAATATAAGTTTTGCAAAATAATTCAGACTTGGATGATTAATGGATTTTTTTTTGCATAGATGGCATGTTTCAATTCCTTGGGCATGATTTTTTTTTTTGAACCTCTGGAAACTTTCAATTTTAGGCAGTTTCCTTCTTCCCCTGAAGGTACAAGGAAGCATGTGGCCATCTTACCCTATTTTTCATGCAACAGGAACTCAGTATATAGCAGCTGCAGTTAAACTGTTGATTGCATACCTGCCTTTATGGCATAGAATTTGATTTAGAGAACAAAACAGTAGCAATAGAGACCTTACCATCTAAGTTCTTAAGAAAAGTCAAGTAGTCACATGTCCTGAATCCAGAGCCTGGTTAAGAATAATCTATTACCGTCTTAAGTTCAGCTTCTTCCAACAAGGGTTAACCCCTTTAATCCTAGCTGATAACTTTCAAGCATCATGGGAGTAGTAATAGAGAAAAACATGGCTCACATTGGTTTTCCCCTATTCCTAAGAATTCTTGATAAAAGTTTTAGAGCTCTCTAAATAAGGCCTGAATGGATATGGAGAAATGCATAGGGCTACCTCCTTGGGATCTGAGTGGCCTTGGTATCATATCCAAAAGTTAGCTAAGATATGATACCTGTAGAATGTGAGTATGAAAAGCTCTCAGAAAAAATCATTTAGAAAAATAGTCCCGCCAAATCAAATTGTAGTACCATTTTATTTGTCCATATTTTCTTTTGTCATCCAGCATAAAATATTTTAAACTCTGTTTTTCTGCTCTGTTTTCAAGGACAAGAAATGTTGAACTTGCTGTCATTTTCAGTTGATTTGATACTGCAGATTTTTTTTTTATATCTGTAGGTTGTCACCTACAAAGGAAAGCCCTGCAAAAAAAAAAAAAAAGCATCTGAGCTGAATGAACCTGGGAGTTGTTTTTATGCATTATAAAGTGCCATTTATAGTGCAAATATTTTTGCATATTCCCTTCTGAGGTCCTCATTCAGAACTGCCCACAGGAACCAAAGTTGAAATATCTTTGTGAATAGTTTGTTTTCGTGACTCATTGTTCTCAGCGGATGAGGGAGTCTGTTACCAAGGTTGCACTTCTCCAAACGCTATGAAAAATGTGGGCCTTATGAGCAACATTGCATAGGTTTGTGCTTATGTTTGCTTCTTTCACTAATGATCCAATATAAACTCTCACCACACTGAAATCCCTTTCACAACCAAAGACCATACAATGGCTTTCATTAGTGTGTTCTACAGCTATTTTATGCTTAGAGTTGCAGTTCCATAGCCGACTTGTTCTGCATGTTTCATGAGAAGGTTTCTTCTGTATGCATCAGCCAGGAAGCTATCAAGCAAGCAGCATTAGCTCTATACATTCCCTACAGAATTGTTTCCAGGATTTATTAATGGGACATAGCCATGGCAGAGAAGGTGGAATAACTAGTAGAGTCGTTGCTGCATTATTTAATTATCAATAAAGGAACTGGTAAATCCACAGTAAGTAACTGAGCTGGTTATGTGATAGTAGACCTAAAAGCCTTCCAGAAAGACTAGTCCTAAACGTAGATCTCAAATATGTATGTGTGTGTGTTTGTGTGTGTTTGTGTGTGTGTGTGTATGTGTGTGAGAGAGAGAGAGATAGACAGACAGAGACAGAGCAGAGGGAGAGAGAGACAGAGAAGTAAAAAGATAGCATTTTAGAAAGATTAAATGTTAACTTTCAGAGAAAGTTCATGAATTCTTTGAATAATGTTGTAACTGACAAGCCTAAATGCATTGAGGACCCATAACAGTGATTTGTGTTCTAAATAATTGTCATGTGAAAAGTAAATTTTTTATTTTTGTTTGTTTGTTTGTTTATTTATTTATTTATTTATTTGCCAAATTTATATGGCCACCCATCTTGGTGTAGAATTTGAACCTATATTAAAAATTACTACAAAATTAAAAACAATTAAAACAGTAAGTATCAATGGAAACAAGACTATGAGAGGTAAAAACATTACATATAATGCAGCCAATATGTGGGTTTCCTATTAGCAGAGGATCAGCAGGCTTGCCCCCCCCCAAAATACATTTAATGGTTTTCTGGGAGGCAATAAGGGTTGCTGCTAACTTCACCATGGGAGGGATGATGTTCCAAACTGTGCTATGGCAGAAAAGGCTTGCCTCCTCAGATGGATCTCTTTTGTAGAAAGGACCTACATCATGCATTTACAGATAGACCTGTAACCTGGGAGAGTGGTTCCTCAGACAACCTGGCTCCATCCCACATAGGGCTATAAGGTCAAATTTTGTATCTTGAATGGGAGAGAGTCAAACTGGCAACCAATGCATCCCACGAATCAGGGTGTAATGTGTGTCCTTTTAGGGGCACACTTAACTTTTCTGCTGCTGCATTTTGCACCAGTTTCATTTTCAGATACTTCTCAAGGGCAGCCCCATGTAGAGAGCATTAAATAGTCACATATACGAGATGACTGGGGCATGAGTAACTATGAGCAGAGCCTCAGGATCCAGGAACATATGCAACTGGCGCACAACACAAAGTTGCACAAAGGCCCTCCTGGCTGTGACCGTCAAGTACTCCTCAAGCAGGATTATGAAGCCAGAAGGACCTCCAGATAATGATCCAGCTCTGTCTGTATCAAAGACAGTAAAGTCCCAAATCCAGAAGGTCCTAAAACCCAAGTCACTCAGTCCTGCCAGAGTTTAGTTACAGCCTATTGTTCTCCATCCAGACTTTTCCAGGTGTCACAATATTCACAGAGGTGCTTAATTCACCTGGGGTAGAAAGATATAATTGGGTATCATCCACATACTGATGATGTCTCACCTCGTGATGAGGGATGATCTCCCCAGCAGTTTCATGTAGATGTTAAACAGGAGTGGGGAGAGCACCAAACACTGAAGTAGTCCACATAATAGAGGCCAAAGGGAGAATCTCTTACTCCTAGTTACACTAACTGATATTGGTCCCTGAAAAAGGAAGACAACCAGCACAGTACTCTGCCACCCATTTTTAATCCCTGACCTACAAGAATACCATTGTTGATGGTACTGAAACCCATCAGGAGGTCAAATAGAGCCAAAATGAATGCACTACAGTACCCATCCCACTTCAATCAGAGATCATCCAAAAATGAATGCTGTTTCCATCCCATGTCTAAACCTGAATCCTGAATGAAAGGGGTCCAGATGATCCATTATAGATTTAATCTGTGGTAACCGTGAAAATAGGCCATTCCATCCCCTTAAAGCCAGTGGTCTTTGGAGGTGTCTGAAAGGAATTATGACTGATCCAGCTAAATATCCAATTCAAACCAGTCTAGTCCTCCACTAAGGCAAACCAATGAAAGATGCATTGCTGAAGTAGCTGGAGAATAGGAGCATTTTATAGAATTCTTTATTGGCCAAGTGTGGTTGGACACACAAGGAATTTGTCTCTGGTGCATAAGCTCTCAGTGTACAAACAAGCAATAGTGATAAATCATGATCATAAATAACATAAAATACATTAATCATAACTCATAAAATACAACACTTCATCATAAATCATAAGATGCAACACTTAGTGATAGTCATAGAATACTAGCTAAGCAAACAACATAAATTATACTAGGATACTAAAAACAATATAATTTATAAGATACAAGCAACAAAGTTATAGTCATAAGAAGATAAGGAAAGATGTGTAGAATCATAGTAATATAACTTTATTAAGTAGTTTGACAGTGTTGTAAGAATTAGTTGTTAAGGAAAGTGATGGTATAGGGCAGGGGTCGGCAACCTTAAACACTCAAAGAGCCATTTGGAGCCGTTTCTCACAGAAAAGAAAACACTGGGAGCCACAAAACCCTTTTGACATCTAAAATGAAGATAACACTGCATATATCCTTTTTTACCTTTATGCTATGTATAAAAAAACTATAGTGTGTTGCATTTATGAAATCAATGAACTGCTACAAAGAAAACAAATTTTTATGTAGGAGAAAAAGGGAAAAAAAACCTTTCTCCTTCATCCCAACACGTGAAAACAATTTTAGTAGCTTATCTACCATCTTTAAATACAGCATAATTATCCCCATACCTCATCTCTTAATTAAAAAAAATCAAAATATTTCATTAAATGTTCTTTACTAAAAGTCCAATAAGGACAACATGTATTCATATTCTCTCTCTCTCTCTCTCTCTCTCCTCTCCCTCTCCCTCTCCCCCTCTCTCTCTTTCCTCTCCCCCTCTCTCTTTCCTCTCTCTCTCTCTTTCCTCTCCCCCTCTGTATCTGTCCCCATCTCTCTCTTTCTCTCTCTCTCTTTCCTCTCCCTCCCTCTCTCTCTCTTTCCTCTCCCTCTGTCTCTTTCTCTCTCTCTCTCTCTTTCCTCTCCCTCTGTCTCTCTCTCTCTTTCCTCTCTCTCTCTCCTTTCCTCCCTCCCTCCTCCTTCTCTCTCCCTCCCTCCCTCCCTTGCTGCATCTCCGCCACCAATGTAAGCCCTGCATGCGGGGACAACCCAGCACTGGGGACTGATTGTTTACCTCTTCGGGCGATGGGAGAGGAGCGGGCCAATTGCCTTCCCGGCAGCCGGGACTCCAGCGTGCCTTCCCGGCCAGCGGGGCCAACAGTAGCACGGCTGGGGATCGCAGGGGCTGCACTCCCTTGGAGCCGCAGCTTGCGGGAGGGCTGGCCCACTCAGTGGAGGCTCTGTGGGCCGCTCCCAGGGGGGGATCCTGGGGCTGCCCCACGTGGCTCCCCGGCCACGTGCGCCTTGGATGGGGCCAGCCCGGAAAGGGACTTCCTGGCCGCGCTTCTCCCAGGGGGTGGGGTGCCCGGGCACAGGATCAATCAGGAGCCCCTGCGAGAGAGAGAGAGAGAGAGAGAGAGAGAAAGAGAGAGAGAGAGAGAGAGAGAGAGAGAGAGAGAGAAGGAGAGGAGAGGGAGGGAGAGGGAGAGGAGAGGAGAGAAAAGAGAGAGAGAGGGAGGGAGAGAGGGAGAGGGAGAGGGAGAGAAAAGAGAAAGAGAGGAAAGAGAGAGAGGGGGGGAGAGAGGGAGGGAGGGAGAGAGGGAGGGACGGAGGGGGGACTTGAGCCACAGTAGAAGGCTGAAAGAGCCACATGCGGCTCCAGTGGTTGCTGTCCCGTGGTAGAGGGGAAAAACTATCCTTATGTATAGTTGTTCTGGTGTGCAAAGTCCTATAGTGTTGTCTTGAGGGGTCTATATATATTTTCACAGTCCTCTTTCTTACTTGTGCAGTATACAGGTCCTCAGTGGAAGGCAGGCTGGTAGCAATTGTTTTTTCTGCAGTTCTAACTATTCGTTGAAGTCTATGTCTGTCTTGTTTGGTTGCAGATCCAAACCAGACAGTTATAGAGGTGCATATGACAGACTCAATAATCCTTTTGTAAAACTGTATCAGCAGGTCCTTGGGCAGTCTGAGCTTTCTGAGTTGGCGTAGGAAGAACATTATTTGTTGTGCTTTTTTGGGGGGGGAACAAGTGTACTGCTTCTTTTGCAGTTTGACAAGAAAAAGAAGCTTAAGTAGCCTAGTTTAACATATACAAGTTGTATTCTGAAATTGGTATTATTACAGGATGAGTTGCACTTAAAATCTAAAATAAAGAAGTTTAGATTCTTTGATAAAGTGACTAAATTAATAGACCAGCGAAATGCTGTGGACATAGTATACTTAGATTTCAGTAAGGCATTTGACAAAGTAGACCACAATCTACTTCTTGGTAAGCTAGAAAAATGTGGAATAGATAACATCACCACCAGATGGATTTGACAAACCACACTCAACTATTAATGGTACTATATCCACATGGAGAGAAGTAAGCAGTGGGGTACCACAAGGCTCCATCCTAGGTCCAGTACTCTTCAATATCTTCATAAATGACTTAGATGAGGGAATAGAAAGGGAACTCATCAAATTTGCATATGACACTAAACTGGCAGGAATAGCCAACACCTCAGAAGACAAGCTCAGCATCCAAAAAGATCTTTACAAACTTGAACAATGGGCCCTATCCAACAAAATTAAATTTAATGTGGAGAAGAACAAAGTTTTACATTTAGGCAGGAAAAATCAAAGGTACAAGTGCAGATTAGGCAAGACCTGGCTCAAACAGAGTAACTGTGAGAGGGACCTTGGAGTCCTAGTGGATGATCACTTGACTATGAACCAGCAGTGTGCAGCAGTAGCCAGAAGAGCTAATACAATCCTGGGTTGTATAAACAGAGGCATAGAATCAAGATCACATGGAATATTAATACTGCTTTATAAAACCTTAGTAAGACCATACCTGGAATACTGCAGCCAATTTTGATCACCATACTACAAAAAAGATGTTGACACCTTGGAAAAAGTTCAGACAAGAGCAGCTAAGATGATCAAAGGCCTGGAGACTAAAATGTATGAAGAACAGCTGCAGGATTTGGGTTTGGCTAGTCTAAAGAAAAGAAGAAATAGGGGTGACATGATAGCAGTATTTGAGGGGCTGCCACAAAGAAGAGGGGGTCACGTTATTCTTCAAGGCACCAGAGGGCAGGACAAGAAACAATGGTTGGAAATTAATCAAAGAGAGAAGCAATCTGGAATTAAGGGGAAACTTCCTAACAGTGAGGAAAATTAACCAGTAGAACACATTGCCTTCAGAAATTGTGGGCACTCAATCACTGGAGGTTTTTAAGAAGAGACTAGACAGTCGCTTATCTGAAATGGTATAGGTTCTCCTGCTTCAGCAGGGGGCTGGACTATATATATATATGTTTTCTGAGGTTTTCACGGGTGTTTGTATGTAGGTCTTTGGTAATTCGGGTTTTCTCCCGCGTAAAATTGGAAGTGTCTTGGCGACGTTTCGACGAAGTCTCATTCGTCATCTTCAGGCTGGTGTCTCTTCGGCCTCGTGCTTCTAGGAGCAATGTGTGATCACAGCTGTTTCTTCCTTTTAACTTCCTTTTAACACCATCCTAGAAGTACATTGCCCTATTTCCAACAGGCTCGAGCGCGGAGTAGCCCCGTGCCCTTTGAGGCCTTATCGCGAACCATCTCATATCCAAAGACTGATGGAACTTTGGATCTGTGATGGTTCGCGATAAGGCCTCAAAGGGCACGGGGCTACTCCGCGTTCGAGCGGAGTACATTTCACGGGTTTGTATGTAGGTCTTTGGTAATTCGGGTTTTCTCCCGCGTAAAATTGAAAGTGTCTTGGCAACGTTTCGACGAAGTCCCATTCGTCATCTTCAGGCTGGTGTCTTCGGCTTCGTGCTTCTAGGAGCAATGTGTGATCGCAGCTGTTTCTTCCTTTTAACTGCCAGTGGAGGTATGAACTGATTGGATGGGAGCTTGGCTGTGTTCTGATTGGGTGGAGGTGTGTTCTGATTGGTTAGGGGCTTGGTTGTGCTCTGATTGGATGGGGGGTTGGCTGTGCTCTGATTGGGTGGGGGCCCTGTTGTGCTTGGATTAGTCTGAGTTGCAGGAGGATTTGAGATGGAGAGCTGCATTGCTGTTGTTTGGCTTCGCGTTCGTGGTCGTGCCACATCTTCAAGGTGGGTGTCAGTTTGCTTCATGCATGGAATGGAGGGGTTTAAAATGGCCAATGATGCAGCTGTGGTCTGGTTTCTGGTCCGCGGTCGTGCCTCATCATCGGTGCGGGCCTGAGTCTGCTGTTTGCGTGGATGTGTGGTGGTGATACCATGTGTGGTCTTCGTGAGTGTGGGTCCAGTGTCGCTCCTTGTGTCAGGGATTCGTCTGTCAATAAGGCTGGGTTTCCAAATGGCTGGTAGGCGGGAGGTATCATCTCGTTTATTCATGCTGTGTGGGCGTTTTTCTATCTCGATGGCTTCTCTGATTATTCTGTTGTTAAAGTGTTCAGTTTTGGCAATAGTTCTGGTATTTTTAAAGTCAATTTTATGTCCTGTGGCTTTGAGGTGTTGGACCAGGGAAGAAGTTGGTTCCTCTTTTCTGACTGAGTTCTTGTGTTCTTCAATGCGTGCACTTATTCTTCTGTTGGTTTGTCCAATGTATGTGGTGGGGCAGGTGGTGCATGGGATTTCATATACTCCTTGATTTTCTAACTCAATTTTGTCTTTGGGGTTTCTTAGGATGGTGGATATTTTTCGGTTTGTGCAGAATGCTGTCTTGATTTTGTGTTTGTGGAGGATCTTGCTGATTCTGTCTGTGGTGCCTTTTATGTATGGGAGGAGGGCTTTGCTGTTTTCTTGTTCTCTGTCTTGGATTTTAGTGGGGGTTTCTTTTTGGATTAGGTTGGTAATCTTATTTCTTTGGAATCCGTTGGATGTTAGTACGTTAGTGAGAGTGTGTAGTTCGGTTTTTAGGTGTTGTTCGTCAGCTAAGCGTTTTGTTCTCGAGATGAGTGTCTTGGCTACGGAGTTGATCTGTGCTGGGTGGTGGTGTGAGAGTGCGTGCAGATAGCGGTTTGTGTGTGTTTTCTTCTGGTAGATGGTGTGTCCACCCAATCAGAACACAGCCAAGCTCCCATCCAATCAGTTCATACCTCCACTGGCAGTTAAAAGGAAGAAACAGCTGCGATCACACATTGCTCCTAGAAGCACGAAGCCGAAGACACCAGCCTGAAGATGACGAATGGGACTTCGTCGAAACGTTGCCAAGACACTTTCAATTTTACGCGGGAGAAAACCCGAATTACCAAAGACCTACATATATATGTATATATATATATATATGTATGTATGTATGTATGTATGTATGTATTTTCTAAAATTGGATTCTATATATTTTATACATGATATAGAGGATCCAATCTGGGTCAGTCACCGGGACTACTAGGTTTAGTCTTCCGAGCTTTCAGGCTTGTGTTGGAGCCCATCCTCATACACATTAAAATTTAGGACCCATGACTTCCATGGAATTGGAAATTGGAAAATTTTATAAAACGTTTTATAACATAAACATTATCATAAAGCATTTCTATGACATAATACAAAATGTCATAAAACATTTCCTGTGATCAACTGATGATCTTTGACTGTGTTATAGAGGTCAGTGTGGGTTGCTTTCAAGGCAGATGCATCTCTGAAGTTTTAAGAATTTTTCCAGTGAAGGCAGTACGTTACAAGCTCTGTCACTGTTGAAGACGTTGAGGAATCTGATAAGGAAATATCTCTGAAACGATGATCCGACAGGTCACAGGTTGCCTAGTTTGATATAAAATACAGAGACAAAAATTTATGAATGACACTCATTGTGGAAAGGAAAATGCTAAAGAAGTAGGCACAGCATTTGCTCCACTGTTATTCCCAATGAAGACTTTAAACAATAATGTGACAGTGTCAGCACATAATGGAACAAAATAAACATTTTTAAGAGCAGTGAATCTGCAGAGAAGCAATAGAGCTACTGTGTTGATTGTGTTTCTCTTTTTATTTCTCTTGTTATTTTTACTCATTTTAACCCTATTGTGTAAGCTGTCTAGAGTTACTTTTATGATCGAGGTTTCTTCCAAATTGTTGAATAAATAAATGACATAGGGAGTATTTTCTGTGGTTTGTATGAATGGCAGGTGTCATCTGCAATGAACATTAAAATGTATTTTCTATTTTAAAGCAAGTGGTACAATATTTGTTATTACAACCAGCTGTGAGGAACATCTTAATCTGCCAGGAACAAGACTGATAGCTACATTTATAAGCAAAAATGTAAGTTTTTATTTATTTTTCAATAAAATAAACAATAACTTTATTTTAATGATTTTTTTTCCTGTACCTGTTGACACTGGAAATAGATGGCAGACAACAATTTGTGTTGCATGCAGAGTATGTCTGGTTTTGTTAATACTGAATCACAAAGGAAATGTCTGTAACTATGCCCTGGTCAGTCATCTCAAGTGAACCACTTGAGTGTTATGCTTAGCACTTAAAGTTACATTTCCCACCCAAATGTACAGCAATTATTCCTTGAACCAACATTATATTCTATACCCAATTCCAATGTTCTTGTTTCTTCTTCAAAAGTGAATACTGGCAAGGTTCAAACAGCAAATACGTCAATGTGCAAGAATGGTATTATTAAAACGTGCTTACTTTTGCACTCTTTTTCATCTGCATGTTGCTTTCCAGTGACCTTGTTTAATTTTCTATTCCCCGTTAAGAAATGTTGAGCAAAAAGAACTACACCTAGCTGCTGGGAGCAAGTAGCAGAACATTTAGATGAAGTCACTCAGACTTGCTGTAATTTTAACTCTACACGAGCAGAATTTGATGCACAATTTAAAACAGTGTCTTGTAATATTAACTGGGAGTTTTTAACCAAATTTGGGAAAGTTGCTTTCTAGTATCCTTTCTGCCACATGTTGGCTTGATTTATGTTCCTCTTGGCTTCTTCAAGGTGGCACAGGGATTACGGTCAATACCTCTTTGGGAGAGGGAACATTTCTATCATTCCTTGAAAGAGGCAATGGTGCATTCTCTCCTTAAGAATCTATCCTTGGATCTAACAGTGTTAGACAACAGTTGCCCTGCTTCCAACATTGCTTTTTGGGGAAGGTTAGCAGAAAATGATGTATTGTCATAGGATAGAACTGCATCGGTTTCTGTAAAGATGTGGTGATAAAGCCTGACGTCACATGGCCACATTGCTTTGTGACAGCAATCCTGGCAGTTCCAGTTGCCATCATAATCCCAGGATCTCATGGGTCATTAAGTGGGAAAAGGAGACAGCCCCAGATAAGGGGTGTGGGCATTTACAAGTTGCAAGAGAGGAGAGGGAGAGTGTTGGCAGCTGGTGAGGGCGACAGGCAAGCTGGCAAAGGCTGTGGACAGGCACAAACTATGGAATACAAGCAGGCAAGTGGCTCTATGTCAGATCAACCAACAGACATGTTGCTACTTGTACGTTGTGTACACCATGACTTTTTATACAGTGATTATGGAAAAGGATCAATTGTCCATTTACTAATTTTATTGGGAGCTCAGGAGAATTCAGTATCTATAAAATCTTATTTAACT
The DNA here is from genome assembly GCA_023970755.1 of Azemiops feae. Classification (NCBI taxonomy): domain Eukaryota; kingdom Metazoa; phylum Chordata; class Lepidosauria; order Squamata; family Viperidae; genus Azemiops; species Azemiops feae. The sequence goes on along the minus strand of JALGBA010000170.1, from coordinate 210,584 downwards.
AAATAAAAGAACAGAGTGTTTTAAGAAACAAACGTATGGAAGCCTAATCTATAGGATGGTGGCTTCCTTGTGAAACTGCAAGGGGAAAATCCAGAGGAGCAGGCAGAGATCAGCCAAGACCAAAGCAGCAAGGATACACACATCATAGTTGGAAGTCCCATGAATTCAGATGGGTAAAAAGAAGGAAGCATAGTCAGAATAGAAGCCTGAGGAGAAAGCATGATTCTACATTGTTTCTGCTTAGAGTTGGGCCCTCTGCCAGTGTGTGGACTTCAGCAGCCAACCTATAGTGCTGATTGCTGAAGCTGGGTCTGGCACTGAGCCAGTGGCTTCAGATTAATTGGGCTTTGTGAATCTGCCTGAGATCAAAAGATCGTTTCCAATGCATGAAATGCTTACTTTTTTTCTCTGTGCATTGTCATGCCTAATACACTGTATAACCTCTGTCCCCGGAAGTGCCTTTTCTTTGACATGGTGGATTCTTTCGATATCATTAAGACCTATTGTCAAAACTACTTAGTTCCAGTGAAGAGTATCTGATTATCTATTTATTCATTTATTTATCCAAACGAACACAAAAGGAACCTACTGAATTACAAGCCAGATAATGTTCCTCTGATTTCAGTGAGATTTCAGTGAAATATACAGTAGGTGCTTTCACTCATAGAGACCTTAAAAACTGGTTCTTGCACACATAAGAACAATCATGCTGGTAAATGATTCAGTCACCCAGTTTAGCCCACTGTTTTGACATCACTCTAAGTGTCTCTTGCAATCTGCCAGCTCCATTGGACCCCCAGCTATAATATTTTTCAGCTTCGAAAAGGAAAGAAAAGGACTGAAAACTCAGCCCCATTTTTCTTGGTGATGTTACAGAATCACTCCTATGTTGCCCTTAGAACCAAATCAATGTCTAAAACTCTGGCTCCTGGCTACAAAGAGATGGCCTGCCCTTCTTTTAAGTTATGCCTTTCCTAAAACATTTGAGCAAATGCTGCCTATTGCCAACTAGGTCAAGCTTTTGAAAAGTCTTCCCAAATGTTTCAGCTACCAATTCTGCATCATGATGGTTGGTAAAAATAAAGTAGGTTGCTTGTCTCCTCTTCATTACTTGATGGCTAGATGGCTGGAAGACCATTGTCTGTCAAAATGGTCTTCAAGACACAGTTCAAGATATTGGTTGTCATTGACTTTGAAGTACTTCATGAATCAAGACCTGGGTAACTATGAGATTGCCAGCTCGTCAAAATCTGTCTGTCTAATAGAGAGCTATTGCTGTGGATTTATTTATTTTTAGGTTTAATGATTTGTATGCCTAGCCATCTTAAAATGAATCTGGGGGGCTCATAGTGATAAAAATCTCAAGACAACGTCAATAGCCCAACACTCCCAAGACAATGTCAACATCAGGAACCGTGATGAAAGAGGCTTCTTTCTCTGAAATAGTTTGCCAATAGAGATAAGGATGGCTCCTTCCCTGTGGGCATTTTGAAATTCTGGCCATTCAGAAGACCAAGAACTGTTCCTGAATTCAAGACACCATGTGTGAGTTATTGTTTTTCATTTGTTTGATTGAGATTGAGATTTCTGTAAATCATTCAGCATTGATGGATTACAAACCCAAGTTACAAGTATAAAATAAATCAACAATAATAATAAAAGATTAGGCAATTTCCTGTATTCCTACAGCTGCAGAGGTTTGAGATTTGGGGTTACTGGCTAGTATCTGATCTTGCATGTAATGGTTCTAGACAATGGAGAACGAAAGTGAATCCTTCTTCCCAGAGCCTTCCACTATAATATAAGGTAGGACAGGAGAGGGAGGCTTTAAAAGGAATGGCACACATCTTGCTGACTTTGATGCTCCATTTAGTGCATGCTGTTAAACAGAGTAAATATGTAATTCCTTCCTTCACTTCCAATATGCTTTTCTCTTCCCAGCTGGCATTTCATACAGCAATTCCAAATCTTTTTGAAAGTCTAATGACGTGGCCATAATATCAAGGAGCATTGTGGTTTTTTTTAAATATACCAACCCATATACTCCTACTTATTTAAGGAGAATCTAGCACAGGCCCTTTAGCACTCTGCCCCTTAGTGCCATATATAATGTCACAGCGCAAGTATAAAAGATGAAACCTGGCATCAGAGTGGTTAGGAATAAATTCCCATGGACTCCTGAAAAGAAAGATTTACTACGTAACTTTCCACACTGAAACAGTATCTAATAGCTTAACTGTCTTTTCAGGATTCTTTTGCCATTGCAAAACATATTCTTTTTAAATAACTTGTCATGTGGGCTTGGAAGACAAAGAATGTGTCCATCCATAATGCAGTGGGTAAAGGAAATATAATTCAGGGGCAGGCAATGCACTCTCTACAGATCTTTAGGACTTTAATTCTCCTGTGAGCTCCAGACAGCGTGGCCAAAGTGAATGAATGATGGCAGTGGCAGCCCGTATCATATACTAGTTGCCTCCCCATGTCCTCGTTCCTTATGGGATAGATTTTTTTTGGTCTTCTCTCCTCATCAGAGTGAAAGTAATGTTGATTGGAATGATGTTATGGCCCTCCATGTCTCTTTTTTCAGAACCCCGGATTTTATTGGTAGAAATCTGATGCAATCACGCTCACAACAGACTCTACTGGTTAGACATTTCTCTGGAAAACTTTTAATTCTAAAAACAATCATGATCAGACAGACCACACTCCATTTAATGATCCCAAACGAGACAATTGTGTTTCAGTGACATTGAGCATCACTCAAACCTCAAGATGCAGTTATTGAATCTTAACGATTTAATTACTAAACAGGAAGTGGACTTCATTGCCTCTTTGTTGGCAAGGACTAAGACTGCCATCTGAATCATAGTATCAATGACAGGGCAGCTAATGGAGAAGGATGTGAAGACCCACAAATTTACCAACAATGTTAAAATGAGGTCAGATTTTGAAAGGTTAGCTGGCAAAGAAAGAGATGTGAGTGTTAAATGAATACCCAGGGTAATGTGACCAGGAAGATAAATTCCCAGCAATTAGATGAGTTGTTCTTAGCCTTTTAGGACCATGCTGTGATGCCTTTTTAAAGCCAAGGCAGCATCAAGAACTCATTATTCTTTTCTCAATTGCTTTCAGACATGAGTTGCCTTGGGTTCCCGCCCGTAATAAGCAATCATTCCCTTTCTGGGTCTTTCTTTTCCCTATTGGAAAAATGAATTAAATGAAAAGTAAGATAGTTTAACTTTTTTTTCTCCATAACAGGAAATCAGTTTCCTGTGAAAGGTGAAAGAATGATGCTGAATAAATTCTGTCCTCAACTTGCCTTTTTTAAATTTTGCATTTTTAAAAGCTAATTATTCTAAATAAAACAGGATTACTTAACATCCCAGTTTAATTGTTCATAATGTGCAACACAAATCTTCAGTGTATATTAGAGAAGAGAATAATTTGCAGGGTTTTTTTGTAATAAAAGGCAACTTTTTTCTTAAAATGGCTAGAGAACAGATATTTCAATCTGCAAACACTTCAGTCTTGAGTTTTAGCTTACCAGGTCATTTCTTTAGTCACAATAAAGTCTGGAAACAAAATGACCAGTATCATAGTGGTACAGTATAATGAAGAATAATGAAGCATAACCCCAGATTAATTAAAACATGTTTTAATTAAATGGTACAACATTAAAACAAAATTAAGAAATACATTGTGAATTTGACACCTTTTCTATTCCTAAGACATACCTTTGGTTGATTTTCAAGGTCAAGGTGGGGAAAGCAATGTATTTTGACATGATGGAAAATGTTTTTGTTTTTTTCCAAAAATACGTTTGTATCAAGTAAACTCTTCATAACTGAATAAAATATTAAATTATTTTATCAGATCCAAATATTTCTTGTTAAAAATCTAATTTATTCTAACTGAATGAAAGTAACCACTGCAAAAAATTATTGTGGGATGTGGAAAAGAGGATGTGTTAATATATGCACCAGGATTTGAATGAAAACCAAAAAAGGGGAAAAAAAATCACCCAGACAACTATCTTGAATGAATATTCTGTCCTTGTGTCTCATTGCACCTGGCAAACTGAAAACTAAAGCAAACAGTGTGGGATCTCTAAGTTCATATTACTGGAGCAAAGAAAATAAGGCAATTTCCTTCATCTCGCATTCTAAGTTTGCATTATTACGCTTTCCCAGGGATATTCCATTTTAGTTGTTACTGTCCTTCACAGGCATTGTTTAGACAGCTTGTAGAGCAATGCTGTTTTTGCATTCAAAATGTGAAATAAAAATGCATCTTGTGTCTATTGTTCTGGTATACAAATTTAATAAAATGAAATCTGTTTCAATTCTATACATTCACTATTGCTTCTGAGTCACTGAAGTATATTAGCAATAACTAAACTTTAAAATGTTATTATATCTTAGCTATCTGATTTGTGGCATTATATTTACAAACTGACAAGAACAGATATGAACAGTGCTTATTCATCTGCACAGTGAAATCAGTTAGAAATATTACTTTCCTCCTAGGTTTAATAAACGGTCCATTGTATTTTTCTAATACTGTATAAATAATATGTAACAGTTTAGATCAAGACCATCTCTTTAAATTATGTGATTTGTAGAATAGTAATAATAATAAAGAGCCAATTTGATTTAGTGGTTAAGCCACCAGGCTAGAAAGAGGAAGATCATGAGTTCAAGTTCAGCCTTAGCCTTGAAAGCTGACTGGGTGACTTTGGGCCAGTCACTCTCTTTCAACCAATCCACAATATAGGATGGAGATTATATATATATAAAATGGGTCTAAGTGGGGTTCCATAGTCAGCTCCATAGGCTCACCTCTAGAAAACCTAGCCAAATTTCTCGCCGAACAACTACAGCCCTATGCAGAATCCATCACCTCACACGTAAAAAACTCATTCCAATTCATAGAGATCATAAAGAAACAAAACTTACAGCCCAGCGACCTACTCGTGAGCTTTGATGTCATTTCCCTCTTCACCCAAGTGCCAATCAAAGAAGCCTTGACAGCTATCCAAATATAACCCCCCCAAGCACATCCTAGATCTGACCAACCATTGCCTATCCAACACATACTTCATCTACAAGGGACAAAAATACAAACAAATAGAAGGAGCACCCATGGGATCACCCCTCTCACCTGTCATTGCAAACCTCTACATGGAACACTTTGAAACCCAAGCTCTAGAAAAATCTGATCACAAACCCAAACTCTGGCTCAGATACGTAGACGACACCTTCATAATCTGGCCACATGGGAAAGAAAAACTAGACAACTTCCTCACACACCTCAACAGCCTACACCCCAAAATACAGTTCACCATGGAAACAGAAGCTAACAAGCAACTTCCCTTCCTGGATGTCTTAGTCTACAAGAAATCCAATGGCTCCCTAGGACACACCATCTACCAGAAGAAAACACACACAAACTGCTATCTGCACGCACTCTCACACCACCACCCAGCACAGATCAACTCCATAGCCAAGACACTCATCTCGAGAACAAAACGCTTAGCTGACAAACAACACCTAAAAACTGAACTACACACTCTCACTAACGTACTAACATCCAACGGATTCCAAAGAAATAAGATTACCAACCTAATCCAAAAAGAAACCCCCACTAAAATCCAAGACAGAGAACAAGAAAACAGCAAAGCCCTCCTCCCATACATAAAAGGCACTACAGACAGAATCAGCAAGATCCTCCACAAACACAACATCAAGACAGCATTCTGCACAAACCGAAAAATATCCACCATCCTAAGAAACCCCATAGACAAAATTGAGTTAGAAAATCAAGGAGTATATGAAATCCCATGCACCGCCTGCCCCACCACATACATCGGACAAACCAACAGAAGAATAAGTGCACGCATTGAAGAACACAAGAACTCAGTCAGAAAAGAGGAACCAACTTCTTCCCTGGTCCAACACCTTAAAGCCACAGGACATAAAATTGACTTTAAAAATACCAGAACTATTGCCAAAACTGAACACTTTAACAACAGAATAATCAGAGAAGCCATCGAGATAGAAAAACGCCCACACAGCATGAATAAACGAGATGATACCTCCCGCCTACCAGCCATTTGGAAACCCACCCTTATTGACAAATGAGTCCCTAACACAAAGAATGACACTAGACTCACACTCACGAAAACCACACAGGATGTCACCACCACACATCCACGCAAAAAGCAAACCCAAACCCACACCGATGATGAGGCACGACCACAAACCAGAAAACAGACCACATATATATATGTTTTCTGAGGTTTTCACGGGTGTTTGTATGTAGGTCTTTGGTAATTCGGGTTTTCTCCCGCGTAAAATTGGAAGTGTCTTGGCGACGTTTCGACGAAGTCTCATTTGTCATCTTCAGGCTGGTGTCTCTTCGGCCTCGTGCTTCTAGGAGCAATGTGTGATCGCAGCTGTTTCTTCCTTTTAACTGCCAGTGGGGGTATGAACTGATTGGGTGGGAGCTTGGCTGTTCTGATTGGGTGGAGGTGTGTTCTGATTGGTTAGGGGCTTGGCTGTGCTCTGATTGGATGGGGGGTTGGCTGTGCTCTGATTGGATGGGGGTGTGTTCTGTTTGGGTGGGGGCTTTGTTGTGCTCGGATTAGTCTGAGTTGCAGCGGGATTTGAGATGGAGAGCTGCATTGCTGTTGTTTGGCATCGTGTTCGTGGTCGTGCCATATCATCAAGGTGGGTGTCAGTTTGCTTCATGTATGGATTGGAGGGGTTTGAAATGGCTAATGATGCAGCTGTGGTCTGGTTTCTGGTTTGTGGTCGTGCCTCATCATCGGTGTGGGTTTGGGTTTGCTTTTTGCGTGGATGTGTGGTGGTGACATCCTGTGTGGTTTTCGGGAGTCTAGTGTCATTCTTTGTGTTAGGGACTCGTTTGTCAATAAGGGCGGGTTTCCAAATGGCTGGTAGGCGGGAGGTATCATCTCGTTTATTATATACGAGAAATTGGGCCACACAAACAAGCGAAGCCCCATCCATGGGATGCAGGCAGCACACAAAACCACGTCCCCTTTGGTCCATGGACAAACTTCTCTCCACAAAAACGGTCCATGGTGCTCAAAAGGCTGGGGGCCGTTGGTGAAGATGATTGATGTAGTCAAGTGATTTGGCCAAATGATTAATATTTTTGAATGAAATCTATTTGTTTTGGTCTTGATAGAACTATAGAACAGAACAGAACAGAACAAAATAAAATAACAGAGTTGGAAGGGATCTTGGAGGTCTTCTAGTCCAACCCCCTGCTTAGGCAGGAAACCCTATACCATTTCAGACAAATGGTTGTCCAATCTCTTCTTAAAAATGTCCAGTGTTGGAGCATTCACAATTTCTGGAGGCAAGTTGTTCCACTGATTAATTGTTGTAACTGTCAGGAAATTTCTTCTTAGTTCTAGATTGCTTTCAGTGGTGGGATTCAAATACCTGAACAACTGGTTCTCTGCATGGATGCCACTTCCGGAAGTCCGTTCTGAGCCAGGGATGCCTCCTAGGCCCAGAACAGTCCACCAGAAGTGCGTGGACACCACTTCTGGAAGTCTGTTCTGAGCTGGGGAGGCCTCCCAGGCCCACAATGAACTTCCAGAAGTGGCATCCACGCACTTACAGTGGGCCATTCTGAGCCTGGGAGTCCTCCCCAGCTCAGAATGGACTTCTGGAAGTGGCGTCCACACAGTTCCAGCGGTCCGTTCTGGGCCTTACGAAAAAGGGCTAGGGCATCAGCCAGTTTGCTGAAGTCAACAAAAAAATAGCTACAGTTTCTATCGTACCGATGTGAACTGGCTGAATCCCACCACTGGTTGCTTCTCTCCTTGATTAGTTTCCATCCATTGCTTCTTGTCCTGCTCTCAGGTGCTTTGGAGAATAGCTTGACTCCCTCTTCTTTGTAGCAACCCCTGTGATACTGGAACATTGCTATCATGTCACCCCTAGTCCTTCTTTTCATTAAACTAGACATACCCAATTCCAGCAACCGTTCTTCATATGTTTTAGCCTCCAGTTCTTTGATCATTTTTATTGCTCTTCTCTGCACTTTTTCTAGAGTCTCAACATCTTTTTTACATCGTGGTGACCAAAACTGGATGCAGTATTCCAAGTGTGGCCTTACCAAGGCATTGTAAAGTGGTATTAACACTTCATGGGATCTTGATTCTATCCCTCTGTTAATGCAGCCTAGCACTGTGTTGGCTTTTTTGGCAGCTGCAGCACACTGCTGGCTCATACTTAAGAGATTGTCCACTAGAACTCCAAGATCCCTCTCACAGTTACTACTATTGAGTGAGGTACCACCTATACTGTACCTGAGCATTTGTTTTTTCTTGCATAAATGTAGAACCTTACTTTTTTCACCACTGAATTTCATTTTGTTAGATAGCACCCAACGTTCAAGTCCGTCAAGATCCTTCTGTATCTTAAGCCTGTCTTCTGGAGTGTTGGCTACTCCTGCCAGCTTGGTGTCGTTTGCAAATTCGATAAATTCCCCACTTATCTCCTCATCCAAATCATTGATAAGATGTTGAAGAGTACTGGGCCTAAGACAGAGCCTTGGGGTACCCTACTATATGCTTCCCTCCATGTAGATACAGTTCCATTGAGGACCACCCACTGAGTGCAGTTGGTCAGCCAGTAAACTTTACCTTACTAAAACTGAATGAAAACCACCTGAATAAAGAATAATGACAATTAAAATCATTTCAGGCTGTTGTCAGTATTACTGAAGATATTGACAGTTCAATATCATTGTCCAGTCCCAAAGGTGCTTTTTCAAGAGACAAGTGGACTTTCTTGTTTTTTCTTTGAAAATGTTTCACTTCTCATCCAGTTGCCTTTGGGACAACCATGACCTGGATGACTGAGAATCTCCATAGATATCATTATCCAGTATTGTTGTTAAGGCATGGAAACCTTAGAAAAATCAGTACATTATAAAATTTGCTTCAAATACATTCATAACACTTTACAAATGCTATAAAATGATACTAAAACGAAACCACCCATGTATAAAAGTTTAAAAATATGTCTTGAGCGGACAGGGAATGATATTACAATGAGAATAATTATTTACAGCTATCGTAGATGCACCATGTGATCCTTGGTTTTGCTGTAATATTTCTGACTGTATGCTAAGTCAGAACTGATGCATGTTGCAGTGATCGTTGCATAACAAGAAAAATGTGCTTTTTAAGCCTGTGTAAATGAGAACAGAATGGTAAAACTAATGCATTCAGTTTTCCCCAGACCTGAAACATGGCATTGTTTAAAAATGATAAAACTTGAAATCAAACATAGAATTGTGACCAGGCTATTGGCTGGACACTGTGCAAAGTGGGCTAAATGGCAAAAATGCTTACTTGGCAAATTTAGAAACAGGACCGAAGTCTCTGCCCACTCCAGTCCCAGGCAATTGAACAAAGGCCGGGTTTCATAGGCAGTGTAATTTAGGCTACCTGAGTTAGCAAGAATGGTCAGGTGTATAAAGAGGCCTCATGGAACACTAAACAGAGAGAAATTCACATGGAGTAAGTGAACCACTTTGCTGGCATGTGGGCATAGGTTCCAGGGGCTATTCCCAATACAGAAGACAATCACTGGCAGGTAATAAAGGAGGCATTTATGCGATATGTCAGCGGTTAGTGCAAAGCTTAAAAGAAATGAGATCATGTGGCAAGATAGCATTCTCTGCCTCTCCCCAAGGGGAAGAAGCATTACTGTTATTACTATAAGCCATTGTTAATGCTACTTCTTTGAAATAAAATGTGACACAGTATTGTCAGCCGATACTTGTGCGATCCTAGCTATCATAAATTGTGGTTTTCTAGCATATTAATCTCTGGTTACACCAGCAGCTACTATACAGATACTGAATGCAGATTTCTAGCTGGTAGCCAAAACAAAAACAAAACAAAAAAACCCGGTACAAAGAGCATCTCTTAATTTGATTCTTCTGAAAAGAGATATAAACCAAAGAAGTGAATTTTATAAAAATTGCATTGTGATTTTGAAGAAGGATACATAATAATTCTTACACATGCACAATGGAAAATAGATAATTACAGAAATAAAAGTTGAAGTAAAGCTCCTTTTGCTGAAAAGAAGATTTTTTATAATTTTTATGATTAATTTTATCTCATACCTTTTCTCAGAAAACATAACTATCTTTATTTTTACAAGACTAACTCTATTAGTTTGGTCTGTAGTCATCGAATAGATGATTAAATCTGGGTCATCCAGTCTAACACACTAAGATAAAATATATTATCATTCAAGGACGGACAGAAATTTAAAGATCAAAATAAGGGATAAGAAACTTTGATAAGCCACAAGGGAAAGTTTTATAAGAGATGCTAATATTTCAAAAACATTTTGAGTGACCCATGTTATGTAAGTATGTAATTAACAGATAGTTAATTTCCACATATTAATCAGACCGGAGATAGATAAAAAAATATTTCTGTAGTTATCTTTTCCAAGTTCTCATAACAATAACTATGGGAATTGGTTCCAATTTTTTTTAGAATGGACACTGAATAGTGCATAATCTGCATATTATACTTATATGGTACATACAGGTAATAACATCATTAGGAATACTATCACATCTCCCTTCTGGTGAAATCAAGGGTAAAGCATTAAACTGTTCTAAAATAGTAGACCTTTTTTCTGGTTTGCCCCTGTGCTGTTAAACAACTAGTTGATAACAAACCTGTCTTATCCAGATTCTTTTTAAGAAAAAGAGGAATGTCACTCCATATTTCTGAGAATCAATATTTTAATAGCTGCTTTACCATTTCCAATCCCAGTCAGGTCAAGAACTGAGAAGACAATCTGCAATTGTGCATACTGTACTCCCTTCAACTTCTTTCCAGGTTAAATTAAAACCAGTTTCCAGGGATGGGAATAGCAATAGCAATAACAATAGCACTTAGGCTTATATACCACTCCACAGTGCTTTACAGCCCTCTCTAAGCGGTTTACAGAGTCAGCACATTGCCCCCAACAATCTGGGTCCTCATTTTACCGACCTTGGAAGGGTGGAAGGCTGAATCGAACTGCTGAACTGCTGGCAGCCGGCAGTCAGCAGAAGTAGCCTGCAGTACTGCATTCTAACCACTGCGCCACCACGGGAATGCCAAAGATGCACTGGGAAAAATTAGTGAAAACATTTTCTAGCTCAGGGGTAGGCAACCTTGGCTCTTTTATGACTCGTGGACTTCAGCTCCCAGAATTCCTGAGCCAACATAGCTCAGCTTGGAAACCTCTCCCTTTCCCCTCAGCATGGCTGGCTCAGGAATTCTGGGAGTTGAAGTCCACAAGTCATAAAAGAGCCAAGGTTGCCTACCCCTGTTCTAGCTAGTTCAAACTTAGGCTATGGCAGCCACAAGTCAATATGCAGGAAAAAAATTGGAAATAGGGCTGTGCAGTGTTTTGGATTCAGTTCTGTGATTTCTTAAAGCAGCCCTGCCTCTTTGCATAATTGGACTAGACAATTGCAGGGGTTTATAGTCCTTATAATGTCACATTTGAGCAAAGCATTTGCACAATTAGCTGTTAATACTCTGAAAACAGCTAGAATATAGTTGTTGAGGATAACCTTTGAACTTTTCTGTGGCAGATTTAACTAGGATGCCTCAGAAACCTGAGAAATGAAACATGAGTTCATGTTAAAGGACTTGACCAGCTCAATTTGATTTGTATGTGTTTTCAACTTATATTTATGACTCCTAGGGCTTATGGTAAAGGAGATGATTGTAAAAATTGGGGTATTCAAATTATCTGGGAAGTTGACCATTTGGGCAAGGATAGGCAAGCAATATTATCATGTAAGTAATTAGGTTCAGAAAATGAACGCTTGTGCTCTTGAGTGCTTCCCCTCACTTTCCCCCCATGCATTCAGACATTCATACCATTCTTTTTATTTTACAGACATGACACAAGAAACAATGATAATTTTGTTCCAGTTCATTCACTAATTCTCATCTGTGCACCTCCCTGCATTTAAGAGTGAATCAATGAGACAAGTTAGCTGTAATTAAATTAAATTCTCTCACTTTCTGTGACTTCATTAAACACACTTAAAGCACAGATCCAAACCATGAAACCGAAGGCTGTAAAATGAATATCACATTCACAAAAATGCAGAAATATATATTTAACAGCTACATTTGCCACACAGATTCAGAAAGAGGGAAACAAATCTTATGCACATTCTGAAATTAAACAGGTGACGTTTCTCTGAGACGTTGAGGGCAAACTTCAATATCTAGAACCTAGGTATGCATGCAGTGCTAGCTAACTGGATCTTAATGGTGCAAATCATATTTCAATATAATTGAGACTTTTTTCCATTCTGCTCAATCAAATCCAATTCTTGGAGTCTGCCTGGACAAGTCCCTGCAGTTTTCCTAGAAAGGCTTTTCAGAAGTAGTTTGCCATTGCTTCTTTCCTAGGGTTAAGGGAAGGTAACTGGCCCAAAGTCACTCTAGCGAGCTTAGTGTCTAAGGTGGGACTTGAACTCATAGTCTCCCGGGTTCTAGCCTGATGCTTTACCAGTACAATAAACTGCTTTCTCATTTGAGACTTAGCAACACAGAGATATTTTTCTATTGTGATGAAATCCATCAAAGTTTATTATTTCTGGGTAAACAGAAATAAATGATTGCAATTGCAGTTCTGAATTCAAATCATTGAAGTTTCAGCACATCTAATTTTCTTTGGCCTGCAGCTCCATGGATTTCTTTTCTTTTCACAGTTGTTTTGCTAGGAGCTCTTCTGCATATTCCTATGAAACGGAAGTAGCTCAGCAGTAATCCTCAGCACAGTGTTGCTTGGCAATGCAGCAGCGGACCTGCCTGTTTGCAGAGTGATGGAATTTCATTTACAATGAACTTTTTTTGAGCCTCATAGAATATTCAGATCATTCAGTGAGGGTTTTGTCTTTCTTTTCTTTTTTCTTTCTTTCTTTTTTTTTAAACAAAGCCTAGGTTAAGCTTGCTGTTAATAAAACATTTGTTCTTTTTAAATGATAAAAAACAGCAAGTTTTAAAGAAGATTACTGTTAAAATGCAGACTTTAGCAAGAGACTCCTTGTCTCCTGGTAAATAACAAGTACTTTCATTATGAAACGTGTAAGTCATTTTGTGGTCAATTACCTTTCTCTGGAGTCCATAGCAGTGGTTTACATAGAGAAACTTTACATAATGTTATTAAGGTTACACGGAATTGAATCTGAGGCATACAAACCTGCACTCTGGCAGGTAATGGTGGACCTAAGGTAATTATGAAAAACTAAGTAGGGTGAAAACCTCTGCCCCTGCTGGACTTGACTCAGGGGCTGCTTCTGAGATTAGAATAGCTCTAAAGTTGCTGAGGGACCATCTTTTTCCAAGAGACTCTCCCCGTCCAATTTCATCTAGCAGATTGGGCATGCTGCAGATCCCTTCAACCAAAGAGGGTTGGTGGCGGAGACTACAGTGGTGGGATTCAAATATGGGAACAACCGGTTCTCTGTGTGGATGCTGCTTCCAGAAGTCCATTCTGGGCCTGGGCAACAAAAAATTAGCTACCGGTTCTGCCGAAGTGGTGCGAACTGGCTGAATCCCACCACTGGGAGACTAGAAGACGGGCCTTTTCTGCAGTAGCCCCTGCTCTGTGGAATATCCTCCCCCCTCGGAGATTAGAATGGCCCCCAACCCTGTTGGCCTTTCATAAGGCTTTAAAAACCTGGCTGTGTCCCCAAGCCTGGGGCACTGACTGGGTTAAGGGCCCCGTTTCTTGGCTTTACTGTTAATCAAGTACCTCGGCTGCTGTATATGTTTATTTTGATTGTTTTGATTGTATTTTTCAACACTGCTCCAACACTGGAGGTTGCTCCAACACTGGAGGCTTTTAAGAAGAGATTGGACAACATTTGTCTGAAATGGTATAGGTTTCCTGCCTGAGCAAGGGGTTGGACTAGAAGATCTCCAAGGTCCCTTCCGACTCTGCTAGTCTGTTATTCTGTTTTTTGTTTTTAATTTTTAATTTTTTTAATATTTTTGGATTGTAAGCTGCCCAGAATCACTAATTGAGATGGTAGCTATAGAAACTGAATGAATGAATGAATATATAAATAAAATTTAAAAAAATAATATTCTACAGTCTAGGCAATGCTTGATTACCTTTCTAGAGTGCCTGTGCCCTTTCATTGTGCTCTTCTTCTGCTTGCTAATTTTCCAGATATTATTTCCAGCAGAGGAATTTCCTTATTTAGGAAGGATTCCTGCTAAACTAACCATGGAGACATAGTACTACACAAAGTGATAGCCTAAAAATGTTACATAAACTAAGTTTCTCAGCCAAACAGCACCTTTGTACGAGACAATTCACCTGTGTGACAATACAAGCCTTCCCTCAACACCAGATGATTATTTCAATCTCTTTCATCGTAGTTGTGATAGACAATGTGAAAGTTATGTGCTAGTCCCATGGATGAGACTTATAAGTTCTCATATTCATCTGCCAACACCAGAAATGTTACTGAGCAGCCAAACCTCTACAAATATTGCTACCAATTTCATTGTCTAACCTCTTCTACACAGAGAGAGTTCAAGCAAACTTGATGGAGATGCAATGTTTCTGTTGCATATGGTTAGTAATAATCAGTGGGACTTTTATTGGAAAATTATTATTAAATACCTCTATAAAGAAAAGTAAACAAAAGTGTACATTTTCTTTTAGTTTTCCAACTAATGAAAAATGTAAAATCAAACTTAACATTCAAAGTGCACATTTTCCAAAGTAAGTGACCTCTTAATTGGGTTTAGTAGAATAGAATAATAACTTCATTGTCACTTTGAATGTACACTAATCGGCATACATTAAAATGAAATTTTGTTGCATCCGATATACACTACATAAATATGACAAAAATAAACGAGTTTACGAGTTTACCGGACGGATGGCATAGGGAAGAAAGCTATTACAGAATTGGGTAGTCCTGCTAGAAATACTTCGAAACCTCCTTCCAGAGGGGAGCAACAGAAACAGACCATAAAGTGGATATGTGGGGTCTCTAACAATGCTTTGAGCTCTAAGCACATAGTGCTTATAAGCAGCATCCTGAATACCAGGAAGCGAGCTTCCTATGATCTTCTTGGCTGTCCTTACCGTTCTCTGTATGGACTTTCTATCTGAGGCACTGCTGCCACCAAACCAGACAGTGATGCAGTTTGTTAAAATGCTCTCAATTGTGCCTCTGTAAAAAGTGGCCAGGACAGAAGGAGAAAGATGTGCTCTCCTCATCCAATGCAGGAAATGCAGACTCTGGTTTGCACGCTTCCCTAAGGGTGACGTGTGGAAAGAGCAATTCAGATTGTTAGTTATCTGCACCCCCAGATACTTAATACTGTTGACCAGTGGTGGGATTCAATTGGTTCGCGCCATTTCGGCAGAACCGGTAGCTAATTTTTTTTTGCCCAGGCCCAGAATGGATTCCGGAAGTGGCATCCACACAGAGAACCAATTGTTCACATATTTGAATCCCACCACTGCTGTTGACCACCTCTACAGCTGCATCCTTGATATTGAGTGGAGTATGACTATGCTGGCTCTTTCTGAAATTTAGTACCATTTATTGTGGTATATTTCTGGAATGCCCATAAGAGTTGGACATTGGGAAATGAGTTCCTTACTTCCTGAGTAGGGGGTTTCAGTCTGGAAGAAGGCTGGTTGAGATAGTGTTTTCTGCAATGTGGAGTATTCCCATGCTATTTAACATTTACAGTATATGAACCTTGGGAATCTTTTCCAACGCCAAAGTTTAAAAGTGCCAATACTCTTTCTAAGTCCAACTTTCACCACTATAGAGTGACACAGGGAAAACCATTTTCTGCACTATTTGATATTTGAAGGTACTGACGCTGGTATCTAAATATCTTTTCCAAAGCCTTTATTGCTACCCTGTCAAGCGCTGGTCTGCAGCCTATTTTTTGACCGATTCCTTTACTGTAAATAGGTGATCCTAAAAGGCAGAAGCTGTTCACCACTTAAATATCTTGTTAGTTCTAAGGCTGGTTGATGTATCTGTTATCATTAGTTTGTAGTATGGTACATTATATGATCATATAAACAGGTTATACAAAACAGAGGGAATAAATCTGATTTGTCCATGAGTGAAAATCCAGTGGGAGATTCCCATCTTTGGAAATTGTTATGGCTGATGGAATGGGAAAACTCCTCTTACAGACACTTGTTGAAGCCAACCAGTTTAAGCTTGGATTCTGCCTGAAGATGACAACTGGTTCCCAAAGTCTGATTACTGGTTTCCAGTAAAAGTCCCCACCTGTTGTCCAATTCTGCCACAAGGGAATGTGTCTGATTACAGAAAGTGTCTTAAATTCTTTCAAGTCTTTTATGAAGGGTTTTCTTAAAGACCAGTTGGTTTTAACACAGTTTAAAATAAATTATTATCATTAGTAACACCCAGATAATTCGGTTTTAGTGCTGTAAACCTAGTGCTGAAAATAGGTAATTCAATTCAAACTGATGAGAGATTATCTATACAATCTTTTGGTTCTAAATATGGTCACTTCCTTATTCTTCCTCCCTGGACCTACTTTTTGTTATTTTAGGCTTGCAAAAAAGGGATTGAATAAAATTGCCAAATTAATCAATATATAATGAAGCCATATTGATTATGTACTAACAACTGTCCTTTAATATAAAAACAATCAATTGTCTAAGCTTAAACACATATCAAGATTTGCAGAAACTCTACTTGCACACATTCATCACTTGCACAGATGCTGTGTTGCAGAATTACAACTTCACTATTAACACACAGAAGTCCCAATTATGCTGCTCCTGATTTCATCCATGATATTATTTGTGTTTGCACATACAAGTAAAAATTGTGTGTCATTTGCACTCTTCTATTTATCAAATACTCTTTTTCTCCTATATAAAGTTTGCTGCTTTCTTTTGGATCACACACACATTTGACATCCTTCTTTTCCAAAACAAGCATTGAGGGTAAAAAAAAATTGGCCTTTGAATTTTAAAGGGCATGCCTTGAAACTTCATAAAGTTGGATCGAGCTGCCTAGCCCTGCTTTTGAAATCCTCTTAGGAAAGTCGGGAATCCCCACACACAATAGAATGAAAATCCGTCTTTAGGACTGGCAAACCATTCAGACTTCTGTCTAGCTGCTTAGCATAGACTATGCTAGGCCTCAATGCAAGAATAGCCCCCTAAAGAAGCAATAATTTTCAGATTGTTGTGTACAATGCAGTGATAAAGCTCCCTGTCACATTTTTCTTCCCAGTTACTGAAGTTCCTATTCATATGAATTGTCACAGCTTCTTCAGTCCAAACAAGTACCCTTCCGGCCTTGTTTGCATTAAAATGTGATAAAACTAAAGGTGACTTTAGCACAGCTGTGCAGAAAACCGGATTAGGTCAAAGTGACAGAGTTTGTTAGAGGCTTGCTACAAAAGTGGTTCAAGATTTGTCTAGAGAGCTAATGTGGGAGAAGCAGAGACTCCTTAAACCCAGACATTTGGAATAAGACTACAAACAAAAACCAAGCTCATTTTTTTCTTCTTCCATCAAGCGTAGTTACCACTGGCACTCAGCTTGTTGACCTGTTGTCACAGAAAAATTTGGA
Organism: Azemiops feae; assembly: GCA_023970755.1. Lineage (NCBI taxonomy): Eukaryota > Metazoa > Chordata > Lepidosauria > Squamata > Viperidae > Azemiops > Azemiops feae. The sequence continues at coordinate 192,896 of JALGBA010000170.1, read as the reverse complement.
ATGGCAGAGACATAAAAAAAAGTGCCTCACATTTCCCCCCCATCCTCACCCCCCTCCTTTTGAAGCACCACTCTTAGTAAGCATCTCAAAGGCCAAGGACCAGGCATTTGGACAGCAAGCATCTTTTAAAAGCCTTTCAAAGATAGTAACTTCGGATTGTTTCCAGGACTTTTTACCACAGCAGAATGTTATTTAAAACTTCTCTGGACAGAGAAGTAAGCAAACAGCAGTTTACTTACTCATGATGAATTATTGATTGTTAACCTTTCAGCAAGATGGTGTTTTCACCTCAGAATCTTTTGATCTCCAAGTTCTGTGATCTCCAGAGAAAGGCAGAAAAATCCCCTCAAAGGAAATAGCATCTTCTGTATGCCACCTGCTGGCACTACAAAGCGGGCAGAGTGCAATTACCTCTCTCTCTCTCTCTCTCTCCCCCCTTTGGAGAAACTAAATTTTATTGGAGGAAAAGTGGAGCCAGTATGATGCAGCTGCCAAGCAAAGTGAAGCCCCACCAACAATGCTGTCAACATACAGTGATTGGATTTCCTGCTTTGGCTGAGTTTGCAGTCTTGGCAGAGTACATGAGGACACGTAAAAGGGGTCTGCATATAGCCTCTTTTTGCTATGTCATTCCTCCTCTGGGCAAGCAAGCAAGCCAAGATGAAGCCTCTAACCATAGTTTTCTATTACGTCTGAAATAGGAACTATTTAAATGTACCCAAATTTGCTAGGATACTTAAGGTCTGACTGAAAATCGTTCCCCATCATTCCTCGCTGCAAGAGTCCTAAAATGATACTGCACAAATTATGTTAATCCAAATGAAAATATACGTTTATCTGTTATTGCTGGTGCTTTGTTTAGCATCCCGGCAGAGTAGAAATGGTGATGACTGGCAAAGTTTGACTCCACTCATGCATTTGCTATAATGGATCGTGTCATTGGTAGTGTGTCGTTTGCCACGTTCTTGATTTCATCCTCTGTGGCATGAATGGGTACCAATAGCCATGCTGGCTCCTCCCTTGCCATTCCTTATCTTCCTTGGATCTCCACTACTCTGCTTATCTTATAGGAAAGGACCTGGTTCCCATAAGCCCTTTATTTATTGGGAACTTTTGAAAATATCTGGAAGGATACGGTCAAAGACGTGTCTCTTGTGAGATAGAGAAAATAATGAATGCACTAATTTTTAAGAGACCATGACTTTATACACTGGGAATTTGAATAGCTATTGCTTGACATCCTATGTGCCTTCTTTGGGAAAGCTTTTCTGGCATATAGCAGTAGCTTAGTTACATCACATATAGGTGAAACCAATTTCCAAATTATTATACGTTTAGGGCAGGGGTAGGCAACCTTGGCTCTTTTATGACTCGTGGACTTCAACTCCCAGAATTCTCGAGCCAGCATGGCTGGCTCGGGAATTCTGGGAGTTGAAGTCCACGAGTCATAAAAGAGCCAAGGTTGCCTACCCCTGGTTTAGGGAGTGAGTTATCTTACTTGTATTAGTAAATGACCTGTACTGGTTGATAAGAAGGCAGGGAATGTACGGTATTTTTTTTTTTTTGCTATAACCTAATTCCAATCATTTTTCTCCAGAAGGTAGTTCTTGGAAATTACTGCTGGAAACTTGCTTCTTTGCTCTGTAATTGCTGATATGAAGTATTACGATCCCAATTTTTTTCTCCCACGGTGCTTAAAATTTATGTGAAGTAGCTAGATACAGTTGCTTCGGGACATAGATTTATCCTGATCAGAGAACAGCTGTGGTATAAAATAGCTAAGATGTTGGGCAAGGAACAAGGACACCTAGGTTCTCAGCCATGGAAGGTAACTGGATGACTCAGACCAATAACTAGGTGATTTAAGCCAACAGCGCTCTCTCAGTTCCTCTTACTTTGCCACTTAGTTACTATGGCGAAAGTTTGGAGGGAGTATTTTATGCACTGCCTTAAGCTGCAGATCAGGGGTGGGCAATTACTTTTCCAAAGGGCCACAAGAGAAACTGGGACTGTAATGGAGGGTTACCACTGCAATCATGGAAAATGAAACGGCCAGATGTGGCCCATGGGTTGAAGAATTCCCAGTCTGCTCCAGGTGGCTTGAATTAAGTTTATCCAAATACTAAACATGTAGCAGTTAGCTCTCCACACCTCTGGGAAGGTCACACAAATTGAGCAAATTGATCCAAATGACAAGAAAAACAATTTAGATTAAATGTGAGGATGAATGTCCCAAACAGTTGGGCAGTTGGACAAATGTTGTTGTTGGTGAAGTCTCTTTCTTTAGAATCTTTCTTTCTTTAGAGATTGTTAAATAGAGATTGGCTGTTCATCTCTTTGAAATGGTGTACAATAATAGCAAATGTCAGGAGTAGATTGAATTATTTTCAATATTCGTTCAAGTTCTGTGATCTTATGATTTGTAAGTATCCTACTATTTGAGCTATAACAGGAAGGAAAAGCCTGAGAAACTTACTCCTGAAAAAAAACTAACATGGTGTATTTTAATTCTCAAATGCCAATTTGTACCAAGGAAGGAGAATGACTTTTTATCTTTTAAACACACTGGGATGTATTGCTATTCTGCTTAGCTGCCATGTTATTCTTGTGCTGAGAATTTATAATGATATTATTTGTTAAATGTTCCTACCTATGAGTTACTGAATCCAGTAAAAAGACATTGGACAAGCATTTAAATAAGCAAAAAAAAATAATCACTAGAAAGAGGAACTGGTTTGCAGCTGAAGAGCTCTAAAAAAACCCTATCTAAATTTAAGGAAAAAGGGCAGAACAAATAATACCTCTTTCCATGTCTTTTACAGCATTAATAGTTTGCTTATGGACCTTAAATTACTGTAGAACACACTTAAAATAATACTGGAGAATAGATTATAAAATGAAGAAAAAGAAATGAAAAGAAAGTCACTTAAATCTGTGTATATGAGATTATATCACTCATCCTAGTAAAGTCATCACTGCCTCCTGAATTAATTCCATTTTAAGGCCTCTGTCTATTTAATAATAAATAAGTAATAAATAAATATTTATTTGGAAATAAATTTTAGAGAAGTGAAATTATTTCAAATGACAAAACCCTGTGCAAAGACCTACATTGACTCATGCCTTAACCACCTTGAATTTAGATTTCTCTAATAGCAATAGCAATAGCATTTAGTCTCATATACCACTTCACAGTGCTTTATAGCCCTCTCTAAGTGGTTTACAGAGCCAGCACATTGCCTCCAACAATCTGGGTCCTCATTTTACTGACCTCGGAAGGACGGAAGACTGAGTCAACCTTGAGCCGGTCAGGATCAAACTCCTGGCAGTAAGAAGTGAGTTAGCCTGCAGTACTGCATTCTAACCATTGCGCCACCATGCTCTTCCAAAATGCACTTTGTAGTTAAACATGTTTGGAAAAACAGTGCAGAAAAAGCACAGTATTGGATCAACACCATTCTTTTTCTACAGTAGCCATTTAGGAGAAGAACCAAGGAAGAGATGAGTATAAACATATTCTCCTTCCAATGGGCGATAAAGGAGTGGGAAATGATGAAAACAGACATGATGACATCATTGCATAAATGCTGCAACCTATGTACTAGCACCAGACATCAGGATCAAAGTGTATAATGCTTGAATGATGATGTCATCAAAACACACCATCATTATGGAGTCCTTGATGATGTCTGAGCTTGAGAGTGCCAAGTTCTCTCTCACCAACCTTGGAGCTCTGAGAGCACATACGATGCCACAGTTCAACCCTGATCTATATTCTCTGCTATTGGTACACATCATCATTGTTAGTTGCAAACATGGCTGCTTCTTCCTATCCTAGCGATGTCTTGACGTTTGCCAGAGATACACTTATAGAATGTATTATGAAGGCCTGCTCAGATTTGGCTTTCTTGGTTTAAGAGTAATTTTTTATTGCATTTTTATTTTATGGTCACCCAGCAGACAGAAGGAGTAGTTTATAAATGAATTAAATAAATCAAATAAAGTGTGCTAGTAGCTGTTTCCCTATCAACTAAAGGAGATCTGGTCTGTTCATTGATATTTAAAATATGCTGAATTCTTACAATTCTTACAATTCTGCTTTCTTACAATCTCCACATTAGGGATTGCTTTTATGCAAGGAAATATGATTAAGAAAAGAATAATTATAATCATTGCTGACTTTTGCCTGTTAATGCATGCCCCTAGGTCAGTAATATATATGAGCTCTAATCATGTTGAAATGACTCAATTTCTAGTTTTCCAACCCCAAGGCAAAATGCCTGCTTCATCACTAAAGAATGGTGCTATTTCTGTATGATCAAGTCTAAATATTTGAAATGTATCTGAAGAAAGTAAGTTATTATTCAATCTTATACATGTCTATTCAGAACTAAGCCCCATTGAGTTGAGAGGGACTCAGACACATGCATACAAGGATTCAGCTGCAGGGAGTAAATGTTATGAGCTAAAGCTTGCATAGAAATGAATGTCTAAAAGGGAAATAGTTCAAGGAGGATGCAAATGTGTCAGCTATGCAATCTTTATCCATGTGAGTTTCCTTTAAGATGTTATATCAGATCTGCATAAATTAGCACTGTGAGGCTCCAGTTTATCTACAATCTTCTCTCATAATTTATATAAAGCTGAAGAAGCATGAACATGTATGCTGTTTCTATTTTATGTTTTTTTTTTTAAAAACCTATATTCTCATAATAAACTGATCCTGAGCAATAAGGAAGATTTAGCAGATAGAGAAAGTTTAGACATTTGCTTTTGTGGATTTCAACAAAGCAGATCTTAAGAAAGCTAGATTTATTAAAGATAAGGTTCAACAACTGGAGAAGCCAATGAGAAAAGGATTTAATGGGTCTGAATTCTTAAACAGCATATGGACATTCTTCTGGAATTCATTCTAAGCTCTTTGCCAGCAGTGACTCAAAGAAGTATCTATATTATTCTGTATAATGAAGTGTGTGTACAAATGATAATGATATGTTAAAGAGTGATATGGATGCTATATTCTTTAGTAGGCAAGAAATATGATGAAAAAGAAAACACAAATGCTATTTGAGAGTTGAAAAATTATAAGACTGCAGGTGTAGATCATCCAACTTGGAAAATGTTAAGATTGGGATCTGGTTTCCTTATGGAGAGGCTGTGGGATGAACATAACAATGAACATAAACTTGTTTACCCTGAAAGGCAATACTGTAATGGGTATGTTTCTATTTATTTCTAATAAAAAAAGAAGTTTATATAGCTAAGCCAAGCATACATGTTCCTCCACTTATTTAGTTGAAAACAAAGACAAAACAAAACACCAAAGGTCTTTTCCTTTAACAAATTCGTTCCTAACTGGAGATCATCACATAGAACTAGATCAAATTGTGTAGTTTTTCAAATATGAGCCCAGAACCTTATTGTCTGGACAGATTATCTGACTTCCAAGCATTTTTATTAGATGTTATTTGTTTAGTGAGACATTTTCTATATTAGTGATAAGATAAAGATGATACCAATTTTGAAAAGAATCCCCCACCCATGGATTATTTAAAATCTGGCTGTGAAAGGTCACAAAATCCAGTTAAGGAATAGGATAACACAAGGTTTTCTATCTAGATCATAAATAAGAAAGCTGATGAATTACCTTTACAAAAGAATAATATTCTTCACAAATATTATGGGAACCTTCCTGATGCAGAACAAAAAATAATTGTTGCAAGTTTGTAGCCATTGTAAGAAACCCATTTGTGACTCCACTAATAAATAACATAATGATATCTTTGTCTTTTAAGTTGATGACAAAACACACATTGGAAGTACATGATAGGATTCTAAGTCCCAAATGCTAACAATAAGAGTGATAAATCTTCTAAAGCTTCCAATGGGATAAAATGTTAATGATCCTTCCCAAGACTGAAAGTGCTGGCGATATGCTACATAGCATAAGGGGATCCGATACTAATGCTTCCCATAAAAAGTGGGCTAAAGATGGTTTTCTAAATTCAAAGGAATTAGGCAAACCTTTATATTTCCTCCAATATACCACAATAGTGGCAGCTTTTCCACTTATACAGGTAGTCCTTGACTTCCAGCAGTTCATTTAGCAACTGTTCTAAGTCCCAAAGGCACTGAATAAAGTGACTTGTGACCATTTTCACACTTATGACCTTTGCAGCATCCCCATGGCCCCATGATCAAAATTCAGACTCTTGGCAACTGACTCATATTTACAGTATGATGGTTGCAGTGTCCCTGGGTCATCTTTTGACTTCTGACAGGCAAAGTCAATAGGGAAGCCAGATTCACTTAACAACCGTGTTACTAACTTCACAATTGCAGTGATTCACTTAACAACTATGGCAAGAAAAGTTGTAAACTGGGATAAAAGCCAGTGAACAAATGTCTCACTTAGCAATAGCAATTTTGGGCTCCATTGGGTTTGTAACTTGAGGACCACCTGTATTTCAATAAGGAGATGCAGAGGATGTTTATATTGGAAGCCATTTTATGGATATAGCATCCTGAAAATAAGTATTCTGATCAGTTGTTTTGCCTTCCTATAAGCATTTCATATTATCTATATTCTGAAAATAGGACTTTGAATGAGATAGTGTATCTCTAGGGGTTCAACTCATTTGTTCTGCTGGGAAAGAAAGGCATGCATTAGCGGTGGCTTGATTATCTTTGTGTCAGTTGATTTGAAAGCAATGGTATCTATTTCAATATCCAGAGTCTCAGTAGGTAATTTTTTAAAAAATGCATTAACCTCTATATCCTTCCTTCGAGCTCTGAAACTGGACATCACCCAAGTATTGACTTGACAGCTGTGATGGAAATGCTTGAAAGACAATTCCCAAATGCAGTGAGCATGATCTATAGAGATTTTAATGTCAGCTCCCCAGATATGGGAAATATTGGAGCACTGGCTTAGAATTAATAGATATGCTAGCCATGGGGTCCGCAGAAGAGGAAAAGATAAGCATATCTTTAATGGGATTCATAATCTCCTTCATCTACTTAGCAGAGAGGCTTATATTTTTATAAGAAGAACTAATAGTTTGCTCTTCCCCTCCTTATTGTAACTCGTGATTATGGTTGAAGTCAGAGATCAAAGTGATTACTTTCCTGTCACTTCATATCCCAGGCAACATAATCAGACAATCCATTAGCCCCACATGGTGGAGGGATGATATTTAGGAACATAGCAACTATTTGTCAAGCCAAACTAAAAGTACCTGCTCTTTGGGTAAGGTAAATTCATTATCAGATTGTAGGAATGCTAGAGACATAATATATCTTGATTTGAGAAAAACATTTGACAGCGTATCCTGTGACATTCTGATTAGCAAGCTAGTTACGTATAAGCTAAGTAACATGACAACTGAATGGATACATAGCTGATTTCAAATTGTAGTCAGAGTACTCATCCACATTCAACATCAAAAAGAAGGGAGGTGTCAAGTGGAATACCAGAAGGTATGGCCTTGTGTACTCTTCAACATTTTTATTAAAGACTTGGGCAAAGAGATAAAGCAAATACTTATCAAATCTGCAGACAATATAAAATATAAAATTGTAGGATTATATTTAAAATAATTTCCATTATTGGCTGAAAATAAGTGGACAACATTTAAGAGAGATAAATGCATTTTCTTTCCATTCTCTTTGGAAAAAAAATTAAAATTCATAGATATAGGATAAGGTTTGCTTGGGTTGATGACAAGATGTTTGCAAAGTATCTGGGAATTCTTGACCATACATTGTATGGAATTATAGTTGGTCAAGCAGTGTGATGTTGCCAAAATAAAAAAAACACAACTTGGAGCTGAATCAAAAGAAGTATAGCTTCCAAATCCTGAGATTTGATAACAGCTTCACTCCATTCTGCATTGATCAGACTCATCTCAAGTACCAGTTCTGTTTTTAGAAGGATTTAGGGACTTGCAGTGAGTCATGGCAAACTAACGCCTGACATTTTTTTCTTTGTGGATAGTGGGAGGCATTGCAGCCACAAAGGCAGCTGGATGTGGGATCTTGACTGCTAAAATTCTCTCTGGAATAAAGAGAGATCTAGAGATTACCCAAATATATGCCAGACAGATATTTTTTTTTAGTAGATGGCAGAAACCAATATTTTTACAGACACTTGCTATCATCTGGGAGTTGTAGGCTCAATTGTGCTCTGAGCCATAAATGCAGGTTTTTATGGACACCAGGTTTGACCAAACCTCATCCTTTTAATCACTTTAGAGCTTTATGTTGTTTAATGTTTATTTAAGATTGAAAAACCTTCAGAACCATAAGTTTACCCGTTGTTGAATGAGCCTCTCCTCAATCTTTTTAAAAAGAAAATTACATATTTCCAGCTTTGTAAGAGCTTTATTTTTTTTATTTTTTTGCATTTTTTAAAAATATACAGCAAAGATGATTATAAAGCTATTTTTGGAAAGTTTTTAAATACTAAGGCTTTGGAAGAAATTGATTTCAATAAAAAATTTGAAGTTAATTAGAGAGATCCTCTTAGGGGAAAAATTTGTCTTGTTTACATTTCAAATTGAAAACAAGACTTTGAAGGTCAATTACCAGTACAAAATGGCTATTTTACAGAAAATATTTGATCTGTGGGTTCAAGAAATGCTCAAGCTTGTTAACTCTATACTGGAACCAAAAGTGATTGTTTAAGACAAATAAGTTCTTCTGAAGATAATCAAAAGTTATTTACTAATTCTTAATGAAACTATTGAAAAAAATGAACTGGACTAAGAGCAGATGAGAATATTCAGAAGAATGAAATTAAGTTCCAGGTAGAAAAGAAAAGAAAACTGAATCTGTTTAATCGAATAATAGAATAGAATAATAACTTTATTGTCACTTTGAATGAATCGGCATACATTAAAATGAAATTTCGATGCACACAGCTCCCAAAGGTTCACCACCTTCGATACACACTACATAAATATGACAAAAATAAATAAATACAGAATTATGCATATACCCACACATGACATAGAGAAACAACAGTCTAGTTCAAATTATGTATACACGTGCATGGCAAGAAAAATGAATCTTGCAAGTTTACCAGATGGATGGCATGTGAAAAGATGATGGAAATAAGGATATTATTTTTGAAGGAACTGAAGAATCATCATACAATGCTATAATCTTTTTTCTGTTATCTTGTAATGATGGATTTGGGATAATTAATTTATATTACAAGAAGACAATTGTAGTTCAATGTTGTGAAGATGGTAAGATTCATATGACAGTAGAATCAATTATTTAGTGAGATAGTTCCATGGACCAATTTAAGCTGGGTAGGACTGAATTTTGTTGGGGATGCTTTAAATTGGTATTTGTTCTACAACTTGTGAGTTCAAATCACTGGGCTAAATGACTAGTCCCAATTCTATGACATCATATCCAGACAGATTGCTTTATCTATTTATTTTCCACTGGCCCATGATTCAAAGGTATGTTGAGTTACTATTTGCAAATGTGAATTATATAATGACAAATGATTAATTCATGTCAGGCTTGTTATTAGTCATTTTAATCATAGTTAGCTAATGTTATACATTTTATTTTACGTTAAAAAGTAACCCATCATGTTTTAATGGTCAAGTTGACTTTGAATGAAATTATCTATCTTAAAATTAGAATGGATTTTACTTGTTTTGCCTAAAGTGAGATTGGCTTCTTTCATGCATTGGACAGCTTGGCATATTCATTAACTTGGAGATAGATAGCTAAGCCCTATCTTAGAGAAAGAGGGTAAAATATGTATCTATAAATGTATCTATAAACATATCAAGAAGATTGGAAGCCACTTCTTTTGAATCTTTTTTTTCTTTGTTTTCCCCCCTCTTTCTCATTTTTCTTTCTTATTTCAAAATTTGTACTGTTTTTAATTCTGTTAAAAACTTTATTAAAAATTATTTTTTTAAAAAAATCTGGACAAGGATTTGTCCATTAAAATATGAACTACTTACAAATTCAGATTAAGGATTAATACTCGTGATTGGTGTTAGCAAATATTTTGAAATAATCAAAGTGTTCTGTAATGAGTCAGAATATTAGAAGATGTCCGGAGGCCCTGTGTGAGATTGTGTTCCAAGATGGTTCAGGATTTTTGCTGGGTGCAAACTGCAACTGCTTGGTTGTTTATAAGGAATAAACCTGCCTCCAGAAGCTGTGAATGCTCCAACACTGGAAGTTTTTAAGAGACTGTACGGCCATTTATCTGAAATGGTATAGGGCTTCCTGCCTGAGCAGAAGGTTGGACTAGATGACCTCCAAGGTACCTTCCAACATTATTATTATTATTATTATTATTATTATTATTATTATTATTATTATTATTATTATTATTATTATTATTATTATTATTATTATTATTATTATTATTAATTATTATTATTTATTTATTATTATTATTATTATTATTATTTATTATTATTTATTATTATTTATTATTTATTATTTATTATTATTATTATTATTATTATTATTATTATTATTATTATTATTATTATTATTATTATTATTATTATTATTATTATTATTATTATTATTATTATTATTATTATTATTATTCATCGCACAGTCAGCCAGATGTTCAGACTGGATTTGGCATTTTTGTCATCTTCTTCTTCTTCTTCTTCTTCTTCTTCTTCTTCTTCTTCTTCTTCTTCTTCTTCTTCTTCTTCTTCTTCTTCTTCTTCTTCTTCTTCTTCTTCTTCTTCTTCTTCTTCTTCTTCTTCTTCTTCTTCTTATTATTATTATTATTATTATTATTATTATTATTATTATTATTTATTATTATATTATTTATTTATTATTAGTATTATATTATTATTATATTATTATTATATTATTATTATATTATTATTATTAATTTATTATTATTATTATTATTATTCATCGGCACAGTCAGCCAGATGTTCAGACTGGATTTGGCCTTTTTGTCGTCTTTCTTCTTCTTCTTCTTATCTTCTTCTTCTTCTTCTTCTTTCTTCTTCTTCTTCTTCTCTTCTTCTTCTTCTTCTTCTTCTATCTTCTTCTTCTTCTTCTTCTTCTTCTTCTTCTTCTTCTTCTTCTTCTTCTTCTTCTTCTTCTTCTTCTTCTTCTTCTTCTTCTTCTTCTTCTTCTTCTTCTTCTTCTTCTTATTCTTATTCTTATTATTATTATTATTATTATTATTATTATTATTATTATTATTATTATTATTATTATTATTATTATCTTTTATTCATTAAACTTGAACCTCAGTCAATTGAACATTTAAATTGGCTGGTGCTGATGGTTGACACAGGTTGCTATCAGCATCCTAGGTGTCAACCAGGTACCTCCTTAAAATGTAAGATGTTCCGAGTAGTGCAGTTTTTTGTAACATTGCTGGAGTTATTGTAGGAAGCTGCAGTTTCCTTGATGTATTTTGCAAAGTTTTTGGACATAGTTCCCAGTGCCCCGATGACAATGGGTATCACTGTTACATGTTTCATCCATAATCGTGCAGTTTCGATGGCCAGGTCGCGATATTTCATAATGTTTTCCAGTTCTTTTTCTTCCACTCTGGCATCTCCTGGTACAGCGATATCAATCAGCTGTACGCTTCGGTTCTCTACAACTGCGATATCTGGCATGTTGTGTTCCAAATGGTGATCTGTCTGTATTTGAAAGTCCCACAAGATCTTCACCCTCTCATTCTCAACAACTTTTTCCACCCTATGTTCCCATGACTTTTCAGACACAGGTAAGTCGTATTTTTTACACAATGCCCTATGGATTAATTTAGCAACTCGGTCATGTCTAGCTTTATAATCAGTTTGCATGATTTTGCTGCACTCACAGATTAAATGTGAAACAGTTTCAACTTTGTCATTGCAAAGTCAGCAATTTGGATTGTCAGTGGATTTTTGTATCTTCGCTTTCATGGCATTAGTTTGTAGTGCTTGTTCTTGAGCAGCCACTATTAAGCCTTCCGTTTCTTTCTTGATGGTTCCCATCTTAAGCCATGCCCATGTCAAGTTGTTATCACATTTTCCTTCAATGCTTTTCAAATGCTGTCCATGCAAAACTTTGGTTTTCCATCTATTTAATCTGTCATCCAGCCGTTTTTCCTTATATTCTGCCTTTGTTTCTGTTATTTTTATAGTGCTCTCTGTTTTCACAGCCTGCAGCAGTTTTTCTGTACTTTGATTCACATCGTCATTCAAACTTCGTTTTTCTTCTTCTACAGTTTGGTGGATTTGCAATAGTCCTCTGCCTCCTATTTTTCTTGGCAGGTACAACCTGTCAATGTCACTTTGTGGATGTAGAGTATGGTGCATATTCAAAAGTTTACGCATTTTCCGGTCTAGGTTTTCCAGTTCAGCCAAAGTCCAGTTGATAATTCCAGCTGGGTAGCGTATCACTGGGATTGCCCATGTATTAATGGCTTTAATTATATTTCCAGCATTCAGCTTTGATTTTGATATTTTGCGGACTCTCCTGATGTATTCCTTTTGCGTTGACTCTTTGACTTTTCCATTCAAGATGTTATCTGCTTCCAACATGCCTAGGTATTTGTAACCGTCATACTTTGCTAGTGCTTTCACAATACTTTCATTTCCCAGTTCTATTCCTTCTATTTTTCCCATTTTTCCTCGTTGCATGGATAATACAGCACATTTTCCAAGTCCAAAGTTCATTCTGATGTTGCTGCTAAACAGTTGGACTGCACTGAGTATTGATTCAAGTTCAGTGTGGCTTTTCGCGTACAGTTTTAAGTCATCCATGTATAGTAGATGGTTTATCTTGCAATGCTGGCTTGAGATGTAGTATCCCAGTTTTGTGTTCCATAAGATTATTGTCAATGGAATTAATGTGATGTTGAACAGTAGTGGTGAAAGTGAGTCCCATTATTATTATTATTATTATTATTATTATTATTATTATTATTATTATTATTATTATTATTATTATTATTATTATTATTATTATTATTATTATTATTATTATTATTATTATTATTATTGACAGAAGGGATATGTGAGCCCTGGTGGTGCAGTGGTTAGAATGCAGTACTGCAGGCTATTTTCGCTGACTGCCGGCTGCCAGCAGTTTGACAGTTAGAGTCTCACTGGCTCAAGGTTGACTCAGCCTTCCATCCTTCTGAGGCTGATAAAATGAGGACCCAGATTGTTGGGGCCAATATGCTGATTCAGTAAACTGCTTAGAAAGGGCTGTAAAGCACTGTGAAGCGGTATATAAGTCTAAGTGCTGTTGCTATTGCTATGTTGTGGATCCTGTCTATTAAGAAGTCCCATCTAGCAGGATCCAGGACATGAGTCTTTTCTGCTATGGTGCCCACTCTGTGGAACATCCTTCCTCCCAGGATGAGATTAGCCCCATCACTTCCAACCTTCTGGGAGTCCCTCATGTTCAGCAGGTTTGAAGATCTCTTGAAAGAAAATGGAGAACTGGTGAAATGGCTATATTGTATGTAACACTGAAGATGCTCTAGTCTTTTTTCATGATACGGATGTGTTTTTTTAAATGTGGAATAATTTTTAATGTTTGTTTCTTCTATGGTCTTCTTCTATTGTGCACTGCCCAGAGTTATGTTTGTGATATGGGCAGCTATACTATATAAATGTGGGAATAAATAAATAAAAGTTAAATACTTAAAACACAGTCACAGTACTATCTGCTCCAGCAAGTTTGTTAAAGAACCCATTTATATGCACAATGAATTTGGCTGAGCTAAAAGGGACCATGTTCAACAGTCTGCAAATCAATCCATCAGGTTCGTACCAGTAAGCAGAAGAGGCAGGAATCTTTAAGAGGTGGCCCCATACCTGAAGAAATTTCTTAGGAAAAGTATGAACAGCTCCCTCTCTGATTGTTTTTAGTGACTCTTAAGAGTATATGTTTCATTTGTTTTGGATATTCAATATGTTTGATGATATCCTGATTAGCTATCAGTGCTAATCTGGTAAGGAAGAATTTTTGAAAAAGAAGATGAAAAATTGCTTCCAACTACTGCTGGCATCACCCAAGGATCAATACTGAAGATGTAAACAAAGCATTTATGTTTGCTAAGTAAAGCCAAAACTATCGATTTTGAAGAAGCCCTGAAATCATTTTGCTCTCACCCTCCATTTCTAAAGCAAAAGAAATGCATCAGATTAAAAAAAAAATCCCTTTATAAAAGGCTCAGTAAAGTCTAAGCAATGGCAGACTCATTGCACAGATATAGATCCAAAAAAGATTGGGTTGAACGTGAGATCTTCACTAGCTCCATGTGCTTTGTACTTTGTTTCATTTGATATATGTGTAAATATCAAAATATCCATAACATCGTGTTCTAATGCTCCTGGTAACTTCTGGATGCCATATGCCATTAACGGTATTGCTGCTGAATTCATTTTCGGGACTGACAATACTGCTTGTGGGCCGAAAATATTTTTTCAAATTTTCTCTTTTCTGCTCTTGAGGGCTTGCCAATTATTTCTGTTTCATTGATTATCTCATGTTGCATCCTACCAGAAAATATTCCTGAATAATAATAACAAAGAGTGAAGTTAGATAATAATAATAAGAGTTTATAAAAGCAGTGAGTTGATAATATTCATAAAGCTTTTTACAGCTTTCTGTCCCTTCCAACAAAGTATATGAAATGCAGCCTTTTGTCTACAAAGGTATTTAGTTATGAAGACATAAAGGTAAAATTTGAAAGTAATATTTGGCTGTCTGTTTAGTCACAAAATTTCCATCACTATCAATGATTCACTTATCTAAAACCTTATATATTGCTTTGAAAATACATTTTTAGGAGCTATTCTGCCTTGATACATGGGGATTTATAAATCTTGCTTCCCTTAACATTAGAGTTAATGAGGTAGTCTGTCTTCTGTTCACTGATCAGAGAATCTCTCTTTCTCTCTACCTCTATCACTATCTCTAAACTGGCATTTTTAAAGTCCTGAAATGGCTGCTTGGCTCTAGGAAAATGAGGATCAACAGGCTCAAAAAGTGTTTCTCTTGAAACCCTCCTTCTCTTTTTATTGCAAGAATTCTTAGCAAAAATATTTGAAATAAATGTAATATCTCCAGTTAATACTACTACTATGTCCATGTTGGAAGCATGTTCCAAGGTGTTTCTGGGTTGAAACAGTTAGCTGGTGATATCACCATTGCCCAGGGGACACCCATGGAGGCCTCCTTTCATGTCCCCGGTATTTTCCCACCAAAGTGGTAGCTATTTATCTACTTGCATTTGCATGCTTTTGAACTGCTAGGTAAGCAGGAGTTGGGACAAATTGATTGGAGTTCATTCCATCACGCGGCTCTCTCTCAGATTTTGAATTACTGAGCTGTCGAGCTTTCAATGGTCTTCTGATTCAACATCCTAACCACATGAGCCACCGCGGCCTCTAGGTGAATTTAGAAAAGAAATTTCAGTGCATTTTAGTTATCCAAACCAAAGTTATAACTGAAGTTAAAACTGATCTGGTTCACTTGTAAAAAATGTTCCATCCATTGTTTCATTTAGTGTTATTTTTCATGAATATTCCCCTCAAATTGTGCATATTCATGCACACATAACCATACTCCCTGCTACTCCCCTTTCAGTAACATAAGTAACATTATCCAAATCACAAAAAATGAGTTAGAAATAGTAAGTTAAAGAAATTAAGGGGTAAGAAAAATAAAATGTAGTTACATTAGTTTACACCAATATCTATCACTGCACCCTTCCATACTTTTTTGTCTATGTATAGATGGGGTAGAACCAAAAATGGTTTTATATCCCTGCAATTTATCTTTGCTTTCATCACATTCATAAACTCCTTGATTTGTTGTCTTTTGTTCTTTAAACTTTTCACCTTTCTCCTTTTGAGTATCTCATCATCTCCATTCAGCCATAACATTTTGGTCTTCCTCTTCCTCCTGACTCTTCGCTTTTCTTTCATACACTTGTTTCGCAATTTGATCCTTATTCATTCTCTATATGTTTAGCCATCTCATCAACTTTCTTTCATGCTCATTCATTTTTGTATCCAATCTATGTTCATTCAACTCCTATTCATTCTTAATTCTATTTCTTCTTCATTTAATCATTCATTCTTAAATCACTCATTCTAGCAGCAATCAACTTTTATGTTTTCCCTGAACTACTCAGTTCCCACTTCTGTATAATATTCATCCTTTTGAATTCTTTTCAACAAATCATTCCTTACAACAGACCTCATACTAACATTTAACTTTCTGCCAGCATTTGCATGTCTTAAAGAAAGCTCACCCAATCAATCCAAAGATAGTAGAAGATTCTGTTTTTCAAAGCTAGCATATTACAGGGAGTTGCTGATTGCTTGCACCCAGATGAGCCAAGAGCAATTGCTACAATGCCACAGTATGGATAGTTTACGTATACTTATGCATAATTAGAAGATCCCATCAAGGAATTATTGCTTAACAACAAGATAACCATAAAGGGAACAAGATAACCATAAAGAGAGACATGGGTTTCTTTCATGGTGTGAAAACATGGAAGACACATTCCTTGAAAGGCAATATAGCTATGAGATGGCAAGGGTTGAATTGCTATTCTGAGACTGTATTTTACTGTGGAAGGAAGGAGAGATATAAAGAAACAGCATTATACCTCTCGGAATTTACTGCCTCCTTCCAAGGCATACATTCTATAATCAAGTGGTCACTAGTAAGTCCAAGTGACATCACCATAAACTCCATTCTTAAAGTTCCTATCGGAGAAATACAACTAAGGGCATATATGTAATACTTTCTAATGTAAATAAGCACATGATTACATATTATAGATATGTATAGATAATTATGTAATACATAATTAGTTCAAATTCAGCTCTTATTCCAATTCTTTATCCTTTATATTTAATAAACATTCCCATTAAGTATTCAAATTCATTTGTTTAGTCTAGTTTTTCACCATATAAGCTGCATTGCATTTGTCAAACTTTATTTATTGTTACCTCTCATATTTTTTCAATTAGTATTCTGTGAAACACTTTTTTCAGACAAACTTAAACTAATTTTCCTTCAGTTTAGTTTATGCCAGCGGTTCCCAATCTTTTCTATACCCCGTACCCCTAGAACGCTTCTGATATATTCTCACACCCCTTACAAAAGTGCAAAATAATGGCAACAAATTATGCATATACACTATAATTTTGAAAACCCAAGTTTTCGCACCCCCTAGAATATCGTCTTGCACCCCCGGTTGGGAACTCCTGGTTTATGTGTTACTCCTAGTCTCTTCTCTTTGTGGGGTGGAACAATAACAGTATTCTTCCAACTATACCATAAGGTCACACATGTTAAAAGTTATATAGCTATTCTATTAGCAAGTCACACCTATATATTATAAATTCATCCAGTTTTTCCTCAGTAAAAATTTTCAGAGTATGTAGAGTCAAATTAATCCATCTATGCAAATGTTGAAAGAGAATTATATATCACAATCCATATATATTTTCACTATTTGCTGTTTTTTAAGCTGGGGTCCAATTTGGATAATAGTTCTTTGGAGTTTTGCAAAATGAAAGCTATAGACTTATTTCTAAACTTTGCTTCCTCTAATGTAGACAACGATTGTTGTATATGAGAAACTATCTCATTCAGTTACAGCTCAATTTCATCAGATATTTTTTCCATTTTTGGAAAATATCTATTTTTGCTTAGATATTGCAGGTTTTTGTATATCTGGTGGTTCTGATTGCTTTATCTGCATTAAGAATAATATTTATCTCTCATGATCCCCACCACAGGTGGTTGGAAGATAGCAAACTCAGAGCATCTAAGGATGCAGCTGTATTAGAACTTGGTTCTGTTATCATGAATTAGTATATGCCCCACAGCTTCTTTTCCTCTGACTCTGGCTAAGTTAGAAAAGACAATATCTGCAAACAGACTATGACTTCATTCCAAGTTCATGAAAGTTCAGCGGGCATTAAATAGCAACTACTTAATGCCAAATTCGGCCAAGGATTTGCAGGCAGCAAAATAAGGGATGAGATTTTGATGAATATTCCTGGAATGGAAGATAACACATTCCAACAATTTATGAGGTGGATCTCACCGTTAGCAGAATCCTTATTTTTTTTGCTTAGCAGCAGCAGCGGAGCTCCTCTGTAGGCAACTTAGTTTACAAGAATTGACCACATTAAATATATAATATAGCAATAAGTGTCCTAAATCTTATCATTATTTTTGTTGTTATGGAAAAGTGCCATGAAACAAACAAAAATAATTAACCAAAAGAGAAAGGTGGTTTTTTTTCTTAATATTCAAAATCTGATGCCTAGTTCTGGAAGGACTGTTTAATTCTGCTTAAGAAGACTGCAATTATTCTACCAAATTAAGCCTTGTTAATTGGAACAGACGTTTATGGAACTACAATATGGAACTGCAATTTATCCAACATTTTATAGAATTTTTTTTTTAAAAAAACCCTGCTTCTAAAGATGGTGTTTTATTTGCCAGAAAAAGGTGGTCAGAAGAGTCTGAATTAGAAGAATTAGCATTTTCTACTGTTGTTCTTGCTTATTTCTGAAAAGTTGCATAGGGAAAGGAAAATTTAGTTTATCTCATCTTCCTCCTCTGCTTTCCCTTCTTTTGCTTTTGCTCTATTTATTTATTGAACCTCTTTTCCCCAAGAGTTGCCTGCAAAAACTTTGTCTGACTTGAATATAAATACAGTGAAGAAAATGTAAACAAATCACAATTTGGAAGTCTTTTTGATTGGACTGATACAATGAGTGTTATTTAGAAAGAGGGAGATTCAAATGCAGAGTAAGAATTCTATCGGCTTTAAGAGGAAATCCTACAACTGTACTCACAATTAAATATTAAGCATACTGAGAAAAATATACTTCAGATGATCATCAAGTTGTTCTCAATTCTTGGATCCTGTGCTGTTCTTTCTTAAGAGTAGTACAAAATGTTCTAGAGCAATTTATGCTTTTTAATGTATAATATACTTTTCAAGAATGTATTCTTTTAAATATATAATATTGTAGCAATAGGGCTTTAATGTAGGACTTCCCCCCTACATGGATTAGTTGAAACTATGATGCCAATGGTCACCAATGCATCGGATAGCTGATTTGATGTTCATCAGTTTCCCTGTCCTACTATTTATTTTACTTTACTATTTTTTAAAAAAACAAAGTTAATATGCTGTAAAACTTTAGCTCCAAGCAAAATCTGTCTTGCTGATGGTACTTTTCCATCCTGCATAATTCCAAAGGTATTTCATAAAAAAAATGGCAGATGTCTGCACCTATCACCCCTCCCCCACCAACTCAAGAAAAAGAGATTGAAAGGAAGGCCGCTATTTTGAAAGCAGATTAATTACCTTTGATCAAAATTCCAATTGTGTTTACAGGCCTGCTTCCCTTACAGCTAAACAATTTGGAACCTCATTTACAAAAGAGGCAGAAGATAATTGCCTTATCTTGTATGTGGATATTGTGGACATGTAGATAATTGTAGATGTGTGTATTTATTTCCTTAAGGGCCTGATATTTAATGGGAAGAAGTGTGAGAAATTTCGTATGGATGGAAGCCTTGATCTGTAGAATAATATAGCAAAGACTGCTGGTGAACTGAACTCACAGATAATGAAGTATATATGTGAGATAGGCCAATTAGGAACAAAGGAATAGAAATGTTTCTTTCCACCAATTTTGGAGGAGGTAAAATATGAAATGAGATTTATTAAATGAAGGAATAGTCACAATGAAAAGTCCAAGTATTAGTGCTGAATGGAACCTGGAAGATATCAAGCTTTCAAAATATAATTGATTTTTAAGATTTGCTCTGAGGAGTCTGTTCTGGTAGGCTAGGGAGTTTAAGTATAAGATTTTATATACTTTTTGCATTTAGAAAACCACCATGTTGAATCTGCAAATTCTGAGCCCTGCATATGTGACATGTAAAGGTCCACTTCTACTGGTACAAGTCTTCTTGGACTCTATATTTACCTGGAAGAAATGGTCTTCTCACTGGTTGCATCTCAACTATGAATCTGTTGTCCTAAACAGGTACATGCATACCTTTTTCATGAACCCTTCCTGTACCAATGCTGTGCATTATTTTAAATTGTATGTCATCTTAATATTTCTTTATTTAAAAGATTTATATAGCTGTTTATCTTATGCCACAGAACCCTGAGTGACACACAAACATATAGTGGTTTGCT
Source organism: Azemiops feae (assembly GCA_023970755.1). NCBI lineage: Eukaryota > Metazoa > Chordata > Lepidosauria > Squamata > Viperidae > Azemiops > Azemiops feae. The sequence continues at coordinate 172,669 of JALGBA010000170.1, read as the reverse complement.
TAGCTACATTGTCCTACTAAAGATAAGTACATCATTGGGAGGAGTAGGAAGAGATTATCATGGAGAAAATCTATCTATGTGATTGCTAAAAACTGAAACTTACTTGATGGCACATAATCACTCAATCAAACATATTGAAGAGGTCAACCATGTGTGGGCTGTAAAAATCCTTATGACCAACAGATGACAGAAAAGTTAGGTCATTTGGATATTAATTTGTTCTGTAATTTTTATGCCATTTCTATAGATTTTTTTTCCCTTTTATTCTTGTGAGATGCTGTTTCAACAGACCTTATGTCAGGGGTCTTCAAACTTGGCCATTTTATGACTTGTAGACTTCAACTCCCAGAATTCCTCAGCCAGGCACACTGGCTGAGGAATTCTGGGAGTTGAAGTCCACAAGTCATAAAAGGGCCAAGTTTGAAGACCCCTGCCTTATGTCATGGATTAATCTACAAAATTGTATTAAATATATACCTCATAAAAATAAACCACCACTCAGTTCAAGATCTCCATCTTTTGAGGACAAAAAAAAAATCAGGTTCTTTTCAATGAACATTTCCAACTGTAAAACTTCTCAGAAATAGGATGTTGCCACCCACATTTTTAATGGTTTTTTTTTACTGCCATACTTTAATTATTGTTACATTAGCAGTTGATGCATGCCCCTTTCCTGCTGTAACTTTAATTTGTTGATATAACACATTTATTTTTATCTTATTTTTTATTTGGTTGGCTCCAGATTTATCAGAGTGTATTGATTTGTTGACTATGACAGACTCCTAACAACTTTATTTCTGTATGTTTAACTTACACCTACAGCAAGTTGGAAATTAAATACTACAAAAGATATATATATATATATATATATATATATATAATGATAAAGATTATGATAAAAAAACTAGGTAATTTATCAAAGAGACATTACCAATTCTTTGAGTGGTAAATGAAATGGTGCTTATATGAATGTTATATAAAAATGAAAAAATACTTATGAAACAGAGAAAACAGGAAAAATAATAAAATATGAATGTGTGCTTTGCATTTCCATCCATCTCTTAATAATGTAAACTATGGTATTCTAATCTATTCTAATTCTGACAAAAATTGAATTATCCAGGCACAGTAGCAGAATACTCTGTAGGCTTACTCATTCTATTCTAAGATACTATTCTATTTTCTGTCCTACTTTCATACAGCAAGCAGTTATATTTTTTCTTGTAGAGAAAATTGATGTCAGTAATACTAATCCATCAAAGGGGGAAATGAAAAATAGTTAATAGTTAATGCATTAATTGTGGTTATTTTCATTGTTAGAAAGGAATGCCAAACAGTTTTTTTTCCCTTTGGGGGTCTGGTCCTTTGGCTGGAAGTCCCACTGAAAATAGCAGAGTCTACTTCCAGGTAATTTTTAAGGTCAAATGTCAGAATCCAAGCATTTACTGTAACTAGAAGGAAAAATTTCATTGACCTCAGTGAGAATTACTTTCAAGTAATTGTGTTTAAAAGAAGGCTGGGTGCCAAGTGGCAATTGCTCTTTTTGAAGAAACATGAAAAATTGCATTCCTCATGGATGAGTTTTGCAGCTCCCCAACCCCTATTAGTTTCTGTTGTTCATGGAAATATGTGAAGGTTCACAATGTATTATACTAGGTTTCAGGCAATGCAGAAGAGAATATGTCACAGGTAGGAACAAAGAATTATTGTAAGTCTTTTTAAGAGTTGTAATCTTATGCTTTGTTGATTGGCTTTTATATTGGATCACTCAGTAGTTTAAATATATTGAAGGTTTTTTTAAAAAATGGATGACAGCAGGAGGAGAAGTACTTAACCCATCTGATAAATGTGTATGATTATAAATCCTCTTAAAACAGGGCAAATGCAACCTGAAGAGTGTTAAAACAAGAGCAACTTAGTTCAAGACTCACTGAAACAATGTACTTGATAGTTCTGTAACATGTAGGGAAATGAGCATGTAGTTTAATTCTTCCATTCCCAATCAAAGTGTCCACTGCTATTACTTTGATACTTATCAAGGATAACTAGAAAATTAAAATTAAAATGGGATGTCTTTAAGAAAAAGATAAATTCATGGGAAATAAATCATCAGTCATTATTTTAATTATCTATCACCCCAGCAACAAACATATTATTACTCTAAATACTGGAGAACACATATTAGAGGATACTATTTCTCCAACTTGTGGGCTTTCCATTTGCATGAGGTTAAGCTCAGTGGGAATGAAATGCTGATTAGACAGATTTTTTCTATGATTCAGATTCAACCTTTATGCTTTACCTGGCTGGTCATTCTAGCTTATATGTAAAAGTGAGAGTTTTTCCCTCCCCATTTTGCTGTTCAATTATCAAGATTTTGATTTGTGTTCTACATGCTTCAATAAGAGTAAAAAAAGAACATGAGGTAAGCTTCAGTTGACATATATCCCATGGTTCATCTAGCAAGATGTTCATAGCTGTTGTGTGCCAACACTAGATATTAACTGAGATCATGTGGATCTATCAACAGACAAGAGGTTATGCAAGAATTACTCAAACAAGTAGCTTACAGAAAGATTAGTAGGTAGCTAATAATTGTTAAGGACTTCTAGATTTAGACTGGACTTCTTTGGAAGCAGATAGATCACTGCATCTTTAAAAATAGATGGAATCATACTTGGCTCTTTCTCATCTCATTGCATTGAATAATTCACTTCTAGGCCAATGAGCCAAGAAGGGAAAGGATTAAGTAATACATAATGGGATGGATTCGTTCACACACCATGTACCATCTTGAAGCCTCAAAAATGAAAATTCAGGAATGGAACAAAATTCAGACCTCTTCCACACATTGACTTGTTTCAATTGCTACATCCATGTTTTGGCTAATTCAAAAATGTAGTCTCCAGAAGAATGGATGGTGAAGTTAATGGAATTAGATCAGATAGCCACACTGACTACTCTGATTAAAGAAAAGTCTTTGCCTAACTTTGTCTCAACCTGAACTGTCGGACTTCTTGCTAGAAATTGAAAGAAATGAAAATTTAATTTTGGGATTTGACAAGTAGAAATACTATTATTGTTGTATTATTGCTGATTTTAGACTGAGAGTTTAATATATTTTATATCTTGACCAAACAAAGTAGGAAGCTATTGGTTTTTTCCTCTTCCCCTTTTTTCTTTCTTTTGTACTCTTGAGTTTGTTTTTTCTTTAACCTTTTCCCTCTAACTCCTCTCTTTTTGCCTTTTTTTTGGTATTTTATTGTTTGCTGAACCTTCAATAGTGATTTTTAAAAAATGTCATCTCCAATGTGTTTGGTGATCATATCACAGATGTTCTTTGAAGGTAGTTTAGCAAATCTAGAAGGGACCAATTGAAGAAAAGCTGTTATGAGGAAGACCACATCTGTTGTTAGTATGCTTGGCAATAAACCCTACCTAACCTTAATCTGCTTCGCTGTCAATTTTTCACTGATTGTGCTGTAGTTTGTTGCTTCATTATTGTCAGCCTGTATTTTTCTAGGTGGAACTGGCACATAATTTGGGGATTTCCTGGACTCATATCTCTTGCTCAATGAACAGGTAATAGCTGTAATCAGAAAAAAAGTTTTCTCAGATTCATCTAGTGTGCCGATTGTACTATTTTCTAGATCAGGAGGTCTAGTCATGGTCACTAATATCTTAATCACCTTGTATATTCACTGTTGCAATATGTTTTACATGGGCCAGCCCTTGAAGACTTTTCAGAATCTATAGCTAGGCCAAAATATGATGGTGCAAATAGTGATAAGTGTACCTTGGTGTGTCCCTTTAATGCCTCTACTATGTGACTATATGGTCATCAGCTGGCTTCCAAGTGCAATTAAAAGTCTTCTATAAAGCAGTATATGACACAAAACCTGGTTACTTACAAGATGGCCTGTCTCTACTTGTATCTGCCTATCTGATAAAATCTGATAAGATTGAACATGCTTTGGATCCCATCTTCTGGGCTCCAGGGTGGGTGCTTTCCCTGCCCCTGTACTTACCCTCTGGAATGGCATCCCACCTTGGAAACATCCTTCAAGACAATCCTGCAGTTTCTTTCTCCAGGTTCTGGGTCAGAATGTTATACAAGCTCACTAACAATCTGAATGGTCTGTTTTTATTTATTTATTTTAATATATTTTATTGATTTTTTTAACATAGTCACCTTAATATTTGGTAAACAGCTTGTTGTCTGGGTTTACATTTAAAATAATTAATTTCTATAATTCCATATTCCACATAGTAGCTTTCTTTGATTTTCTCTTCTTTCAGTAATATTCTCTTTAACCAACCTTAAATTAGTACATTTCTTAATATTTTGATAGATAATTGAATATAAACATTTTTCTAGTATTTAACAACCACATCAATATAAAGCTTCTTTTCTAAGTGATCATCTTAATTATCTCGGCATAAGTTCTGTTTTCAAAGTTCTTATTTAGATCTGTTTTCCCCGCAATGTTCAAAACATTCTTACCAGTTAAGGTTTTCTCAGAGTTAATTACACTTAAGTATTACATCTTTTTCCTCATACAAGCCATCCCAACAGTTTTACGTTTCTCATATCTTAAAAAAAAAAAAAAAGAAAACGAGAAGAAAAAAAGAAGGAAATAATATACTACTTAAAACATATCCCTCTTAAGCTAAAATACATTTATAACCAAAATTTTTCTATTCTTTTTAACCATATTCAAACAAATGTTTAATCTTTAAATATTCCATCTAATAAATCCAATCATCTAATCTTTTGAGTCTATTCAGAACATTATTGTCAATTAAGATTTTCTCAAGATCAATTACACTTAAATATCTAAAACCTTTCCCTCATATAAATCATCCCAACATGTTAATATTTCTCATATCATAAAAAAAACAAAAACAAAACAATAACAACAACAAAAAGAATACTATGTCACTTGAGGGGCCTATCCCTGTTAAACTAAAATACATTTATATCCAGAATTTTTCTATTTTTTTAAACCATATTCAAACAAATGTTTAGTCTTTAAATATTCCATCTGATGAATGGTCTGTTTTGAATTGGTTGTCTTTATTGTAATTTTAAATTGTTTGTATCAGTGGTTTTAAGCCTTATAAATCATCTAGAGTCTTGTACAAATGAGCAGCCACAGAAAAGGAGTAAATAAATAAATACCAAATATTCTGACTAGGCAAAAAGGTGGGATTTAGATATGAGTGTATCAACCATCTTTGTTATCTCCACATTCTATAGAGTGATGGGGACTTCAGGTCAAATATGGTTACACGAAATAAACTCTATTTCAAGAACTCTTTAAAATAAAAAAAGAAAGCTTGTTAGGTTTTCTAAAACAGATAATCCTAAACAATGCCTGAATCCTGCAGATAATCTAAAAAGTAACCTGAAGTTGTACCACTTTCCTATATCTTAAGGTTCCATTGGGTCCTTAGGTGGAGACAAAGAAAACGGATCATCTTTAGCTTAAAAAAACCCAGGTTTTATTGATTTAAGGATCTAAAATTTATTTATCCAGAGTCAAGTTGTGGAATGCTATTATTCTGTTAGCACAGTAATAATTTGGCATTTAACAGCCATCTAAGAGGCAGGTTAGGAGACTAATAAAGGATAGATAAAGGGAAGAATTTGGGGAGGAAGGAAAAAGAATAGAATCACAAATGTCTGCTCATTTGTTTTATGAGTTCAAATGAACAGAAATGGGGCATGAAATCCACCAAAATATTATATTATTAAATGTGCCTTTTTTCAACTCATAATTTTATCTGTGCACACATTTATCAAACTATGAACTCTATATGGGCTGAAACCTCCTGCAGGTTGCACAATGTTTCATTAGTATAATTCTGATTCTTGAATATATTATTTTCCTGTCACAAATAAAAGATGAAACATCTGTGCAAATACATGTTACAGTAAAATGAAGCCAGAATGTATTTGGCACATAGGAGAAAACTCAAGTGATAGAGAAGTAAAATGATAATTCAGTTGAACTTGTAAAGGTGAACCATCATTCAAGTGGTAGAAATTCTGTCCAAAGCAAATCAAGACAAATTGTTGAAATTGCCTCCAGTGAGAGTAATGGAAAGGGTAAAAAGAGACATATTTGCAATACTACAGTTATTGATAGGATGGCTATCCCCTTTTATGACACACACAAAGAAAAAGATACAAAACTTATTATTATAAGAGTCCTAATTACATATCTGAGAAATGGACCACTCATTTTAGAAGAAATGCCTTCTTTCTACAAAATTGTTTGTAGAACAATTCATTCTCACTAATTGTTTCTTTGATGTCAACATGCTACCTAATTTGAATTATAGAGCTTTCTCTTGCTAGTCTTTGGTCTGATGACCATTGAGCTATATTTGTTTTCAAATGACACTGATTAGTATATCCTTAAGTGCTTAGAATCAGTTTGCCCAAAGTAACATCTGATGGAATCTGAAACTGCAGACTGAATATTTTGTTGTTCTTGTTTTGTTTTATTTTGTTGCTTTTATTTTGATTTAATGATCACCTTAGTGCATAGAATTAGAGAACAGAAATTGCCTTCAGAATCAGGGCAAACAAACCTAACTTCACATTATCACAATCTATGGGAGCTTTCTACTGAACTCTTGGCAATACGTTCTTTCAACTTCTCATTTTTAAACTATTTGTAAAGAGATGCTATAATATAGTAAAGCTAAAACTCTACTGTTGGAAATGAGAAATCAACATTGCAATCTGTCTCTGAGTTTTCTGCTTACTAGTCCTTCTTAATTTACTGTTGGGGAATAATAACAATAAGTATACAAACACTGTATAGATATGATAATTTATTAGTATATGTTATATGCTAAACATAATATGCAGGGTTAAAAAATATCACCATTCCCATTTAGTTGCGAATATAATATAGATTATAGAATTATAGAGTTGGAAAGAGACATTTAGACTATTCAGTCCAACCCAGTTCTGAGTAGTGGAGTCCAAATGGCCGTGTGGCATCCATTTGAACCCATCCAGTGAAGGAGCAATTGGGTTCACTGTCAAACTGCTTATACTGCTAGAACACATTTCTAACATTCCACTGGCCTCTGTCTTCCTGTAACTTGAGTTCATTTACCTATTTCCTGCATTTTGGGATGATAACGAAAAGGCTGTGGCATTCTTTTTGTGCGACATCTCTTCAAATAGTTGAAGAATGCACTCTTACCCTCAGTCATTTTTTCTCAAGGCTAAATATACCCAATGCCTTCAATGTTTTCATAGGACTTTATTTCTAGTTCCGTGAGCATCTGCTTGCTGATCATTGCCTCAAGGGATCAGTCACCCTGTAGTTAGGTCCCAGCTTGATTGATTTATTCTTCTTGCAGATTCTTACTGGTACACAGTAATTGCCTCCAGATCCATAATTCTTCTTTCTCTTGCTCTTTCTCAATGTCCAGTTTTCAGAGCCATACATTACTACTAGGAAGACCCACTGTTTTAACTATTCTAATCTTTATTGTCCTGGAATTAATCCTTAACTTTAATGATCCTGTCTAGGTTTGCCCCTGCCTTCATCCTTACAATTAATTTACTCTCTACTTCTCCAATACACCGTTTATCTTTATTTGAAGCTTGAAAAAAAATCATTTTCCTACTTTTCCACTTTCAACTGTAAATTCATTAAGCACGAGGACTGACATTATCTTTGTCTTTTAAATATAATCTTTTTTTCACTTTCCATTTTTTACTTTCTTTTTAATATCTTCTACTTTTTCCTTATTTCTGTTTAACAAAGTTTTTTTGTTTACATAAACCAAATTGTTAGTGTTTTGCATATATTTTATTCCTATGATCTCTTCCAGTCCTATCATTCTTCCATTTGGTCTATAAGTCCAATAATTAGAATAATATGCATTCTTGTCTCACTCCTCTTTCTTTTCTGAGTGACTCTGTTTTTCCAAATTGAATTCCTTCAGTCCTTTTTATTCATTGTAAAAGTGTCTAAGAAGTAAAAACAGGGACTTTTGGCAGAACAATTAGTTGTAATATATTCTCTATTTTTGCCTGATCTAGTGATCAATAAAACAAAGATAAACTGGCTTCTTATAATCTCTTGCTCTCCTATTTGTTTTTTTATTTCTATACTGCCTGCTGGGTAATTATGTACAGTAAAACCACTGATAAAATGCAATGTCTAAAAATACTTCTCCAAATCCATTATATCTAAACATAACAACCCATAAATAATAAGAAAAAAGGTTGCCATATATTCCTTGCTAAGAGCTAGAAGCCCATTTAAAAAGTAAAGTATATCTATCTTATTTCGGCTGTCTGTTCACATGTCCCTTCATCATTCTGAAACGTGTTTATTTTTATTTTTTTTAATTTAAATTTATCTTTTAACGTATACGTCTTCATATGTTCTTGGCAAAACCATGAAATATGGTTTGGTAATGTGCATGTTTTCCTCAGTGTAATTATACAGACTTTTCAAATGTGAGACTTTTCAAACATGAGTCTATGCAGCCTTGTTCCATAGATGTTAACAGAGAGCTGTTAGCACTTGAACTTCCTCCTTTTCAGCAATTGTTAATAGTTTAATGGGCATTTCATCTGCACCTGGTGTTTTCCTTTATGACTGTTGATCTATTGCTTGTCATATCTCACTTTTTAATTGGAGCAGACACCTAGACATATTACCTCTCTGCAAATTTATCTATCATTGTATAAACATCTGTCATGCTTCTTGTTTTTTCCTCTATATTTCTGAACATTCTTGAATGCAGGGCCTTGTCTTTTCTTGCTTAAAAAGACAAACTGCAAGAAGGTTGTTCTAGAAGGAAGCTGATTATTAAAAGAAGTAAGCAAGCACACAAATAAACAGGCATCTTATATCCAGTCATCATTCTTGTCACCCAAGGCTTTCATCTTTCATCTTCTTTGGTTGTCATGAGACCTCACTCTGAAAGTCCTCTGTATCTTTTCCTCTGAAATTTTAGGAATGTTACTTCTGTCTAACTTGCCACATTTTTCATCATTTTCTCCTTGTAAAAATAGGGCAGGGCTTGATCACATGGTTATAGCTACTATCTTGACTTCATTTGCATCTATCCCTGCAACTATTTCACTATGCAGAAACAGGTTACAATATTCTGTACTATCCTGCAGCTTGTGATGAAGTATGTGATAAAAAGCCTTTCCCTATGAACATTATTCAGAGTTCTATGTTGCTCATTGTTTCAACTATTATGTATTCAGTTTATTTTGGTTACATCTCCACAATTATTGTATGTGTGCGTGCTAAATGGACAGTGACCTAGTGTGATGGTACGTGGGAATGACCTTGGGAGACAGGACAAACACTTGCAGTCTAGACAATAGTTTTCCTCCTGTTTTCCAAGGTCCCACATCCCATTACATTTGGATCCAGACTTATTCTTGCTTAGAATAACTCCATTAAAATCAGTAGGACATGAATAATGATGCATTGATGATGTAACCTAGGTTGGGTAATGAAATGTCTGCAGGAAAGCAACCAAGCTCAGTGAGCACCAAGGACCACCACTTAATCCCATTGATTTATCAACACAACCAAGTCCCCATGGGTATAAAAAGAAAAGAAATCTTTGTTTAATCTGTTCCATACAGGCTGTTACAGCAACTAAGATGATCAAAGGTCTGTAGACTAAAACAAATGAAGAACGGCTGAAGGACTTGGGTCTGGCTAGTCTAAAGAAAAGAAGAAATAGCAGTATTTGACTGCTAAATAGACATGATAGCAGTATTCCAGTACTTGAGGGGCTGCCACAAAGAAGAGGAGGTCAAGTTATACACCAAAGCACCAGAGGGAAGAACGAGAAACAATGATATGAAACTGATCAAAGAGAGAAGCAACCTGGAATTAAGGAGAAACTTCCTGACAGTGAGGACAATCAACCAGTGGAACAGCTTACCCCCAGAAATCATGGGCGCTCCATCACTGGAGATTTTAAAGAAGAGGCTGGACAGTCACTTGTCTGAGATGGTATAGGTTCTCCTGCTTGAGCAGGGGGCTGGACTAGAAGACCTCCAAGGTCCCTTCCAGCTCTGTTCTATTCTATTCTATTCTATTCTATTCTATTCTATTCTATTCTATTCTATTCTATTCTATTCTATTCTATTATTTTTTTAAGTTGACATATATGCTCCTTCAAACTAAATTTCTTGTTAAGCAGTCAGGAAATCTGGCTGATTATATATAGACTTATCATCTGTATTTCTTTGCTATTAATTGTTAGTAGAATTAATGACAGAACAAATTAAGATGAGTCATGTAGTTCAATCTAAGTGATATGTTGTTTTCAAACAGATAAATTTAAACTGATGGGCTTTAGCATATCTATTTTCAGGAAATGTAAAAATCTGATTTACACAGCATTTGCTATCCTATCCTCCTCATGTATGTATCAGTTCTAGACAAAGGTTCTTTCTTTCTATCTATTAAAATACTCAGATGTTAGTAGAATTTCAGTAGAATTAATTATCATAACTAATGAAAAGGACAGTAGGTCTAACTTTGAATTTGCTCCAAAATGGCAAAATAGGGACTAAATCTTGTAACCTTCTAACCAATCTGATCCCTATTGACAGAAGCCCTTGTCTTTGGTTTTGCTCTCTTTGACTCACTCTTATTTCATAAACCGATAAAGCAAACAAAACATATACCTTATCACATCTGTTTTCAGGCCCTTTCACAAATCCAGAAAGCCTAGGTCGCTTCCAGCTTTTGAGGCCCTTATTCATAATATTTTTTTTTTTTTAAAATGACAAAGTGAAAAAGAAATTACACCCAAATGATGTAACAACTTCAAACGTTTGGCAAATGTCTTAATTAACTCATCACTAATGTTTTAATTATGTTCTTTGCCGACAAGCTGAGCAGAGCACACAACTGATAATTTGCAATGTTATGATTCAAGCTGTCATTTAGCCTTGAGCATGGTACTTTGAAACATCTTATAGTACTTGTCTTTGGCAACATGTGGAATATGATTTACAAATAATACTAATGACCACATCACCTTCCATATATAGATGAAGTAATGAGAAGATATGGGAACATTCAGAGCAGGGAGAGGCAATTGATTTTATTTTCTTTTAATGTTTCCGAAGAAACATAGGATGGTCATGCGCTAACACTCAGGCTGAACCCTCAATCCCAACCCAGAATTATTGTTTAGAATTATTTTTCTCAGTGTGAATGGAGTATGAAATAATGTATGTTGGGTCCCCCCCCCTTTATTGGAGTCCTAATAGTATTTCTGTAAACAAAATCACTTTGGAAACAGGGAAAGAAAGAGGTCAACTTACTTTGGAGGATGTGCTGATATTTCTGTTTTAATGTCTTGCTTCACCCCTTCATCTGGCCGTGCAGTATTGGTCAAGTGACAGAGCAAGGTTGCATTCTCTGATGAAAATTTCCTGGAATAAACAGGTAAGTAGAAGACTTGTTGCGTACTTTGAAAGTAAAGAAGAAAATGTATCTCCCTTTGCCATTTGCTTTCCCACAACTAAGTACAGTGATGTTACCTTTCCCACTAAGAACTCCTAAAATAGTCTTAACCCTAATTTTATGTTCACCCTGGGAACAAACTAAAGCCAGGACAGATTTGGCCATAGTGCTAATTAGGACTTTACTCCAATACTCTCTTCTTTAGAGTTAGAATAAGTCCCATGAAATGTATTGATTCTTTCTTCTCCAAAGAGATATACAGGTAGTCCTTGACTTACAACGGTTCATTTAGTGACTGATTGAATTTACAACAGAACTGAAAAAAGTAACTTATGACCTTTTTTCACACCTACAACTATTGCACAATTGAGCCCAACGTTTCTGTTGCTAAGTGAGACATTTGTTAAGTGAGTTTTGCTCCATTTTATGACCTCTCTTGCTGCAGTTGTTAAATGAATCGCTGCAGTTGTTAAGTTAGTAACACAGTTGTTAAGAGAATCTGCTTCTCTATTGACTTTGCTTGTCAGAAGGTTACAAAAGGTGATCACCTGATCCCAGGACACTGCAACCCGTCATAAATATGAGTCCGTTGCCAAGCGTCTGAATTTTGATCACAAAACCCGGGGGATGCTGCAATGTTTGTAAGTGTGAAAAATGGTGATAAGTCACATTTTTCAGTGTGTTGTAACTTTGAACGGTCACTAAATGAACTGTTGTTAAGTTGAGGACTGACTGTATGTCAGAAGATACAATAAAATGAACTGAGTTCCACTGAAATCAAATACAAAATTTAGTGCTTAATGCATGCTGATTTCAATAGGAGTTAAATGAGCTTAACTTTTTCTGAAGTGTGCCCAGAGACTGGAATGGTTTGTGAGACCTCACCACCAGGTAGTTGAATGGAAATCCAAATTCTGAATAATTAATGCTTGAGTCAGCTTCTGATTCTAGAGAATTTAGGTATTTCAGTATTGTTTATTTAAGACAAATTGTATAAAATATTTAATACATTATTTTATCAGTACATAAATCAAAGCATTTGATGGATTCCCAAACAAAAAATACACACAATGTGAAATATTTTCCAGGAATGTATAGCTTTCTTCTGTTCTCTAAGCTCTATCTCCAAAAAATTCTTCCATAAGAGGTTGCCATGACAACGATAATTATTCTTGATCAGCAGCATACCATAATTACTGCAATAAAGTTATGTAAAGCTTGCCACAACACGTATGAACAAGTCATCTTCATGTCAATTATGTGCTTTCGTTTTTTCAGATGAACTCAGTGCCTTTAGTAATGAAATTCTAGCAACCAAAGTGTGAAACTAAGTTTTATATTTTTTTGCTAAATTAATTTTAAGAAGAAAGAAGCTGGCAGTTGCTGACAGCTGTTTGGTTTATTTAGTTTTCTTTGTTGCTTTGTTGTCTTTTCTTTAAATATTTATCTCTCTCATATTTCAGAACATATTTATCTTAAAAGTTTTAATCTTGTTTTATTCTTATGTATTAATGCAATGATCAATGTTCATAAATAATGTAACACAATATTCAGAGATTCAATCTGCTCCTTACAAAGGGAGCTTATAATGGCCCTTTGTGACATCATAGGCTACACATGAGAAAGAAAATCAAACTATATTAATATTAAAGATCAGTACATTGCTAACCTTGAACACCAAGGAGAATCCTCTAGTGCAGTATTTCTCAACTTTAGGATGGGTGGGGATTTCATCTTCCAGAATCTTAAAAATTATCCAGGCTGATAAACACTGCTCTATTGATGCCATATGTCCAGATCTGAATAACTTTGAAAATTAGGTCTTTGCAGAAGCAACTTCAATTAAGTGGGTGAATTTATATTGGGGAAGTGAACAATTCTCTTTGTCTATAGAGTTAACACTATTCACCTTGATCAAACAATTTGTGTGGCCTTGAGCTTTTTCAGGCCAGCTCTATGGAACTACCTGCAGTATTCATCAAAAGTAGCCAGCTAAGGAGACCACTGATGTGTTCATTTCAGATTGAATAGCTTTGGCATGTGTAGATTGTGGCTTTGCCTGCAGGGTATTGAAACCTCCTACCTTGGAATGTATGTCAAGTGGCCTTGAGGCCAGCCAGGTTCAGCCTGAAATGCAGTTACTCATAGCAGTTGTTGAAACTGCCCAACTCACAGTCCCTTCAGCCAATACTGAGAAGAAATCTTGTCTCAGCCTTCTTCTAAAATGTGAGCTCTACAGAAGAAGACTCAAAGGGCTTCAGGTAGAACATCATAAAACAACATGGTAGTCTTGGGTCTTACAAGCAAGGAGGGTACATGACTTCGAAAAACACTTTTAAGTGGATGTTTTGCTCGAAACTTTGTAAAGTTAAAAAAAATATTTTATGATTTAGAAATTATCTTCTTAGAGATAATTTGGAGATAGGCTTCTGCTACTTGGAACCAAGCACTTTCTTGTGTAGACTGCATCGATTTTCATGAACCAAATAAATAACAAAAGAGAGTAAGGATTTACAGTATATATTTAATAACTATCTGCATTTTAATCCATTTTAACCCAATTCCATAGAAATCCATCAAAAATAATATTTTAAAAACTATTAAAATATGTAATATTATATCAAGTTGGCCCACTTGCATGAAAACATTTGTTCTATGCGTATTTTCTATTTCACAAGACTCAATTTTTTTCTTGCACAAAATGAGTGGCACAGGATCAGTGTTTCCTTGTATGTAAAACATGCTGATTTCTCTGTCCAAACAAGAGAGTGATTCGTTTCTTCATCTTTGCTAAAGGAAATGTTGGAAGTTGCAGAAACAGATCAAAGAGCTGACAAGGTGAGTTGGTCAAGTATTTCCCTTTCATCTGTATATATTGTTTGTGACATACTATTCCTCAAGGGGAGGAAGGTTTCTAATCACTTTAAGAAGGAGATGACAGGGAAGAGGAAAAGGAAAGATTAAGGATCACCCATAAACAAATTGCAGTGAATGGACAGGTAGAATAGCGAAGAGAGGTTGATAGTTTCAATACAATGGAAAAAAGACAAAGCTGTGTCTAGTGAGTAGAATCAATGTATTAATTTATCTATAGAAAAATACAGGCAGTTCCATTTGCAACTTAATAAATTATTTATACAATAAATTATCTGATAATCTTATGAGACTGAAAAATAGAGATATAAAATAAATTAAAAGTTAAGTGCATTTTAATTTTTAATTAGAATTTATACTGGTTAAATTTGGCCCAATTTTCCATGTCCTCAACTGAGTTCCAAATTGATCAATATAGCAGAATGTTCCAGTTTTTATTAAATCACATTTATAGCTTACTCTACTAAAGCTAGAGAGAGTTATGGAATTCAGAAAATCAAAATTATTATGTGTGTATGTTTGTGCTTTAGAGTTGGGTTGATCTTCAAAAGGACTCCTTACTCTGATGAAAGTTCAAATAAAAGGCTCCTCCAAAGAGTAGGAGTGCTATGGTGCCCTGTTTCTAAGTAATGGAACTGCTGAAACACTTCAGACCAATCATACTCCACACTGCTCTGTTTCCTATTACCCATCTTCTGAATGACACCATAGGTGTTCAATACTCTGAAAGCTTAAGGACTCATTGGCTGCAATTCAGCATCACTGTCTTAAAACATGTTGCTTTCTTTATGATTGATCTCAGAGCAGGACTTCAAGCACTACAGTTTATAACAGGAGTCCCCAATACCCGGTCCGTGGACCAGCACTGGTCCACAGCATGCCAGAAACTGGGCCGTGCAAACAAGCGAAGCCCCATCCATGGGATGCAGGCAACGCGCAAAGCAACACCCCTTTCAGTCCACGGAAAAAACTTTCTCCATGGTCCCTAGTGCCCAAAAGGTTGGGGGCCGCTGGTTTAGAGCTCTTGATTGAATACAATGAACATTATGGATATAAAGTTGAGTGTGAATCCAGCCATATTATTTCACTGTATCATTCACCTCCCCCCAAATTTGTTTTTCAAAGAAGACCTAAGAATTGATATTATGCAGACTTAGGTTTTCTTTAAAGCAAGCCATTTTTATTTTAAAATTATTAAATTAAGTATCTTGTACTCAAGCTCCCCTGTTTCTTAGATTTGATTTCATCTTTTCTCTTGAGCACAAGATAGCTTCTTCCTTTCATTTTATCCCATACTAAGATTGGTTTACAACAGGCCCCTAAGTTGTTTAGTGATGGTAGATCTACACCTGAAACTTCCTAGTTCTAGTTAAATGTACAGCTACTCTACTAAACCGGCTTACAGTTTCTGTGTGATGCCTCCAAATTAAAACTTTCTTGATCCTAATATAAGTTTTGTATGTGCCTCTCCTCAAGAAATACTGTCAGTAATGATCTATTTGGCAAAAGTAAGAAACCCTCCTTTTTGAAAGGTATTTCTCAGATGGAAAAAAGCTTTGTCTACATTTTTAATTATTATAGATTCCCATGATAATTAAATAAGATCAGTTCTGATTACACCACTTTTTCATGGGATGAAGTAACACAAACCATTCCCACCTATGGTTCCTACAGTGGCCTAGCTGCAAAGCAGAAAAGTTATTAGCCTAAAGCCAATCTCTGTAATGATAATGAAGAACATGTTATTGAGAATTTGCATATATCTAAGTTGGTTTCCACGTAAGCCAATTCACATCATACCAGTGTTATCATTTTTGCTCTAGTGGAAATAAAAAAGATTGGGGGCAAGTACTTGCTATATAAATATTTATATAAAATCAAACTGTTCTCTGTGTGACTCACAGATGTACAGCCAAATCTCAATAATAAATGTAGTAAATAGTTAAATTGCCTTGAGTCAAAAAGTGGATGTGTTTAGACAGATGCTTGGTGTACTGAAATGCCTCATTTTGCTATGATGCTTTCCCAGAGATGGACACAGCATGAGACGAAACTATATTTTATAGTTTCAGACCAAAGTTTTGGAAGTCACTGCAGTGATCAGCAAGAATGTGGCCTTTCCATGACTATTCAGGGAACATTTGGTTTAAGTAGAAAAAAATGATTTCATTATTGGGAGTTAAATATAACACAAAAATTTGAAAAATCGCAATGCCAAAATAAAACTACGTTATCTGATTCAGTTCTGAATTAAACAGGGGGAAGTTTACCCATAATACTTATGAGCCAAATGAGAAAGTTCTTTGTGCGTCTGATATAATTCAGAGTAGGTCCCTTCTGCACTTCCAGAAGTATATATACATATATATATATATATATATATATATATATATATATATATATATATATATATATATATATTATATATATATATATTATATATATATTTATTATATATATGTATATATTATAATATATACTGTATATGTATACTGTATAAAGAAGAGGGAGTCAAGCTATTCTCCAAGGCCCTGAGGCAGGACAAGAAGTAATGGATGGAAACTAGTCAAGGAAAGAAGCAACCTGGAACTGAGGAGAAACTTCCTGACAGTTAGAACAATTAACCAGTGGAACAACCTGCCTCCAGAAGCGGTGAATGCTCCAACACTGGAAGTTTTTAAGAAGAGACTGGACAGCCATTTGTCTGAAATGGTATAGGGTTTCCTGCCTGAGCAGGGGGTTGGACTCGATGACCTCCAAGGTCCCTTCCAACTTTATTATTATTATATTATATTATATGTATTTTTCCCTTTCTTTTTGTTTTTCCTTTTGTTGTTGTTGCTTGTTCAAGTAATAATTTAAAAAGAAAAAGACTTGGCAGAAGAGGCTTCAATCTGATAAGCAGAAGCTTTCTGAGCACCGGACCTCATGGAAGTCACCTTTTTCTTCCCTATGGAAGATGTGGCTGCCTATTTCCAGAATCATTTGGAAGACTTCTGAGGTTCATGGATAATGCCCATGAACTGAATATTTAAAAGGAAAACTTCCTTCTGCTTACCAACACAAGGTGCAAAGACAGAACACAATACATTGCTGGATCACTCACTGAACACTCAAAAACCCAAATACTGCATTCAGTTGAGTTCTGCTAGAAGACAAAGTAGGCAATCCTTTCCATTCTCACAGAGTTTATTTTGGTTCAACTAATGTTTCTTGCTGATTTTAAAATAGTTGGGCAAATAAAACAATGCATGATCCACAGGACAGGTTACTGCAGCACTGAAGTGTACTTAATGAATCTTTCATCGGCTCTTTTCACCTGATCAAATAAATGCTCGTGACCACTGAACCCTCACTTCAGTGGAAATTAGCAATAATGTGTCTTTTTAAAGCTTTGGTGCCCTATTTTGACAACACAAAATTGACTACTATATAATACTCTCTATCCATGCATATTAGAAATGTCACTCAAGTATCCAGTTGCTGATTTGCAGATAGTTTACTTTTAAAAGCTTCTGGGAAGGAGCTATATTTAGGAAGTAATAAAAGGTCCTTAATAAAAAAACAAATTCATCTGGTCTTTACCTTAAACTTTTAGTTCACTTTCCGAAAAGTGAGATGAAAGTGTGGACAAGTATGGCTTACATATCAGTTTACCTTCTTTTTTCTTTTCTATTTCTTGAATCACAGAATGAAGAAACATGAATCTACAAAATGCCACATCTTCATGGCCTAGTTTTACAAAGGAATAGAGAAGTTAAGAAAGGCTTCAGCCAAGCATTTCTACTTGCCAAACTTGAGATCACATTAGACTATATTGGAATATTTCAGTTATTATTATGAAACAGATGATAGATAGATGATAGATAGATGATAGATAGATAGAATTAATGTAAAACAAATTATATAAATTATAGCAATAGCAATAAAACTTAGACTTATATACTGTCCCAGCACTCTCTGGTAGCTTACAGTGTCAGCATATGGCCCCCAACAATCTGGGTCCTCATTTTACCAATCTTGGAAGGATGGAAGGCTGAGTTAATCTCGAGCCCTGTCACTATGAAACTCCAGACTGTGGACAGAATTAGCCTGCAATAGTGCATTCAAACCACTGCACCATCAGGGCTCTAAATTATATTCCACAAATTTATTTATTTTAGGAAAAACTATCCTAGATTCAAGATGATTCTCTAAAGAGGACTAACTAGATTTAAAATGATCATAAACCCACACAAATACCTGCTATATATTGCAAAGCGGGTGAAGCTTAGTCAAAAATGATGTGCAATCTTGGATTAAAACGAATTGCCTGAAAAATAAAGCAGCCTAGTTAATTCATCTGTTATGTTCATATAGAATATAAACCATTCTCTCTCACTCAAAGTACACAAAGAAAAAAAAAAGCATCTGCAGAAATCTATGCACACTTACTCTGTATTACATGTAGCTGATTTAAGAAGCTCTTAGTTCCAGAGAAGAGTGTATAGATTACTGCGGTATTGGGGATAGAGCTGTTTAGTCCAACTTTCTTCATGTAAACTGGGAAGGAAGATCTTTGGATGACTAAGATGTCTTTCCTTTCTGTTTGCATAAAGAAATTGAATCAATGGAAAGTTTGTGCAGAAGGAAACCTATTCATGCTTGGAAATGAGTGGCCCTGACTTCAGATAAATATGCCTAGGTCTTCTATTGAGCAATGTGCTATTCCCATGTTCTCTTATTGCCTTCTACTTGTTAGAAGGTGAATGTCTGGGATGGAGAGCCTGTATTTTCACGGAGAGAGTTTCCATAGATAGAGAAAGCTTCCCACTTGAGATGCTTGTCTCTACCTGTGAAAGAGAACAACAAGAAGGTAAGATTACTATGCTTATTCCTGTCTCCTTTAGAAAAACCTATCCTCTTGTTTTATTTTATCATTTGTATTTCCTACCCATTTCCTTGCATTCCAGATCTGACACAATCTGAAATTCAGACGTATTACAGATGATTTTTATCCTGGGTAGAACAACGTATGTCTATATGTAATGGGAGCCTTTCAGTCTTATTTTTGTCCTTGTTAAAATTTAATGTTTCTTGGTTCTTGTGATGAAGAGGTGCAGCAACTCTGACCACAGTCTGTGATCTGTCACCTTTGTTTTTTCTTAATAAATTATCTGAGTTTAGTACACGCACCCTTGATGTCTGCACATGACTTTCATACTCTTCCTTTCGTGGACATTATTCTTTATAATTTGCTTGTTTTTTCATTACTGGAACCTTATAATGCAGAATGAAATGGAAAATTAATTTTTGTGATGACCTTTGGAAAATCATTCCCCCTTGAATTTAGATTGACCCTGTTCTGTCTCTGTAAAGTTTTATCACTGAGCCAGGGTATCTGGGTATATGTCTGAGCCCATGCAATTGCTGTATTGATCTGTATTGTGGCTTTTTATTTGGCTATGGATTACATATATGTTGATGGTTCCCAATTTCTTTAGGCTTTTATTTTTTATTATTTTTTAGCCATCCAGAATCATGAATTTGAGATGGGTGGCCATATAAATGGAAACAAATAAATGAATAAATAAGTAGACATCATGCTGTTATTTACCTAGATGCTTTCATTTCTTATGTCATTTTATTTTTCAGAAAATAAATTCAACTCTGTCAGGTTTCATACCCCTTTAGAGGTTTCCATAAGTAATTCACATTTGGCTCAGTATTAAATTTAGTGATTAGAAAAGCAATCAAGATTAACTGAAGTCATTTCTTTATAATTTGTAGCATTTGATAGCATTATCCAATCATTGCTGTGTTGATTATACAGGACCATAATGAAGACAGGTTTATATCACCACAGTATAAGAAGCTATAAATCATTAATGAGGAAATGGCCACTAGAGACTATCCAATTTGAGCTGGAACTAAATTCAAAGCAAGATTTAGAAGCATGAACATAATTTCTCCTTTTGGCTGACATGGGAAATCCATACATGGATGACATTTTTTTTAAAAAAAATATATATATAACTGGGTGAAATCTCTAGGCAAAGCAGACCTTCCGAAGGGATAAAATTTGGCAAAGTTCAGAGATATATGGGCAATACGATGGCTTTAATGCTGCAGTGCTTTGCATTTAGATTGTTATACAGTGCTTGTTCTTGTCTTCTCAAGTTCAAGACCAGACTTGTAGGAACATAGCACTCTCAGTGCCTCTATATGCTAGGATGTTTTCAAGGTATAATCAAATAACATACCTGGGATCTGCTGTCCCATTAAAGTGGACTATGCTGCGCTCTCTGATAACTTGGATCTATTGCCTTAATGCTGGTCCTCTCCATAATCACTGATTTATGATAAATATTAGAGAACCATCTGTTGGTATGGGTGCTTCTGTTTTGGCTTTTCCCCTATCCTCATTAAAATGGGCTTCTGCAAGAGAGCAAATAGGTGGAAGAAATTGCCTACTTACTGATCAGCTTAGGTCACCCTTAGGTGACTTCCTTAGGAACCTCAGTGCCCACTAGAAACTCTCTTCTACATCTTCTGTGAATGGATTCACTGTGAATGGATTCCAGGTCTCTGTTCCAATTTCTCAGTTTTTCAGTTTTTCATTTCCTCCATAAAAGGGTCCTCTTTCCTGGTAGTATCAGCTTCAGAAGTGGGGTGACAGTAACTATTTTTCCTAAACAGCTCCTATCTGCAAATAATAGATCAATACATTTATTTATGGCTTCTTTTGAAGATACAGCATCTTAACTGAAGTAAGAACAGGACCAACAACTTCTGACTCTGCTTCTTCTACCTAGTGGTACCACCCATGGTTTACTATAATCTCAAACTCTTTATATTGATTTTAAAAAGTGTGGTTACTTAGAATACGCTTCACTAGACAAAAATACTTTTGTTTGTCACTCATCTCACACCAGTTTTTACATGCAAAATAAATGTTTGCACAGGTAATACAATTTACAAAACAAACTAAAGAATTCACTCACCACAAAACATTATGTGAATTATGTATAATTTTACTGATATATGCTAGTCTAAGAACTAGATGAGATAAGAGAGAACATGAATTGACTGGGCCAAAACTGGAAGGGAGGGGGGCAGTGGAATGACACTGATTAAAGTAGCATAAAAACATACCAGTGACATCAACAATACATGAAAGTTAACTTCTAGAGGCAGAATCAGATTGAGAAAGAATCAGATGAGCACAAAAAGAAAATCCTTATGAATGTAGAGAATGTGGTTAGTTGGACGGAAAAAATATGAAACACCAAAAATGTCTGGAGATTCTCAATCATCCAGGTCATGGTTGTTCCAAAGGTGCTTTTCAGAAAGCAACTGGACTTTCTTGGGTTTTTCCCCCCTGAAAACATCCAAGAACCTTCTTCAGTTCTGCTGAACTCTTGGCTGAGAAGCGAAATGTTTTCAAGGAAAAAACCAGGAAAGTCCAGTTGCATTTTGAAAATCTCCTTTGGAAACACCAAAAAGTGCAAGTCCCACCTGTAATTTCATAAAAGTTTTTCATACATTCCTATTTAGCTGAGAAAGAACAAAGAAAGAGCAGAGAAGAGAATAACAAATTATTCTCCAAAAACTCTGATTAGGCAAACGTAGTATCTTATTCACTGGGGATGGAAACATCTCTCAGTTGTCCAGTTCCTCTTCTTTCCCTCCCTCTCTAATGTTTTCCATGCACACAAAGGAAAAAAATTATTTGTTTGTTTCAATATCAGTATCAATTTTCAATTCGAAATCAATATCAATATCAAGTCTATATTTGTACCAAATCTATTAAATATTTAGGTATGTGTAAACCAAATAATAAAACTCAGTTAGTAGCATATAATATAAATATAATATAGAGCGATTTCTTCATATATCACTAGATGGGAGTAATTAAACCTCACTGTTTAGGGAAAGGTGAACACTCCCAAAATTAATATTATTTATTCCCAGATTAATTTATATTCTGACAGGAATTGAATTTATATATCTGGAAAATATTTTCAGAAAATAAATACTTTGTTTATACATTTTTTATGGAACTCTTCAATTCTGAAAATATATTTACAGAAAATGCAATTACCAATTAATGAAATAGGATTTAATTTTCTGTATCTGGATTTAGAGATTTCTAAAAAAAAATCTCTTCCTCCTACGCCATCCATTCACAGTGCTTGACTTACCTACTTACCTACATGCCTTGGAAGATTATTTAAATTACTCTTCACGTGTTAGCAGGTAAGGGTGTGGAAAAAATAACATATCATTACCATGATACATTTTCATTTCTTTAAATGCACTGAAGTGTTTGTCAGCCCATGTAAAATACCAGGTAGGTATAAATGAAAAGCACATTCTTTGGCTGGTGATAAACAGGACGTGAAAACAAAAATGCTAACATGGCATTCCAGCTTTGCTTCTTCTCATTCCAAAAAGGCTCTATAATCAATTTGGAAATGGATGTTAGGTAGACATTTTAGAAGGAAATTATTTTCTCTAAGACTATAACCAAAATCAAATGATAAAGAGAGGAATTCTGAACGTTTTCACCATAATATGCTATTTTAGCAGTTTTGGAGATATTGCTACATAAAACACTGTTAAAAAGAAATATTTTTTTGAAAAATTTTGTCTATTATCAAAACAGATAGGATGACTAAAGCAGGATATAAATGCAAGATATAAAGACTGTGGACAACCTTCAAGGCAATTAACAGAAAGCATGCCTGAGGTTGAATGTAGTGCACAACTTTATTTGGTTTTGATTTTTATCAGATCAAATTTACTAACTAGTAGATTGGGATATAGTTATCCTCTGGATTCTATATTTATATGATTTTGCCCACAGTTCTAGGTTGACCAAAGCTTATACATTCTTTTATTGTATATTAGTTGAGTTTGCTGCTGTTTGTAACAGCCTCTTTGTGGCAAAGCAACTTCCCTGCCTGAGCTCTTTGATGCTGTTGCGCTAGTAACTTCACCCTACCCCCCAATTTGGATTTCTGTAATGCACTCTACATGGGGCTGCCCTTGAAGTGTATTTAGAAGCTTCAGCTGGATACAAATGCCGCTGGTGCAAAATGCAGTTATCTGTATCCTAGAGTGGTACACATTACACCTCTGCTTTGTCAGCTACATTGGCTGCCAATCTGCATCCATATCCAACTCAGTTTAATTCATGGTGATGGTTTTGACCTTTAAAGCCTTCGTGGATGGGTTATCTTAGGGACCACCTTTCCCAGATTACCTCTGCCTGCCCCATCAGGTCTGGCAGAGAAGGTATGCTCGGGTCTCCTCTGCCAGATAATTTACATTTGGCAAGTCCCAGGAGGCAGAGATCATTTTATGTACAGCGTTGTCTAATTATGAACTCTGAGCTGCTGGAAGTTACACACTCCTGCTGTAAAACCTGTAAATTAACTGGCTGCCTTAATTTAATGACAAGGAAGGCTGAGCTGCTCAGACAGAAACACAAGCTGTAATCTAAGTTCAAAGGGGAAAGTGAAAGTTGTTGGATTAAGATTTTAGCTCCATGTAGTGACAACAGAAAGATATAATCTTTGTGATGATACACACAGCAAAAGAAAAAGGGGGAAAAAGCAACAGGACAGTACTAGATATTACTTTCTGCAGTTCAGCCTGGCTTTTTTTAATTAGATACCTTCAAGCATGATTTGATTCAGTTATATGAGCTAAGAAAACCATAGAGTATTTATTGCAAAATTGCAGGACAACATTAGAAAATGCAGTGTAAGTTCTATTCTTTAGCCCATATTTTGCTGATTATGATTTAGCCTCTCAAGAAATATTGGATATTATACTAAATTTATATTTTCAACCATAAAAGAAAAAAAAACCCTTTTTGTTGCCAGAATCAATGGATGTTGATGAAAGATATATTCCTTTTGCCCACATATTATTGTTTTTCCACTTTATGGATTACCTGGCAGATATTGGCAAGTTTCCTTCTTGAGAGTTCTGCTCTACAAGGAATAAGTGGATGGTAATTTAGGTCCAGTTTGTGTACTTATTCAAGCTATTGATCACTTGCTGTGGAACTGTATTAAATTTCTTGCTGATTGAGAGGGGTTTTTTTTTGTTCTGTTTGCTTTATTGGTTCCTCTATTTCATCATGGCTGGATTTGTTTGAGATCACAGCTATTAGTTGTTAGCAAGGTGTAGTTTATGGGCATTTGTTCAATTATCCCACCTCTGTGAAACAATGTAAATTTGTCTGAAAGTTTTCTAAAGAATGGTGTTTGTGAAAGAAAGAAGTTGAAGGAGAAAGAGAAGGAGGAGAAACCACCCAGCAAAAGGCAAGAAACCTCAAATTGTGAGGGAGAGAGGGGGCTACTGAAGGTGATGGCAGGAAATATTCAGGATTGGCCTGTTTTCTTTGATTTAGAGCACATTAAAGGTTTTAATTCATGAATACACCACTTTAGTGCCCAATTGTAATGGATCTATACTTTTTTTTAACTCTATGGCATTTCATTTTCATTTTATGTAATGCTTATAATTTATTTTTTTCTTACAGAGGTTAGCTTAATGCTGCTAACTTAAGGGAAGATAGGACGGCATACAAGCTACCAATGTAATTCAAATAACCCATTTTTTTCATCCACTATTTAAATTTAACTCTCATTGAAATCTGAAATGCATTAATTGTTGCATTTTGCTCTTACTAGCAGTCATACAAGTTCACGTTTCACAGACAAATTTCAGCACAAATTGAACCATTATTACATCATAATGAACATTGAGGGAAATTTTGCCATTGCATCAGATTCTGTGACAAGTTGGCCAAGATTTCAATGCTGCATCATTGTGCATCAAACCTGACACACCACTCGAGATGCAGACATGAGAGATGCTGCAGATCAGACCAAGTGGCAGGCGAGATGCTAAACTGTGGAGCCCGTTCTCTACAGCAGTTATAAATGCATTCATATTTTATCCCACCTCTCTAAGGTTATAGAGGATTCCCTTCTTTCCAAGTCTTAAGTTCACCGGTGCATCTTTTCATTGATTTTCTTGGCAATTAAGGTGGAATGATTTAATCCCAGCTTTCAAGTATCCCTAATGAGCAAATACTGCAAAAGACTTATTGATTTGGCTATCTGCATTGGGGGGGAGGGGGAGAAAGTTGCTGCATTTCAATAGTGCACCAATGAACTTTTTGAAAAGATGTCCAGGGGAAACGTGACCAGCTCAGGGAAAGAAAAATAATACTTTTTTGTTTGTTTGTTTCTCTTAGGTTTCAAACTAGTGATCCTTCCCATATCAGGCACATATTATAACCATTGCTTTACTCAAGACTATTAGCAACTATAACCAAAAAGAAGAGGTTGGAGAACAGCATGAAGGCAACTGTTGACCTATGTGAGAGTGCTTTCTCCTACTGAGCATAGGAACCTATCAAAATGCAGGATTATATCTAGCAGAAAGTAAAGTGCAACAGGCCAACTGGGCAACAATGCTTGAGCCAGTACAATGCTGCTTTCAGTATATTGAATGGGATCATATTTGTGGTGGGCTTGGGATGAATAGAAGATGATCCCAACCATTTCTGCCCTCCCATAACTGTTGGTAATCCATACTTACAAGCAATTTCTAAAAGTGCAAATATGCTCTAAATGGCCAACCTGTCAGCAGCATATTTTACTGGCTGAAGGTTGTGAAAGCACCTTTAAAGACAGCTCCAAACAGAAAATATTGCAGTAATATAATTAAATTAGATTTGCAGTTGGTGAACCAATATAAGTTAGTGAAAGTTCTCTTAGGCATTTCACTGGAACTATCAGGACAACCTTGAACTGTGTTTCTGGCTTTCTAGATAGAGTACACTCTGTGCATAGATGATACTTCAAACCATACATCTAGCTACAAACCCATTACTTTTATATGACCTTACTACCCATATCCATACAAATAGCCATATTTAATTACCTTCACTTTAGTGGAATTGTATGAAATCTCCATAAATGTAGGCATACCAGCCTCAGCATCCTTTGCACTAGATGCTATAGAAGACTGTAATGTAGGACAATGATTTTTTTTCTTATTAGTATCTGTGCCACAAGTGAAATTCAGAAGAAATCTAAGTCAATGAAACATTAATTAATTTAAGTCACTGAAACTAATATATTAACATAGTAATAATAAATTTAAATACTCTTCTTGGGGGAAAAGGCCTTTTGTTTTGATCATGCTGGAATCCAGTTTCTTTTAATTGCCTGGTGGGACTTAAGATATGAAAAGTTAAGAACCAATGGTGTAAAAAGATATTTAAAGATATTATTTTTATAAATTCAGTCATATGCCCCGTTATTTGCATGCACATGTGTGATTTATTGAAACACATTATGCAAGTACCTAATTCTTTGGAAATATCTTTAATGCTGGAAAGATGGAGAAGAAGATGACCATCAGTAAGATGGATGGACTAAATTGGAATGGAATTGGAACTGGAATGGCAATGGCAATGGGTGTACCATTGGAAGACATGAAAGGCCAGGTTGGGGACAAACTCTCCTAAAGAATTTATATCTATGTGGTCACTAAGAGTTGACATTGACTTGATGCTCCATAAAGATGTGCATTTTAAATTACAGTAGAGCTGTGGTTTATTTAGGATGGCAATAATTTTTTCAGATTTAGTGGCTTGAACAATTCTTTGGGCACTGAAATATTTTAAAAAGAAACTGATGCTATGGAACCTTTATTTTTTCTTCCTGTTCTGCCATCACATTTCTCCTACCCTAGAGAGAATGCCTTTCCTTTTTTCGTGGCACATTAGCTCATAAGGATCATGCAGTGATATTATAACTAACGAGAAGGGCTAAAAATTATAATCCATGAGATCAAATAGTATTACAATAGAACAAGGGAATTTTTGGGCTGACCAGTCAGACCCAAACCTGTTGGCTCTTTGTAAGGCTTTAAAAAAATGGCTGTGTACCTGGGTTCTGAATGGGTTAAGGCCCTGTTTCTTGGCTTTACTGTTAGTTGGTTAACTCTCTTGGCTGCTGTATATTTTTCTCATTTTTAATTGTCTTAACTGTTTTATAGTTTAAGAATTGTAAGTTGCTTAGAATCACTTGGCTGAGAAATTAGAAATTGAATAAATAAATAAATAAAATCAGCATGAAGAACAAATGCTTGTTAAATAGGTAGGCAAACTGCTTCCTGAAAACAGCCAAAAGAAAGAAGCAACAAAGCCTAGATTTATTCTCTGGCAGTATTAATCACCATAAAATTGTTACAGAAAAAATAGTTCAACTTATTCTTTTTAGAATACCTAGAATGTAACTAATTTAAGTAACTAATACTTCAACATTCCATAGAGTTATTATTTTCTAATGTACTACAATGTACTTTCATTAATGTGATAACCTTAATTGGCAATTATCATCTACAATTATAATTAGAATAATATTTTGGCTGTCAGGTGAATATTATGTATAAATGAGCATGTGTGTATATCTATATATCGGTCTGTCTGTCTCACCCTATTGGCCTTGATGTGGGTTGATTAGGAATGTAAAGCTATCACCTTAAGCAATTGCAGGTGAGAATCTCCAAGAGTTGCCAATTAAATCTTGGAGAAAAAGATTAGAGGGAAGATATTAGGGAACTCATTAGTTCCCTCATTCAGTAACAAAACCAATACACAAATAAGAAATTTC
Organism: Azemiops feae; assembly: GCA_023970755.1. Lineage (NCBI taxonomy): Eukaryota > Metazoa > Chordata > Lepidosauria > Squamata > Viperidae > Azemiops > Azemiops feae. The sequence continues at coordinate 144,615 of JALGBA010000170.1, read as the reverse complement.
CTGAGCTATAAATATTGCTCAAAAAATTAAGCTTCTACAGCCAACAATTGTCTATGCTAACAGTAACAGAACGGAAAATAAAAATAAAAAAAAAGAGTTTGCAAATCAGTTTGGCAAATTGCAAATGGTTGGCATACAAATTATGAAAAGAAAAGAAAAAGACGAGAAAATGATATATATATATTTTTAACCATTCAACTGTGACCTATTCTTGAAGCCTGCCAAGACAAGTCACTGCAATTTTCTTGACAAGGCTTTTCAGATGTGGTCTGCCATTGCCTCTTTCCTAGGGCTGAGAGAGAGAGACTGGCCAAAGGTCACCCAGCTGACTTTGTGACAAAGGCGAGACTAAAATCCCTGGTCTTCTGGTTTTTAGCCCAATTCCTTAACCATTACACCAAACTGGATCTCATATTAAGATTACAGAGAAACAAAGATAAATTATGAACAGGCCTATAAAAATAAGGCAAGCTTGTGAAGCTATAAAAAAAGACAAAAACAGAAAAGGAGCCAGGATCAGATGGTTTACCAGCTTCTCATTACAAATGTTTACAAATGTTTACAAATGTTTACAAAATATAATAAATTCTACTTTACAGAAGGGAAAGAGACTAACATAGCATTAATTAATATTAATACCTAAAGAAGGCCAATATTTGACTTTAACAAAAAAAAACTGTTGGCTAATACGATTATTGAAAAATAACTATAAATTATTTACAGTAATTTTGACTGAGAGATTGAAATTATTTTGCAAGAATTTATTCATGGAAAGCAATGTGGATTTCCCCCCTAAAAGACAATTAAGGGTTAATATTAGAAATGTGTTGGACATTTTGGAATATTTGGAGCAACATAATGAAAAACAACTGCATTGATTTTCTTAGATAGAGAAAAGGCTTGTGACAATTTGAACTGGACTTTCTGTTTATAGCTTTGGGAGATATGAACTTTGGAGGGAATGTTATTAATAGAAATTTCAGATCAGGTTATCTTTAATTTGTGGCTTTTTCCTGATAGTAGCATTTAGAACATCCACCAGTGACATATAAGATCTTTGGTCACTGGATAATAATAGGAACCTTTTCATAAAATATTGAAGACATTTTCATCTATATTGTATTGAATCATGTACATTTATACACCATGTATTTAGTTGTCTACTGATATTCAGTAGATATCAATGAGTCTATTTAAATGATATTCTCCTGAGATTATATAATCTAGTTTTTAACCTGGGCCACCATTTCTATGAAGAGCTCTTATATGTCCAAAAATATTGATAATGTCCTAGATACATTTTTGGCAGTTATCATGAATTGTATTAGGCAATTTTGTGGCCTTCATGCTTACTTCAGTACAGTTTATAAACTTTCATTAATCATTCAGATGGCTATATATTACACCCACTAAAGTTATCCTGCCAAACTGTAACATGTGCTATCTTGAAATGTTGCAATAGTAAAAATGTCTTTTGCATCTCGTTGTCGTATTATAGAACCTCTTCTCTATCATGTGGGATAGGCTTTGCATACCAGCTTGATTTAAGACCATTTGATAACAAGTGATTTTAAAGCATATTGGGAAGTTAAGTTAAAAAGTCAAGCGTCAAGTGTTATAGTGTGTGTGTGCAGAAAAGAATGGAATGAGAGGCATTTGGTGTGAACTTGTTTTCATGCCAATAAGCAATCTATCTATGGACATTATGGATACAGGAGACAGGAAAAACAGCTATTTCAGAAAGAAATCATAGGTACGATTCAATTCAAACAGAAAAGACATTTTCAAATATTGTTAACTAAATTATTTAGATAAATGAAGTGTAATTGTTTATATTTATATACTTTCCTCTTAGGAAAAAGCATATGATTTGATATAAAATATTTATATTCAGGCTGGAATTTGTTCATCTACGATCTGAATAACTGTTACAAATGAAGGCAAATGTATGTGTCCCAGGTTAATGTTGCAGGATCCAATCTGAGCTGGTCACCAGGACCAGAGATTTAATCTTCCAAGCTTTCAGATTTGTGCTGGAGCCCATCTTCAGGGAATTTTTCTCTCTATGTGCCCAATAGGTCTGAGGGGAACCCCTATTCTGTGTATCTTGGGGAGTCCGTAAAATCTCCCTGGGACAGCGTCTATTCCTATCATGTTTTCTACTATTCCTTTTCCATTATACAGTTGTTTTGTTTAAGTTGACTGAGATAAGCATTCAATTATATAACCATTGTTCTCATCCCTGATGGTTTTACTGGTCTCTATGCTGAGGAATCATTGAGCAGGGCAAATGCCTTCATTTCATAATCTGTGCAGTTTATCACCACTGTTGAGTGCCCTTTATTTGCTGGTAAAATAATAACGACCTGATCTTGTGTCAGGGCTTTCATGGAATGTCTCTCCATTGGGTTGAACATATTGTTTGATTTATGTGTAACCAGCATTTCCAATACTGTTTTTCTGGCTCTTCTATTTCTTTCTGTTCAATATAGATTCTAACGCTGCTATAAATTCTCTTGGTGTGGCATCTCATGTGTTAAACCCCTCATCATGTTTAATTATTTGTGATTCCTGGAGGCTTAATTGTTTATTCAATAAATTATGGACCAAATTCACACAGGTTTGTGAGCATGGCTTTAGCTTTTGAATTTTATCCTCCAACAATTTCCTTTTTCTCATCTGTCTTCATTTCACAATCAAGTCACAACATTCTCTAGGTGAGTGACTAGTTCTTCTTCAAGTTGTGATAGACAATGCCCTTATGTATTTTAATAGCTGCTTTATTCTTGCCCAGTCATAAATGGCAATCATTAAGACCTCTAACATAATTTGCTGAATGCTTTTGTCATACAGCTACCCATTTCTGAGCTGACTGGTGGTTGGTATTGTAGGCTGCATGGAAAGACCCCTTCCCAACTGCATTGGTGTAAGAAGCATAGTTGTTCATAAGTGGACACCTTGCATGCTGTAAAGGATTCCCAAAATTGAACTGTTTGAAGCACTAGCTGCCTGCATCTGTCATGAATGAAGGCAAATATACATGACCTAGGATAATGTTGCAAGATCCAGTCTGAGTTGGTCACTGGACCAGAGATTTAGCCTCCCAGCTTTTGGACTCATGCTGGAGCCCATCCTCAGGGAACTTCTGTCTCTATGTGTTTATCAGGAATAGCCACAGGAGTCTGATTGTTCTATAGGCAAAGAAATTTAAAGCGAATTTCTGACTTGTTTATAATTAAGACATACCAAATTCTTCCTATAGGCTTTCTTACCCTGAAGTCTTAGGGCTTGCTGAGGAAAAAAAGTCAATAAAGGAATGCAACTGGTTCAGGTGCTTGAATATTATTGAAGAATTTTCATTCCTGCTAACTAATAGCTTTTACTCTTCCATAAACTAGCTATTTACATATTTATTATGTTCTTATGCTTAATGTGCATGATTGCATAACTTAAACAGTGATGAAGAAAAGAGAAGAGAGAGAAGGGAAGGGAAGAGAAGAGAAGAGAAGAGAAAAAAGAGAAGAGAAGAGAAGAGAAGAGAAGAGAAGAGAAGAGAAGAGAAGAGAAGAGAAGAGAAGAGAAGAGAAGAGAAGAGAAGAGAAGAGAAGAGAAGAGAAGATTGGGTGCTTCAGCAATAGCAAAAGTTGGAAGTCAGGAGATTCCAGAAATTAGAATAATAATCCCTGTCTTAAGGACAAAGCAGTAACAGTCATACATTTATGTTTGTGTTTATTTTATTATTAATCTTTGTTTTGTTGTTAACTATTTATGATATTCTTTTATAAACCATTTTGGAAAAAATAATTTTAAAATAAGGTTCAAATAATTTCAACAGTAGTAAAAACTATCAACCCACAAATATATATTTGAAGAATTTTCATTTTGCTTGCATAATGATTATAACAAGATAGCTAAATAACAAAGGAATTAAAAAAACCCATATTAAAAATCAACCACACATTGATTTATTCATTAATAAGAAATCTACTTTACAAACTAGCCAGAGGTGGTTTACATTAAAGACTACAACAGAAACTCAACAAACCTGGATTTTTAAAAAATTTGTTCTACAAATGAAATAAAACATGTTACTGCAAAGAATGAAATTTGATGAGGATTCTACCTTAAGGACAAAAAAAGTTCACCTTTTATAATAACAAATAGTTGGAACCAGAGCATTGCTTTAGTGACAGTGTTCACTTCAAGACAAGTCCAAACTTTTCAACATTATGAAAACTCTGCCTATTGCTTTGTAACAGAAAATTTATTACCACCAAATCATTTACAACAGACAGCATGCATTCCAAAACTGATTTGTTACTTTAGGCCACAACAGCTCACTTTCAAAGTAAAAAAATTCATTATATTGTACAGGAGGAAGAGCATGAATGAAACAATTCCAAGAGACTGGTTTTAATGAACATCCAGTCTAATATTTGCAATCCTGACAAGCTTGTTTGTTAATACAGCAAAAACATCACGGGTGCACTAAATTATAGATGGTGTCTGAAGCTTAAATTCCTCTATGAATTTTCTTCTTTCCATTGAACTCTTCAGTATCTCCATGGATGATGGTTTCTTTCCTCTGAAACTGCCCAGGATTTGGCATGGTCCCAATTTTGAAACACTGTGAACTAGTCTTTCTTCAGGGGAGCATTGCTTATTCATATGGAAATTCAAGGTCTTTGGTTTTCAAGATTCCCCCATTATTCGTTATTTATACAACCCTCCTTTTCCTCTGAGAAGTTCCAGAAGGTCCACATGGATCTCTTCTGACCCATTTTATTTTCTCTCTAATGCTCTGCTGCTGCGGTTTAGGCTGAGAGTCAATTATCTGGTATAAGATCACCCGATAAGTTTTTCGAATGATCAACTAAAATTTTGTTCACAAAAAAAATAAGCTCCAAACTGGTAATCTAAGACTATTAAGAAACTAAAACATTTACCCTCCAGGAATTGATTTAAGCAGAAACCACTTATTTACCATCATTAAATGGTTGAGTGGTTAAATGAATGGCTCTTTTGAAATGTAATGAATTAAGCTGCAAAGCTAAAAAATAGAAGGCAGATATTTCTGTACTACTTGATTTATATTTGCTTTGTAGACTTCAGTGTACTTTAATTTAAGATTAAAGTAAAAATACAAGGGAAAAAGAGATCATATTAAGGATGGAGATATGGGTCTTGGTCAACTTTCTATTTGAAAGTTTTTTTTCTTATTGTCACCTGAAACTTCCAAATGTTGTTGGACTTTAATTTCAAGTGTCCCTACTAACATAGTTATTGTTCTAGAATAGCAAAACTTCTCAGGGTACTCTTCCTCTTCCTGCTGCCTCCCAGCACTTACTCGTTAGCTTCCTTCCTCATGTTCAAGAATTAGATTATTTTTGAAGAAAAAGAGAAGATGTTTATACTTATCTAATTATCTTACAGGACACCATTTACACCACTCGATGAGAAGGAAGAAATGGAAATTTTTAATAAGCATAATTAACATTATGGTATATTTCATAATGTTTTAACCATGTACCCCAATAATGATGCATGTGTACAATTGTCTTGAAGAATGCATTAATATATCTTGCGGAATGTCTTATTTTAAGGAGTTGTAACTGAATATATCTGACCTGTATCATTAGCTTCAATAAATAAATTAATGGAACACCAATCAACCAACTACTTTCCAGTGATATCTAAGACTATGCTCCATACATTATCTTAATTAAATACTTTTTATCTATTCGTTTATTTTTCATCTGCATTTCAATTCAAATGGAATACTCAAGGCAGCCTTTGAGATAATAGAAGCAAAGCATGTGCCCAAGTTACAAAGGCCAAACACTCAGGATATAAACAGTACAATTGTTAATTTTTGAGACCTGGCTGAAGAGATACATTTTCCACTCATTTGCGAATCTTATTTTTCACATGCATGTATCAGAAACCTACATATTTTGTACTGTCAACCCAACATAGTATTTTAATATTGCAATTATGCAGAACAGTAAAGGAACATAGCTGAGAGTTTTAAGATTACCTTTCATAGATCTAAAGTCCTTAAAGCTTCTTAGGTCCTTAAAGTCCCTTTAAGGTGGATCAGTAAGATACTTTTGACCATAGAGGTGATGCTGTAACCAACAATGTTGCTTCACCATTTGTTTATTTCCAGAAAAGCAAATGTACAAGGAGGGAGCCATATTTGTTCAAAGAAGAAAAGTAGGAATATTGAATATTTGTCGAAGTGAAGTACACCTTCAAAACTCTGCACAGACCTAGAAAACTATAAGTACTAAGGCCTGCTCTAGAAACCTCCTGAGAACACTACAATCACTTCAATCAATTGCTTTGCTACTTCAGTCCCCCTCCACTGCATTCCTTCAAAAATAAAATAGATCCCTATGAGACTAGAGCCTCCTTTCCCAGTGATCTGGGAGATCCTGCCTATTATGGAAAGCCATAAAGAAGGCACTGGGATAGAATGAAATGAGAGATGTGGATGTTGTGAACATTCTCTCCCCCCAACTACATTATATATGCCAGGGGTGTCAAGCTGCTATCCCGTAGGTTGGTTGCATCATGTGAAGGCCGCACCCACCCCAGCGGTGTGAAAAAAGTCGTGATATGTCGCGACATGTCACGTGATGTGGTGAGTTTGACACCTGTGATATATGCAATGCAAGATGCAGGATGACGTATATAAATTCTTCCCCCATTCCCCCCATGACATAATGATATTAGATTATCTTGTAAAGCTGACATAATTCAAATTATTTAACTACATGTTAAATAATGGACTATCCACATGTATTGGCAGGATATTTCTTTAAAATGTTTAGGGACTCAGAACAAGCACAGTTCTTTAGTTACAATTACTGAAGGACAGCTACAGGCCTTTCTTACAAAAGTATGTAAATTTAATGACTAATATAGTTTGTAACAGGTTCTAGAAGAGCTAGAAACAAGATCTTTCTTGAAAATGAAAACAGAGGAGAGGTGTCAACAAATCCTACTTGCCAATGTCCATGATATCAGACTCATTTATCTTAATTACACTTTTTAATTGTTGAAATCCAGAACTTCATGTCATTCCCCTCTAGTTTTCTAAGCCAAAGAGGCAAAAACACTGCTTCATAAAGAACCACAAGGCTTGATTTACCTATGGAAAACATCATTTTTCCTCCAAACATTTTTCCTCCACACTCACAGGGAGTTGACTAATACAAGGTTGCAGTTCATGGGTTTAAGTTCAAAAGGATGTGTTTCTGGTTCTGAAAACAAGCAAGCTGTAAAGCAATTCTACTTTTACAAAATAGCAGTGTGCGAACAGACAGGCAGGCAGCACCACACAGAATGCTTCTGTAAGGATCTGTCATCAGCCTTTGTAACACCAAAGCCTCCCTTAGCCAGGTGTTGAAAATGTGAGTGGAAGGGCAAGCTCTTAAAGGCCTAGATTTTTTTTTCTTTTTCCTTCATGTTTTAGGAAGTTAGTATACCATAAGACAGATGAAATGCATTTTTATCTATTTCACCAAAATGTATTTTCTTTTCATCTCAGAACCTCTGCATATGTTAAGTCCTAGACTAAAGCTTTATTGAAATGGTCTTATGCTCTCAATGAAATGGACCAGAGATGAAATAGACTAATGAATTGGACCTCAAATGCTGTAGTGAAATGGACCAGAAGAACATAATGCTAATCCAAATTTCAATTATCTTCAGTTGCTTTCATCAAGAGAGAGAGAGAGAGAGAGAGAGAGAGAGAGAGAGAGAGAGAGAGAGAGAGAGAGAGAGAGAGAGAGAGAGGGAGGGAGAGAGGGAGGGAGGGAGAGAGGGAGAGGGAGAGAGACTAAGAGACTGTAAATTCAGAGAAGAGCAACTAAAATGATCAAAGGCCTGGAGACTAAAATATATGAAGAATGGCTACCGGACTTGGATTTGGCTAGTCTAAAGAAAAGAAGAAATAAGGGTGACATGATAGCAGTATTCCAGTATTTGAGAGGCTGCCACAAAGAAGAGAGGGTCAAATTATTCTCCAAAGCACCAGAGGGCAGGACAAGAAACAATGGTTGGAAACTCATCAAAGAGAGAAGCAACCTGGAATTAAGGAGAAAGTTCCTAACAGTGAGGACAATTAACCAGTGGAACAGCTTGCCTTCAGAAATCATGGGCGCTCCATCACTGGAGGTTTTTAAGAAGAGACTGGACAGTCACTTGTCTGAGATGGTATAGGTTCTCCTGCTTGAGCGGGGGGCTGGACTAGAAGACCTCCAAGGTCCCTTCCTGCTCTATTCTATTCTAAGTTCAATCAATATTTTAGCGAGGGGGAAAGAAGGATAAACTGCTGTATTCAATTTGGGGTACCCTATGCTTGTGTTTACATTTTTGAAAAAAATGAATTTGTGGTTATTCCACATCATGTATAATATTATATTGTCCCTCAGATACAAAGCTATCAGCAACCTTTGTTGAAGTTGTGGAAAAAATATGTGAAAAGCGAAACATAAGTTCATTTTATCATAATCTTAGTTGAACTATCTTTTGCAGGTTTATATTTACTAACATGGATGTTTCTTTCATGATTCAGAACTGCCTACCAAGAACTTTGATCTGCTGTTTGGAAAAAAAAGCAGTTGATAAATACCTTTAAATTAAACTAGAAGAAATGCCATAACATTAAAAATCACAGCTACATGAATTGTGAGACCTAAGACCATTAGATGAGATGAAACCATTAAATGACAACAAAGAGAAATCCGTTTTCCCTACCATCTAGTACTTGTCTGAATTTTCTGCAACTTAGATCAGATACATTTTTGTAAACAATGACAAAATATTTTTTTCAATGCTTTACTGTGATGAATGATTCCATTTTTACATTAGATAATATTTATCCAATGGTTGAACAGCAGCTGAGATGGTGGCATGTGATGATGTTATCTGTTCAATCATGATAGATTCTTGGCAATTCTATGGACCAGCTCTCTCTATATTTTCTGATCTTCTATGGCTTCTTTCAGTTGTTTTATGTTCTGGCTGGTGTCAGCTTTGGTATACCAGCCACTGTGGTTTTGGGTGACTCATTTCCTTTTACACTGACCATTCTGAGCATATCCGCATTTTCTTATGAGTTTGATTGCATTGAAGGCAGAAATAACTAAGGTGGAATTTTGTGATTTTGCCTTCCAGTGATATGTTTGGTTTTATACATTCCAGTTTTTGCTTGTGTGTCACCCTTGCCATTCAAAGAATGTCCAGGAATCTTCCCCAACCAAAATGGGATAACTTGCCACAGCCAGCTCACCATGGGACAACTCGTCACAGGACAATTCAACAAATACAAAAGTTAAATTAATTTCAACTGAACAATGGCCAATAATAATAAAAGTCAATTGAGAAATACATATAATAGTTACAATAATTTAGATGCCGTGGTGTGTTGGCTGTAGTGAGTTGTCCTAGACACTTTTTTTTATCACCATCAATTTTTCCTCTGTCTAGTTTTTTCATTGTCCAACTTTCACAACTGTAAGTAGTATGGGAAAAAATAGTGTGGACTAATCTGAACCAATATGATACAATATGATACGATATGATATGATATGATATATGATATTTTCATGATATGAAAATCAATGCAATTATACCTTTTCTTTTTATATAATTGACATCACAACTTAATGCTTAACATGGTTTGATTGATTTGTGTAATCAAGTTAGTAATGACTCTTTGTGACTACAAAGATAGATTTTTTTTCATGATGATTTGTCTCTAACATGGTTATTCAAGTCTTCCAGTGGTGCATCTATCACCACTGTAACTGAGCCCATCCACTTTGCTGTTGATCATCATCTTTTCTTTTCTCCACCTTCCCCAGATTAGATTCTTCTTTAAAGAGTTAGGGCTTTGCATAAGGTCCTTTGTGTCTTGAGTAAGAACTCTGGGTTGTTTGGGCAGCAGTGATACAGGAAGATGCTGAAGGTAGATCACCACGAGGGCAAAGCCATCAACTCAACTGCATGTGAGAAGACAATGGCAAACTACTGTTGTATTGTATTGTTACCAAAAATATAAAATAACATGGCTAACAGTGTAAACAGTTTGTGGGAAAATATTGAGTAATTTTGGATGGTTACTGAAAAAGCTAGAATGAATCTTCATAATGTTTTGTTTCTCACTGCATAATTGCACTTGCCAGATGCTAATCCTTATTATATCTGTGATTTTATTAAATAACATTTTACCCAAGATTTTTACCTTTTACATTTCAGTCATAAAAACCACGACCAAACTAAATTTTAATAGCTGATGATTCTCTACAATGATTAGGACATTTGGCAATTTGTAACTATTATATAGCTTGTAGCCTCCTTCTCATTTGGTGTTTGAGGCAACTGATAGAACTAAAGTCATTCCATTAAAAAAAAAGATTTGTGTTAGGATATTTTGAGGAACTTTAGGCATGTGGATCTAACTGCACTTGAAAGTTCACCTTGTGTTATTCCATCCTTACTATCGTAGCCATTGATGTAGTATAGTGCAGAAATATTGTGGGACTTAATAATTATTGGGGGATCCATCTGCCTATTGCTATTTAAAGTGCTGCTATCTATTGGCAAAAGTTTTCTGCAATAATAATAATAACAATAACAATAACAATAACAACAACAACAACAACAACAACAACAATAACAATAATAATAATAATAATAATAATAATAATAATAATAATAATAATAATAATAATAATAATATAATATAATAATAATAATAATAATATATAATAATAATAATAATAATAATATAAAGTTGGAAGGGACCTTGGAGGTCATCTAGTCCAACCCTTGCTCAGGCAGGAAACCCTATACCATTTCAGACAATGGCTGTCCAGTCCCTTCTTAAAAAACTTCCAGTGTTGGAGCGTTCACCGCTTCTGAGGCAGGTTGTTCCACTGGTTTAATTGTTCTAAACTGTCAGGAGTTTCTCCTTAGTTCTAGGTTGCTTCTCTCCTTGATTAGTTTCCATCCGTTGCTTCTTGTCCTGCCTTCAGGCGCTTTGGAGAATAGCTTGACTCCCTCTTCTTTGTGGCAACCCCTGAGATATTGAACACTGCTATCATGTCCCCCCTCGTCCTTCTCTTATTAAACTAGACATACCCAATTTCAGCAACCGTTCCCTTATGTTTTTAGCCTCCAGTCCCCTAATCATCTTTGTTGCTCTTCTCTGTACTCTTTCTAGAGTCTCAACATCTTTTTTACATCGTGGTGACCAAAACTGGATGCAGTATTCCAAGTGTGGCCTTACCAAGGCATTGTAAAGTGGTATTAATACTTCACGTGATCTTGATTCTATCCCTCTGTTAATGCAGCCTAGAACTGTGTTGGCTTTTTTGGCAGCTGCAGCACACTGCTGGCTCATATTTAAGTGATTGTCTACTAGGACTCCAAGATCCCTCTCACAGTTACTACAGTGCTGCATGTCCCAATACATGTATCATACATGATGGGGATATGTAGTTTGTTCCATACTTGATGTCCTCTCATGAGACAAACTGCATTTTCTTTGCATTCTCTACAGAGGGATAGACAAGTCCTCTTGCATCTATCCCAGAAAAAATAGAAAACTAAGCCTCATCACAGAAATGGAAGCAGTTGCATCTCTTAAGAATATAGAACATAGAATAATAGAGTTGGAAGGGACCTTGAGCAGGAGACCCTGTATCAGGGGTGTCAAACTGGCGGTCCGCGGGCCGGATGCATCATGGCGAAACCATGCCCACCCCATTGCCGGCAATGGAAAAAAAGTCACGATATGTTGCAACCCGTCACATGATGTTGCGAGTTTGACACCCCTGCCCTATATCATTTCAGATAAATGGCTGTCCAGTCACTTTTTAAAAATCACCAGTGATTGAGCACCCACAACTTCTGGAGGCAAGCGATTTAATTGTATTATTGCTCTCACTGTTAGGAAATTTCTCCTTAGTTCTAGGTTGTTTCTCTCATTGGTTAATTTCCATCCATTGTTCCTTGTCTTCCCTTCTGGTACTTTGGAAAATTGTTTGACCCACTCTAGTGGGTCCCTCAAATATTGGAAAACTGCTATTATGTCTCCCCTAGTCCTTCTTTTCACCAGACTAGACATACCCAATTCCTGCAACCATTCTTCACATGTTTAGCCTTTAGCCCCTTAATCATCCTTGTTGCTCTTTTCTGCACTCTTTCCAGAGTCTCAATATCTTTTTTACATTGTGGTGACCAGAACTGGATGCAGTATTCCAAGTGTGGTCTACATGCTACTGTTTGGGAGATCTTTGATGCCAAAATTCAGCAGCACAATTTCCCATCATTTTGAGGTGGAAAACATATGGAAATGTAGGACAATCGCAGGAATATCTCATTCCACAAAATTGCAAAAACAGCAGAAAACTCTGGTCTACCCACATATGATGGAGTTATATCCATTTTTCATTCCTGTTCTGCCCACTATAGTTTTTGCCTATACCAAAATTGACTTTCAGTCACCTAAAATGGGCAATCCATTGTAGGCATCAGAACTGGGTGGACTATCTCAGTGGATCTGTAAAATTAAATCTTGTAAATGGTTTGGTATCACTTACAACATTTCCCTGTTTAAACAATTTTTGAAAAGCTTTTTACAGAAGATGTGTGAACCATTTACAGTACCATCATGTAAAAACCAATGACATCATCTAATGATGTTTGCTTTGCACTAGGAATTAAAGATATGGATGCACTTCAGAAAGCAAATTTAGGAAAAACTTTTTCGAGAAATAAATCAAATGCCACGTTTCTTTAGTATCTTATACACAGTGTATACCATCTATTACAGACCACAGTTTACCTCTGCTAATATTTACACAAGGAGCATATCATTATTTAAACTGCAGTTTAATTGCAATTGCATCATTTAGATTAAAATACACTTTAATTGCATTTAATTTCTATGTGGTTGCAATTAAAATACACTTAGTCACACCCTCTCAAATATCTCTTCCAAATGTTGAGTCAATAAGTCAGCAGGCCCTTAACTATATACTTAGAAAAGCATCAATCAAAATGAATATAAGCATGTTCGTGAAATCCCTGAAGATTTCTGGGGGAGTTTGGAGAACACATAGGAATGCAGATTGTCTCCCAGCAGCACTAACTGGTAGTAGCTTATCATCTGATTAGAAAGTGCTCTGAGAGAAACTCAGGGTAATAGAGTAGATTGTGGTTAAAATTAAAATTCAGCATAATTTAATTTAATACAGCATAATTTAATCCACTTCACTTTGGAAGAAAATGCAACTGCAGTTTAAATATGAATGGATGCTGTCATGCTGATATCATATCAGTCTAGCTACACTTGGCCTAAACTCCCCAAATAGCTTCTGGGTTAATAAATTATGCACAGCAGAACTCCATCTTATGCACCAGTTTCAAACATTCCTGGATCAGGAAGCCTTTGTCATGATCCTCTCATGCCTTGGTCACCTCTCAGCTGGACTATTGGAATGCACCATACATGGGAGTGCTCTTATGTCTACCCAGAAGCTACAGCTATTCCAAAATGCAGCAGCTTGAGTACAGCTGTTCACTTGTACAATTTACAGGTGCTACTTATTTTGGCCATGTAACATTACCATTTTGAGAATCACACTGGGTACCATTTGATTTCCAGATGAAATTCAAACTGATAGTTGTCAGCTGTAAAGTCCTACATGGCACAGGGCCTGAGTATCTGTGTCACCACCTACTGCTCTGATAAGATCTACAAGGAATGTCTATTCTTAGGGAGTACTGCCAGTGAGAACATAGGGCTGGCCTTCTTTGTTACTCTTCTCCCCGTTCCCTGGACATTAGATTGCCTGTTGAGACCTGGCTGTTTCAGAAGACTTTGGAAGTCTGATTGGAGTTTATGATCCCTTCTATAGTGACAGAGTAAATGACTGCTGTCCTATATTCTCAGTACTGCTAGATATTATGTGATTGGTTTATTCTGCTACCTTTATTCTTAATCATATTTTAATCATATTACTGCATATGAAATATATGTTCAGAATTGGCACACAGGCAAGAAAGCAAATAAACAGAATACAGGGTGGCCAAAATAATGGAAAAAAAACCCCATAGTAATTGGTTTATTAACAAGAGATATAATATTAGAAATATTTTAGTATAGAAAGAAAGTAAAGAAGGAAGGCATGGAAATTTTAAAATGATAAATGACATGGAGATGATAGATTTTTCTCTCAGAAATATTAAGCTCCAGCTGAACCTTTGAAGCCAAGTGGTGAGAGATGCAGGAGAGAGAAAAGCAAGTGCTTCTTAACTCAGGGCACATTCAAATTTTTGGAAAGTGATGATAGCTGCCAACTTGGATAGTTTAAAAAGAGGCAATGGGCATCAGTTCTTTTTCTTTTAGTAATAATTCTATTAGAGTAGAAGTAGAATAAATAAAAAAACTAATACAAATGACAAAAAAAGAATAAAAAGAAAAATTAAAAGTTTAGAAAAGAAAAAAGAAGTAACTTTCCCCTTCATCATAAGTATAATTTTAGTAACTTATCATCCTCCATTAAAATACAACAAATGGTATCTTCCTCTCACGTCTCATCTTTTAACTATAAACAAGATCCAAAAGCTTCATCATACATTCCTTACCAGCAAAAGTCCATTAAGGATTACCAGAGATAATTACATATCTATTTTAACTTTGATCAAATAAACCAACTCCATATTCGTTCCATGTACTTTTAACAATCTTGGTTCTTAATGCTTTCAAATAACATCCTAGAACTTGATTTATTTTCAATTTTTTGCCCCCTCAAAACTTTTAACATATCTCTTTTGTACATCCAGTAAAAAAGATTATCCAAATCATTCTTTGGATTTGATATTTTGTATATTCCCTTAAAGTATTAAAACATCAACCAGTTTCATTTATATGTCCAGCATATCATCATTTTCCTTACAATTCTTGTAACTTCTCATAGTTAAATCCACATTCAAATCAATTTCAGTCTTATCTGGTATAGCTTGTTCCTCTTCTGTGACATCATTAATACACTTTTTATGATACCAGATTTTTTAAAAAATAATTTCTGAGCACATTGTGAAAAACTGTCCTTCAAGACATTTACTATTAAAATATTTTTGCTCCATTCTTTGTTAACAAGTTAAATTTAGGCATTCTTATTTATGTCTAATATTTATTTTCTTCTAGTTCTCTCTAATGTCCAACTTTCAAAGTCTCATCGTATCATGTTCTTTTCCCCAAACAATACAAATAATGTCATTTTCCCATGGAGAGGATTTTTATAATTAATTTCAAATTTGTATTCCAAATTCATCTGGACCATTTTAATTGTTCAGAGCAAACATTCTAAACACCATTTTGCTGTTTATTCCAAAAGAAATATTGTTTTAAGTCCTTAAAGTTGTATGTAAAATTTCTTTTCTAAAGAGAAGGAGACTCATCCAGTGAATACTTGCCATTCCAAAGGATATTGCCATTTCAAAAGCAGTAAAAAATAATTCCAAAGGTGATTAAGAAATGAGGTTTGGTTGAGCTTTTTGTCCATGAAGGCCATGCTACTAGTGTGAGCTTAGATGATATCCCATAATTCCCAGCTGCTCAACTCATAAACCAATGGCAAAAACCTCAGTTCCTGTAGTCTACTCATGAGGAGCAGCTGCCCAGATTGCCCATGGCAATCTCATAATTTGTCAATTTTCTGGAGAGATTTTGCTGGCTAGAATCCAACATCCAGCCACCAATCTCCACTGTAAACACTGTTCTGCTTTGGCAGGGATGTCTAGCTTCCCATAGCCTTCCTGGAAGACACCAATTTGGAAAACTGAAAAAAAAATGGATTGGCCAGAATCACGGAGGATAAAGCCATGGTATCACTAGTAGATATTCACCTTTGCTCCTTCAGTTCTACTAACTCTCCCAATTTCACGCAATCTACTATAAAACTTTGATGGGAGAAGGGGAAAACATACAACTGGAATTAACTTAATGGCTGCTAATAGAGATCATCTTACAGAAGAAGAATAGCAATAGCAATAGTATTTAGACTTATATACTGCCCCACAGTGCTTTACAGCCCGCTCTAAGCAGTTTATAGTGTCAGCATATTGCCCCCAATAATCTGGATCCTCATTTTACCAATCTTGGAAGGATGGAAGGCTGAGTCAATTTTGAGCTGGTGAAACTCAAACTGCTGAACTGCTGGCAGTTGGCAGTCAGCAGAATTAGCCCGCAGTACTGCATTCTAACCACTGTGCCACCACAGCTCTTAAGAAGAAGCAGAGTTTCTCTAGAAATCTGTCTCCTAAGAATATAATAAAGAGGATTTTATTATTGTTCTTGTAATCCAGCAAGGCACTTCTTGTATTTTAAAATGAGGAAGAAAAGTATCGGACAAAATATGTGGATGTTTTGGTACTCCCAAAATTGCCTCCAAAAGAAAATATTTCACAAGTGGGACAGCACTGAGAAAAACTTTCTCCATTGCTATTCTGTTTTTGGGGAAAGCATCTCAGTAGAATGAAATATCAACTATCCCAGCCCCAACCAATGGAGGTAGGTGCCAGAGTGAATCTAGCAGTCTACATAAATTTTCATAGAGTGCAAGGATTGGGTATTAGCCAGTCCAATCTCCTACCCAAGAATGCACAGCATCTCTAACAAATGGCCACCAGCCCTTATTTAAACACAAACAAAAGTAAGTCCACAACTTCCCAAAGCAAGTCTGCTCATGCCTTACTGAAATCTCCTTCATTATCCTGTCTTCTAAAACAAATCTAAAAATTCTACCCTGTGGTGGATCTCTGCACATCAGACAGAAGCCTGGGGGGGGGGGGGAACCCTTTGTATTCTCAATTATCTAAGTACAGTAGTCTTGCTGATATATTGTATCTAGGGTCTTACAAGATTTAAATATTATTTTTTAACTTATGATGGTAACAGAAAATCATTACAGAGGATACATGGTGTAGATATTTATCGAGAATATTTTTACATGGCCATTAATTATCTGAAAACTAATTAATAACCTATTCCATATGTTATCTTTCTCTCATGAAAAAACACAAACATAATGGCTCAATCAAATTAGTAGCACTCTAGCTAGAGTGCTAGCTAGAATTTTAGAATGACTAGTAAAGAAAAGAGAGGAATACACTACTTTTGGTCTAAAGAGCAATCAAGCAACAAGTCACCGTATATCTAGATGAAGGCCATAGTTCAAAGGAATAAAATCTATTCTAATTTACAGTTAGGGATATGCAGGCATGGGTCTTGTCTCAGTACATACTGATTCGGATTAGGGAGTAGGAGACTGCCACTGGTCAATACTTTGCTGAACATAATGGAGAACAATAAATTATCCAGAGTTTGAGGGATTAAGAAATCCTGCCAAATCCTCAAGAATGCCTAACGTTTGATAAGAAAAAAATGATTTAGTGTTATTTACGTTACGTTACGTTTTATTTTATTTTATTCCACTGACTTGATCTGGTCTGTGATTTCCCAGCTATCAAACCATGACACCATAATTGTGTGAATGTAGAGACCTTCCCCAACTTGACACCCTCCAGATATCTTGGAGGTTGCTAGACTGGAGAAGGCTCGTTGAAGGCATCCAGTGTAATGTCTGAAATGAAAGTCTTTGGTTAATAAAGGCTGCAGCTTGAAAATCTTGATTTTCTTCATTCCATTCCAAGAGATAAGATGATACCAGGGCTCTACAAATTCTGACTTTGATTTATGTAACACTCTCTTGTCTGTCAAGCAATTAAAGTTCTAAGAATAAATTAAATTTCTACTCAGGTTATACATTGCAGCATCTGAATAATACTAATAAGGTTTTTGGGGAAAAAATAATGGTAATAAGAAGTTTTTAATAAGTTTCCAGTGTTTACAAACTGTAAAGACAACTCTTTGCCACAGACAGATTTCTCTGAATTGGTGCTCTTCAGATGTGTTGAACTTCATCTCCCATTATAACCAATAACTATTAGGGGATAATGAAAGTTTTAGTCCAACAAATTTGGAAGATATGGGACAGGAAGATGGTGGCTTAACAAAAAGAAAAATACAGCATACATTTTAGAATATGAAACAGTTGATGTCCAAATAATCAGAAATTCACCAATGTATCAAGTGCTCTTTGGAATAGCTGACAGTACTATGATTTTTATTCATAATGAACTTACTAGGAGGCTAGTAAGAACAACCACTCTTTCTCATCCTTGGGCCACTACCTGTAATATGCTAATATTAACAAATGGGCTATATTAAACAGAACTTAGGTGCTGCTATTAGTCTTTTCTGACTCTTTCCCCTCTTTTATAAGCCTTGTGCTCCCCAAAAGCTACCCTTTTCTCTCTGACCTTTCTTTGAACTATGCAGACAATATAGCCAAATGAATTACTGTCATAGAAAGCCATTAAGAACACATGAAAACCAGTAACAATGAATAGAATACTGAAACAGCTTTCTAATCATTTATTCCAAGAATATGGTTGAAAAACAGCAGGTTAATTTTGCTTTTCATTCTTTTAAAAAAGTGCAACTGTATGTTCTGCATAATGTGTGTTATTTTCCTCAGGTAAAAAAAAAAGATTTTTGAGCAAATTCCTCAGTATTTATTTTAAAAAATAAGACAGTAACAACTTCAAAAACAAAAAAGCACAATAACCCCCCCTCACTAATTATTAGAGGAAAACACATAATTTGGGAGTGTATATATCATGAGGATATATACAAAATTTTAAATACTAAATATACATTTAGTATTCCTCTTCAAAAAGACATTTATATAGTTGAAGTAATCTCTAAGAATCAGTTTTTAACAACAAAGATGTGACCAGGAACTTACTGTGGAACAGATTCCCAAGTCCTCATGTGCAAATTCCAAGTTCCAAAGCTGAAGAAGGAAATCAACCAGTTTCTACATATATACACCATTTACAAAGATATAATCAAGAATCATCACTGATAGGGAATAGAGGAGCTACGGGGTTAAAAACAAAAATTGATTTCAAGATGAATGTGAAAAGAGACTCACAAAGATGGAGAAACAGAAGAGAGCAAACAGGCGGTCAGAACAAACGGACATTGCTAAACAGAGAAGAGAATCCAAAGAGAAAAATCTAAGGAAGAAACTTAATCAAGCATTTCTGTTAGAAAAGGCAAGAAAAACATCTATAAAAACACAGGAGATCAAAGGAGATATGAAAAACTAAGAAAAATCCTTAAAAAAATTCCTGAACTTAGGAGTTGGTATGCTAAAAGACAGATAGTAACTGATTCAAAGAAAATCAAAGATAGAAGGGATATACTGAAATACTGTATAGTAGAGATGTCAACACTCAAGTCATCATCCAGTACTAAAGATTCCTGTAAGGTTAGAAGATATTCTCTACTTACAAGAACCTCTAGTATTGAATGATGAAGTTAGATCAGGTCATTACCAAGTTGGAAGACTACAGGAACTGATGGAATGCTCACAGAAATATTTCAAGGAACAGACTAATCAAAGTTGTAGCAAGCAAACCTGGAAAATGACACATGGCCAACCGATTGGAAGAGATAAATCTACATTCCAATATTAACTCCCACACAATTCCAAAAGGAGAGGTAGCAGAGCGTGTAATTTCACATGGTGGCTAAATAATGCTTAGGATCATCCAATGCAAATTAGATCCCTACATGGATAAAGAGATACCAGATGTTCAAACTGGTTTAGAAATGGCCAAGGAAGACAAGTTTTCTTCAGGAAAACATATTTCTGGATAATTGATAAATAGTCACTATGTGTTTCATTGATTATAGAAATGACTTTAATTCTGACAATCACGTAAAGCTGTGGAATGTGCTTTGAAAAATGGGAATTCCAGAATATCTTATTGTCCTCATGAGAAATCAATATATAAGTCAGGAAGCCATAGTATAGACAAAATGTAAAGCAGAATGACTCCAGGTGGGCAAACAAGTTCAACAAGGCTGTACACAGTCCCTTTATTTATTCAACCTATATATTTTAAGGGAGCTGGACTGGAAGAAGATGACCATTTTAAAATTGGAGGAATAATCATCAACAACCTGTGCTATGCTGATGACAGTAACCTGATAGCTGAAAATGAAAAGGAACTGTCAGCTTTAATAAAACTCAAGGATCACAGTGAAAAAATGGAATTAAAACTAAAGATTAAGAAGATCAAACTAATGATAGGTAGAACAAACAACTTAGAACTGACAAGGTAGATATAAATGTGATAGATAGCTTCTGTAATTCTGAAAATTACAGAATACAAAATAACAGAATTGGAACAGAGACCACCCCCCCATCACAAATGATGAAGTTTCTTGGATGAGAAACAAAACATTTTGTTCTTCTTCCTCAAGGAAAAAAACAGTCCGGTTGCCTTTTGAAAAAGCACTTTTGAGACAACTATGACCTGGATGACTGAGAATCTACACAGAGCTTGAACGGACCTTGGAAGTAGCATAGTCCATGGGAGCATCTTTTCGGTTAATGAATTCTCATTTCACCTGCTTTAAGGTGAAACAGAAATAAATTGAAACAGAAATAAATTGATCCCACAGGGCAGCCTACTTCATCAGCTTTTAGCATTATCAAAAAATCTGGAGGTTGTGTAATCTCTATTTCACTCTCAGCAAACATTAGCAAAATGTGTACTAAGTGAAAGTATAACAAAGGAAATAGCACTGCCAATTTTAAAACTGCAAACTAAAAACACCGAAAGCCATACAATTGCTCATCTCTACTGTGCTAAATCAAATTTTCTGGGGGGAAATTAAGCTACAGTTCTGAGTAGCTTACATATTTACCTTTCTATATGAATCCACATTGGTTTCAGGATGAGTCTCAAATAAAATATTCCAAGCTTGGTTATGTTTATATTTCTCCCCAAAAGAATTACATTTATATTTAATTTTTAAAAATCTGCTGATGTGAAAACCTCTTCCCTGGCTTATGCTGCAGATGCGATATCATGAATGTCAATGGGAACAACAAAATAAAATCCAGAGGAATCCTAAAGAGATCTTAGAGTGATCCTATAGGGAAAGTATAATACGAGGGGGTCCTTGGTGCTCTCTGAGCTTGCTTGTTTTCTTGCAGATGTTTCATTACCTTGACTAGGTAACATCATCAGTGCTAGTAAGGAGTGCTGTTTGCTGTCAGTTTATATTCTGGTGTCTTGCCTGTCTATGTGGGTAAGGGGGGTCTTAGAGATTTGGTTGGGCTACTTACTAGTGGCTCTTTGGCAGTTTCTTGATTGGGGTATTGCTTACTTGATTGTTGGTCTGAAGTATAATACAGCTGGTGTAAACCCTTTTCTCTCACCTCTACAACTTCAAGAGTGGCAAACTCCATTGACCCATCTTCCTTTCCCTCTATTTTCTTACCACCATCTTCTTCCTCCCTCCTCTCAGCCACTACTGCCACCTCTAATATCCCAATCTGGAATTTTACAAAAGCGTACAAAGCTTGCAATTTTTTCACAAGGTTTTTTTTTCACGTTTAAAACTTTACTTTACTTTACTTTACTTTACTTGTGCCCACAAGATGTGGCCATCTATAATAATTTTTTCAAGGTTCTATGGGGTCAGAGCTTGAGACCTCTTTAAAGATCTTTTGCATCCTTTGTATGTAAGGATTATGTAATCCTTCACATAATCTAACATTTTAACACATAATCATGGTGGAGGTTGTACGTATATTTTGATGGAAGAATTTCAGATCTGTTATTTTGGAACAATAGAGTAATGTTAATAAATAAACTTACACATATATTCCTTGAAACATGTGCTGTTATTTCTATGTTAAAACATATTAAAATCATACAAGACTAAAGAAAACCAATAAAAGAATGATATTAGGAGTATTGCTTCCAAAAAAGGTGCATATTATGAAAACGTAGGTACAATATGCATAAAATAAATCAGTACCTGAACACAAAAATGTATTTTCATTTGTAAAATAACTCAGACTCGTATTAAAATGCCTGATAGAGAGCTAGTTTCATGCAGATATTAAAGGCACCAGGCTAGAAACCAGGAGACCAGGTTAGGTGACCTTGGCCCAACACTCTCGTTCAGCCCTAAAGTTAAAGATAAAGGAGTCCCTGCAGATTTTACTCTGCTAGTCATTGCTGACTACAAGAGGCAGTGTTCCTCTCCATTTCAAGGCCATTGAGCCAGCGCTGTCTGAAGACACCCGCAGTCTGTAGCCAGCATAATATCATGGAGAACTGTTAGCTTCCCATCAAAGTGGTACCTATTTATCTACAAGCAAGATACGTGAAAGACAAGAAAGAATGGGGAATTAATAGACAAGATACGGGGCTTGATAAAATATTATTAGGCTCGGAGAAAAAACAAATGAAAAATATATATAAATATATATAAATGTTAGAATATAAATTATTTGAAGAACAAGTTAAAGAAACAATGGTTACCTGGGCAATAGATTTGGGGCACGCTATAAACATGGACCAATGGCAGCAAATCTGGGAACGTAATTGCAAAATTACATTGGCAACAACCTATAAGGAAAATCTCTATAAGATGCTCTTTAGATGGCACCTGCCACCGGCAAGGCTCGCAAAAATGTATAGTGGCTACTCACCACTTTGTTGGAAGTGTAAAAGGGAAAAGGGTACTTTTTTCATGTTTGGTGGGCTTGCAAAGAGGTACAGGTTTATTGGCAGAGGGTTTGGAATTGGATAACAGAAATGACGGGTCAAAAAACTCAATATAAACCAGAGATGCTACTACTTGGCATATTAGAAAAAAATATAAACAAAGATGATATATACTTAATTATTCATGTAATAACGGTGGCAAGAATTTTGTTTGCCCAAAATTGGAAAACAAATGAAGTGCCTAGTGGAGATGCGTTAATAAGGAAAATTTTGTATTGCGCAGAATTGGATAAGATGACTAAAGAATTAAAAAATCAGGAGGAAACAGAATACTATTTAAGCTGGAATAAATTTTACAAATGGAAGGAAAAAAAAGAAGGAAGGTCATTAGAAGGGATGTAAATAGAGGAAGAATATCTGAAATGTATAAAGTATGTGTATAATAAGGAATGTTTAGACAAAGATGTATGTCAAAGATGATACACTATGTTCAATGTTTTTTAATCTTTTTTTTTTTGTATTCAATAAAAATTATTTTGTTAAAAAAAAAAAAAAAAGTCCGGTTGCCTTTTGAAAAAGCACTTTTGAGACAACTATGACCTGGATGACTGAGAATCTACACAGAGTTTGAATGGACCTTGGAAGTAGCATAGTCCATGGGAGCATCTTTTTGGTTAATGAATTCTCATTTCACCTGCTTTAAGGAGACTCCTTGCCTCTTACCAGGATGTCCTTGTGCATTTGTGGCTAAATCAGGGGTCTTCAAACCAGGCACGCTGGCTGAGGAAATCTGGGAGTTGAAGTCCACAAGTCATAAAAGGGCCAAGTTTGAAGACCCCTGGGCTAAATAGTAGTAGTTTTCTGTTTTTTTAAGATGACATAACAGCCTGTGGGAATATCCTTGAGAGAAGGAGGAGAAAAAACCACAACTAGGGCAACAGTCAGGTAAGAGATATTTCAGCCCAGAAAGAACGGGGATGTGATGAGCATCTCAGAAGAGATTCTTTCTAGTTCCCTGGAAAAGAAATGAGAGATGTGCTTTCAGACATTTAAGATTCTGTTACTGTAACCTTACAATAAAGGTAGTGTTTTGGTTTCTTGTTTGGATTACCTCGAAGAGCTGACATATCTTGAAAATATTGTGGGGCTGAAAATATTGTATTATTGCATCCTCTTAACTGCTGAGCTAAATCTCTCACATGTAGCCTTAATACACAGAAGACTAGCTGCATTAGTAATTTGCTACCCTGTACAATAGCTATTTATTTCACTATCCCATAATTATAGATTAATCTAAAGAAATACTATTTCCAGCTTGTTTGGAAATATTAATTAAACTCTGAAGTTGTTTTGAAAATCTGTTGTGCTGTTCCAAAACATCCTCTATAATGGCTATTTCTAAGATGCTGCAAAGTGTTGAAAGAATCAAATTGGTATGTGTGGGTGTTATGTGCTAACTTTTTCGTTAATTTTAATTGCTATCATTCTGTTTGGTAGTTAGCATATTTAATCCCTACTATCCCCAGAATACAGCAGGATTTATGCCAATTGTATTTGCATTGACTGGTTTCCTCAAGCCAGTTAATAATAAAAGACTTTAACATGTTTTTAATAACAAGTAAAAGTGTGCTGAGAGAGTTATGAATAAGAAGAAAGCTCTACTGTTCACAAAAGGTATAAAGCTCCACTAGATGCTTTATATTTAAAGTATATAGTAACATACAACTTATAAATTACTTGCTATATCATTATGGTTACTTTCTGTGTTTATGAATTCACTATATGTGTGTCTAATCACTTTATAGGTATCTAAGAAGAGAAGATTAAGAACTTCTGCACAGGAGACAAATTCCTTGTGTGTCCTTGGCCAAATTAAACGTTCAACTAAAATAGTCCATCTTCATAAATCTGCTTAGAAATCTATTCTGGAACTAGATGCAAAACCGAACACTTTTTGACAAAACAAGTTCTCCTCATCTCATATGCTTAATAATAAAATTTCACTTTCTAATATTGTGATGATTTTTTTTATATCTTCCAAATTGATTTCCCTTGTTTACTAGAAAGCTATAAAGTTTTGTAGATCATGATCAAGGTTCTTTATTTTAGGGTTGAATTCTTGAGTTGTTGTAAGATGACAGAGGTAAAGTGGCCTTAGCGCTGTCATGCTGCGGTCTCCTTTGGAGAGGTCTCCAGTTGCCTTCCCTAGCTGCCCCACACTCCCAGGCTTTCCCATCTGAAGTGCCCTATGCAAAGAGTTCCTGCTTGATGTATTCCCTGACTGGACCTGGAAGTTGGGAAGGCTGCAGATTCCTGGAGATATGTTTGAGCAATGGAACACAGCATCTCAGCTATGAGAATATCACTGACATGTTCTTGTTCAGGAGAAAACCCCATAGTCTTGTCCACTTGACTGAATGAGAAAAGTTTTAAAAATGCAGAAGTTCCCAATGCAGCAAAGGTCCACTGTTTGGACAGGCTCCTTAAAACATCAAGAGGCTTCTTAAATCACCTGTGGGACTACTTTTAAAACCTTCTCTGGTCTCCTACAAGTCCCCGTATGTGTGCTGAAGACACTTCCCTCAGGGTGGCTGACTAATGACTTTAATGCTTTGTTCCATCGGTGCCATGAGCGAAGTCCCATTCAATTTATTTTCGTGGACCTAATGCTGGCTCATATTCTATGCCTAGACCCTCATCCAATTTATATTTCACTCTTTATTTATTTAAATAAAGAGTGAAATATAATTATTTATTCTACTTGCCAGGCATCGCCACATGGAGTACAAAGTTAAAAATACATTACATGCAATAACCCCTGAAATGCCTATAAATATCACAGTAGCAGAAATTCAACATATTCATGAGCTCTCAAATCTTCTTGGAAATATTTATTTCTCAGCTAGGCTGCTCAGGCTTGCAGAAGCAAAGTGGGTGTTCTGTAAGAACTTTAAAGCTGATCGAAGTTGCACAGATTAATCAGGGAACAAAGCTGGGAATGTATTTTGAGACATGTCTGAACCTATGGGTCTAACCATTTGTCAAATCTTCTACCAATCAAGGAAATTAATTAATTAATTAGTTTCACTTGTGAGGAGGATTGCACAAATTTAAGGTTGGAGAATTCCTATTTTAGACTCTTTTTTTTTCATGTCTCATCTGGTTTATATTGTTCCAGCCTTAAAACTGTAATTTCACATAGGTCCCAACCTACTTCACACCTGCTAGCAGTGAAAATGAAAATGCTAGTAGAAAATAGGGCAAATGTTCAGTTCATCTCCATCTCAGCCTATGAGTTAGACTTTGATTGGATGAAGCAATTCATATTATGCTGGGCATGTTTTGAATTTATTTGTTGAATTGAAATTTAGAATGGGGAGAAAATCCTGCGTCTATGAAGAAATGTGGCCAAATCATTTTAACTCAAAGATGCATTTGTGGGGAAGTATGCATATCATTGTTCTCTGATTCTGTATTTCATCCATAAATAATATATAATTATATATGCATTCTATAAAGAGTTTTTCCATATATGTGTGTATGAATCTATGTGTGTATATTAGGTAGATTTTTAATTTATTAATTTATATGCCATCCATCTTGCCTAGAGGTGACTCTAGTCCAGGGTTTCTCAAACTTTCGGGGATGGCTGCCTGGCGTGGGGGGGGGGGCGGCAGAAAGAGAGGATGATTTTGTGCGAGGGGTAGGTGCGCGCACAAACGCACAGCTTTATTTGCGTGAGCTGCGGGCACGGGCACCTGCTGTTCATGTGAGTTGGGCTGCGTGTGCGCCAGCTAGCCAGACACAAGGCCCAGTTGTGAATAGGCCACAGTCTGGTAATGGGCCACAGACCCCAGGTTGGGGACCCCTGCTCTAGGCAGCTTACAACAAAGTAAAAACAACAATGTAAAGCTTTTAAATGTTCAGATAATAAGGATGCATGCTGTGTATACTTTTACATACTAGATTATAGTCCATATAATATTGTGTGATATATAGTATCATTTTTATTTTATACTGTTCCTTTTATATTTGCTTTGTATAAAACTTTGCAAGTACAAGATTTAGGTTTGATAGCCCTTTGTTTCTTTATTCTATGATTGGAATCTGATAACAAATATTAAAATAACAGTAATGATTAATGGACACTAATTCTAAAGTAAGAGATTTATAAGCTCCATTAAATATAGCAATTGTGACACCCAAGTAAACCACAGATGTTCAAGATTGGCTGCAGAAATGTTCTATTCACACACACACAAACACACACCCACCCGCTTGCCTTAATGGGCTGCATGCTGAGTACACTCATAATATATCAAGCACTTTTTTGTTACATTGTGCAATATGATTGAGTCAAACCTCTAAAATATGTTAACAAAGCTACTCCTGTTTTGGATCTACTTTGATTGTTTGGCAAAGATATTTGGACACATGAAGAGAAGCATCTCTGCCTCAGCAGACTCGGAGAATATATTCTATGCTTTGAAACAGAAATAAATTGATCCCACAGGGCAGCCTACTTCATCAACGCGGCTTTTAGCATTATCAAAAAATCTGGAGGTTGTGTAATCTCTATTTCACTCTCAGCAAACATTAGCAAAATGTGTACTAAGTGAAAGTATAACAAAGGAAATAGCACTGCCAATTTTAAAACTGCAAACTAAAAACACCGAAAGCCATACAATTGCTCATCTCTACTGTGCTAAATCAAATTTTCTGGGGGGAAATTAAGCTACAGTTCTGATTAGCTTACATATTTACCTTTCTATATGAATCCACATTGGTTTCAGGATGAGTCTCAAATAAAATATTCCAAGCTTGGTTATGTTTATATTTCTCCCCAAAAGAATTACATTTATATTTAATTTTTAAAAATCTGCTGATGTGAAAACCTCTTCCCTGGCTTATGCTGCAGATGCGATATCATGAATGTCAATGGGAACAACAAAATAAAATCCAGAGGAATCCTAAAGAGATCTTAGAGTGATCCTATAGGGAAAGTATAATACAAGGGGGTCCTTGGTGCTCTCTGAGCTTGCTCGTTTTCTTGCAGATGTTTCATTATCTTGACTAGGTAACATCATCAGTGCTAGTAAGGAGTGCTGTTTGCTGTCAGTTTATATTCTGGTGTCTTGCCTGTCTATGTGGGTAAGGGGGGTCTTAGAGATTTGGTTGGGCTACTTACTAGTGGCTCTTTGGCAGTTTCTTGATTGGGGTATTGCTTACTTGATTGTTGGTCTGAAGTATAATACAGCTGGTGTAAACCCTTTTCTCTCACCTCTACAACTTCAAGAGTGGCAAACTCCATTGACCCATCTTCCTTTCCCTCTATTTTCTTACCACCATCTTCTTCCTCCCTCCTCTCAGCCACTACTGCCACCTCTAATATCCCAATCTGGAATCTTACAAAAGCGTACAAAGCTTGCAATTTTTTCACAAGGTTTTTTTTCCACGTTTAAAACTTTACTTTACTTTACTTTACTTTACTTGTGCCCACAAGATGTGGCCATCTATAATAATTTTTTCAAGGTTCTATGGGGTCAGAGCTTGAGACCTCTTTAAAGATCTTTTGCATCCTTTGTATGTAAGGATTATGTAATCCTTCACATAATCTAACATTTTAACACATAATCATGGTGGAGGTTGTACGTATATTTTGATGGAAGAATTTCAGATCTGTTATTTTGGAACAATAGAGTAATGTTAATAAATAAACTTACACATATATTCCTTGAAACATGTGCTGTTATTTCTATGTTAAAACATATTAAAATCATACATGACTAAAGAAAACCAATAAAAGAATGATATTAGGAGTATTGCTTCCAAAAAAGGTGCATATTATGAAAACGTAGGTACAATATGCATAAAATAAATCAGTACCTGAACACAAAAATGTATTTTCATTTGTAAAATAACTCAGACTCGTATTAAAATGCCTGATAGAGAGCTAGTTTCATGCAGATATTAAAGGCACCAGGCTAGAAACCAGGAGACCAGGTTAGGTGACCTTGGCCCAACACTCTCGTTCAGCCCTAAAGTTAAAGATAAAGGAGTCCCTGCAGATTTTACTCTGCTAGTCATTGCTGACTACAAGAGGCAGTGTTCCTCTCCATTTCAAGGCCATTGAGCCAGCACTGTCTGAAGACACCCGCAGTCTGTAGCCAGCATGATATCATGGAGAACTGTTAGCTTCCCATCAAAGTGGTACCTATTTATCTACTTGCATGGGCTGCCGACTTTCCAGCTGACAAACCCAGTTGAGCCACCCTTCTTGCTTTCTAGGAAGAAATGAAGAGCAAATTATTTCTGAAATGTTTTGCCAAACATAGTGAGTGTGTGTGTGAGAGAGAAAATAACAGAAATTAAAAATGAGAAATTTATCTATTCCTTGTTTGTGTATGGGTGCTGCTTTGATTTCAAGTGTATAAGAAGGATCTTTAGTATAATGATTTACAAGTTTTTATCTTATATGGCATAATTATAAAGTACAGACAGGATATTATGGGAAAAACACATTGATGAAGAAAATGCTTAAGGCAGAGGCAACAATAAATTTTGTCAGGCCTCATTTTGCTAAATATACAAAATTCTAGATATTATTTACATAGCCTGTAGTATTGAATTAAAATATTATATCTCAACAAGATCCAACAGTTTCCATTTAGTTTCTGAGCAAAATAGTAATGAAAACTACATTTACCTTTTAACACTAGGGCAGAAAGATCAAATTCATTGAGTCTCTGTCACAGTGGTTTAAAAGCTGATACATAGTTGAGGCAATTTACTAATTTGCTAATAATTATGAAATATTGTTTATATTATTAGAAAGTCAAATGAAAAATGTGATTTCATATAAAATGCAAAATAGATTACTACTAAGTAATGTGAGCATTATATTATTACCATTATTGTATGGCAACAGGGACTCATGTACACAGTAAGATGAAATATCCCTTATGCTGAATTATTCTTATTTATTATGCTGGTCTACTTATTTTAAAGATCATTGCCATTGCATAAATAGTCTTCATGCTCAATATACTATTGTTGATTCCTCTTAGAACCATTTTCAACAACTAGTGCCAATAGAGTCGTGCAATGATTATTTTGCACTAATATGTACGTGACACTGATTGTGTTTGGAAACAACTGTCTGATTTCCTGGTCTGGTGTGTCATTCCTGTGAATGTTGCTTGTGAAACTTTGACCTTGGACTGGTTCACAAACCAATTTGGGTCTCTGAACCTTGGACTGTTTTTGACTACTCTTCTGTGTGCTCCTGTTTAAAGCAAAACCATCCAAGTAAGCTCTTTCTTTCTTTCTTTTTCTTTCTTTCTTTCTTTCTTTCTTTCTTTCTTTCTTTCTTTCTTTCTTTCTTTCTTTCTTTCTTTCTTTCTTTCTTTCTTTCTTTCTTTCTTTCTTTCTTTCTTTCTTTCCTTCCTTCCTTCTTTCCTTCCTTCTTTCTTTCTTTCTTTCTTTCTTTCTTTCTTTCTTTCTTTCTTTCTTTCTTTCTTTCTTTCTTTCTTTCTTTCTTTCTTTCTTTCTTTCTTTCTATATATCATATTTATATGGTTGCCAATCTCAAAGTTACTCTAGGCAGGGTACAACAAAGATATTAAATTTCTTTCTTTTCTGATCATTTACTTTTCTTCTTTGTCTGTTGTTATCTGTTCAACCTTGAATAAATTGCTTTCCTCACCTAGCAATTCTATGTATGCGAGTTTGAGACCTGAAACAGGACTAATGCTTGCAATTCTCTGCTTGTCTGTGATTATTATTTAATGAATCACAATGATTACTACAAGGTTTTTTCCTTAGGCTAAATCTGGTAGGTTCCAATATTGAATATTTGAGCAGAAGATGAATAATTGTAACATCAAGACTAATGATTTTATGTTGATCTCAACAAAGTATCCTTACTAAATAATGCATGAACAAAATCAAGGTAAAAATAGGCTTGAATTCTTCCACATGAGAATTATTGGCAAGAACAGTGGCAACTCATACTTTATACTTTTTATATGTGGGGTGGGGGGATATTATATGAAATTAACTCTCCATCTTTCCAGAGGGAGAATGAGAAAACTAAAAAAATAGTTCAGGAATTCTGCCCTCCAAGAAGAGAATGTGTTTCTTGGTCTTTCCCCTTCTATAGATCTTCAGATAGAATGCTTCCCTACATCAGAGTGGGTGGGCCAAAATTAGATCTCTGTTTGTACTTTGAGTGATTAGGAGCTAACAGACAAAATCAGTACATTAAATCTTGCAGATGCTTAAGGCACTCATCTGATCACTTACCATTCCCAAACTAGACCACAAATCATGGCCCTGCCCAGTTGCGGAGTGGAGCTCTCAACTTGTTATGCAAACCTAATGAAATTACCATTCCTGCAACTTGCTTTTTTATTTCACTTTTGAAGAACACTTGGACATGTTGAAATCTTTTTGTTCAGTGATCTTCATTTCTACTCTTCCAGAATAGATTCTCAGCCACTCTGACAATCCCTTGCTCCAACCCCTACCCAGCAGCAGCCATTTGCCTGCTGGGAAGGGAAGGGGAGTTTTTTTTTGAAGTTGCCTCCCAGATTCCCACAAGGAAACTCAGTGGGGAAGATGGCAGGAAATCAGAAGTCACTTCTACTCCCACTGCTTTTTTGCCTGTGGCAAAATGCCCTGGCTATTCTGCTTCTGTTTAAGTAAGGAAATATCTCTGAAAGGATGACCCAACAGCATATGGATTGTGTAGTACCAAGTACGCTCCTAAAACAAAATACTTAATCTCTTTGCTTTTACCCTCTAGGATGAGTACAAGACTGTTTATTTTTCCTCTCAATTATGTCATGGGAATTTAATCAGCTTTATGATTTTTTGCATTGAGAAAATTACAACATTTCACTGAACTGGATTTACATTTTATTATGACCTGCATTGTGACAAGTAATGAATGAAAGTTCCTTCAATCTTGTATTAATTATTCTTGACTCTAATTATTTTCACTGGCTGCAATGTATCTGTATTCTTTCCATGGGAACCACATCTTAAAAAGGGCAGGTATTTCCTTCTTTCTAGGCCTCCTCCCCATGGTTGTTTGGGCCGACCCTGAATCTTATCGGTTTCATAATGGGAATTCGAAAGGCGACCAAAAGAAAGAGGAAATAGCTAAAGATGAAGCAATTTCTGGGGTGTAAACATTATTTTAAAATAAAATGATGATGTGATATGTGAACAAAACCATAGTGAAGATCTGTTGTAAGATACTGCTCAGGAATAACTCATAAGAAATAAGCAGATAATGGCTTCTAGTGAATTAAAAATTCCTGCAATTAAACACACCTACACCTGATCAGTCAACTTTCTCGCTTAGCCCAAAACATTGTCTATTTTCAGTGCAATTCTTTTGCTTTTCGAAATAGCATCTCATGTATCATATTCACCTTTGGTCAAATTCATTTTCATTTTTGTTAAGATTTCTTTTTAGGGTCTTCATACTTTCTAAAACTAGATTTGCAACTTTTTGCTCAGATTTAATATTTATGAACTTTCTCTACATAATAAGCAAAACACTTGTTTCTGACACAGTTCAGCGATGAGTTCATAGTTGCTTGTCTGAATTTTTAGTTATGTTTAATCGAGAGAGAGCAAGAGAGAGAGAATGCCTAAATGAATATAAATTGGTGAGAATATAGAACATTAAAATGGATTTCAATATCTGTCCTCAGAATGGACAAATGCAAATTTCAATTTTCATGTCTTTGAGCCCTAAAATGTTTCCCCGATTCCTCAAATTTGGGAGCTCCATTCTGTGCAGGGGTAGGGAAGGGAGGGAGGCAGTAGAGATTCCAAGAAATGGGATGAAGGTCTTTTACAATGAACACAGAATGTCTCTACTGATTTTTCCATAATACTATTCTTTTCTTTTCAACAACTGCACTACAATTTGCTCTGATGGAGTCCAGCAACTAGGAAATGCTAAGGCTGTGCCAAAAACTAGGAAGAAATAAAGGCAATCAGATGCTACAGTATATTAATTCATATTTAATCTCCCACAAGTTAACAGAACAAGTGTTTGTTTTTTGAATTATATAGTTGGAACATCAAGCCCATTTCCCTGCTTTAATGAAGGAATACAGAATCTGACAAAGGACTAATCACTGCAAGTAGTAATAGGATTTTAATTTCCCTATTATCTTTCCTGATTGAGTGGCAGGAGTCTCAATATTTTTCCTGGTAAAGGATGACAAGATTGTTTGAAATTAAAACTTTCCATTTGGAATTATATTATGGAAAAGCAATGTATATTTAATGCAACCAGACTGAGATATCATTTTCTCAGAGGAATTTGAGAAAATCCATGGACAACATATGACAGCAGAAACAATCCCAAGAAACAAATTACTGGAGCTCTAGTAGTAGTGGCTTCCTTCCTTCCTTCCTTCCTTCCTTCCTTCCTTCCTTCCTTCCTTCCTTCCTTCCTTCCTTCCTTCCTTCCTTCCTTCCTTCCTTCCTTCCTTCCTTCCTTCCTTCCTTCCTTCCTTCCTCCCTCCCTCTCTCCCTCCCTCTCTCCCTCCCTCCCTCCTTCCCTCCTTCCCTTCCAAGGAGGGCAACATAATAATATAACTGACTTAGCTTATACTGATATACCTAGCCATTTCTAAATATTTCATGACCACATATATCATTTAAGCATGAGCAGTGTATTGTTAAATATCAAAGAACATAGTCAGTGGAACGTACAGATTGAAGACTAATTTATCAATGAAGTTGGACACTTGGTTAAAGTTACACGTTTGCAATAGCAAATATGAGCCACAGTTTCGCAAACCTGCACATACTTTTTGTTAGAAAACAATTCATCCTGGAATAATCAACTTCTGGAAATCATTCACAGATGGGTGGAACTGAACACAATGCACTAGCAGTTAGCTGTGCATCACTGCTTTCAAATTGTATCCACTCGATTAAAGAAGGGGTGGACAGCATCACAAGTGTAAGTTGCACGCAGGATGAAATATCACTTACAGGAGGAATGTTTCAAGGATTAACATTTCAGGTCAGAATGAATTAAAAGTCTGCATGTTGCTTTTATGTTGTCAGTGATGTCATATCTAAACTGGATACTTGTTATCAGAGCAGACTTAATGCGGACTTATTTAATATGTGCTAAAAGAAATCCACATTTTGTGCTCAGCTTTAAAAATAGCTCTATTCTAATATAAACATTATTATTAAAAGCCACTCCTTTGCTGCTGAAAAATAGCAATGAGGAAATAAGATTGCACCAATGTATCTTATAGACTATAATACATTATTTTAATGATTGTACAATCAAATGCTTGGAAATGTACAAAATATTATAGCTGTTTAAAAACTATATAAAGTATAGAACTATACAAAAAAACCCACCAGATCGAGTATTTCAGTATTTATTTTATTTTTAGTATGTATGAGTCATCCTATAGATAAAAGCTTTCAGACCAATGTATAACAAAACACCAGTAAAATCCATACTCAGGCATAACTTTTAAGGCTTCTAAAATATCTGAAAAGAGAGCATCAAATCCATGTTCAACACAGAATTTTGCCTCTTGACAGAGTTAGAACCAAAGCCCAAGAGTTGTAGATAACTGCAATAGTCCTCTATTATAGATACATCAAGAAGGCAAGAAGAAGGTAGCCATAGTCTCTCTATGTGGCAACAGGAAATGCTACATCATAAATAGTCCAGGCCCAGAGTGTCTAAATGAAACATTAAAAAAAAGTCCAAGGCTGAAGCCATGTAGCAGTAGACAGAGTGATATTCATTCTGTCTGACTTACACAAGTGGGGGCATAAAAGTCAATTCCTTCTCATAGATTTCACTAGAAGCTGGGTCAACATTTTGGGAGATGAGAAATCCTGCCATTCTATGCTCTGCTTTACATGTTATACATGTCTGCATGGTACAGTTCTGTATGAACATAGAACGTAGAATAATAGGGTTGGAAGGGTCCTTGGAGGTCTTCTAGTCTAACCCTCTGCTCAAGCAAGAGACCCTATACCATTTCAGACAAATGGCTGTCCAATCTCTTCTTAAAAACTTCCATTGAGAAAGCACCCACAACTTCTGGGTGCTGCTCCACTGATTAATTGTTCTCACTCTCAGGAAATTTCTCCTTAGTTCTAGGTTGCTTCTCTCTTTAATGATGAGTTGCTTCTTGTCTTGCCCACAGGTGCTTTAGAGAATAGGTTGACTCCTTCTTCTCTGTGACAGCCCTTCAAGTACTGGAAGACAGCTATCGTATTACCCCCTAGACCTCTTCTTTGTTGGACTAGACATATCCAATTCCCTCAATCATTCATTGTATGGTTTAGCCTCCAGACCCCTTATCATTTTTGTTGCCCTTATCTGCACTCTTTCTCTACATCTTTTTTGTATTGAGACCAGAATTGGATGCAGAATTCTAAGTGCCAAGGATCACTGTCTCATCCTCAGATAGTCTGCTTTTGTCAAAAGCAGCTGGATATTGCAATTGTGTAGCAAAATATTCACTGCAGATGGCAAGTTTGGGAAAGTAGCCTTGGGCTAGGCCATGCTTCAAACACACACACACACACACACACCGACATATACCATGCAGGCCACTGAATCCTTCAGGAGAGAAAGGACCACAATGGAGAGAATAAATGTGACCTAAAGAATTAGTGCACACAGAGAAAATAAAGTACTTGATTTAAGTGCTATCAGGGCCTGAGAATCTGCAAAATGAGGAATGAAAGAACAAAAGGTCATTTTATTTAAATTAGAATATGAAGCATGATAAAAATATAAGAATGTACTGCAAGGGAATTTGAGAAATGAGGAAGAGGTGGCACTGGCTTTCATAAGATATTGCATGGGGGACAATAAGGCAGGCTCTGCCTCTGATTACTGAGGGTGAGGTGTTGGCAAGAATCCCATAAGGAAAACGTGGAAAAAAGAAAGTGTACAAATAGATGCCAGATTATATTAGCACAGTGGAATCAAGTCATTGCACTTCAGTGGTAAGAAAAAAACAACACCCTGAGATATCGCAGGGCATGGGATGGCAAGATATTGTAGGTGGTCTATTAGTTATGAATAAATATGTGCAGTCTAAGGTACAGGAAAAAAAGAAAAAAGAAAGGGACTTACTCAAGTGCCAACTTCAACGACGGATTAAAAAAAAAACCACCCATAACAAAACTGTTTATATATTTCTAAGCAAAGGCATACATTAACGTAAGTGTCAAGGATCCACTTAATTCAACAAAATATACTATTGAATTGCATTGTATGGTGAGATTTAACACACTGCAAGGAATGTACACAGTCTCCATGGTTAAATGCTCATGTCAGTCTTTGCTGCCAAATCCATGAACAAATGAGTTTTCGTACAAGTCTTGGCTGCAGTCCTGAAGGAAAATCTTTATTAATGACCTTTACATGCTCTTTTTTATATATATTGCGGTGTGGACTTGTTTCAGCATAAACAATAGTTTCAGATAAGTAGTAGAGCCATTAAGGGTAGATGGACACCACAGTTGGTCAGTTTTCTGTTGGCTTAGCTGCTACCTGAAACTTAACAATAAGTAACACATTTTGCTCAGCTAAGTGTTGTTGGTCTACCAGTTATGTGCAAAACCTATAGCCTGAGTTTTTCAAATAAGTCAAACAACACAAAAAGCTATGATAATGAAATCGTTATGCAATGTATGAAGGTGCCATACATTTCTTTTCAAAACGTGTAACTCTGAACTATGCCTCCACTGATCATTTATGCCAAAACAGCACTAAAAATGCATTGAGCTTTTTTCCCACTATAATTTGGCCATTCCTTTTCAGCTGACATAAGAGTACAGGAAATTGCTTTATCCTGAGTCCAACCCAGTATTGTTGACACTGACCAACAACCATTCTTCTGGATTTCAGACAACAGATTTTACAGAAATAACAAAAGATGCCAAGTTTGAACCTTTGACCTTCATTTGCAGAATTTTTTCCTAAAACCTACAGTCAAACTCGGTTATTCCTATATAATTTAAGATTCTCTCTTGGTACACAATTTGAAACCCTTCAGTATATCCATTATGGTAATGCTATGATAATGCATTTAGTGAAGTGGTATTGTATACAAAACACAGAGTAGTCATTTTTTCACATAAAATTGGTAGCAAAAGAGTGCATGGTGCTCTTTCTTGGCTCTTCCTACCAGGAAGGAGAAGTTAAATAAGTCACAGATTGTTTAAAAAAAAATGTGAGTTTTTTTAAGCCCCCGAGTTTGCTTTTTATAGCCCCAAAGACCCTTGCTGAAAGCAATGTTCACCTACCAAATGTTCATCAGATTACCCAAACTGGATTTATGGGGATTAGGCAACCACAAAAGGATCAGTGAAAAATGGAGCCTAGTGACTGAATGAAAACCACTTGGTGATATATTAAGATCTTTGGAGTACACACTTTATCTAAACCATACCTATTCTCACCATTAACCTCTTTCCAGAATCAGAACAGCATTTAAGGGCCATTTTATAAGTTTTCTAAGAGTTGAGGGTTGCAGTGCAATATGGACTTAGTTCCTGACATTTGTGGCTATGTTGCCTTAATTTGAAAAAATATAAAATGCACTGACAAAATTCAGTTATTGGTGCATGGAGTAGACGGGATATTATGCAATCTGAAAATTGCCTACCATTCCCTGTTAACATAAACCCTGATTTGTTTTTGGAGGGACAAGTAATGATCCTAGATCACCAGTCATAGTAAACATGGTATGAAAGGTTTATTTAGAAAATTCATAGTTCTGGTTTACAATGATTTATGAACATTCAGTGGTAATAAATAATAACTGTATATTAAGCAAGTGATGTAAAAAAGCCCAGTATCATAGAATAAACCCAATGATTTCAGTTCATTTATAATAAAGATACATTACATATAATAACATAGCAAGAATATATCACATGTAAGAACATTAATCATCAAAATAGGTAACAAAGTTAATTGTTAATCACGTTCAGAAAAATGACACTCTGATAATAAAAGTACACCAACCAAACTTAATTGAGCTACAAATATTCAAAAGTTTAAAGATGAACTGCCATCTTTAAAGAATACTAATTGTTGGAAAGAAAGGAATACTAAGCAATTTTCACCAACATTTACAATTTGACAACTTTAAATTCAAATTACTATGACATTGTGATCAGGATGGCTTAGCTCAGGGGTGTCAAACTGGCTGCCCGCAGGCCAGATGCACAGGCCACTCCCACCCCAGCTCCTCAAAGGCAAAAAATACATCACGTGACATGATCGAGTTTGACACCAGTGGCTTAGCTCCTTAACTTTTTGCTCTTCAAAAAAAAAAAGGAGCCACATAAAGACAACAAAATACAATAAATTAGAACAAATTGTAGCAATTGTAAACTAATTAATTTGTTATTTCTAAGGTGGATTAAGCTGAGGCAACATGTTCAACATCTGTTCTAATGATTATGATCACAAAGTGATCATGAGGGATTTTAAAAGACTGTGTACAATCTATTGTTTGTAAGATGAAGCAGTTTGGAGAGAGAGAAATGGCTACGCAGGCACATACATGCCAAGGCAGCAGAGAATAGTTTTCAAAGCAGCCCTGTGTTCCAAGGAAAAAGTCATGGCTGCTTTAATGATTTGAAAAGTTGTGTGTGTGTGTGTGAACACACATATGCATTCTGAAATGACTTTTGGAAAGGATTTACAGAGCCCGAATATCTAACTCTTTCAAGGCTTAAACATGGACAGCTGGCAACAATTAAAACAGTGCATAGGAATGTCATATTAAAAGTGAGCAAACTAAGTAGCTAAAATAAAACATCAAATAACATTTGCATTCCCTGTGAAACAAATGTTTTTTTTAAAGAAAGTCTTCACCAATTGCCGAAAGGCCATCAGAGAGGCAACCAGCCAACTTAGCCTTCAAAATTAGAAAGACTTACTGTGAATTTTAAGTTCTTTTTTTCTATTGCCTGTTTAAATGGATGACTTTTAATGAAGAGCTTTGAGATGTTAATGGTTGCATTATAACTGTAATTCTATAGTGAAGCCAAGCTTTCATAAATTTTCAAGCTTGGGAACTGCCTTGTTTCACATATTGTATGAAACTGTAGCTTCTTTAACCAGGTTATTGAATAAGCTACAGATTTCTAGATTCACGCCGGCTTTGAGCCAAGCCCCTCTCCTCTTTTATGGTTTAGTGTAATGTACGAAACAGGTCACTTATTAGAGAGGAACCAACAATCCTAACAAGCAAGCAGCAATGAGGTAAGGATTGCTTTTCCTTGTTTCTTATTGCAGCTCTTCAAACTGCAAAGAGCTGGGGAGAGAAAGAAGCAAGAACTTTAAGAGCAATGCATGGGTAACCAACTTTATAGAAGGCAAGCTGAAGATTTATTTATTAATTTTTTATATTCTAAATTGCCCTTCTCCTTCAAAGAGGGGCTCTCGGGTGGTGTACATACAATATAATTGTCAACATCCAGCTCGAGGATCCAAATAACTTTGGCAGCTACGTGCCTCTTGGTTTCAACTTGCCAATAATATAACCAATAAATAAATAAAATGACATGAGAATTAACACTAACATTAAAATTAAATTTGGATTATTTTTTTAAAAAAATTATAGAATGATAATTAAACATCAAAAGGGGAAAAAGAAAAATCCAAAGGTGATCATTTAATAACAGTTATTGCGGGGTGGGGGTGGGGGTGGGGGGAAGCTTCTCACGGCACTAACCAGCCCCATGGTTGCATGGCCTTCTGTGCCCCCCCCATGCAAGGCCACCTTTATCCCTCCTTTATTACTTTATAAGTAACACAAGGCAGCGAACATATCTAATGTTCCTTCTCTTCCTATTTCCCGCCACAACAACACTTAATTTGTGTTTAGGTTTTGTGAGATGAGTTGGACTGAGAGAGAGTGAGTGGCCCAAAGTCACCCAGCCGGCTTTCATACCTAAGGTGGGACCAAAACTCACAGCCGCCCTGTTCCTAGACTGGCACCTTAACTACTACACCAAACTGGCTGCTACCTAATAAAATTGGGGCTGATTTGCAGGGTTTATTTATTTATTCAATATAAAATATATGGCTGCCCATTTCAAACATAGTCACACTCTGTGTGACTAAAAGACAATAAAAGCAAAATAAAAACATGCTAGTAAAACGATAAATAACAAACACAAGAACTGAGATAAAATCAATCACACAGTCAAGATAATCACA
The DNA here is from genome assembly GCA_023970755.1 of Azemiops feae. Lineage (NCBI taxonomy): Eukaryota > Metazoa > Chordata > Lepidosauria > Squamata > Viperidae > Azemiops > Azemiops feae. The sequence continues at coordinate 104,666 of JALGBA010000170.1, read as the reverse complement.
ATTTTGGCTCAACCACATACCCCAGCTCAGCCACAAAATCACATTTTAGCACCATCTGGATAGCTGTAAAGGTTGGGACAATTCTAATCTCTGGAGGAATGAGATTCCATTTTCTTGTTAAATTAGCAAGCCACTGCATTAATATCCCTTTGAATCTATATGGGTGCAGGTCCCTGTGTGTAGCTTGTGTGTGATAGTCATCAAGACAAACAAAACCCTGTGTTACATATATCTTTATGTTAGAGGGAATAAGGATGCTATTAACAGGGACAAAACTGAATGGGTTGGTTTGGTCATCATACCACATATTGGTCATCACACCACACCACACCACACCCATATCTGGGAAGCTTAGGAAAATGTTAAAGATAATCAAAATTACCAAGAAAGAAGAATTTTCCAAGATATCCCCAAACTTAAAGCAAAATTCCCAATGTGGTTAATATAAGGGGGAAGATTTCACAGTAACGTCCATATCCTTTATCATTTTATAATTATATTTTCTTAATTCCTGCTAGACTATTTTTATGTTTGGGCATATTTAGATAGCTTAACTTAATTGTTCTTTTTAAATGCATTCACATTACTGGATATTTGGGTTGTCTTACTTCATGTTCCAGATCCTATAAGCAATTCTCAACCTATGTACACAATTGAGCCTGGGAAAGTGTTTCGCTGTTTTGCCAATCTGTAGCCTGTTTCTATTACAAGTCATTCTGGTCAATTGATGGCCATTCAGGACAATGATGGTTAGTCACAGAGTGGTCTCAGAATAAGGGAGCAGATGTCAGAGCAGATGTCTCACCCACAGTCTGGGAATGAGATGAAGAGTAGATGCAGAAAAATACTGCCAGGGCATCTTGAGTTTCAGTTAGGTGCTAGTGGGAAAAGGCCCTCAGATAAGAATAATTCACATACACACACACACACACACACACAAACACACAAACACCACACACGCGCACATGCACACACCCTTCTCCATTCAAGTCTCTGTATTTTTTTTAATGATGCAAAGTTTCACACTAATAGAAGCTGGGATTGTTTCTTGTTCTGTTAAATTCCAAGGAACTTCATTTGACCTTGAAACCTAACCAAAATGTTTGCTTCTGACACTCAACTCGGGGATCTTGGCTGTAGGGAGAAATAGAAGCCTTATTTTCAATTACAAATCCAGAATAATCTGAAAAAAGTGTTAGATATATGATTATAAGATAATACTCATTTGAGTTAATAAGAAACTGCATCTTTTTTAAAGGAAAAAAAAGTAGTACCACTTTCTGGAAAAATGTTTTTTAAGGGAGCAAAGGTCACACAAACTTTCATTTATGATACTGTTTACCAGTAAAACATACATGCACCAGACTGTGATCTTGTAACATATACAAGTGGAACTGACTTTTGGAATGGTGTCAAATAGTCTCTCCTAGATTACAATGCAGGTCAGACCACATAGAATAATCAAAGTCCTGGATTATTAAATTTGTAATTTATGAGCAGGAGAAAATATTTCTTGTCTGTTTAAGACAAATGAGCCAGAACCTAACCACTTACTATTGAAGATTGTTTATACATTTAATGAAAAAGGAAGCATAAGATTTTGGTCAAATAGCTGATAAACCCAAGACAAGAAACCTCCCACACTAATGTCCTGTTGGCTTAGGTTGTTTTTTTTTTACTTAATAAATCTTCTGCCATGTTCTGGAGACTCACAAATGTCTTGACCTTATGGGCATGGTTCCTTGTGTCTCCCTGTGCAAGCCACATAGACAAAACTTTCCTTCACTGGGAGTTTGAAAGGAAGGATTGGGAAGTTTGCGACTATAAAAATTGTAAAATGCCCATGAACCTGGATGAACCGTTCTGGAAGCAAACAAGATAGTCCTACCCAGGGACAGAAAACAAACATCTCAGCAATGTCTACAAAATGTCCTGCTTAGGAAAGACATGTCAAGAAGCTTTTCTACTTTAGTAAAAGCTTATCTTTTCCACTTCTCTATCACTGGAACACATTACAAAAGGATGGGATAAAAGTAACCTATGATTTAGTTCATCATTGCTGAAATATCTGAGGCATTTTACTCAGTTTTATGGAAAAGGTAATTGCATAGCCATATAGCTTCCCTGGATAATTTTGTGTAGGCACAAAAGGAAAAAAAAAGGTGCTTCTTCACCTGCTCCTTTCAATCCATACATCTCCAGTATGGCTGTCATAACAGGAATACTCTAATATGGAATTTGGTTCACACAGCAGCGAAGGATAGGTCTCTGAGCTGGCTGAAAACTAAGTCTACTGGTCAAGCCCTAACCTCAACTCCTCAATGGCAAACGGTGAATGTGGAAGCTACTGAATGGTGCTGTCCTTTCAGTTTAATGCTGGTTAAGAAAAGCAGTTTGTAGATTCTCCTGGCTTCATTTCCCCTCCTGCAAGTTTCATTGTAGAAAAACAGTCAACATATAACAATCACTCCCTAATGTGGGATGTTGCTGAGGCAGATGGTGGAGACAGTTTTGATAGATGGTTAGACCCTTAGCTTTAATCATTTGTCAAAACTTAGTGCCAAGACAAATGATCCCATAGGATGGGTGGGCAGCCCTCCCCCTATCCTGCTAGTAGCTGATTTTCAGGGTAGCAGATATTTTTAAAGTCTGGACTTAGCACTCTTTGGAGCTTAACTGTTTTTGAATATAGGTCTGGTATAATTTTGGAAGAGAGGTGAAGTCATATTTGAAAGTGCCCCACCTAACAGCTCTCAGTAGGAAAGTGCAGTTGCTTGGTGATGTTGGACAGAACTGCTACCTGTCCACACTGTTGGCTTTTTCTTGAATTATTATTAAATACACTCTTCTGAAGGGGTGCTAAAGCTTGTCTTGAAAAGCAACCCAAACAATTGACAGGCCCTGAGGGGAGCCATGATGTTCTCTGCCATTTTATCACCCTAATCCCACCATATTTCTCAGCTATTTGACTCACTAGATCTCCAGTCACAGAAACAGGGCCAGAGGGGAGCCAATTCTTTAAGTGCCAGGTCTCTCTCTATTGCGGAGCTGATCCATGGAATAAAAAGCTATACATTTCTCCTGTGATTGAGGCTCTGACAAATATTACTAATGGGAAATCATGTGCAATGTTCAATAGGACATGATGGGAGCTTGAGCTCTGAAAAATAGACAGCTCTCGTTTTCCTGCTTCACCTTGGAAATCCCATTCCTGTTGACATTGTTAGTCAAAGGCAACTTGGCCCGGTTCAGTTCTCTAGGCCAGGGGTAGGCAACCTTGGCTTTTTTATGACTTGTGGACTTCAACTCCCAGAATTCCTGAGCCAGCCATGCTGGCTCAGGAATTCTGGGAGTTGAAGTCCACGAGTCATAAAAGAGTCAAGGTTGCCTACCCTGCTCTAGGTCAACAATTAGTTTAGAAAACTGAGGGATATGTGTGGAGAACCTACCTCTAAAGCAGAATGGCACCAAAAATTCTCCATGGATTGGAAAGCAAAGGCTACATCTAAAGTGACCAATAGATCCCATCCCTGATCTTGTTCTCAAGAAATTGATGAAAATGAAATAGCAAATAAATATACATACATGATGAAAAACATGGTTTTTAAAAACTGGATCAACCAGAGATGACTTTATGCTTTTTTTTAGCAGTGGTTAGAGTTGAGACCCAGGCAACATCATAGTGTTTTAATTCAGGAAACAAGAGGATGAGCCTTTAGTCAGCGTCCCTATCTGTCTTGTTATTGAGTTTAAAATATGGTGCTTATATCTGCCTTCTTTCTGTGTTGTGTTGCTTCATAGTGGCAGTGTCCCTGTTATCATTCTGAGGTACATACTACTATTGAGTTAGGGACTAGGATGACCTAATTTCTTGGCACAGCTGATTGTGATTAGTTCTGGTGACCGTGTAATCAGTCTCCTGGATTTAGGCCAAAGTCTGCCATACATACATGTGCTACTTGCTCTGAATGTAATGAAGCTGAGCAAGCTGAAATTTGGTCTTATGAATAGAGTAGAGCATTTTCCTTCTTTTTCAGTTGCCTGCATCATTCTTATCCCTGATTACAAAACAACAACTATGAGCTCAAGAGGTTGTGCTTAGAATCATAAACATTCCATAAGGTAAGGTTATTTCCATAGAGTTTGCCCTTAAGGTTTGTCCATTTTTCCTTAGTATTTCTCCTTTGGATTGCTGTTTATCCCCATCACACGCATATCCTCCTTTGAAGCAGAAAACAAAAGAAGCAAAGTAACATGCATTCTTTGCATGGACAGGAGATATGAAAATAATTTTTTCTCACACTATTTGAAGTGACAAGGCAAAGCAGAGACTTTTAACAGTATTATAGTGTACTGTGCTCTATTGTTAATTGTAGACAAAATGGATGAGAAATAGGGACATTCTGCTGGAGCAGAAAGCTTAGAATGAACATATAACCATGCTTAGATCAACACAATTGCACTACTCCACAGAATTGGGAATCACAATTGTTCAGGATATCAAATTCCACAGAGACAGTAATGGCTTTCATCTGTATTTGGTTATACAATCACATTTGGTGTTTCTGGTCAATGTGAGAAATCAGAAATAGATGTTTGGGGCAGGATGTGGCACTCTCCTCTCTCCATGCATTGTTTTTAAAATATCAATAAATGCCTTTGGGTTCCATTTGCTTTTTGATACATATAATATAGATATGTGCATTTGTATTTGAATGTACAATATATTGAAGACACTTGAAGACATCATTACAGAAAGTGTACTGATGCTGTTTCAACATTTATATTAGTGCTCCGAGCATAAAACACTGGTGAAGCGGGCACAGTAGTGCCCGCATTTTCTGTGTTGCATGAGAAAAGCACATATTCCTTCCCCTCTCCTTACCACTTTCTACAGAGGGATGATCAAGAGCATCCTATCATACAGCATCACAGTCTGGTTTGGAAGCATCACTGCTTCAGAAGGAAGGTGGTGCAGAGAGTGGTGAGGATGGCAGAAAAGATTACTGGCAGTTCCCTCCCTTCCAGCCAGGACATAGCACATAAGCGTTGCTTGAGCAGGGTCTGCAGGATTGTCTGGGATGCTACACATCCTCTTCACAACCTGTTTTCCTTGTTACCTTCTGGGAGAAGGCTCTGTGGCAGCTGAAGCAAAACATCCGGATTCAGTCATAGTTTTGTTCCATACAGTATCAACCTTGTGAAATCTCAAGTTTCTGCTATGCATTTAAAATGGACAGTGATTTATGTGTGTGTGTGTGTGTGTGTGTGTATTGGTGTGTTGGTGTAGATATATAAATATATGTATACGTATACATACCCCTTCATGGATTACTGCCTTGTCGTGGCGAAGGGGCTTGCATAACTCAATGAAGCTATGAGCTACGCCGTGCAGGGCCACCCAAGTCGGACAGGTCATAGCAGAGAGTTCTGACAAAATGTGATCCACTGGAGAAGGAAATGGCAACCCACTCCAGTATCTTTGCCATGAAAACCCCATGGACAGTACCAAAAGGCAAAAAGATATGACGCTGGAAGATGAGCCCCTCAAGTCGGAAGGTGTCCAATATGCTACTGGGGAAGAGCAGAGGGCTAGTACTAGTAGCGCCAGAAAGAGTGAGGTGACTGGGCCAAAGCCGAAAGGACGCTCAGCTGTGGATGCATCTGGTGGTGAAAGGAAAGTCCGATGCTGTAAAGATCTATTATCCATAGGAACCTGGAATGTAAGATCCATGAATCAAGGCAAGCTGGACATGGTCAAACAAGAGATGACAAGACTGAACATCGACATCTTAGGAATTAGCAAACTAAAATGGACAGGAATGGGTGAATTTAATTCAGAGGACCATTAGGTATACTACTGCGGGCAAGAATCTCTCAGAAGAAATGGAGTAGCCTTCATAGTCAATAAAAGAGTAGGAAAAGCAATACTGGGATACAATCCCCAAAATGACAGAATGATCTCAGTGCGAATCCAAGGCAAACCATTCAATATCACAGTAGTCCAAGTCTATGCCCAACCGCTGGTGCTGAAGAGGATGTAATTGACCAGTTCTATGAAGCCCTACAGCACCTTATAGAATCAACACCAAAAAATGATGTCCTTATCATCATGGGGGATTGGAATGCTAAAGTAGGAAGCCAAAACATAAATGGAATAACAGGCAAGTTTGGCCTTGGAGTACAAAATGAAGCAGGGCACAGACTGATAGAATTTTGTCAAGAGAATACGATGGTCATAGCAAACACTCTTTTCCAACAACCCAAGAGACGTCTCTACACATGGACATCACCAGACAATCAACACAGAAATCAGATTGACCATGTGTTCTGCAGCCAAAGATGGAGAAGCTCTATACAGTCAGTAAAAACAAGACCAGGAGCTGACTGTGGCTCAGATCATGAGCTTCTCGTTGCAAAATGTAGTCTTAAATTGAAGAAAGTGGGGAAAAACACTAGGCACTCAGGTACGAAGTAAATCATATCCCTGATGAATATACAGTAGAGGTGACAAATAGATTTAAGGAATTAGATCTGATAGACAGAGTGCCTGAAGAACTATGGACAGAGGTTTGCAACATTGTACAAGAGGTAGCAACTAAAACCATCCCAAAGAAAAAGAAATGCAAGAAAGCAAAATGGCTGTCTGAGGAAGCTTTGCGAATAGCTGAGAAAATAAGGGAAGCGAAAGGCAAGCGAGAAAGAGAAAAATACACCCAATTGAATGCAGAATTCCAGAGAATAACTAGAAGAGATAAGAATGCCCACTTAAATGAACAGTGCAAAGAAATAGAAGAAAACAATAGAATAGGGAGGACCAGAGATCTCTTCAAGAAAATTGGAGATATGAAGGGAACGTTTCATGCAAAGATGGGCATGATAAAGGACCAAAATGGCAGGGACCTAACAGAGGCAGAAGAGATTAAGAAGAGGTGGCAAAATTACACAGAAGAACTATACAAGAACGAGCTTGGTGTCCCTGATAACCATGATGGGGTGGTCACTGACCTCGAGCCAGACATCCTAGAATGTGAAGTGAAATGGGCCTTAGGAAAGCTGAGCAACAATAAAGCTAGTGGAGATGACAGTATTCCAGCTGAGCTATTCAAAATCTTAAAAGTGCTACACTCAATTTGCCAGCAAATTTGGAAAACTCAACAGTGGCCACAGGATTGGAAAAGGTCAGTTTACATTCCAATTCCAAAGAAAGGCAATGCCAAAGAATGTTCAAACTATCGCACCATTGCACTCATATCACATGCAAGTAAAGTTATGCTTAAAATCCTACAAGCTAGACTCCAGCAGTATGTGGATCGAGAACTTCCAGAAGTACAGGCAGGATTTCGAAGAGGCAGAGGAACTAGAGATCAAATTGCCAACATACGCTGGATCATGGAGAAAGCTAGGGAGTTCCAGAAAAACATCTACTTCTGCTTCATTGACTATGCTAAAGCCTTTGATTGTGTGGATCACAACAAATTGTGGCAAGTTCTTAAAGAGATGGGAGTACCAGACCATCTTATTTGTCTCTTGAGAAACCTATATGCGGGTCAAGAAGCAACAGTGAGAACTGGGCACGGAACCACTGATTAGTTCAAAATTGGGAAAGGAGTCCAGCAAGGCTGTATTCTGTTGCCCTGCCTATTTAACTTATATGCAGAGCACATCATGAGAAAGCCAGGGCTAGATGAATCAAAAGTTGGAATTAAGATTGCCGGGAGAAATATCAACAACCTAAGATATGCAGATGATACCACTCTAATGGCAGAAAGTGAAGAGGAACTAAAGAGCCTCTTGATGCGGGTGAAGAAGGAGAGTGCAAAAGTTGGCTTGAAACTCAACATTAAGAAAACCAAGATCATGGCATCCGGCCCTCTCAATTCCTGGCAAATAGATGGGGAAGAAATGGAGATAGTGACAGATTTTATCTTCCTGGGCTCCAAGATCACCGCACATGGGGACTGCAGCCAAGAAATTAGAAGACGCTTGCTCCTGGGGAGAAAAGCTATGGCAAATCTAGACAGCATACTAAAAAGCAGAGACATCACCCTGCCAACAAAAGTACGTATAGTCAAGGCCATGGTTTTCCCAGTTGCAATGTATGGCTGTGAAAGTTGGACCATAAGAAAGGCTGAGCGCCAAAGAATTGAGGCCATTGAACTATGGTGCTGGAGAAGACTCCTGCGAATCCCCTGCACTGCAAGGCGATCAAACCGATCAGTCCTAGAGGAGATCAACCCTGACTGCTCTTTAGAAGGCCAGATCCTGAAGTTGAAACTCAAATACTTTGGCCACCTAATGAGAAGGAAGGACTCACTGGAGAAGAGCCTAATGCTGGGAAAGATTGAGGGCAATAGAAGAAGGGGACGACAGAGAATGAGGTGGCTGGATGGAGTCACTGAAGCAGTAGGCATGAGCTTAAATGGACTCCAGAAGATGGTAGAGAACAGGAAGGCCTGAGGAACATTGTCCATGGGGTCGCGATGGGTCGGACATGACTTCGCAACTAACAACAACAAATACGTATACGTATATGTACATGTACACATATATGTATATCCCAAAGATGTTTTTTCATGAGGCAACTGGACTTTCTTTTTTTCCTTTGAAGACATTTCGCTTCTCATGAACGAAACATCTTCAAAGGAAAACAAGAAAGTCCAGTTGTCTAATGAAAAAGCATCTTTGGGATAACTATGACCTTGATGACTGTGAATCTCCATAGACGTATATGTATATGTATATATGTATACATATAGCATGTGTATATGTGTGTTATGTATGGGTAGATATATACTTTCTTTTGAGAACAGGCAACAAAATTTCATTTTTAATGTGAGCCAGTGTACTCATATTAAAAAAATGACAATAAAGGTTATCTATCTTTTTTTATCTTAAAAAAACGATCCTATTTGTAATGTAGAGTGATTAATCTGAACTGGAAGTAAAGCTGTTGTAAGCTCAAAAACACTTCCAGAATAGTTGGGAAGGTTGTGTAATACTTCTAGTAAGATCAGGATAACTTATTTTGAAATCAAAATAATGTTCTTTATTCATAACAAATAGGAAAAGTACCTCTGTATACACATACATATCCAAAGTTCAGTAGCTCTATTGATTTTCTAAATGTTTACACCTGGGATTCAAGTATTTAAAATTATTAAAAATATATCCTGTACTGTATATAAATGGCATGAAATTTTTCTTTTAGATGTGATATAAATAGAGCTTATGCATACAGCCTTGGTATACCTATAAGACTGTTCCACACATTAAATGTGAGACATGAGCCCCAATATAATAAAGAGTATAATTCTATTATTAGGGCAGGTTGATTTAGAACTAGAACTTTTCATCCAGGACGTATACATAAAATCTACACCATAATAGCACAATGCTAACCATATCTAGTATGAAATAAATACCACAATATTCCATGAGACATTCTCCCAGAGCATTGCAGTGCTTATAATTTTTGCAATATGGTGAAAAATAGAAAACTATTTTTTATTATTATTATGGTATCACTTTCTTAACTGGAAGTATATTCTATTAACTCTTCCCAAGTAAGCTTATAAAAAGGGGGTGAAGGAAGAGAGCAGAAAAATATTGGCAGAAAAGTATATTCCATAACTTGAATCCTTCGCTACTGTTGGAACAGGATCCTTGATCTGGCAATTTGAATGGAATGGAAGAAGCACATCCCTAGCCTCTGGCCATGGCTGTCAGGATTTAATGCATTCTTTAATCAAATCTCTTATAGAATTGACACCATGATATTACAGGAGTTGCATAAGATGCACAATTAGTCAGAGAAATATTTCTGATTACTAAAGTGAAAGCATCCTCCTTCAAAAGGAATGGTTATCTCAAGACCTTATGCTGTAATGTGGAAACAGTAGAGATTTTAATATTTTCCCATTCCTTTATAGTTTAAATACTCTAGGCTTAAAGTAAGCCTCGCCTTTGGGAGTTTCTGCATTTAATATTTGAGAAGGCTTTTTTTTCTTAACAGTTGAGTGAAATCATCGCTAATCTACTGAAGAAAGAAAGAAAAACAAAGCTAGAAATCAATATTTCTTTCTTTTAAAATCTTAGCTACCAAACAATATATCCCAGAGTTTGAAAATGATTTTTTTTGAAGAAATCATTAAAAATACATTTTAGCATGATGATGATAACTAGATGTCAGATGGCACATAGTGAAAAAAGAGATGCTTAACATAGCCTTTCCCATTTGTTCTATTTATGCCAATTGATAAATAAACATCAAAGTAGGCACTATCCTCCTACATGGAAGTTCCAGCTTTTTCTTCATGATACTTCGAGGTACATTCACTGGGAAAGAGTCAATAATAGTATAAACAGACAGCAAACCCTACTCCCTTCTAGCACTGATGGTATTGTTTATTTAGGTAATGAAATGTCTGCAAGAAAACAACAAAGCTCAGAGAGCACCAAGGACTCCACAACAGTCAGCAATCTAAGTCAGAGGACCACAACATTGAAAGATTCGGGGCTCCAGGGAAAATTCTCAACCTTCCAAAAGGCCACAGAAGGCCATCCAGTGACTTATGACAGGGTTCCCTAATCCCTGGGCAATGGCCCAATCAGAATGGGGCTGCGGAAGTGGTGGGTAAGTGCACAGGCACGGACAGCTCCACTTGCATGTGCAGCAGACGGGCGAGCACGTGTGTGCAGCTCTATTTGTGTGAGCAACAGATGTGCGTGCCTGCCACTTGCACAAATGGAGCTGCATATGCACATGCTTACCTGCCACTCATGTGAACCATCCCCTCTCCCCGCCCCCCCCATCAGTCCACAAAGCTGGAAAGGTTGGAGACCGCTGACTTATGGCATTATTTTAAAAAATGGGGGTGAAACATTGCTTTGCTTTTTCAGAGTTTTAAGAATAGGATTTGAAGCAGTTTGCCATCTAGAAGCCTTCTTCTTTCAGACCCCCTTCAATATCGTCTTGGAAAAAAGATCCAAAGAATTCATTTTGGTCCTCAAATAACTAATTTCTTTTGCTTCTTTTTCTTTTTGTGGTGCTTACTAAAATGTGCTCAGATCTGCCCATTTTTTCTATCACATTCTTCGAGCCTTTGGGCTGCAGGTTGCTTCCCACCCCTCCACTTTAGTGATGAAAATATCATAACTGGATGACGGTTGAAGTTTATTTATTTATTAGAATTATATCCCTTCACTGTACGACTGATAGTAATGCACATAATAATCCTTCCTATTTTCCCCAAAACAATAATCCCCTGAGATGGGTTGAGTTAAAAGAGAGTGACTAGCTCAATGTCTTCCAGTTGGCTTTCATGCCTAAGGAAGGACTAACACACAGTCTATGTTTCTACTCTGGGGTCTTAACCATTACACCAAACTGGTCATTTGATGTGAAAACCCTGGTACATTATTCAAAGATCAAGAGTGGGGCCTTGATCTGGATAATAATATGCACTCATCAGTGATCTACGTGATACTTTTCTGAAAAGATACCATGAAATAAACCTCCTTGCCACCATGAATGATTCTTCCCTTTGACACGTAAAGCACTGTATGTTTGCCATATGGATAATAGATATACCGTTTAGAATCTCCATAGCAATAGCATATTTTTCTCACCCAATTTTTATTTATTAGATTTGTAGACTGCCACAATCATGTGACAGTCTGAGATGAAGCACTAAGTGATGCACCTTTTTGTATACCCAGAAGCTGATGAGTGTGATAGCTAAATCTTACTTCAAAACTGTTGCTAAAGTTGCATTATGCCCTAGATGTCTAGAAAGGAAGTTTTCTATACTAAGTTCTCTATTCTATACTAAAGTTGCAGCTTATGAAGTAATACAGCTCCAGCAGGTCATCATTGTTGGCCATCTGTCTGCCTAAAGTTAGAACCAGCACTACTTTTGCTATTGGCTAGATCTGGCTTAATGCTGTCACCCCTGTATTACATAAAGATTCGAGTAGTAGAGGCAACAAAAACTGTATGTGATGTGAAGATATCAAAACAGCTTGTAGGAGATGACCAGGATGAACCTGAGAGTGCAGTCAAGAGCATCATCAATCTTGAGTCCCTTCTCACCCACAAGAGATCTAAGTCCAGTCGTCCTTGAATTCCATTGACTCTTATCTACTGTCATCTCACTTTGAACATTAGCAGTTTAGAATCTTGAGAGCATTAGCAGACAATAAACCTATACACAGTGGTGGGATTCAGCCAGTTCGCACCAGTTTGGCAGAACCGGGTAGCTAATTTTTTTGCTGCCCATGCCCAGAACGGACTTCCGGAAGCAGCATCCACACAGAGAACCAGTTGTTCACATATTTGAATCCCACCACTGCCTATATTCATTTGAACTGCCTGGACTCCTGATTTCCTGTGTTTGACACATCTAGGGTAGTGAAATGATTCTCAAACTGGGATATTGCAGTAAGTCATGTTATAGGTATCTATTTACCTTTATGCCCTAAATTATATAAGATTGAAAAATCTTGTATGATTTTGTCCATTTTATATTTTTCATTTAAAAAACAAATAAAAAAAGATGTTAGAAAGTACATTACCCACAAAATTTGTCAAATTTTGGAGAAGACCAAAGTGGTGGTCCATGGAAGCTTTCAGTGATGATGTACAATGGTAGTATTTGTAAAGGAAAAGGCTAGGAACTATTGATCTGGTAAATGTTTCACTGTGATTTTATTGGTTTTTGATATATGGTATAAAGGAACATTCATTCATATACTGTATAATATGATGTACAGTAGACCTTTACAAAACCAGTTAGGAGAAAATTCTCAGGTAGCTGATGTCAGTTTTTGCACTCGCAGATTGCAACTTTCATTTCTTGAATGCCCAAATTTGCCTTGCATAGAGTGATTTCCTGATCTATAAACTTGAAATTTAAATTTCAGAATGTTACAAATGTTCATGATGAAATAGAAACCCTCCTTCCACTCCCTCCAAAAAGTCCGGCATTATTATTTATCTGTAGTATACTCCTGTCATGATTTCCTACGGGTTCCCTCCTTTTGTAGGGACAGGACTGAGTAACAAATTAATTAAGTGAAGCCATATATTCCTAATAGCTTTGTAACCCACCCTTTCAACTATGCAGCTACTCTCTGAGGGTGAGGCAGGATTGCTCAAGCATTAAGCTCCAAATCAATATCACAATCAGTGCCTTGATGGGTTTTGCTAAAACCCTTAGGCACACACTGGCTGTCCTTCTGCTACCTCCATGGCCCAAGAAAACCACAATTAAATTCACAATTAATAGTGTTAGAAAGAATAAATTACATAATCTGCCCATGAAGGAAGAAGAGAGAGGGAGAGAGAGAAGAGGTGGGAGAGAGAAAGAGAACAGAGGAATCCCCCAGAGGAATGAGATACCAATCGCTTTACCACCCCAAGGTTAGAAACAGGAAAGGAACTACAGGCTGACACATACAGCCAAAGCTCTCTAATCCTTTTTTCCTCTCAGGCAAATTCCACCCTATTCCTATTTTCCACCTGCCTGCTACATAATTGCTGATCAATTATCATGTTGAACTGAAAGTGAACCTTGTGCTTCTGCAGATCCAACTGACAATTCAAGAGATGGGAGGGAAAATACTTTCAAATCCCAGTTGGATAACCCATGCAGGATGGAGGCTGAATTCAGAAATTTTGGGGGGGAAAGGGGGAAGAAATGCAAATATGGCATGGGATGCTGTCTCTCTCTTTTTATCTCTCTTTTTTAAAAAATAACACTCTCAGGAACTTTAACCTCTATTGAAATGCATATAAATGCACTGCCTTTTTAAAGATTAAAAAAATATCTTGAAATCCAATTCATAGACTATAAATTTAAAGGTCACCTGTGGAAAAAAGGATGGAAAAATTGATTCTGAGAATATAAATCATTATTCCATGTGAGTTTGAACACACGATAGAAACAAAACTATGTTTAAAAGTTGGAACTAAAATTTTCATGCCCCATCTCCTGGAAGCTGATCCTATATAACAAATTTTCTCTGAAATAAATATGCAAAGGATTCCCTCCCTTCTTGAGTATCTCTTTAAAAATAATAGAGCTATTTATCTGCAAGTTCTTTTGTTTGCACACAACACAGAGTGAAGCAACAGAATCTTCCTTGCGTGATAAGTACCATTCCTTTTTCTTTGAGGTCTGCATGTTTGCACTTAACACTGTAACTTATCCTCCCAAATCACCTGCTTGACTCATGGAATGTCAGCTTTCTTGCTTTGTGACTCGATCTGCCTACAGTACTTGGTTTGCTAGAAATATGCAATAAATTTTAACTGCAAGAAAAGCTTATGTGGAAGCTATGATCCAATAAAATATGTATGTATCTTCTTATGGCATACACCTGTAAAAATGTAATGTCAAAAAAAATGAGACAAAGTACAAGGTCTATTTTTTTAAGAGATACTGACTTACACAAAAGCTAAATATTTCAGCCTTTTCATTTTCAGCCTGTGGGGTGGCAATTTGTGGTCTGTAGATATTGAATTTCTAGTCCTATCTACTCCAGCCAGCATGACTGATGAAAGTGCTGAGTCAAAAGTATTTGACAGGACAGAGGTTTCTTTCCATTCCTCTTCAGCTCAAAATTAATAATTAGTAACTTAGCTTAAGTATGGAGGTAGTTTCTACTTTTTTTATCAGAGAATGGACATAATTTATCATTCAATAAAATTGTGTTAATGTTACGCCTTCATTGAACAGACCTGCATAAGATCAAGAAGACACTCCCACCTGCACATTTACAATCTAAACCTAAAAGGAAAAGGAAAGTATGGGTGTGGGGTGGGGAGAAAGCAAGAACAACGGAGCATCAAGTCTAATTACCTAATACTCGGTGCCTATTGTTTTCCTTTTAAGAGAGGAAGAATCTGGGAGGAGACCCACTATTGGTATCACATTCCTCTGGTGTTGTAAAACAGGAAGAAAGCAGTAGGTTATATCCCTATTGCCAAAGGCAAGATTGTCGTACTGAGTGCTGCCGTATCTATTTTGTTGCAGTACCAGAAAGATGTTATTAGTCATAGTGATCTCCAACATTAGTTTGAATTGAAAGAATTGAGTGAGAGGGGAGGTCAATAGAGCTCAGTGGATGATGATGATGGTGGTGGTGATAGTGGTGGTGATGACGATGTTATCCATTCAGTTGTGTCAGACTCTTGGTGATTCTATGGGCCAGTTCTCTCCACATTTTCCGATCTTGCACTATTTCTTAGAGTTTTTCTATGGTATGGCTGGTGTCAGCCACCGTGTTCTTTGATGGCCTGGTTTTCTTTTATCACTAACTCTTCCAAACATAATTGCTTTCTCCAGTGAATTCCCCTGCACAACATAGCCAAAATAAATAAGACACAGTTTCATGATTTTGCCTTCTAATGACATGTCTGGTGCTATGCACTCCAGTACTTGTTTGTTGGTCACCTTTGCTGTTCAAGGAATGCACAGGAACCTTTTCCAGAACCACAGCTCAAACAAGTCGATATTCTTCCTGTCTTGCTTTTTTAAGGTCCAACTTTCACAATCATAGGTGGTGACTTTCCAGTCCTATTTGTCCCTCTGTTTGAATCTGATGAAATAGCGGCTGAAGGAGAGGGTAATGGAGCCACATGAATGATCTTATCTTTCACCTCTCTGCTGCAGCAAGCAACTGCTTCCAGATAAGTTGGATATTAATTTTGTCTTTGACTAGAGTCTATTATTTGGGGTGCTGCAATTTATGGATATCTATTTTGGTACGAATGACACCAAACCAAGGTATGACTGACATCCTTCTAGCCCAGCCTATATAGATGATTAGTCTTGTCAAGATCAAGGAGAAGCAGGTGTTTTAACTTCAAAGAGTTTGCAGACAGCAATTAAATAATTGCCACTGCATCCCTAATTAGAGAGACATTATTATTTCATGATTTTAAAGAAGTAGAAACATGGGGGAGAGAAAGTATAAGTTATAACCATAATGGCTTACGGACAAGCAGTGATTTAACAGCTGTCAAAATATAATAAATTCCTTTCATTTTCTCAAGAATTATACAAATAATACTCAGTGATGTCTGTACTGTTAGGTCAAGTTCTTGATGATGAAGGCAAAATGTTTTCTAGAAATAGATGATCTGATCATCATTAATACTTTAGCAATTGGCAAAGGTCCAAAAGATGAAGTATTGTTGGATGTTTGTTTATGAAAAAGAGTGTGTGTGTGTGTGTGTGTGTGTATGTGTGTGTGTGAGACAGAGAGACAGAGAATGAGAAAGAGAATGAGAGAGAGAGAGAGAGAGAGAGAGAGAGAGAGAGAGAGAGAGAGAGAGAGAGAGAGAGAGAGAGAGAGAGAATATAAGAAGTCTTCCAAAAGAGAGATACTTTTGGAAGACCTAAAATTATGTATTTCTGAAATTTTTGAAGAGGGAGTGGATTAGATGACCTCTAAGATTCATTCCAAACCTAAGATTCTATGACATAGTCAAATTGTGCTGGATTATGAGACAGGGACACTATTCAACCTATCTTATTGCTGACTCTTTCTCAGAGAGAGAAAGGTTTGTATGTTCAACTTTGAGACTAAAGGCACTGCCAATTGTCTGCCTCTCCTTCTGATTTGCTATTTACATAGAAAAGAAAGATGGTGGAAAGAGGGTTGGATGACTTTACTGGAAGGATCTTTCCTTTATTTGCTCTTTTAAGCAAGGGTCCAAGAGGCTGCACTTACCACCTTTCCTTGTGGGAAGGGATGTACTAGATAACCTGCTGGATAACACCTGAGATAAAAGAGCCAAGAAAAATGAGTTCAGGGACAGTATTTAAAGTTCTCATATAATTTCTCTGACCTGGACCAACTTGACATACATTCCTACCAGCCCACTTTTGTGCATAAGAGATCAATGATCAAGTGAGACATTTCTGACTAGCTATGTGGAAGAGGTAACTAGGATTATGGCCAAATTAAAAAAACAAAACAATCAAAAGCTTAAAAATGCAACTCTGAAAAGTAATTCCAGGGTGTTGGCTTTAGTGCTAATGGGTGTCACTGAGTAATTTTTTTTTTATCAGTACAGAGGAAACAAACAGGAGAGGACATGGAAAGGGAGTGCAATGGAAAGACCACATGACATGAGGACAAAATGTGTGTTCTGGAGTTCTAGATGAGATCCAATGAACCACCCATTTTAAATTTAGTAATTGAATTGTTTTATGTCTACTCTGCTATAATTATCCAGGATTGATGTAGTGGTTGGGGAGGGGGAGGGGGACAGGAAGGAATCAGGTATAAGGCAAATACTTGAATAATATGAAAGGAAAGAATGTTCAGACATACTGCACCTTAAGTGTTTACATTCCTCTTTTATAATTATCTTAATTAAACGGTAATTATTGCACTTGCAGATGTGCTTATTTCTGACAAGAAACTACCTGTCTGCCATATTAAAAAATAAACATTAGAATTGTATTGGTAACAAGCTTTGGCGATTGCTCTCCCTGAAAAGACAATTTTAGCTACAAGGAAAGATAACATTACGAATACCTAGGGTGTTTATCTGTTCAAGAGAAGGAAGAAAAATGATTTGTTAATTCTGGAAGTAAGATTTCCAGCAGCAAAATGTTAGTGAATTAGAAACAGAATGTTTAATAAGAAATTTAAACCAAGAAAGGAAATTGAAATAACACCCATTACTTTTAGGTGTTAAACTGTCCCTAAGTGTGAGATTCAGCTGGCATGATCCTTGCTGCTTGATTAATTATACCATGAGATTGGAAGAGTTGGAGGACCCAAAAAATCAAAGACAGTGGCTATGACATGCAGCAACATTTGTAAAAAGGGAGAGAGGTTTTGATCACAGGATCACATCTGTATCTTGTCTTTTTAATCCCCCATGGATTCCCCTGGAAATGGGCTAATCCTAAATCAGTCTCCTCACTCAAATGAGAATAGCAATACCAACAGCACTTAGACTTATATACCGCTCCATACTGCTTTACAGTCCTCTCTAAGCGGTTTACAGAGTTAACATATTGCCCCCAACAACCATTCTCAGAAGGATGGAAGGCTGAGTCAACCTTGAGCCATCAGGATCGAACTGCTGGCACTCGGCAGAGTTAGCCTGCAATACTGCATTCTAACCACTGCACTGCCAGGTCTCTTACCTTCTGAGGGCCAACCAGAGACAAAGGATGAAGACAATGTCCCTTTCAATGCCTTGTCCTTTTACATGATAACTTCTTGCTCTGCTTATAAATTTTTTTAAAAAAATCAGAGGTAATCTCTTTACATGAGGAGTTTTAAAGTAATTGTAAATGTAATTAGTTTAAAATTGTAAATATAAAGTGATATTTCAATTGGCTTACTTTCATCATAAGTTGAGATTCGTTGCATATGCAATTGTTAAATTAGTTTTAGCTTAAGAGTCAGATCACTCTGGGTACCAAATTGAACAGCTGATAAAAATGAACAATAAATTAGCATTAACATCTGGATTATGTAGAAACATAACCTATTGTATGGAATTACTCCTAATTTATATTTGGTGTTGTAGCTGACTAACCATGAGAGACAAAGGTAAAAGTGTTTTCTATTTAGATGTAAGTCTTATTCAATTTGGGTAAGTTGGTCTAGAATTTCAGCCTAATTACATGAGCTAATCATGGGTGTTAGCTGGAGCCTTGGTTACATTTATTGCTAGATACCAGATATATAGTGTGGTGTGGTGAGATGAGATGTGGCATTTTGTACTGTCCAGAATATTTAAATTGGATTGAGTGTGAAGCAAACAAACATGGTGCAAATATTCCTAGCATTTCCTCAAGTAATTATTGGTGGAATGATATATTATTTCAAGTTCATTTCTAGACAATATTATGTCTTGGACTCATTTTAAAAAGTGGAATTCAACATTGTGCAGAGAGAAGTCATTTGTCTTTAAGGACCCTCTTCACCATCAACATTTAGTTCAGAGATGGAGGATCTTCTGGAGCAGCTTTGAAGATTGCATGGGTAGGGTAGGGTAGAAAGAAAAGCAATTGTCCCTCTTCTGTTCCATCTACAGAAACAATGGAATTCATAGCCTCCTCCTTCTTTCGAAGAAGTCCTTCTTTGAAATGGATATAGACACTCATAGGTACTTTTCAGAGACATGTAACAACATCAAGAATTATCCACTCCCTATGACTCAGTTTTACTGAACATATATGTGTTTAAGCAATTATTGATGATGGATTTTCTTTAATCTTCAAGAGACAAAAAAAGTGGCAGATTTATTCTTTAATGAGGAGATGGATGACCAATGCAAGCAAATGCTGAAATGATACTAAGCATGATTTGGAAAGGAACTGAATGGCTATAAACACTGAAGAGGAAATGTGTCATAGATAGCATAAAAAGGTTGTTCCTATTTATACAATTTCTTATCTTGACCTTATAATTCCTATGATTCACACTGTTCTCAGTAATGAGCCTATGGAGTAAATGTAAACTAAAAACAGAATGAGCCTTCATTTACAGAATTAATTTGTAATAAGGTGGGACAGCAATTAAAACCATTTTAAAAAGAAAATATACTTTTTTGGCAGCAAATACACATTGTTAAACACCTATGCTTGATTATTCCTACATCTTTGTTGACAGTGGGAACCTCAGTTCTGCTATTATTCCAAGCAGCTTTCTATCACTTTCCATGCAATAAAAGAAAGGAGAATAACTAGTTTTGTATTTTGTCCCAAATCCATTCCATCATATGAGTAATTCATTCTTCATTGCTGTATGCTAGATCAGTACCACAAAATTGATGGTTTTATAAAAGACTTTTGATTGGCTGTTTTCAACTGATCAACTCAGCTGGGTCAATGAAAGAGGCCTAGGAGAATCTGCTTTGTATGGGTGCATCAAAGAAATGAAGATGGTGGATGCAATACTGCAGTTGAAATCTTGGCCCTTCGTTTCTGTACATGATGATAATGCTCAACAAAAGAATTGGGGTTTAATCACCTGCCCTTGACTACCATCTTGATTTTTATGCCATTTAATGTAAGTTAATGTGTTGTGGGAATGTCCCTAAAAAAAATCAGCTTACCTGGGTAAATGAGCAATCACTTAAATTTATCCCACAACAAATCCAATTTGCAGTGATAAACTAAGCTCCACTTCATAGTTACCTTTAAACCCGATTAGATGACTGACTGGACATACTTAGTTCCCCAAGGTGATGCCCTTGGAAAAGACTATTAAAAAAAAGTAGGTGGGTTACTCCATTCAGAACTCATTGCTGAGAATCTGGCTACCCTAAACGTATTTCCAACAGTAGCAAAGCCACAATTCCTGCTACATACCTGCTTAATCAAGGAGAGAATTGTTGGAAGCCTTGATATTTCTCTTCTAGTTCAAGAGCTCCCAGGGTGCAGAGCGGGACAAGATGAAAGAAATAACATTTAAAAATGGAAAAGCATGTAGAATGCTAAACAGTATTCTATGGTATAAACCAGTGGTGGGATTCAGCCAGTTCGGACCAGTTCAGCAGAACCGGTAGCTAATTTTTTGTTGCCCAGGCCCAGAATGGACTTCAGGAAGTGGCATCCACACAGAGAACCGGTTGTTCACATATTTGAATCTCACCACTGGTATAAACATTAGATATCAATGTAATATTGCTGCTAAGAAACAGACGGCAATGTGACATAATATTACAATCAGCCATCTAAAGGAGATAGGTTTCACATTCACATTATTTGATTGCCAAGATTACTGAAATTATATCCCTATAAATTTGTGCCCCTATCTTTCTTTTGCAAGTGATAAGTTAGAAATGTCATACTTTCTTATTTTACATTAAGAACTGTATTACAAGATGGACTCATATATTGCATCCCAAAATCCTTTAAAAATAAACCTAAAATCCAAAATCAGCAGGAAGCAGGAAACAGCAGCGCTCTCTCTCTCTCTCTCTCTTTCTCTCTCTTACACACACACACACACACACAGACACACTGAGTGGGGGAAGAGGACTGGCAGACCAAGGGCAGGAGCGAGCCAGCCCAATAAGAATGTGTGTTAGCTTGTCGGAGAACAGCGTGAAGCCAGCTTGCCAGGTGAGCAGAAGATCGAGAGAGAGGGAGAGGGGGGGGAGAGAGAGAGAGAGAGAGAGAGAGAGAGAGAGAGAGAGAGAGAGAGAGAGAGAGAGAGAGAGAACTCATGCACAGCAGCCTCTATTTGTTTTTAATTAAACTCTTCAATCAAGCCTCCCTTGTGTGTGTGCGGGTGTGCGCAGGTTTTGCAGCTCCCAGTGTTTTCTTTTCTCTGGGAAATGGGTCCAAGCGGCTCTTTGAGTGTTTAAGGTTGCCGACCCCTGGTATAGGGTTTCCTGCCTGAGCAGGAGGTTGGACTAGATGACCTCCAAGGTTGTTGTTGTTGTTATTATTATTTCTAATTAAACTTAAATATTGCATAATAATTGATGATGATGATGATGATGATAATAATAATAATAATAATAATAATAATAATAATAATAATAATAATAATAATAATAATAATAATAATAATAATAATAATAATAATAATAATAATAATAATAATAATAATAATAATAATCCTGCAACAAAGTTGGAACAGTTTACATCCTGCAATGATGACTATAACACCATCAAACCACACCATCTGCCTATCTCAGGTCCTTGGGAAGGATTTGATAGGTGGATAAAATGCCAAATCCAGTCTAAACATCTGGACAACCACCATAAACATCTATTAAATGTTACATAATAAAATTATATTAAGGAATGCAAAGCAATTACATTAAATAATAAAGTAATGCTGAATATAATTAGAAATACACAGAATTATTACATTATCTTTTTTTTCTTCCCCAACTTGCAGTTTCTTCACAGATCACCAATGGTCTACAGCAGCTGTCCCCAACCAGGGACTGGCTTTGGAAGAAAAATTGTCTTCCACAGACCAGGGGCAGTAAGGGGGTGGGGGGGAATGGTTTCACATGTGCAATCTAGATTACATACATATGCTGCTTGTATGGCCTGGTTCCCAAGAGGCCGTGGACCATTACCGGTCCACGGATCAGGGGTTGGGAACCTCTAATCTACAGAGCATGGTTGGGAACATGGATTTAGAACTTTATTATTTCCTAGCCAGCATAGCAGAAATCACTAGACTGGGAAAGGCTGACTCACACATAGGGAATTTTTAAAAGAAAAATTCAGAGGGCACTAAATACCCAGAACTTTCCCTACTCTAGTTTCTTTCTTTCTATTTTAATAGTAATTGTGTTAAAAAAAATACAACAATAAAAAGTAATACAAACTAAAAAGAAGAAAAATAGAAGATACAAAAAATAAAAAATAGAAAAAGATAAGAATATAGTACAGAATGAATATATATATATATATGTCCTTTATAATACTAAAAATGCGAATCCTGGGAATACACATGTTAATAAAATTCTTACAAGAAAAAAGGCGAACACCAGGATAAAAATAAACAAGGCTGTTTAATATAAACAGGCCTGTAGATAAAAGAGCACTTAGCTTTCATCCGCCAACTACGGACGTCCTCAGAGTTGGAGTGGGAGGCATTCTGGGAGCTGGCCTATATAGCCTCCTGCCTCTGCGCCCGGCTT
This sequence comes from Azemiops feae, assembly GCA_023970755.1. Taxonomy (NCBI): domain Eukaryota; kingdom Metazoa; phylum Chordata; class Lepidosauria; order Squamata; family Viperidae; genus Azemiops; species Azemiops feae. Next base: position 82,015 of record JALGBA010000170.1, on the reverse strand, counting down.
CTCGAGCGCGTCATCGGCCCATTGGTTGTAATAGTCCACAATGTGCTGAGTATATATATATACTACATATATATATATATCTGATCACAAACCCAAACTCTGGCTCAGATACATAGACGACACCTTCATAATCTGGCCACATGGGAAAGAAAAACTAGACAACTTCCTCACACACCTCAACAGCCTACACCCCAAAATACAGTTCACCATGGAAACAGAAGCTAACAAACAACTTCCCTTCCTGGATGTCTTAGTCTACAAGAAATCCAATGGCTCCCTAGGAGACACCATCTACCAGAAGAAAACACACACATACCGCTATCTGCACGCACTCTCACACCACCACCCAGCACAGATCAACTCCGTAGCCAAGACACTCATCTCGAGAACAAAACCCTTAGCTGACGAACAACACCTAAAAACCGAACTACACACTCTCACTAACGTACTAACATCCAACGGATTCCAAAGAAATAAGATTACTAACCTAATCCAAAAAGAAACCCCCACTAAAATCCAAGACAGAGAACAAGAAAACGGCAAAGCCCTCCTCCCATACATAAAAGGCACCACAGACAGAATCAGCAAGATCCTCCACAAACACAACATCAAGACAGCATTCTGCACAAACCAAAAAATATCCACCATCCTAAGAAACCCCAAAGACAAAATTGAGTTAGAAAATCAAGGAGTATATGAAATCCCATGCACCGCCTGCCCCACCACATACATCGGACTAACCAACAGAAGAATAAGTGCACGCATTGAAGAACACAAGAACTCAGTCAGAAAAGAGGAACCAACTTCTTCCCTGGTCCAACACCTTAAAGCCCCAGGACATAAAATTGACTTTAAAAATACCAGAACTATCGCCAAAACTGAACACTTTAACAACAGAATAATCAGAGAAGCCATCGAGATAGAAAAACGCCCACACAGCATGAATAAACGCGATGATACCTCCCGCCTACCAGCCATTTGGAAACCCACCCTTATTGACAAACGAGTCCCTAACACAAAGAATGACACTAGACCCACACTCACAAAAACCACACAGGATGTCACCACCACACATCCACGCAAAAAGCAAACCCAAACCCACACCGATGATGAGGCACGACCACAAACCAGAAACCAGACCACAGCTGCATCATTAGCCATTTCAAACCCCTCCAATCCATACATGAAGCAAACTGACACCCACCTTGATGATATGGCACGACCACGAACGCGAAGCCAAACAACAGCAATGCAGCTCTCCATCTCAAATCCCGCTGCAACTCAGACTAATCCGAGCACAACAAAGCCCCCACCCAAACAGAACACACCCCCATCCAATCAGAGCACAGCCAACCCCCCATCCAATCAGAGCACAGCCAAGCCCCTAACCAATCAGAACACACCTCCACCCAATCAGAACACAGCCAAGCTCCCACCCAATCAGTTCATACCCCCACTGGCAGTTAAAAGGAAGAAACAGCTGCGATCACACATTGCTCCTAGAAGCACGAGGCCGAAGAGACACCAGCCTGAAGATGACGAATGAGACTTCGTCGAAACGTCGCCAAGACACTTCCAATTTTACGCAGGAGAAAACCCAAATTACCAAAGACTACATACAAACACCCGTGAAAACCTCATATATATATATATATATATATATATATATATATATATATATATATATATATATATATATATATATATATAAAATAAAATAATGAACTCTGGGATATTAGAAAAAGGCTTCTTTATTGCTGAGCTTTCGTTAACAACCTGTTAACATCATCAGAGCAAAGGGCTAAATGGCAAGGGAGCATGTGCATAAATTCACATAACAGTTGGAAAAACGGTTACATTGTGTATTACCCAATGAACTTCCATAACATCTTCTAAGCACAGTCTATCTATCTACACTCTTAAAATTAACTTCCAGGACCATTGTTCAAATGTTTCTTTCAATATGTCCAATGTTAAAATATTTTGCTTTACTTTCTATTTGCAAGCTGAATTTGAGTGTTCTTCTTCTTTAATTGTAATCTTTATTTCCTTCTAGTTCTCTCCAATGTCCAATTTTTAAAGTGTTAGCTTATTTTTTTTTTTTTAAATAATCCAGACAAAAATCCAGACAAAAGCATTTTTCCATGGGAAGCATTCTTTATAATTAATTCCAAATTTTATTTCAAGTTTATCTGGACCCTTAGTCCATTTCTAACTTTCTAAAATCAAAGTTTTCATCACCCTTTTAATGTTTATTACACACACACACACACACACTTAAATCCTTAAAATCTGTATTTACAACTTCTTTCACTAAGAATTTAAGTAAATTCACCAGTTTCTGCAAAACCTGTCAATCCAAAGGTTCCTAATTGCTGAAAAGTAGTTAACAAGCAATTTCCAAAAGTGATTAGAAAAGGAAGTATGCAGGGAGTCTGGTTTTGTGTCATGGTGAGATGGATGCAAGAAGACAAGGCTCTGCCTTCTGCGCCTGATTTTGCCCTGCTGGGGGCCCTGAAAAGGGCCTAAAGTCACCCCGAAGAGGTGATGAAGAAGGAGGTGTGCCTTGTCAATCACGGAGAGACAGTGGTCTCTCCATTCGATCCAAGGAAAGCCCTCTAAACCGGCAGGGGAAAGACCGGTCACACCTTTGTGACCGGCCATTAACTGCTGACAACCAAAGAACAAAAGCTTTAATTACCACGTCGTAAACAGCATGTTTGGACTGGGTGAGATTATTGATCCTTTCTTTACTATTTTACAACTGAATTTCTTGGGAAAGACTCCCAGAAGCCTAAAACCTCGGATGTGAATGGAAGCGGCATTTTAAATTTATGGGGGACAGAAATACATAATACTGAAGTGAAAGTAATACAAAACTACAGTTTTATAAAGATAAAGATATTTCAAATTCTTTAACAAGAATACAAAAAACAGGATATTGATTAATGAATTGACATTATTGATTTATGAATTGATATTATTATTTGTATGATATTAATAAAATATGATAAGATGCTTATATCTAACTTTGTATACATTAACAGTACCAAAAATTGTAATGGTGTAATGAAGGGAAAATGGAAAAGATATGGAGAAGAAAGAAGGATCAGGGAAAAATACTGGATTAATATTAGTATTAAACTAGTATTGATACTAGTATTTATATTGAAAAAGTTAATGTTAAATATTTGAACCCAGACTACATGTTGTTTACTAAGCACTAAAGACTGTAATTCTTAAAAATTAATAAAGTTTTAATAAGAAAAAGAAAAGGAAGTATGCAAACACACTGTTCTTTCAAAAGCACTGACCACAGTGTGAGCAAGATGGCTATACTTTCATCTCCCAGAGCTCTAAACCCAGTAGAGAATATTCAGTCACTTTTCACAGAGCTGTCTTCAGTCTGCCATTTCTTCCCCAGAAGATCTGTACATTGGGGAAACAAAACAACCACTTCATAAACGTATGGCACAACATAGGAGAACAAACCCATCAGGATAAGATTCAGCAGTCCATCTGCATTTAAAAGACAAAGGCCACTCTTTCGAAGACAGCAAAGTCCACATTTTGGACAGAGAGGACTGCTGGTTTGAAAGAGGGGTCAAGGAGGCCATCTATGTCAAATGTCTATGTCTCTCAACAGAGGGGAAGGGATACAATATCATCTATCTCCAGTCTACAACACAGTCTTTTCAGCAGTTTCAAACAGGCTCCACACCCATTTACACTACTCAGGTGACCTTGAGGACACAGATAAGCCTTCAAGTGGCCTCAAAGACTCTCTAAAAGAATGCAAATGACCAACTCTCTGCAAGAAATATAAATCCTTCCATTCTCCACCATCCAGTCAGAGCAGGAGAAGCTTCTTGGATGAGAAGTGAAATATCTTCAAAGAAAAACAATAAAGTTCTGTATGCAAATTTTTTTTTTATATTTTTTCCCTTTTGTTTTAATTAAAGGAAAGATTCACGGTTCACAGGAACTTTTCAAAGGCATTATCCTTTTAAAATCTATAACTAAAGTGTCCTCAGGATCTCTTACAAGAGGAAAATGGAAAGGAACCTTGGAAGCTTTTTCTGTTTCTTGATCCTTCTATTCTGCCTGCCATTACCTGCCTTGTTTTCCAGCCAAATTGCCATAACTTTTCACTTTCATCAAGGTACTCCAAATTTATGTTTGAATAATAAAGATAAAGATTTTAATTGTGGAGAATCTCACATCTTGCCCTTTCCAGACTACTTCACCATGGGCACGTTGTCTAATAGATATGGCAGTACTCAAAATGTAAAATAAATGGTAAATCAAAAAGCACACACATTTTCATTTGCAGATGGTATGGAGATACAATTTAAAGAAATATTTACCTTAGCATCTCCATGTAGTAAGCCAGAACAAAGAACTACTCTGTAATTTATTCAGCAGTCTTGTGTATCTTTACAGTCACGAAAATGATAAAAAAGGAGACTTCTCTATCCCACTTTCTTTTTAAAGTCTTGAAACTGGATAAGAAAGAATAGAAACCCCGAGGCTAAACATGTCTCATTCCAGAAGCTGACACTTGACATATTTAAACTTATTATAATTTTTTTCTCTGGTCATTATTATTTTTTGCAGTGCATTTTTTAGATTTACTTTTGTCAATTAAAGAAATACCTCAGGTTGCCTTGATCAGGCAACTGTATAAGTTTGGAGATATTTTGGGTATGTGCATGACTGAGGAACAGTACAGGTTTATCCATCATAATGAAGTGGGGAGAAATTTCAGTGTATTTAAATAACGATATGAAAAAGTAAACACTAGAGATTATCTCAAAGGTCTTCTTAGAACACAGATTTATCTCTGTTCTGCCCTCCAGTGGTCCTATAGTGGAATAAACAAAAGTCAGTCTCGGCTTTCTACAACTTCTTACACCTGCATAATAATAGATGGATATAGAATACTCTTTTGCCTGCATTTCTGTCACCAGACCGCATATAAGCAGCCAGGTCATTGTATAATTCATTCAATGTTTTAGAATTCCATCTGCAAATACACATATGATCTTTAAATACCATTCTAGCAAAGCAGATCAGAGAACATAAATTAGTAAGTGGCACACAAATGATATCACAATCAACAGAAATGGGCATTCATGCCTGTCTGTAAAATGCCAAAAATTGATAAGTAGACATGTTCCCTGCAACCTCATTCTTCTAACACGATAAAATTTATAAAGCTGCTATAAGACTTGGTCCATCTATTTCCAAATTGCCTATTTGATAGCAATTATCTATATTTCAACAGAGCTCTTCATCCCTCTGACCTTCTTAGTACATTAAAAAAAAAATCTCCTATTTTGCCATATGGGTTTCTATTGGGCTTCTGCTAGAACTTTGCAGGACTTAAATACACTTCAGGGGACAGAAAAGAATGGTGAGATAGGCTTAATTCCCTGTCTGTAAGCACACAAAGTCTGTTTAGATGGGTGAGCATTTGGAGTCAGTCTTTTATCCAAGTCCATAAAGATGTACTGTATTGATTAGATTTCTCTCTGGGTTTTCTGCTTATAATAGAAAATAACCTTAAGTAGCTAAAATAATTGAAAACGTCCCAAGTTAAAAAGGTCTGCTAAGAGCAAAATCAAGACAAACTGTAAACTCAAAACCTTAAGTCCCCAAATAAGTATGTATTTAATATTTCCACCTCTGAAATGTATCCGTTGCATGTGTATCATGATATAGTTTTAAACCCTACTTACAGAGATAAACCAAGAGATTGTGAGTTCTAGTCCTGCCTTACACATGAGAGCTGGCTGGGAGTCTTTGGGCTAGTGATTCTCTCTCAGCCCTATTTTCCCCTCTTTTGGGGAAAATAGGAGGAGGAAGGAGGATTAGGTATGTTCACCACCTTGTTATAAAGTAATAAAGGCAGGATAAAAATCTAATAAATAAGTAAACAAGGGAAAGATCTCATTTTCTTGCCTAGCATGAGATGTTCCTCAAAGCATCTAGCTACTTGCTTTTGCAATCAAATGCTAGATTAGATGGCACTTTTATCCAAGGAAAGAAAGAAAGAAAGAAAGAAAGAAAGAAAGAAAGAAAGAAAGAAAGAAAGAAAGAAAGAAAGGAAGGAAGGAAGGAAGGAAGGAAGGAAGGAAGGAGTATTTTCACTTTGTCCCTCTGTTTCATGGGTGCTCCAAATATCTTTTCTCTTTACATATTCATCTGTATGAAATTAAATAGGAGGAAGGCAAGAGGTAGGCTGTGAAGTACTGTCTAGGCATGGAAACAATGATTTCCCATGTACTTTTTTTTAATCCCCAAAGTCTTTTCCATAATGAGTGAAGCCATATCATTGAGCCTTTTGCATTGTGTGGGTGGGGGCTGCAATACCTCAAATTTTGCAAATTGTTAAGCCATCAATTTCATCCAATAAACTCTTCCAAAACTGATTCTGGCCCCTGGTCGCTCACCTAATATCTGATATGGCATTCAAGCAAGAAAAATGGGGCATTTAACACCCAAGATTCCTCATATGGTAGTCCTTTAGTGCATTAGAAGTTGAAAGTCCAGCCATAGGGGATCTGCATTGGAATTAAGGACAAACAGGAGGAAGCTACACATTGCTATGTACCTTTAAAAAGTTGCATTTTATATTTTGTCATAGAAAACTGATACTCATTGTTTTCTAAGGACAGTCTTGTTAATTTTTTAAAAAAAATAATTCTGGGTTCCATGTTAAAGAATGATGGATACCTTAAACATAATCAGAAATGATAGTCTTCTTCTGCTGTATTTATTTCCGTTGACTTTTGGTGCTGAGAAACAAAAAATAAATATCCCTCATTCAGACAGGATATCACTGCTTCATTTCCTACACTTGGGTATTCCAAAAAATGTACTGGCATTCTGTCAAGCAACGACATTTTCACTGATAAAGTGAATGGTGGAAATGAATAATTTGTCAAACCTTGCTTTCCCTCAGTAAAGAGACAGCTACAAATTAATAAGGAAGAGCTCTTAGTTAGACAGTTGACTATGGGAGGGTCAGTTCCATGCATTTGGTCTTCAGGTTACTTGAATGAGAATACACTTTTCCCATCCTATTTATAGACAGCCAGAAAGGAAAGGCAGAGGATATCATGTTCATCTACAGTTTGAAGAGATAGGAGGTAGAGGGAGAAATTATGAACTAATAAACTATTTCTGAGAGGATAGAGAAAAGATTTTCTTTCTTTGATTTTGTCCTAATAGCTACCATTAACATCCTCCTCTTTCTCTTCCTCTTCCTTCTTTCTTCCTCCTCCTTTCCCTTTCCTGTTCCTCTTCCTCCTCCTTTCACTTCTTCCTCCTCCTCCTCTATAAAAAGTGAGCAAACATTGATAAGCAGCTGTAAACAGATATCTAAATTGTACAATCAGCTAGGATCATTATGTTACAGTACATTCAAGTTGTAGGCATTGTAATTGAAGGACTGCCTAGAAAGTGATTCTTCAAGATTTTTGAGCAAAAAAGCCATAAGCAAACCATGACCAAGAGTTTCAACAAGGAAACCATGAAAAAAACCATGAAAAATCATGGGAGGGGAGGTGAAGCAGAAAGAGTAAACATGGCCTGCTTTATGAATCCAAAGATAATATGCAACTTTCTCTTTTGGATAGGGGGAATGCTTAGAATAGGCAGGTAGAAATAGAATTATTCTCTATCTTTCTAGAGCATGAGTGGTTCTGACAAATAGCACATTCTGGTTAATCTAAATCCAGGGAATCCTTGAGTCTTTATGGAACTCTGAACATCTGTGCCCTTTTTAGATACATTCCTCTGTTTTCATTAAAATGTTCCAGAAAAGCTAATCTAGCATTTGCTATAGTAAGAACTGCAAAGGGCAGAGCACACCCATTTTATGCCAATCATTGTGGAATTTTCTTCACCATGGAGTAGATAATGACTCTGCTCTTTGAAAAACACACTTCAGGCTGAAGACAGCTTTAAAAGAAACTTCTTTGTTGTGGGTTGTTGGGGCTGTTGTTACTATTATTATCAACTCAAAAAGGGATTTAACCTCTGAAGAATTTCATTTATACTGCCACAGTTCCCAAATTTGTGCCAAAAGGAAGAAGAGGCCCAGTCTTAGAAAAAAGGGAAACAACAGTTGAAGTTTCTCCTAATGTCTATATACATATATTCACGGCAGTGAGTTAAGACTGATTCATTTTACTAGCAAATTACAATGCAATTTTTAAAGAGCTCCTGATGCCTAATGCCAACTGCACTAATGTTTATTTGTCCCTTGTATTACTGTCCACATCAATTTTAAAAGCCTCCAAAGCAGTTTATGGGATAGCAATAGTATCAGACTTGGTTCTATGCTACTTCCTTCAACCACACTGGAAAGGCCAAGTGGCAATTGAGTCCAATCAGGAGAGAGAAATTTGCTGATGTCTTATCCCAAAGATCAAAGACCAAAGATACAAAGACCAAAGAATACTTGATCAAGAAATACCACCTAGCAACAAGGAAGATCAAGAAATCACTGAAATAATAAAGCAGCAGATAACAGCCAATAACCAAGAAAATCAGCAGATACGAAGCTTGAATTCCACACCATAGACAGAATTTCCAATTTCAGTCAAATCAGAAACATTTCTATCAACTTATCAGTGGAGACACTGCAATGAACTAACAAACACATGATAAAGCAGAAACAGTACAGTTCTGGATGTACTTACAGGACAGTCCCAAAAAATACGACAAAAATGCAGCTTGAATAAAGGAGGTCAGGAAAAAAGAAGCTGAAAGAACTTTTACTAACAACAGAAATGGTGGAGAAAAGGGCAAGGAAAATCAAGAATTGGTCAATACCAGGTGTAGATGGATTGCATGATTGTTCACTGAAACATCTGATTCATCTACATCAACTTATTGCCAAACAGTTTAACAACATACTGCAAGGAGGTAAAAAGTGATGAAGCACCTACAACTTCTGAAGACAAGCCATTCCATTGATTAATTGTTCTAACTGTCAGGAAATTTCTCCTTATTTCTAGGTTGCTTCTCTCCTTGATTAGTTTCCATCCGTTGCTTCTTGTTCTGCCTTCAGGCACTTTGGAGAATAGCTTGACTCCCTCTTCTTTGTGGCAGCCTTTTAGATATTGGAATACTGCTATCATGTCACTCATAGTCTTTCTTTTCATTACACTAGACATACCCAATTCTTGCAACTGTTCTTCATACGTTTTAGTCTTCAGTCCTCTATCATCTTTGTTTTTCTCTGCACTCTTTCTAGAGCAGAGGTGTCAAACTCGCAACATCACGTGACGTGTTGTGACATATCACAACTTTTTTGCCATTGCCGGCAATGGGGTGGATGCGGTTTTGCTATGATGCATCCGGCCCGTGGGCCGGCAGTTTGACACCCCTGTTCTAGAGTTTCAACATTTTTTTTATATTGTAGTGATTGTAGTGATGCAATATTCTAAGTGTGGTCTTACCAGGCATTATAAACTGGTACTAACACTTCACAGGATCTTGATTCTATCCCTGTGTTAATGGGATAGGATTGCATTGGCATTTTTGGCAACTGCAACACACTGCTGGCTCATATTTAAGTGATTATCCACTAGGACTCCAAGATCTCTGTCACAGTTATTACTTTTGAGCCAGGTACCATCTATTCTATACCTGTGCATTTGGTTTTTCTTGCCAAGGTGTAAAACCTTAATTTTCTCACCACTAAATTTCATTTTGTTACATAGGGGACAGTCTTCAAGTCTGTCAAGATCCTTTTGTATTGTGAGCCTATCTTCTGAGTGTTGGCTATTTCTGCCAGCTTGGTGTCATCCGCACATAAGGAAGAACTTATTATAGAAATTTCCTTAACAGTATACAGTTTATCATAATTTATCATCTTTGATATGCCAAAGGATCTGTTGTTTACAATTTTCTAAATCAGTTTATTCTGATTTAATTATATAAAAAATAATTGGCCTAGTATTTTTTTATTGACTTGTTTATAGCATAAGCATCCTTACACAAATTTTATATATAGACACACAAGTTGGATTTTTTTTTTTAAAAAAAGTCATTTTACTGCTCAGTGTAAACTTAGAAGATCTATTAATTGTTCCAAAAAGAACATTAATAACAATTACAAAAATGAATAAGAGGCACTTAGCAATTTCCAAAAAAACTAAAAACCTTGAGTGCTACACTCAAGAAGGCAGAAATCTATCTGTACACACACCTTTTGCCTTTGGAAATTCAGAGAGCACCACAAGAAAGTGTTAAGCATTTTCAGAGAAAAAGTCAACAACTCAAGAGACTTTTCAGTAGCTGTTGCTCAAAGCTTTAAAAGATTGATTTTAACCATGCATTACTTCATTTTCACCTTTTTGAAGCATCTGATTTTCAGGGATATTGTTCTTTTGTAAAGTGCTAAGTAGGCAGTTCCTTAAGCAGGCATACCTAGCCCTGTTTTTCAGATATTTAAACTATTTAAACACATTTAAATTAGTCTCATTCAATCTATGGAGCAAATTATCCATGACTGCGTTGTCTCATTATTATCGCAAAATTTATTCTGAGAAAGGTATCTTTCATAAATATGACATAACATGACATGACATTTTTAAAATGCATAATTTATGTTTGGCTGGCTGGTATTATCTTAGCTATTGAATATTAACAATCCAAATGCAAGGTTTTCAAAGTCCTGTTTGACTTGATAAAACATAAACCGAATCCCTTTTCTCTGTTGAATTCTGAAATAGCATTTTTGCTCTTTTCTCCTTTTGCCTGTTTGGGAAAAATAAACTCAGTGTGGGAGAGATAATATTGGTATATTTTCCAAAATGAATCTATTTCTATTATGTGTTTTCTGCATAAAGTTGATAATATTTCCTGACAATTTTTTCTTTGCTTTGATTCCTCTACGGAAGGCAGGCATAGAACCCATCTGAACTACTATATTCGTCCCAGTTCCCTACATCACACTTACATCTACATAAGAGAAGGTCCAAAGAGGATTTTTGGGGGGGAGGGGGTCCCCCACCAAAATAATAGAAGGTTTCCCCCTTCGTTATCATCTTTGCAGTCCTCCCTTGCTCTTGGGCTGCTCTTTGCTCTTTTTCTATCTTCCAGTTTAAAGGATGTTTCAATGTGTGGGTCCTTCACCCACATTTTGGGTTGGGGCAGGGTATCTTACCATCATAGACATTTGCTAACTATATATGAATGTCAAATTCTGAAGAAATGCTTCGATGGACATAGGAAGCATATCACACAATAGGTTTCAGTTATTTTGCTGACTAATTATAGATAGACGCATATACTTGTTATTTTGTGGTTTCCTGCATTAAACATTTCTTGTATGCTGGTTCAAAACAATAAAGATAAGAACCATATTTATTTTGCTTGTATATTAATTATCTATTATCTATTAATTTCATGATCTATTTAATTGTATTATTGAGATACCATACAAGCCCTAAAACTATGTATGAAATTTTTCTCCTTAAGATGCTCCATTCCATTTGTTTTATAATTTTATCTTTATATTTTTACTCTCAATACTTAATCAGCATTCAATGGTCAAGAAAGATGCTCAGTATTTGGTCCCAGCTGGATCTGATCCCAACCCATTTTAAATTGTACTTGCAAAACAATATTTGTACTTTCAGCTTGTTTCCTCTTCTTGTGGATGATATAGTCTAGGATTTATTGACAATGGCACTCACTTATGAACGTCAGAAACAGAGTTTTATGCACTCTTATGTTGGTGAATAAGTGAAACAGGAGGATAAAGCCAGAAACCCCAAAATATTTCACACACAACTATGGCAGAAATTCAAGGCTACATAGTGCTGGTGAGAAATATCACAGCAGTTGGAATTTACATTCCTACAAATATAGTAGTGCATATTGAAATGATGTACATATTATTTCAAACTAACAATGTAAGGAATTGAGCAACCTCTATCTACAGACTTTGTTTCCTATCCTCTTGGCTTTCTGGTTTTAATTTTCTCAATGTAAGCACTTGGCTAGTTATGCTACTCCATTCGTTCGTATAGCAGCTGTTATAGAATTTATGAATGTTCAGACAAAGGTGGTGGAGCCTATGGTTGCTAAAACAATAACATTTTAGGCCAGAGGCTGAATGGGACTTGGAAAACAGGCCTGGAGGAAGCCAAGAATCAAGACACTGATGAGCAAGGTACATTATCTACAGAAATGGAGAAAGGATAAAAAAGAATATTTTCATGTCAAACATTGATTGAAATATACGAGTGTTGCAGAAATAGGGGGGAAAGAATGCTGCATAGTAAATGTTGATGTAGATGAAGATAGGAACGATGGAAACATAAAAACAGAAAACTGATGGCAAAAAAAGATCTAGTGATCCTTTGAGGGGGTTTTTTGGTTGTTTTTGTTGTTTTTAATTTATTTTTTAATTATTATTTTTATTTTTTATTTTTGTTGGATGATGGACATGTCTTTATCCCAAGCATGTTTAAACTCAGTTTAATATCCCAGATAATATTCCCCAGGCTTTGATAGCATTTCATAGGTCCCTGCCTCAGACAAATATAATGGATAGACAGAAAGCAATTTCCTCTAGGCATCCTGAAAGTATCAAATTTTATATAAGGTCCATGCTTGGTCTTTGAAAATGTCTGCCAGACATTTCCTACTCTTCCACTCTAAGACGTGGGATAAAGATAAAAATAAATAAATATTATTTTACTCTATTAAGTGTAAACTGAATAGAAATTAAAATAGCCAATCTTTTTAGTCTCCAGTCATATAGTTACTATTTTCCTGCTCTTGTCACATTAAGTATTACAATTTAGGAAGAGCCAATCAATCAAAATGCATTTAGGGTTCAAGACCCAACACTAGGAAGAACTTCTGGAGGTCTTTGGGAAATGTACTCAAGATTTTTGATGGTGCTGAGGCACTGCACTCTAGGAAGGTTAGCTCGGTCTAATATTCTTGTTCTGTTTCTCCTTTCTCTGTTCTTATTCTACAGAGATCAGGGAAGCCTGGCTTTTCAAGTGACTTTTACATGGATTTGTAGACAAAGGGAACATCGCCTACATGTGGAGGGGAACAGAGAGAGCTAGTGTGTACTCATGTCCCTACCTCCTCTTCTCTAAAGAGCCTATACCCTTTCAACACAGCTGAATATCTATGAGGGTAATAGCAGAATGATAGAGTGATTTTAAGGGGGGGGGAAGAATCATAACCATTGTTGTATAGTCAGTGGGAAGACAAAACAGTGCCATTATACTGAGATGACTTTTAGAAAATTGTATTTTTAAAAAGTAATTGAGGTCTATGAACATACAATTTGGCAATCCTTTCCAGCACTGATATATTTAGAACAGACCAATTAATGCTGCTCTTTCCTGAAGGTTATTTTCAGACCTACCACAGAGATCAGATAATTTCACTTACTACAATCATATCTATTCATCATATATACCTCTTAAAAAAATCTATCAGTGAAATACCTTCAATCCTTATTTGTAGCTACTTTGTTGAGTCATTATAATGTAGCGCTTGGTTTTAATCAATACCCTATGGAAGGATGCTCTAATCACTAAATTAAAATGATGAATGATGTAATTTCTTTTATTTAGAGGTTATTCATTTGAGCAAAACACTAAAAGATCCCACAGTAATGAACAGTATATACAAAATTCAGCTTTTCAAAGCTTGCAGCAACGGGGCAATAGAATAATAGAATTTTAGAAGTAAGAGTAGTAAAAATTATGCAATCATAGAGTTAGAGGAGGATATTTAAAATATAATGTCCAACCCCCTGAATGTTGCGGGAATCCAAGTTAAAGAATACCAAACCTAAACTTTACTTAAAAGTATCCTATGAAGGGACGTCATTATCCCCCACTGGTTTTGTTAACAAATTTCTATTAATGTAAGATTTCCCCCCCCCCAATAGAATTCAACTGGAACCTGCTCACTGAAAATTTAAATCCACCCTTGTGTGCTATTCTTTGGGAGAAGAGAAAACAGCTCTTGACCTTCCTCTATCTTTTAGGCATTTGAAGAATGCTATAATATATCACCTCATTTGTCTTTTCTCCAGGCTAAATGGATAGACTTCCACCAATCTCTCTTCCTAGGACATTTCTAGTTTATTGGTCCTCTGCATTGCGGTTCTCGTGGTCAAAAAATGGTCAAAACAGTGGAATAATTAGTTTCTCAAATGTGAAAATGATACTTCCTTTGATGTAGACTAAAACTACATTTAAAACTATAGTCCTGAAGATGGGCTCCACCTGTCTGGTCCTGATGACCAACCGAAATTTGGTTTCGCATCATTATCCTGGAACAGGTATATTTTCCTTCATTCATAAAACTGCATTTCCCACACATATCCCTGAGCTGGCTCCTATTCTATTTGTAATACACTCTGTTACAGCATTTTTACACAATAATGTTATCAAGCCAGGTATTCCCTATCATACCATATTTGAATAGCCATTTTTTGTTTCCTAAGTGAAAAGCTTTGCACTCATCTTTGTTCAATTTTATTTTGCTACTTTCAGCTTATTTCTCCAGTCTATCAAGACAGCATTGAATTTTATACCTGTCTTCAAGTATGTTATTTGTTTCACTCAATTTTCTATCATCCTTAAATTTCATAAGTATTCACTCTCCCTTGTCATCCCAATCATTAATGAAAATTATTGGAGCCAGTACAGATCTTTTGTGGCACCTCACTTTATACCTTTTTCCAGTTTGATGAGAAACCACAAGTGAACATTTGTTGAATATGATTTCAACTAATGGTGTATAACTCTTTAATAATTATGCCTACTAACCTATACATAAAGAGCTTGCCAATCAGTATGTCGCAAGGAATCATCAAATACTTCGCTGGTGTCAAGGTACATTATGCCTTTAATGTTTCCACAATCTAATTACAATTGGGGATCAACTGTTAACAAAGCCATACTGACTTCTGGTAATTATCATATTGTTTTCATGGTGCTTAGAGATCATTCTCTATATGATCCACCCTAGAAGGTCAGACTGATTGGACTGTGGTTTGCTGGATGTTTAATTCTTGCAAAGGAATGCTGACTCAAATCTGAAGTAGAAACTTGCTTGACTTGCTTTGCTGTCAACCTGCTACTGTCCATAACTCTCTAGCATCCTGCAACATAGCCACCCAAACAGAAACACGGATCTTTTAGTTGAGAGTAGAACTCTCAACTGCTTCATCTGGGAAAGCCTCAGCTGGTTCAAAATACAGTGACATGGGTAGTAATGGGTGCTTCTTATAAGCCCGTATGCCATTGCTGCTTCATGAGCTGCATGGGTTACCAGCTTCTGGGTGCAGGTCACCACCTATTTTTTCCAGTCAGCTGTGTTCTCTTTTTAGAAGTACTAAATTGTTTTTCCTTTATTTGTAAACTTCCCATAGTCATCAAGGATTTGGCAGCTTCAAAATTGGATTTAATTAATTAATGTGAGCCTTCATGCCAGAGGATCTAGTTATTTGGAGACCACCTATCTCTAATTATTTCTGCCGGTCTGATATTGTCAGGCAGAGTTGATAAGCTCTGAGTCCCTTTATTTTATTAGTGTCCTCTTGTGGAAATGAGGGAGTGTGCCTTCTCTGCTATGGTCCTGCCCTTTGGAACAACATGTCCCAGAGGCTCCCAACCTTCAAATATTCTGTTAATTCCTTAAGACCTGGCTCTGTTCTCAGGGTACTTGTGGAGCCCCGGCAAGTTTTTATACATTATTCATGTAGTTCTGTCCAGGGGTCAGATTCCTTTTTAAATTATGTATTCTTTTATAAATTGTATGCCACACAAACAAACAAACAAATAAATAAATTAAGTATTCTTTTACAAATTGTATGCCACATAAATAAATAAATAAAATAAATAAAATAAATAAAATAAATAAAATAAATAAAATAAATAAAATAAATAAAATAAATAAAATAAATAAAATAAATAAAATAAATAAAATAAATAAAATAAATAAATAAAATAAATAAAATAAATAAAATAAATAAAATAAATAAAATAAAATAAAATAAATTAAAATCCAAACAGCTCGTCTTTAAAAAAGAGATTTTGGAAAGAAGACAGAAGTTTTATATAACGTGAGCTTGATGGCTGGAAAACCGTGATTGATTCAAGACAAGGTTGGCTGTTGAAGTTTCCTTCAACAAAATTTTAGAAAAAAGTGCTGATGGCTGACAGACCACCTTAAGTTGGCAGTTACGGAACTGATGAAGATTTTTGGCTTGAGGGGAGGCTGAAATTCCCTAGAGTAGGAGAATGCCGTGGGGGCTAAAGAAGACCAATGAATTGTTGAAATCTACCCACTGTCCAAAGTGTCTTGGCAGGTGGCTGGTGGGAGACAGCAAGTTCTACCAGCCAGAGAGGAAGCAAAAATCCACTTCTGTGTCTGCCTGCAGGAGAGAAAATATCAGCCAGTTTAATAAACCCCATTCGTATCTCTAATTAGGAACTAAAAGGGAATTTAGACATAAAAATTGCAAAATTTATACTTAGCACTTGATATGTTAGGTTTCGCTCATAAGAAGGTAGATTTCGCTACATACAGGAAACTTTTTCTAGTTGTTTATGTCTTCTGTAGAGGAAAACAATTGACTTTAAAAATGCCTGAGCAGTCACTTCTAACTTGCTGCAATTTATTGCCGTTATCAATCAAGTGGGCAGAGGGAGCGGAAGAGCCAAGGGAAGGCTTTGGGCTTAGCTAGTTGCAAATTATTCTTGCAAAGGAATGCTGACTCAAATCAAAAGTCGAAACTTGTTTGACTTGCTTTGCTGTGTTAATGAAACAGAAAAAGTTCACAAGGAGTATTTTGGAGTCCTGGGCTTTAGATCACATTCCTGTACCCAGAAAAGTCTGTGTTAGCCTCTTTTTGAAAATAGGGACAATAATTGCTCTTAGGACTTTACTATTTCTTCTGGATTTTTCTAAGATAATATACTTGGATTTGGACAGATCATCTGCTTCTTTTAATATATGATACAGAAGATTTTGATGTCATTCAGAATAGAGAAGTATTCACAATTCTCTCTCAAGCTGTTTAATTATTGTTTTTTTAAAAAAATAATTTTGATTATTTAAAATCTTCACTTATATTGATTTTAACTTGTAACCTGCTCAAAGTCTTTTGAGTCTGGGGAGCAGGGTGCTATAAAAACTGATTGATAGATAGGTAGTAAGCAGATGGATTCCTTCATTTTGCCTTTCACAAATTCTTGATGGAAACTATTGGTTTTTTTGATGTTGAAGACTAAATCAAACTAGGAGTTGAGTAACTCTGCCTTTTCTTAGCTATTAGCCTTCTTCATGACTGACAGGGATCTGCTTACAGAATAATTCCAGGTCATATCTACAAAACAGAACAGAACCACAGATCTCTGAAAATGAGCTGCTGAAAAGTTTAACCAACACAGGAGTAGCTGTTCACAGGTCCATAGTGCATTATGTGAATGGATTAATGTTGTTTAGACCGTCGGTCCCCAACCTTTCCGCTTGGAGTTCTGGCTGGGGAGAGGGGGACAGGAGAACCAGGCTGTGTGAGCAGCGGGTGGCACGCGCACACGCATGCGCACACACACACACACACATGCACATGCAGCTCGACTGCAAGAAAGTCTAAAGTAATTTGTTCTGCAAAACAAAATTAATAACTTGCACCATTGATCTTGAATTATGCATTTCTGGAATGTTGACAGATTCTTTGTAAAGTCACCTATTGTGCACTTTTATAAAGAAAAAAGTTAGAAATCTTGTAGCATTATCAATAACATCTTTCTTAAAACTATGTATCCAAACTATACCTAAAGCAGTTATTTCCCAAATTCTTTCTGGATGAGATGATGCAAGAACGATGAGCTAATGTACCATAGATTACACAACCATAGATTTGAGTGCATTTCAACTGTGCAATGATTGAATTGAAAATGTGAAACAAGTAGCTTAATGGGAATTTACTGTGAATTAATATGTCCTGTTTGCCCAGATACCCATATGAATTAAGCTCTCCCAATGCTTAAAAAGCCAGCTAGTTCCCATGTTTCTGGTAATTCTAAAAAATTTGTAATTGAGAAATTGTAATGCATTTATGGACACAGCATCTCCCAGAATTTACTATCTGATTTTACAGAATAAGATTAAGACAACATACTGAATAGTGTGTATCTGCCTATGCAGCAGCTTGGAATCATCAAGAATATCATGGCATTTGTGAGGATTTCTATATAGTTTGCCCTGCTTGGTAGTTTATTTTCTATATTGTTCTGGGGTGCTCTGCCCATCTCTGGGTGGCATATTTATATTCAAAGTTGCAATATGCAAAATGCCATGAATTAATATGGAAATAAATACAAGCAATATTGTGAATATCAAATATTCTTTTGATTTATTCTTCAAAAGTTCCAGATTCATAAATATTTTGGACTAATAGTAATTAAGGTACTAAATTTAATTTAATGGGATGTACAAATAAAAGGCCAGACTGGTATTGTTAACTTTAGAGAAAAAAAGCAAAAAAACCAAGTAAGCTGATTTAAATAAAATATATTTGATTCTTTCAACCTATTACAATTATTCTAAATATTTTCATAAATTTAATTTAATGGGAGGTACAAATAAAAGGCCAGACTGGTATTGTTAACTTTAGGGGGGGGAAGCAAAAAGCAAAAAACCCAAATAAGCTGATTTAAATAAAATATATTTGATTATTCCAACCTATTACAATTATTCTAAATATTTTTATATTTATTTATTGCAGTGAAGCGATTGATAACTTGTATGAATTATTCAAGAATGTTTATATAGGAGAAAACTTTTAGAATCTTTAATTATTATAATCAACCAGTAGATGTCGCCACTATCACATACTGACTCTATAAACTTCTTATTTCAGAACTGTTATAGTATGTACAGAGTTTCCCTATATACTATATCAGGGGTCTTCAAACTTGGCCCGTTAATGACTTGTGGACTTCAACTCCCAGAATTCCTCAGCCACCGTGCCTGGTTGAGGAATTCTGGCAATTGAGGTCCACAAGTCATAAAAGGGCCAAGTTTGAAGACCCCTGTACTATATTCATATTGCTGTTTTATTGGTTATTCTAGGCTTTCATCATCTCAGCTTCTTGCCTTCATCCTCTACTTCTAACAACTGTAAATATGCTGTGACAATTTGGAGAAAGTTTTTTTTTCTATCCTTGGTTTTACACCAAAGAAGAATAGGCAGTATGCCTATACTAATTAAATTAAACCAAATAAATCAGGTTTTAACTAAGCCAACATTGTTGTTCCTATTCCTATTCTGTTCATAGCATTAGAAAGGAAGAAAACATTAACATTACAAAAGTAGCAGGGTTGAGGAAGGTGATTGGTACATGATATAGACAAAGATTAATTTTCTCTGACAAAAAGAAAATACCTATCTTGTAGAATAATAAAGGTATAGTTTTTTCTTCGTATTATGTACATTAGAAATTATGAGTGCTCAGAATCTGCTGGGGACTAGTCACTTGTGGTCTCCTCGC
This sequence comes from Azemiops feae, assembly GCA_023970755.1. NCBI lineage: Eukaryota > Metazoa > Chordata > Lepidosauria > Squamata > Viperidae > Azemiops > Azemiops feae. Next base: position 62,450 of record JALGBA010000170.1, on the reverse strand, counting down.
AAGGAGCAGTGGTCTAATGAAGTGGTTCTCAACCTTTTTTCAACTTTTTCACAGAGCCACTTTAAACACCTTGTGGCCACGTACCATGGCCATGGACCAGCAAGACTTAACTCAAGATTTAAATCATAACATTTTTTCTGGATCCCTTCTGATGATGGGTCCGCAGACCACAGGTTGAGAACCACTGGTCTAGGGCAGGGCTTTTCAACCTTTTCACCCATTGTATCACTTTTAGGATATGGCCATATCTGAGTACCACCAGTCGCCTAGCAAGGTGTCAAAAACTTAATGACAAAAAAAAGAAGGAAAAAAGTGATAAAGTACAGGTAGTCCTCGACTTACAACAGTTCGCTTAGTGACTGTTTGAAGTTACAATGGCACTGAAAAAAGTGCCCCCCAAGCCACAGCCAAGCAAGACACCTGCCTGCCCGCCCGACGGCGCTCTTCCTCCCGTCCGAGGTTTCCATTGTTGTGAGCATTTCTGTTGAGGATTGGCAGTGGGGGTGGGGTCGGGGGTGTTTGGTTTTTATTCCCCCCATCTGCTGGGTGGTTGCAGCAGGTTTTGGTCACTTCATATGACCCTGGGACACTGTGACCATCATAAATATGAATCAGTTGCCAAGCATCTGAATGTAAATCACAAGACCCTGGAGATGCTGCAACATTCCAGCTGATTGGTGCTTCTTCTGGGCTCAGTGGAAGCGCCAGGATCAGTGCTGCTTTCCAGCTGGAGCCTGGCGCTGATCCTGGTACTTCCACTGTGCCCTGACAGCCCCAAAGAAGCGCCGATCATCTGGAAAGCGGCACTGATCCTGGCGCTTCCGCTGAGCCCTGACAGCCCTGTAGCTCCAGCCATCTCTCGCTCAGGCTTGTGCGGTGCTGCCACTGGTTCAGCTCATTCCCCTCCCCCGCTACCACTTTTCTAGGATGGTCACGTACCACCTGCCAGGTGCCAATGTACCACAAGTGGTACCCGTACCACTGGTTGAAAAGCCCTGGTCTAGGGCACTTGTGAGTGATCTCTAGTCCATATTTTGTCTGGAGAGGTTTGAAAAGCCAGAAGGCTGGCTCTTCATTCTTTGCCTTGGTCATCAGCTTTGCTTATGCAGAACTGTCTTCATTTACTCTTCTTCCTCTGGTAGTTGAAGTAAAGAGGAATTTATGTCCCACTGAGAGATAATGGGTTGCTGGAATTCAACACCAAATCTTGGATGATTGATGTAAATGTAGTGAAAGTGAGGAGGCCTGCAAGCACAGAGGACCTGGCTAATTAAGACCTTCATTAAAAAAAAAAAGCGTGCTCATCTATTAAATTTCTATCTTTCACAATAGAAATACTTCTGGAAACCTACAGTATTGTTACTGAATACACTAAAATGTCCACCGCACAGTAGTTTGATGGAACGTCAGGAGAATTTGGAACTGTAAGAATAAAGATGCATTTATCCTGGGAAGTGGAAAACATGAGAAAGAAACTTGAAATAATTCTGCCTTGATTGTGCCAGGAGTAAGTTGAAATACAGAGGGGCTGTGACAGATTTTCATAATTCTATTATAATTAACCTAACTACATTTACATTTATAAGACTGCTAGGTACTTATGTTTCCTGACTGTACCTTCCTCTGAGGGTTGACAGCAATCTTGAAAGGCTGTCAAAAGCCCCCCTATACTTCACTTATGCCCAAGACAGTCAAGGTGGAGTTGTTTTGAGTTTTTCACACTCTCTACTTTTCTGAAACTGAGATATCAGATACATTAAAGCCATCCACCATAGCAAACCATAAGATAACTAATCAATAAATGGATGCCAACATTTATCTAAACAAAAGCATTTCTCCATAGGTCTGCTTTTAATAATTCATATAAAGTTAATAAAATGGAGGCTGATTGAATATCAGGATGAAGGGGATTCCCAAGAGCAGACATAGCAACAAAGATGTAAAGTCTAGGAGTCTCCAAACCTTTAGCCCTTATAGCACTCATCCCATGTCAGCTTATGCATGCTCATGGCATAACGTAATTTGCCCAACACAAAGGATGGGATGGACCCTCAGGCAGAAACTGACAATGCAAACTGCTAGTGTGCCTGCACCCCAAGAGAGTACCTCTTGTCCTTCAGAAGTTGGTCCTGACACCATTGAATCTCAGTTCTCAAGAGCAGCTGTATTCACAAGACCCTGGTATTTGCAATGAGTGAAAGAGGAGCCAGTACCGTGTTTCCCCGAAAGTAAGCCCCCCCCAGAAAGTAAGCCCCAGTTTGATTTTCAGGGGTGGGCCTAATATAAGCCCTTCCTAAAGTAAGCCCTAGTTTGGGGGTGATGGTGGGGGTAGGGGGGTGAAGTTGCCCCCACGCCCCACACCCACTTACCTTACCGGTAGGACCGCCACAGCCAGGCCTCCCGCACTCCGACACTTGTCAAGCCGTGTGGCTTGTCACGCCAGTGCCACCGCTCGTGGCAGGAGGTTGCACAGCGCTGTTGCTGTTGCTCATGGCAGGACGCCAGGTGGTGCTTCACACTGTTTCCGTCACTCACGGCAGGATGCCGCATGGCACTTGGAGTCATTTCCGCCGCTCAGCGTCTTTCACCATTGGACACTCTATCTGAATGGTGTCTCTTGGGACCAGAGAGCTCTACTTATACCCTCAGTAAAGCGTGAAGGCTTATGTCTAAAGGTGGCCTCTTCTGTCCTGCTCTAGGTTTCTTGACCTCCAGCTACTTCTTGGCATTAATTAATGAGAAAGGAAAAGAGGATGATTTTTTGCAAAATTGAGAATTTCTTTGCAGGCCTACTGGGGGAAAACATCCTCTGCTTTCTCAAGGCTCTGATTTTGGCCTATAACATCCTAACATGGTGTAAGCCACCTAGAATCCAACAGGATTGAGGTTCAGCATATATTTCATAAAACAAATGCACTCAATGTTATTTTGCCGGTAGAAATAATTATATCTAGCTTATGGTTTGATGCATTATTTCTCCTTTGGCCTCAACTACTGAATATGCTACTTTTTATATTATACTATATATTATAGTGTACAACATGCATCAAATCAATGTGAAAATAAATAATTTGATTGGATGGTAGTGTTTTTGATGCAGCTTGTTGAGAACACCATAACTGATTCTAGTTTTTCTGGATGCAACTTCTGAGTTATTTCTGAGTTTATTTGATTGGATTCTTCTTATTTAACAGCCTGCTTTAATTAGCTCTCCTTCTGGAAATTGACTATGTGAATTAAGCTTAAATGCAATCACAGGGATGCCCTTTACTTTTCCAGTCTAACATGTTCTTCCTAACCTGCAATTTCTCAGACAACCTTACAAATACATATATGATATGCCTCTTTTACAAAGATTTACATTAAAGGAGGACTGTCTTATTTAAGACCCACACAGAACTACACATCATATTTCCTTCCTTCCTTCCCTGTTAACTCACAGGCAGCTAATACAGAACATCTCCAGCACCTTTACATTTCCAGGGGAAAAAAAAAGCCAATTATGAACCCTGATTGGCTCATTTTTCTTTGCTGAAAGGCAGAAGTCTACTAAAAATGTAAATTTCCTCTTGCTAACAGCTGAGAAACCAAAATCAATTCCAACTGCTTGCTGAGTAATGAAATTAGCAGAAGGCTTATCATAAATGACAAATGCAGCCAAGGAATGAGTAACACTGTCCCTTCCCCTTAACCCTTTGACGGGCTTTCCTTTCTCAGTTTCCCCAGTGGAAATTGCTGCTAAGGAGCAATATTTATTCATTTTATAGTACAAGAGGTCTTGTTGCAAGCCATCAACATTCCTTGCTTGGAAGAAGACAAATTCTATTAGTAGCCCCAGTATGTGAGCATCACAGTCTAGATCGTCTGCCTTGGATGGAGGCCCACAGTTAAATCTGAATGTGGAGTTCAGCATGTTCATTATGAATGAGTCGTGAGCCTTGCTAATATATGTATTTTTCTCAACAAAAAGAAAGGAAAAGAAAAGGATGTTTGTGGAACTTGACACCTGGCTGCAAGCCCAGAAACACTTTAAAAATGTTTGAAAACGAAAAATCAATTTTGTACTCTTTAAATTACAAGAATGTGCAAACATAGAGGTTCACAAATTAAAGGGAAGGTTTATGGCTGCTTAGAGTGTGTATTGGGATTGCATTTTTAAAAAATTTTAAACAATAATTTAGTAAAAAGCCAATGGTTGCTATGGCCAGGTTATAACTAAATATTCATTTCATTAATATCCCTGGAAGTTAAGCATTTCAGATAATTGCTCTGACTTTATATTTTAGGGAACATTTTGTTTTTTAGCCTAAAAACATTAATAGTACCAATGCTGGTCCTTACAATTGGGAGAAAAACAATTTTAGGATTCATTTTTATCATAGGTCCACACGTATCTGAACTCAAAGCCTAGTCATAGTGGCCAAAAAATGAAACATTTATACAATTCAAATACGCATTGGCAGATTATTATAAGGGAATGCTTCCATCAGTAGTTTCCAACTTTCCTTCCTGAAGAAGTAATCTGTATAGTGGATCTAGAAAGGAGCTCTCAAACTAAATGAAAACACAGCCTTCCACCATAATTCTTGCCCCAGAAACATAATATAAAATACATACATATTTTTATGGAATTCACTAATATGAATAACCTGCCTCCTGGAGTTGTGAATGCTCCAACACTGGAAGTTTTTAAGAAGAGACTGGACAACTATTTGTCTGAAATGGTATAGGTTTCATGCCTGAGCAGTGGGTTGGACTAGAAGACCTCCAAGGTCTCTTCCAACTCTATTATGATTATTACTATTATTACTATTACTATTATTATTGTTGTTGTTGTTGTTATGTTGAAATAGGCAATTCAAGAAGAAGGTACAAATCATTCATCGTGAAAGTAATGATAAAGCTTATAGTAACAGTACATTAATCAAATATTCTTGAACTTGACATTGAAATTGGAGGAATTAAGGATAGTAGATCCCTGAAATGGCTCTTTTTCTCTCTTTCTCAAACTTTGGTTGGTTGGTTGGTTTTTGGTGCCTTTGAATCGGTATCCCTACAATTTTCTTGACAAGATTTCAGTTCATCTTGATATCACAAGGGATTTGACCCAGGCCCCTTTGGATGACTTAAAACAGGGGTCCTCAACCTTGGCAACTTTAAGACTTGTGGACTTCAACTCCCAGAATTCCTCAGCCAGCAATGCTGGCTGAGGAATTCTGGGAGTTGAAGTCCACAAGTCTTAAAGTTGCCAAGGTTGAGGACCCCTGACTTAAAGATCTTCTGTGAGCTTGAAACTTGGTGGATGGGTGGGGATGTGGAGACAGAGGAAAGGAATCTAGATAGCTTATTATAAAAACATGTTTCATGTGAAACTTGAAATATTTTTTGTGGTGGTTCTGCAGAACCTGTATTGCATTGTCAAAGGGAAACAGTTGTGATTCCCTGTACTGATTCTCCACTCCACTTTGATATACAGGGAGTCCTCAACTTAGAACAGTTTGTTTAGTGACCGTTCAAAGTTACAACGGCACTGAAAAAAGTGACTTATGACCATTTTTCACACACCTTTTCAGCATCTCCATGGTCATGTGATCAAAATTCAGATGCTTGGCAACTGACTCTTATTTATGATGGTTACAGTCTCCTGGGGGCGTCATGTAATCCCCTTTTGCAACCTTCTGACGAGCAAAGTCAATGGGGAAGCTAGATTCACTTAAAACAACTAACTTGACACCCGCAGTGCTTCACTTAACAATTGTGGCAAAAAAAAGTGATAAAATGGAGCAAAATTCACTCAGCAACAGAAATTTTGGGCTCAATTGTGGTCGTAAGCCAAGGACTACCTGTAGTAAGGGGAGCAAGAGCAATGAGAGCAGTAGAGCAGAAGAAAGATGTAGAACAGGAGAACAAAAATGTAATTACAGCAATATGTTTGACTGCACAATGGAGAAAGAATGCCAGTTTGATGAGGTGGTTAAAGTGCTGGCCTAGAAGCTAGGAGTCAATGACTTCTTTCCCCTACTTTGGTATGAAAAACCAGTTGGGTGACTTTGGGCCAGTGTCCTTCTTTCAGCCCACCTCACTTTGCAGAGTTGTGAGGGGGAAATAGGAGGTGGAAGAAGTATTGGTATGCTTGCCACTTGAGGTGTGTTCTGTCCTTAGGGTGGTGGACATTGAAGAGACTTGATAACACAACAACAAGGTTTATTAATTGCACACAGAAACAGAACAGAACAGAAAATGAAACTGGCTCCGCCCTTTTATACAAGGAGCTCTGGGTAACTGTAACCAATCATTGCACGGGTTTTCTCCCACGCTAAAAGAGCAAGCATGCCCGGGTCTCCAGACATCCAGTCTCCGCAGCAGCCATGTGGCCGCTCGCTTCGCCTGGTTCCCGCCTTGCACCTGCTGTCTTTAGCAAAGCTCAGTACACTACAAGGTGCATATGAAAAAAGGTGGGATAAAATTTTTTTGAAAAAAGTAAGACAAAGCATCATCTCCCCTGCGCACTGAATGAAGTAATGGTCCTGGGAATAACAACCCAGTTCTCAGTCCACAACTCACTTTAAGAAAATAATGAACAAGATAAGGTAATAAGATAATTTGATATTTTGCATTAAAAGTTTTTAATAGGCAGTCTCAGAATGATATACTAAATAAAAGTTCTCGTGATAAACCTTTTAAAAAATCTGTCAAGAGTCTTTTAGCAGCTGCACTAAGTTTTCAAAGCAATTTGCATTCTCTGCATAGTGAAAAATTAGTGCAATCCTACTGGTCTGATATGGGGCAAAGGAAGGCAAATCAAAACACTAGACTCACAGTCACAAATGCTTGGAATGAATACACCAGCTGTAGTTATATGCACACAGCTAACTAAAAGTTATGGTGTCGAAGGTGTCCTTTCCTACAAAGATGATACATCCTGTAGATGGCACTCTTGAACTGTCTGAAAAGATTTTAGCTCTGCTCAGAAACTGAGCACACCCTTAAAGGTATTTAACAAAACAAAAATATTCCCGAGTTTGTGTTTTGTTGCAGTTTACCCCACAAAGAATTAAACAAAAATATATTGAGCTTCATTTCTAGCTCCAAATGTACAGATATATGCTTGTGTGTGGCTCAAAAGAAAAAGAACACATCAATTAAAGCCTGATTTTCCTTTAATCGTTACCACCCTGTTTTTTGCATTCTCTTGTCTGAAGAAATGACAGGAAGATTGTTACATTTTTCTACCTATTTGGGTGTTCTGTTTATCCATAGAACAAGCTTGCTGCTGCTTCCTTGTTACTGCCTAGTTACTGGCAGATTAATTGCTTTATTCACTGTGTTTATGGATCTAATTTTATTCAGATTTTTTATTAGAATATACAGAGCTTAATACTATATTCTTACCAATTTACAAGACTGCCACCCAATAGAGCCAAAAATGTACAAAAGGAAGAATCAGCCAGAACACACAGTTAATTTAGCAGCACTATACTCTTGTTGCCTAAGTTTTAAGGCAGCTTTTAGAGTTTGATTGATTGATTGAATATGTGCTGTCAAGTTGGTGCCAACTCTTAGAGACCACATAGTTGGATTTAGAGTGTGCAACATATATATTTATATAGATGGTCTTTTGCTCTCTCAAGTCTGTCCTTATCTGTTATGAAGATTGTTTGATTTGAAAACTGTTTCAGCATGCTTAGAATTTCTTAAGCTTGTTGTATTAATGAACAAAAGTTCATTAATTCACCAGATTCAGGGGGTTTAGTCATTCTGCAAATAGAGCCACTATATTTGATCTGCCCTGGTATTAAAAAGCTTGAATCAAAATGTATTTTTAGCAGAAGACAGTGGCAGCCAGAGGAACCAAAGATCTTACCCTTCCCTTGATCTTGCATTCCTCACTGAGGTAAAACTTTAGCTATCTTAACAGACTAATTAAGCTCATTAGAAATGTAATGGGTGATACACTGACATACAAATGGAAAGCAAATGTCACAAAAGCAGCTCAGCTGCCCAAGTTGATTCCATATAAAAGTATTTTTAGGCAGTTTCAAGAGACTGAGAACTCTGGAGAAAAATTCCTCAGTAGCCCAATCAAACAACTGTCACTGTTTTTGTAACCTGATAAATATCAAGACTATAATAATGTTTCTCTGTTCCTTTCTGGGACTATATTACAATGAAAGATACTTATCTTATTTAATCTAGGCATTTCCTTTTATAGACTTGCCAAATGTGATTTATTATCAAGATTTTTTGCCCTAACTCTGGTAAATCCTTCCCATCCCACAACTACCTTGTTTTGCTTGTCTGCATTTTTTATGATCTTTGATAGATCCTTTTCACTATGCACATTGATCACAAGTAAGATTCTACTTGTGTTGCACAAGCAGTTTCTCTAGATCCTAATCTGCTGGTTCCTCAGCCCCAAATGCATTTTTCTTTCAAGTCAGGGCTTAGGAAGAATTTCCTCATGGAATAAGTCATGGCAGCAAGGTCACATCCAAGAGAAGTAAATGAAAGCTATTTTTTCCCCTTAGAGCTGCAAAAAGAAGATGCAGATCTAATCAACCAGGTGCAGATCTAATACTCTTCATAAATACAGTACCTAGCAACCGGTTTCTTCTGTGAATTCTGTACTGAGTATTGCACCAGATTGGAGCATGCCGGTGTAATTGCTTTAATTGCTTCTAATCTGCTCTGCTGTAGATGGATGCTTATGTGTTAATAATTCGTATTTTGATAGAGTGTACCAACCCATGTTCTATTCTGTTGAAGAAAAAGTATAGGGTTGTTACTATAGCTATTGCACAGCACAGTTTTGAGGGGGGCGTGATACATTAGCTAATAATGGGGTTCTTTTGTTTCAATTTCTTTTGTAATGAAAAATATTGATGCTCAGTTATTCCAACTGGTTTCATTGCAGGGAGATAAGATACTATATAAGCCATCTGAATACATGAGATGCAGAATTAATCTTTCAGAGCCAGAACGCTAAAGAGGGAGACTAAAGTCTTATCCAAGTGCTATACTTGAGTGGGTTACAATTGCAGAGACACATATGCCAATCCTGATTTCTGCCTGGCTGAGCAGGGAGGCCTGAAAACAGTTTCATGCTATTTTAGTGCCAGTTTCCTATTGAGATTTGTTTTTTTTTACTGTATTTACTGCTAGCAATATTGCTAACAATGATTTGTTTATTGTCTTTCTTTCTGCATTTCTTTCTATATTGTTTTCTCTTTTGTATAAATTGTTTTTTAGATGTTTTGTGTGCTGCTCAAAGTGTTTTCTGTTTTTATATAGTCTACTAGTACAAAAATTAATTAACTGAAGCAAGGAAAAGGGAAAAGAAAGGCAAGATTACCTTTCCATTGAGTTGCATTCAAGGAAGCACCTCCATGATGAATCTGGATGTTCTGTTTCAGCCGAAGAGACATCGAGGCGAGGCAGGAGTAACAAACACCAGTCTTTATTGAGATCACGAACAGAACAGAAGACAAAATGGCGCCATGGCCTTTTATAGCCCCTTGCAAGGGTCAGCATCATCCAATCAATGCAAGGCTAGTCTCCTGCCTTGCGCATGCGCACAAGGCTGGAGACAGCCTGTCTGGTCCCGGGCAACCACGTGGATTGCCCGGGCCTTCTGCAGCCTCCTGAGTCTGCTGAGTCATTCAGCAGTCCCAGGACGTAACACTGGACAAGGTAATATATATATATATATATATATATATATATATTTGCTTGAGAAGAGTGTTTAACTAATCAATATTTAACAATGATCCTATAATATTTACCTGGTCAAGGCACATATATGATGCAGTTCATCCTCTTAAGGGCTTCAGGTCCTTTCAAGGCCTCCTCCAATGCATCCAGACATCAGAAGACGTTTCTGTGCCTCCTCAGTTGTACTGTACAGGGTATTGAATGGTTGCAAAGCAAAGCATCACAGCAAATTTGCATCACCCTTTTGAAGTGGGTAGTTCAAGGATCCTTAACAAAACAGCATTGAAAGGATGCTTTTGTTCAAAGCACCATCAAAGTAAAAGTCTAAAGTTTTGCAGAGCCATACTACTTACATCTAAGCAAAAAAAAAGAATCATACTTCTCCTCCCCCCCCCAGGCTTTCCTGCTGACACAGTCCTGTCCATCATACGCTTGTCATTAGAGACGAAATTGGCATAAGCTGAGCTTGATGGAAATAGGAAAGGCTTCTGTGCAAGGAAAGATAACAATCTGCAGTGGTTTCAGTGCTGTGTCAATTTGTTGTTGCCCTCTGGTAAAGTATTCTATGCCCTTTAGCTATTTTTGTCAGAAAGCACAGCTGAATCCAAATTTAAGCAGATAACCTAAACAACTGCTGAGTTTTACAGTAAAGCACACTGAGATCCTAATAAAGCCATTGATTTCCTCCCTGGTAAGGGAGTGAAAGGTTATCCTTGTCTTCCCACTCTGACAATGATAGTTAATAGGAAGTTCTAAAGAAAGTTCTCCTTCAGCATAATGCAGAGAAACAAATGAGACCAGGAGAAAAAAATGGTTTCATGAATATTCTTCATGTAAGTGCAAAACCCCTTACTCTTCAGCAATAAAATTACTGGGTAAAAGCCCTTAAAAGAAAACATATTCCAAAGATGGATTGCATCGGGTATGCTATCTTGCTATTTGTTGATTTAAAAAAAAAAGAAATATAATCCCTGTGTTTTGGCAAGCAGAGGGCCCATTATTCCTTGTGGTTTTATTCCTGACACACAGAGAGAGATTACTAATGTGAAGTTTTATTCCAATCAAACTTTTGGTATTCTTATTAGTAGAATAAGACTTTGGTATTTCTTATTGTTCATTCACAAAACATTTAAAGAAATTCAGTTTATGGGGAAAAAAATCAGAAGGTAAGTTGACAATGTTGATTTAGCCCAATGTGTATTGCAGAATATCTCCTGTGGGACTTTGATATTTTGCACTTGAATGTGAGGGTTTGATTTTAAGAAGAGATTTCCACATTTCTTTTTTTTAAAAAAGAGGAAAGCAATCCAAAGGTGAAAAGGTCACACTAAATCCTAGATACATAGATGTGTAGAATTATTCCCTGTTGATTTTGTTTCTAAATAAATCTTTAAAAGTAAATAAAACCTTAATTCACTCTCTCTGGCCTGCTAAACACCTCGGCATGAGAATCCTTCCCCCAGGAAGACATCTGGCCAAACTGTTTTATCAGATCAAGTTTATCTACACTCCTGCCAACCTAGTCAAAACTAATACCCTAATCAAGCTAAGGATACTGGTTTTTCATCTTTTTCATTTCTCCACAAAATCATCTTTCTGTTTTAGTGCACTAAACCCAAACAAGTTCGTCTCCAGCTTTTATTTCCTTTCTTGCTAGTTCTATAACTGTATTCTCCCAAGACCAGCAATTGATTTTTCAGCCATTGACTGAGAAGCAGTTATAGTCCCAGAACCTCAAAGTGCTGCAATCTTCCCTTCTACATTTCCAAGACAGCCAGGGAGACTACAAGTTACAGATAAACACAAGAAATTGTACTTCCATTGAAGCTTTTGAAGAAGAATTAAGGTAAAAGTGAAATGCACTGGTTTTTTTCCAAATAAATCCTCCCCAAAAGGCCCAGCTTTTGTGCCTCACGTTTGGAGGAGCGAGCAGGATGGCTAGGATAGAACTGAGAAGAAATTTTCTAAAGGGCTAAAATGCAAACACATAGTGTGAGATCCCTGTGTGAAAAAAGAATCTCAGAACTTTGCACGCCTGAAGCTAACCTTTTTGAATCCTTACTATTATTCTGTACCTCTGCTTTCCAACTGCAGTGTTCTTCTGCCTGTCCAATAGGACCCCCAAGAAAGTGTCCACTCTTCTATCTAAAAAAACAGAGCACCAGGTAAGCAACCCAAGCCTTGGGGTCATATGTAGTTCTCAAATCCGGGTCCTTTGTTTTGAAGTATTAAATAGACAAAAATAATAATGGAAATTGTAAAATAAGCCTTACATATTTTTTATTTTTTTAAAAAAATAGAAGAAAATGGGGAATGCCAGTACTCATTCCTCTCCTGAAATCCAGGGAGAAAATCCTGGACCCAGACATATGAATGATATCCTCATATATCCTCCTTGTACTGTTGTCCCACTTTTGTGGCTCTCCCAAGACATATTCAATGCCATTCCCAGCCACCCCTTCCTAGCAAAATGAATATCACTTCTTTCAAGGGCAATTTTGCACCAGTTCCACCTAAATAAAAGAACTACATTGGTCAACAGCGTAACTGCTTCCTAAGCTCACCTTATTCTCATTGAGTCCATAACGAAACCTCACCTCATGCAAGTTCAGAAGGTTTTCCAATTTGCATCTCACATTAAATGTTACTGAATGGATTTTCACTTCCCGACTTTCTTGAAATGTCAACTAATGAATTCCTTTGTGCAGCTGCATTTTTGCACTGTGAAGCTTGCCACTATTTATTTATTTATTGTCCACATTTCTATCCTGCTGCAGTCCAGAAACTCTCAGCATCCTATGTAGAATTATGCACAGCAGTTTCCACCATTTAAGACACTCTGTTGCCTTGAGACATCAAAGCTATTTGTCAATGACAAATGGTATGGGGAGGAGATGAAATTTAATGGGAAAAGTCAGCTATGAATCTGTCTTTCATATGAAAGTATAATATATGTGACTGTAGTGCAAGAACGCTCTTCTAGAAGCTAATGAGATTAAGATAACACAGTCTTTTGCACAGATATGTCATTATTCAGGGTTTTTTTTTTGGAACAACTAAGTTAAAACCAGCATTTTATTCTGCTCAGAAAGTTTGCAAGGGGGGGAAGGCAATCCAGTTCATTAGATCCTTTCCTGAGCAGCCTCCTTCCAATGATCAGCTGCCTAGTGAGCTTTTCTGGATGGTAGTTTGCTATTCTTTCTCTCATGGGAAGTGGATTCAACAGGAAACCTGGAAGTGACAAAATTGGATTGTCTGGCTCCCCAAAACAGAATAGTCCTGAAGGAGAATATACAAGGACCAGAGACAAGGGGTCTTTGACCACAGTTGTTTGAAGCAGTCCATAGGTAGTTATTAAGCTGATCTCACCCTCCTCAGTCTCCTGTCATATTTGCAAAGTGATTTAATGCCAGAACAGTTAAAGTTGACTTAAAGTTGGGATGGGAATGAGATGAACGTGATATCAAGGGTTCCTGCCAAAGAGAAGAAGGTGCCGTATTTACCTGTAAATAAGGAAATATTCCAGATCATAAAGAAATACAAGAACTTTCCATTTTGTGTATGTTTACAGTGATACTGTAGAATATTTTGGGGGGGGGGGGGCTGCCCCTCAGTATCTGTGTATGTCTATAGAGCTTCTACATATTCTTAATAAACCATGTATCTGTTCATGGACATAATAACAGATATGCCGACTTTGTTTATGATTAATCTGACTTTATCTCTGTGAAACAGCATCATACTGGCGTCAACAGCACATGCTGAGATAATTATGGCTCAGAATGCAAAAAAGGAAGGACCATTAATTTGAGGAAAATGTTTATGGAAGCGCACAAAGATATATTTTTTTAATGGTGCTCTGGAGAAGTCAAAACCCATTTATAGCCACTAATACAAGGAAGTTATTTACCAGTGGATCCAATTACTTATGAGTCAGAAAACATATTAGGGACTTTTCAAAACGCTTCCTTCATTTTTTAAAAGCATACTAGAACTCATTAAGCCACATGGCAGTGCAGCTGCTCAAAATGTTGCTTTAGAGGACATTAATTTTGCCAGATTTTCAGCTATATACCTACAAGGGATTTCAGTTTGTGAAATCTTCTCCCTTGACCTATTTTAAGGTAGAGATAGCTGAGATAAAGAATGGATAACACAGTAGCCATCAGATTATGCTGTACTGTTCTAATACAGCAAGTCTACTTCAGTTTAAAAAATAAAAACATGCCATAAATGCTCAAAAATCAAATGCTTATCTCCCACTTGCTTTTAATGGATGTCAGGCTTGGAGTGACATCAAAAAGTGACTGCATACTTTTCTACGGGGTGGTGCAGCTTTTCTGCTTCTATCTGGATTTTGAGAGGTATTAGGTAAGTTAGCATCAAAATTGACAACGATGGGAAAGAATATTGGTTATTGCCTCCAGTGAGATGCCAAGCTATACAATGGCAGACTTGGTTTCAATGGCAGACTTGGTTTCTTCTGGGTAAGATTAATTACCAGTGATTTGTCTTTGTTTTATGATTTAGCTTTGGAGCCTTTAAATTTCTGAAGGCCCAGAAAGGTTGGCATGTTTATCACTACCCTCTTAAAATTGACAGGGCTTCCTTGTGTTTGGGTTGTTAGCAATGCTGTATCTTAGCATTGTCACTATGATGTCGTCCAGATCAGGAAGCAGACTCCATAAGAAGACTAGAACTATATTTAGTGAGATAGACTGTATCAGACTATTGCAAGCCTGACAGTATTTTCTGCTACCTCCCCCCCCCCCACCGCCCACTTCTTATAGGAAAGGGAGAACCCAGTCTGAGTTTCTTCCTAATACGTTCCCTTTTTCACCTGTTGTTGTTTTAAGAGTCTCTGGATAGTTTCCTCAAGGTCATCTCTTTGGCTCCCTACACTAAACTAATAAATAAAAGATGGCGGCATTAGCAGCAGGTTGGCATAGTGGAAATACAATTCTACAGAGAGAGGGCATTAATAATGAGAGCTGATTCTGGCAGGCTGTGAGAAATGGGCAGTTTTTAATTGCACCATGTTTTCTTTTGGAACCAGGAAAATGTGGGAGTAGGTTACTAAATGCTTGAAATTGGTGGCTTTAGTACTCCTCACCCTTCCTCTTTCTGTGGCATTGGATTATTCTATCAAACCTCACTTATTCAGACATAGTGTGGGTTTGGAAACAACTTAGCTCTATTGACTTCCATATATTTCTGATGTTATGGCTGACCTAGTTATCCCCTCTCCCATATGCCAATTTCTAGAAAAATACAGAAATAATGTTTCTTGGTAAGGAGCTGAATGTAAGAATTAATGCTCAAGCTACATTCCTAGAAAAATGCTAGTGCTTAATTTGTCCCTGGCATAGAGGCTTTGTTCCACATTAATGCAGCTCACATTGCTGACGACTGCATAGATAATTATGAAACCAGATTACTATAGAGTTTATTCATTATATTAGAGTATTAGAGTGTATGGTAACAGCGGTGTAGTAATCATGGTGCTTTGATCATTTATAAATTAGATTCAGCTACTCTGTTCAATTTTATATTTTCTATTAGAGGGTTCTGATTTGGAACTATGGCTTCTTTTCTCTGTATTATTCTAAAAAAAAATACTAAAGCCTGTTCTACTACAACATACAGATTTATTTACAAAACAATTTTCCGGTCCTTCAATATGTTTTTTTTTTTTTTTAAATAACAGCAGATTCAGTGCCTCCATCAATATATTAGCTGGCTTCCTGCCACTAATCTTTTCTTCTTATTTTTACTGCTCATGTGCTACATTTGTTTTCACTGAATGCTTCCTTTTTCCTCTTATGCAACGCTGAAATGCAATTCAAAGCATGCTTAGATGGATGTAAATCAAGCCAAGTTCAGAAAAGTGGCATAACAGGAAATTGCTCTAGTACTGGTGTTCTCCTATTATCCAGCTGGAACCTTAAATTTATAGCAAATGCAAAAATATGAATTAAAATTTAAAATGAGCATTTTCTGCTTAGGAAAATTATACAAATTCTAAAGTACCACATTATAATTCCACTTGATTGGAGGAATATCAGAAGAAAATAGG
Source organism: Azemiops feae (assembly GCA_023970755.1). Lineage (NCBI taxonomy): Eukaryota > Metazoa > Chordata > Lepidosauria > Squamata > Viperidae > Azemiops > Azemiops feae. Next base: position 46,663 of record JALGBA010000170.1, on the reverse strand, counting down.
CTACAGAGGGATTGATCAAGTTCAGGGTTTCGTGTTGTTTAACCTGTGAGAAGACATGACCATTTGCTTTAAAACTGGAGAATCCAAAAAGTATTCATGGCAAAATGGTGGTGATAAAGTTGCCTGTATTCTTCGTGTCTAATGCTTTATAAAAACCAGTCTAGGCAGGCCTCAAGGTACCTCTTACTACAAAGAATTACTGTAAGGCTTCACACTTGAGCTTAGCAATAAATCACTAATTTCCCAAAAGTTCACCCTCAGCTCAACTTCTCAGCTAGACTTGGCAGAAGGCTCAGAAAAATGCTTTGGCCAGATTAGATTTTTTTTTTCTGAACAGAAAAGAATGAAGCCAGGCACAAAACTACTAATTGCCCACTGCAGTGCAGAGATGCTCGGAACTGTTACGTACAACATTCTCATGAAATCAAACCAGAGAATTCTCCTGCCCTTAAAAGAAACTGGTTTAATAAGACGATGTCCCTAATATGTTGTACTTCTTTAATAGTGCTAAAATCCATTTGAGTTTCTTTAAGAAATAAATTAGTTCAAATGTAGCAGGATGATCAATTTGATATAGGGGTTAAGACACCAGGCTAGAAACAGGGAGACTGTGAGTTCTAATACCACCTTTAGTCTTGGCTGGTTGCTGAGCAACCAAAATGCAGTCCTCTGAGCACAGGGATGAGTGATGGGGCAGCTGTTGGCACTTTGAAATTGGGTAATAAGTACCCATTTGGGGCTGTGTCATAACTCTAAATGGCCACTAAGTGCCTGGTTGTAAGTTGAGAACTATCCATATTTGGTTGTATTTTAAGAGCTAATTGTTGAATAGAATAGAATAGAATAGAATAGAATAGAATAGAATAGAATAGAATAGAATAGAATAGAATAGAATAGAATAGAATAGAATAGAATAGAATAGAATAGAATAATAGCAGAGTTAGGAGGGACCTTGGAGGTCTTCTAGTCCAACCTATAGGGTTTCCTGCCTGAGCAGGGGGTTGGAATAGATGACTCCAAGGTCCCTTCCAATTATTATTATTATTATTATTATTATTATTATTATTATTATTATTATTATTATTATTATTATTATTATTATTATTAATTATTATTATTATTATTATTATTATTATTGTTGTTGTCGTTGTCGTTGTCGTTGTCGTTGTCGTCGTCATTGTCGTCGTCGTCGTCATTGTCGTTGTCGTTGTCGTTGTCGTTGTTGTTAGCTCATTGTATGTAATTAGGAGCATTCCATGGTAGGAAATATGGAGAACAGGAACACAGCTTTAAAAATTGGATTACAAAGTACCAAACTGTAAAAACCTTCCCCAATCTGTGCCCGTAGTTATGTTGAGCTACATTTGCTATTGATTGAAGTAAGCCTAAGTCTGGTTATGGTGATTGTGATAATGGGCATAGTAGTCCAAACTGGAGACCACTGAGATGAAAAGTGCTAGAGATTTCTGCTTGAAACCTGCTGCCTATTTTGAAATGAGTGATGTAATACAATTTGATCTACCTGTTCATATTCTATTTCCACGTAAATACATGTGTGTGTGTTTTATACGTATAAAAGGCATGTTGGACTCCTGTATTATGCACTGAATGTTCTATTGTATTCTAAGTGCTCCTAAATATGAGTGTTGCCTTCTCTTAATGTTTGCATTTATTTTTCTTTATTTAAGTCAGAAATAAAACTACACTCTTGCAAGATAATGACTGGATTTTATTTGAGAAAACCCTGCAAGGCTGCATTTCATGCTTTTGAATTACGATCCTCATAAGCAACAACATACTCCAGACACCAGTGCATCACTTTAAATGAGCAAATAAATCTCCAGTGATTAAATTAATGAGCAGGGCAAAGCAAACCTTAGTCTCTTCAGCTTTACTCCATCTCTTCTCTAAGACACAAAATATGAGATTTAAATTATTTCTGAAATAAGGATAAATTCTAGTTTTTGACTGGACATGGAATTTACTAGTCTGAAAGCCTAGAGACTTGCTAAATACCTTGCAAGTTGGTGAAGTCACATTTCTGCTTATACATTCCGTTATTCCACGGGGCAGGAAGAGAGGTCAATTGCCTTAATAAATTGTTGCTAGCTGACAATGTGTAGATAGAGACTGTTCTAGTCACACCATATTCTGAGTTTACTTGAACTCCGTCAGCTGTCATTTCCCATTTTTACTTAAGGCCAGTTATCCACAGACAATGGATCACCTGCTAATTATTTCAATTTGTGTTTCTTTCCTGTGTCTTGGCAAACTAAGGAAAAAGTGACCATTGTTTGATTTTCTCCACTCCAATATTTTCTCACCTGGGAGCCCCACAAAATGAAGCCAATGGCTATGCTGAGATCTGCCATTTATTGATGAAGATATAGAATAACAGAGTTGGAAGAGACCTTGGAGGTCTTCTGATCCAACCCCTTGCTCAAGCAGGAGACATGATTACCATTTCACACAAATGGCTGTCCAATCTCATCTTAAAAACTTCCAGTGTTGGAGCACCGACAACTTCTGAAGGCAAAATGTTCCACTGATTAATTGTTCTCAGTATCAGCAAATTTCTCTTTTTTTCGAGGTTGGATTTTTCCTCCATAAGTTTCCATCTGTTGCTTCTTGTCCTGCCTTTAGGTGCTTTGGCAAATAAGATGACCTCCTCTTCTTTGTGGTAGCCCCTTAGATATTGAAACACTACTATCATATTACCCCTAATCCTTCTTTTCATTAAACTGGACATACCCAATTCCTGCAACCATTCTTCATATGTTTTAGCCTCCAGTCCCCTAATTATCTTTGTTGAAGATGTTGCTGTAATGCCTTGACTGTAGTTTTTAATCCATCAGAAAGTTTCATGGCACTCAGAAGTTATATTTCTAATTTGAAATTGGGGTGAAGGTGGGGATCAATGAGATTTGTATTCTTTCAACACATGCATTAGAAAAGCAGAGAAAAGAAATATTGTGCTGAAAAAGGTGGATATTAATTGAACTGCTATATTTTCCATAAAGGACAAGAAGAAATTCACAGGATAAGAAGAAATTCAACAACACAGCTTTTTTCTTCAATTCAATGTCTGCCTGACAAAAATGTAGTTGGTACAGTTACCAACTCAGTCAGAATAAAAGAACCCCAAACAGTCCCATTTGTTTCAGGATCTTCGCATTTTTATACATATCTATTATAACCCCACGGAACACTGCAGAATTCACTTCCAATTAAACATTTAGGTTTGTACTGTATTGTAAGTGCTTGCAATCAAGGTATTATTTCAAATCTGAGCAAAATAGGTCTTGGTTCCATTTTTCACCATTATTCCCAATCGAAGACATTTTAAGTTATTGAACGAAATCTCTCCAATTCATGAAATATATTTGATAATTACTCTTACAAACTTTAATTTTCTTAGATTAAACTAGTTTATCTAAGATAAAGAGAGAGAGAGAGAGAGAGGAAAGAGAGAGAGAGAGAGAGAGAGAGAGAGAGAGAGAGAGAGAGAGAGAAGATAACCAGCTCAGAATTTATTCTCATTTTCTACTAAACTCTTTGTAATCTGAAACAAAGCTGATCAGCCATCAATAAGCACAATTTCAGTCCCATTGAGTTCAACCCCAGGGCTTCCTCCAAATAAAGACACATAGGCTTCTACTGTAAAGAAATTATTACATCTTTGGATCATATTTTAAATATTATTCATTTCATGCACAATATTGTACCATATATTATGCCTGATGTTTCCTCATAAATGCATTAGGCATGGTGTAGCAGGGCTGAAACTAACTTCATATTCTACACCAGCCTCTCAGACTTGGTACCCTTCAGGTGCTTGAAGTATCGTCATTCACAGATGTAAATTTGATACAGAATACTAATGGCCAAGATACACGATGCTGCTGACATCAATTGTACTTTCTCCAAAGAATTTTTAGAGCAACACTAGTCTGCAGATTAAAAGCTGCTATTAAGGGGACAAGAAAGGGCATGACAAAGCAGCATTCAGTATTTACCTGGAAATATGTGTATGCAATTTTTTTTTAAAAAAAAATCTCTCTCTAATGAATTCCAGGCCTTGTTTTTTATGCAAATCTTTGTGTTGATTGGATGAAGCTTTGGCCATTTAACGTCTTCTCCTCTTACTGAAGGTGTTTCATCCTAACTGAATCAAATTTCAAATTGATCAAATGTTTACATCCAAATCAATGGAGTGAGCCAAATTTATTATTGATTTATATTTCAAATTGATTTAACAACACAGGCTGGAACTTCATAGATGTGCATGTGTGCATGTAAAACATTATTCACATGTAATTTAAACTGATCTCTCAGCATATTATTCAGTCGTGCATCAAGATTCTATAAAATCCCACTGAATTCCCAAGATTGTCTTACATTTAAATATTATACATACATAGCTATAAATGAATCTCTCCCCCCTTTCTTCTAATTATGGTGTGGAGCTTGCTCAAATAATATTGAGACATTGTTTGGCAGCAATGAACTCCTAACCCCGATATACTATGATTTAAGCACACTAATTCAGCACAGCAAAATTCTTTGGGGCATTTTTAAATACCAGTTTTCATTTGATTGAACAAGAAATTGCCTTGGAATTTCTTTCATTGGATAATTGTTGTTAATGAAGAAATTTAATGAAATTTAAGTGAGTGGAGTGCAGCTTTCTTGTGCTTAGGATTTCTGCAAATATTTTGCCTTCATTGTCCAGTTCTTGTTCTAATAGTCTGCAGCCTTGACATTCTTCAGTTCAGTTCCCAGGGAGGGTGTCAACTCCTTCCTTTGTAGTCCCCCCCCCCCCCCCCGGTAACAATGCTATTGTCAGATGCCTTGCCTTGTTGGAGAATATCCACTTTCCCTGGAGAAACTGAGAGACATCTTTCCCCTACCTTCTCTGCCTATAAATTGGGTGGGGAATTTTGAAAGTCCATTTATGCTCACCTCTAGTTCATGACTCCCAGCCTTGGACAGGCCTGCCATTAGATGATGGAAACAGCATGTGTGGCCATAAGTCTCCAGTTCTTGTCTTTTTTTTCTTGCTTTTATAATGAGCAACAATTTGCAACCTGGAAAGCTCTCAGCATGTCAATCTCTCTGCCATTCTGTTATAGTTTCATGCCTGACCAACCAGATCAGCAAGGATTCCATTTAATGGATTATAACAGCACCACATGATCCGATAGGCTGCCTAGGCAGAGTGCTTTAGCATTCTTCCTCTCCTTATCCCATGCCACAGCATTAAAAAAAAAAACACCTTAGAAGAACATAGTAGAAAAAGATGTTTGGCTTTTATGGATAAAGCAAAATTGACAAAAAGGGCATACAGTGTGTATTTTCCCTGGAAAAGAGTGATGAAGATCTGCTTTGTACTTTATTTTGGCCCAGCTTCTAATTCTTGCTGCTGTGATCTTGGGTAACTTTGCTGCTAGCTTATTTTGGAATAAGATTCTTTGAAACTATTCATATTTACATCTTGAAACTCAGACTGCATGCTCTACAGCTTTGACTTATGACCTGAAAGTTGCAGCCATTTGGAAGAACTGTAAGAGAGGACCCCTAATGCTGTTGAATCTAGCACTCTTTCTTCATGGGACCAGCAACAGAAAAGGAACAGCATTGCTCCCCATTGGTCTTCTAACTAATGGAAGCAGCTACGGACTTCACTGTATTTGTTTCATAGTGAAGAAGTGTTTCATTGATAAGAGAAAAATACATTGACAGTTTGACATGGTGTTCACTCCAGATTGGTCACCTCTCTTGGATCAACCTATCCCAAAAGGTTGTTTTGGTGATACATTTAAAGGAGGGCGGGTTCATATATCATTCACCTTGAACATTCCAAGATAAACAGGCTATAATGGAATCATCATCATCACATCCTGGAAATAAGTCCCTTTGCCTAGCCCTAGAATTTTAAGTAACAATTAAAGTTTAATGGGTGAGTTCACCCCAGAGATGATGGAAAACCTGACATGCTTCTTTAAAAGAAAACCACAGTTAATTGTTTTTCGTTTAACTTCTGCCATGAGGTCTTGACTTTTGTTGTGCATCTGCACCATGTAACTGACCAGAAGGGCTAGTTAACCCAGTCTATCTTTTTCTTTGATGAACTGATAGAAAAAAAGAAAGAAAGAAGTGATGTGTTGCTTGGTCCACATGTATAATTTGAATGAGGAACGTGACATTTAAAGGAATGAAAGCATTTTGGGGGCAAAGCATGTTTCCAAAGCCAGCATTTATCTTGGTCTGAACACAATCCTTTGTCTGGGTGTCAAAGGAGAAGTGAGAGTGAAGAGAAATGCCAGGCTGTCTCTGAAAGATGTATTGTGGGATGCTGAGAGATGACAAGGAAAATGTTTGAGCTGTGTATGGGCTGCCACTTCAGTTTCTGTGGCCCTCTGCATTCCTGTCCTCTTGATCAGACTTCACATTTTCCTGGGAATCTACATTCTCCAAGTGATTGTGGAGAAGTTCTGGATCTTTGCCACTCAACACAGGTTATTTTTGGCAAAGGTGATAAAAGCACTTGCATCAAATGATGAAGTTTATAATTGGGCCTCCTTTCCTTTTCTTGGTCTTCTAAATCCTGCCAAGTTCACATTGCAGAAAAATGGGGATGGGGGGAAATGAGTTGGAAACTCACCTTTAACTGAGTCAATTTCACATTTATGCCTCAGTAAGTAAAAGCAATGGTACAATGTTCCAAAGCCTAAATGGGAAGTTCAGTCCAATCCAATTTATTTATCTGATGTGGTCAGGTACAAAAAAAGAGCATATTTTAAGTAGTTTCCTCCTGTTGGTTGCATACAACTGGCAATCCAATCATGAAACATACCAATGTTTCATTACAGTAATTGCAGCTGTAATATTTTTTATTGTTTCAACGTTATCCTCAATATTAAATTACTGCTCATTTTAAAGAGCTCTATGAGTTCTGTTCCTCCATTCTGGGACACCCAGTATCCAGAGTAGCATCTGAAATTGCCTGCTCTGATTTTCATCAATCTGAAACCCAAAGCAATTCTGAAATCTCACAGCAAGTAGTAGAATTTTGATGTTGCAGAGATCTGGCGATCCTTTAGATGGCAACAAAGAAATACAGGGGAAAAAAAACACCCTTTGTTGTCACCTAATGATCTTCTGGAGGAAAGAGTCGGGTTTTTAAAATATGTACCTTTTCTCCCTTTGGGGCAGTCCAGTACTGGCTAGCTGCCAGAAAAGAAATGATTTGCAGTTTCTATAAGACAGGCAGATAGATGAACTGCCCCGGAAAACAGCAGCAATGTGAAATTATTTCCTTCCCGCTGTGCATCCTAAATGTGTGCACTGCATTTATCAGTACTATTCTGCAGCACACAGAACAAATGTTGCAGTAATGCACATAACTCAGCTCAGCAGAAAACCCAAACCAAATGCAAAGAAAAACTGACATTGCAGCAAACTATCAGGCCAAGAAATCCAAAGATGCTTTTGCAGCAAAATACCCCCCATCAACTTCATAATAAAATATTGGCTTGGAAAGGATCTTAGAGGTCATCTAGTAAAATACCCTGATCAGCCAGCAATCCACTTCTAAGCTATTGTTGACATTCAGCCTCTGTTTAAGCACTTATGTCAAATTAACTGTGAGAGACTCACACAGTGTATTTCGAATGTTTGAATGCATGCTAAAGTCTCCATAAGCAAGAAAATGCCACAAAGCACAGAGTGCAAGGATGAGCAAAGAGCAAAAGAAATTAAGAATTTGGGATTACTGCTGGCAAAAGAAGAATAAATTATGTTGATGATGCTCTACTAAGTGCTAACTGGAATGGATGGCATCTGTGAATAATTTTTTTCCCCCAGCTGGAGTACAAACCTTTCAGATTTTGTCCATCTCCTCTGGATTCTCAGTGCAGCAGAGCAGACAGAGCACACTGATTCTGCTCCATGCTAACAGCTTCCAAATTCCAGATTTTCCGTGCAAACAGAAGCTTGCATCTCTCCCCCCCCCCTCTGAAAAAAAGAGTTTATTCAATGAATTCTTTTTAAGATAAAACCTTGGGTCGACATTTCTGACACATCCTTTTCACATTGTATTTCTCCCTTTCCGATTCCCAAATAACCTAACAGTGGTGGGGCTGACAGAGAATGGCAAAGCCTTGGGGGTGCTGAAAGAATCACACACATGCTTTATAAAGTTTTTAAAAAGATGGGTGGCAGTATTTATGACAGGGAAAAATAAACTTTGCCCAAGTCAGCAGTGCATTGATAAGAACAAAACCAACTTGTTTCAAGGTCACAGGATACATTGGCAACATTCCCAGCTCTGACTGCTTTCTCTATAGGGGATTATTAGGGTGCAGCAATTGCAGCTTGCAGGCTCTGTTTCAATGAGGGCCTTACCATTAGGTAGATTTCCACTTCAGTAGAATACCATTCTCCAGTCTGCTCTTCCTCTTCCTAGAGGAAGACAGTCATTAGCAGTCAGAGATATTTGCCATGGGACTGCATAAACTACAGGTGAATCCTCAATCTACGACCACAATTAAGCCCAACATTTCTGTTGCTAAGTGAAACATTTAATAATAATAATAATAATAATAAAGTTGGAAGGGACCTTGGAGGTCATCGAGTCCAACCCCCTGCTCAGGCAGGAAACCCTATACCATTTCAGACAAATGGCTGTCCAGTCTCTTCTTAAAAACTTCCAGTGTTGGAGCATTCACCGCTTCTGGAGGCAGGTTGTTCCACTGGTTAATTGTTCTAACTGTCAGGAAGTTTCTCCTCAGTTCCAGGTTGCTTCTTTCCTTGACTAGTTTCCATCCATTACTTCTTGTCCTGCCCTCAGCGCCTTGGAGAATAGCTTGACTCCCTCTTCTTTGTGGCAACCCCTGAGATATTGGAATACTGCTATCATGTCACCCCTAGTCCTTCTTTTCATTAAACTAGACATACCCAATTCCAGCAAACGTTCTTTTTTTTTAAAAAAAAATATATTTTATTAGATTTTATAGGGGTACAGGGATTACATTAAGGTGCTTAGGAACCACCATGGAGGTGGGTATATTAAACATCCAAAAAAAGAAGGACAATCACAAATATATAACTCAAATCAAATCTTTTAAACTTCCCTCTCTAATTCCCTCATTTAATCTTACTTATTCAAATTAATAAATTCTATATAAGTTTCAAATGATCCTATCAAATATCAGTTACATTTCAATTCTAAAAATCCAAATCCTGTTTTTAAGCTTTACTAACTTACAATTACTATATTTCAATTAGCCTTAAATAGACATATTATTAACACTTCGGGTGCCCTTTTTTTTTTTTTCTTTACATAATTATATCTGGTATATTGTTCTCGCAACAACATTCCCATATCTTCTTCATTGATACCATTTTTTTCTCTTATCACCCATCCCTCTTATTCTCCTTTTATTTCCAAATAATTCTCTTAAAATAAAAATATCAGGCCAACAAATAAATTTCTATCTAATTTAAATATATATTCTATCAATGCCTCTATATCTATAAAAATCTTTTTAAACCAGTAGATAAAGTTTACTTCTCCAATACATATCATATCTAAAACAAAGTAATATTACAAAGGGTATCCTCTTAAAAATTTCACGTGTTCCATTAGTTGTTAAGTCAGTCAAGAAATCAAAGCCTTTTTAATCCCATTAAATAAGACTTTAAAATACATTTTTAAATCTAACTCTGGGCTTCTTTCTATGCCATAGTGGTTTCCATAGTAAGGTTCCTACATAATCAAACCACAATATTAAAAGGTCCATATTCTTTAACGCTTCAAATTGGTCAAAGTTCTCTTTCCTTTCTTCTAATAGCCTTTGGATGGTAAAAGCTGTTTTATTCCATGTTATATTTGCCAATTGTTTATCCATCTTTTCTCGATTTTCAATAAGTTGTATCTGAGTGTCAGTCTCTGTTGGTATTGATGCTTCAGACATCTCTGTTGAAGTTGTTGTATAGTCATCAGACTTCTCGATAGGTTGTGTTGGAAGTTGAATAAAATTAGTTTGTTTTGTGGTTTCCACGGTTTCTCTCAGTGTAGGGAAAAGGGATTGAAAATAGGAACTCACATCCTCTGCAGCTTCTAAAATTGTTTCCAATATAAGTTCATAGTCCAGTTGTGTATTAAGTTCCATATCGATAGTAATAAGGCTTTTTAATCTGTAATCTTTAAAGAAGGCTCTACTTCATAAGAATCAAGCAAGCATTCACCTTCAATTTTCAATAGGCCAGCTGCATCCGTTATCTTGTGGTTATCACCCTTTGAAGGTCATAGCCATTCCCAGCCATAAAGAAATATAATTGCAGTACCACTTTTCGACACAAGATGTCCTCAGCAAACCAAAAAATCTTTTTTTTTTTTCCTTTCCAAATAATAGATTTTTTATTTTTCGTGTTGAAAAAGATGAAGAAAGGGCTCAAAATAATAAATGCGTAGTTGTAACAATAATAGTCAAGAATAAAATGTTTTCAGGTCCCCTCAGTATTCCAAAATTTAAATAGTCCATCAAAATTGACTGGTTTTTATTTATATATTTTTTTTCCAACGCTGTTTTTCCCCATTGCCCAAACGCTGCTTCCTCACGACAGGGAAATAGTTCAAAGAAAGCTTTTAACAGGAAAGTAGTTAGGGAAAAAAAAGGGGGTAGGAAAGGTCTCACCCGGATTCTCCACGGGGGTTCTTTCGCTTAGATGTTCTTCTGGCTTTCAGCTGGTGCGACGAAGTGATCGTCCATTTTATTGGGCGATCTTTTCCTCCGGCGGCCCTAAGGAGATAGCTCGAACTGGGGAGAGCCGCCGCTCTTCCCCAGTCGAGCAGGAGCCTCCTCTAACGGTGGTCGCCTCTACGGGGCGACTTTCGATCCGATTAAGGGTCTACCGGCGGAGGGAAAGCAGCCGGTGGGAGAGAGAGATCTCTCCGTACGACTGCTGGTGTCGCGATCCGGAACCGGAAGCCCCAGCAAACGTTCTTGATATGCTTTAGCCTCCAGTCCCCTAATCATCTTTGTTGCCCTTCTCTGCACTCTTTCTAGAGTCTCAACATCTTTTTTACATCGTGGTGACCAAAACTGGATGCAGTATTCCAAGTGTGGCCTTACCAAGGCATTGTAAAATGGTATTAATACTTCACGTGATTTTGATTCTATCCCTCTGTTAATGCAGCCTAGCACTGTGTTGGCTTTTTTGGCAGCTGCAGCACACTGCTGGCTCATATTTAAGTGATTGTCCACTAGGACTCCGAGATCCCTCTCACAGTTACTACTATTGAGCAAGGTACCCCCTATACTATACCTGTACATTTGGTTTTTCTTGCCTAAATGTAAATTTGTTAAGTGAGTTTTGCCCCATTTTACGACCTTTCTTGCCAGAGTTGTTAAGTGAATCATTGCAGTTGTTAAGTTAGTAACACAGTTATTAAGCGAATTCCTCATTGACCTTGCTCAACAGTAGCAACTGTGAGAGAGATCTCGGAGTCCTAGTGGACAATCACTTCAATATGAGCCAGCAGTGTGCTGCAGCTGCCAAAAAAGCCAACACAGTGCTAGGCTGCATTAACAGAGGGATAGAATCAAGATCACGTGAAGTGTTAATACCACCTTACAATGCTTTGGTAAGGCCACACTTGGAATACTGCATCCATTTCTGGTCACCATGATGTAAAAAAGATGTTGAGACTCTAGAAAGAGTACAGAGAAGAGCAACAAAGATGATCAGGGTATGTCTAATTTAATGAAGAGAAGGACGAGGGGTGACATGATAGCAGTGGTCCAATATCTCAGGGGTTGCCACGAAGAAGAGGGAGTCAAGCTATTCTCCAAAGCGCCTGAAGGCAGGACAAGAAGCAACGGATGGAAACTAACCGAAGAGAGAAGCAACCTAGAACTAAGGAGGATTTTTCTGACAGTTAGAACAATTAATCAGTGGAACAACCTGCCTCCAGAAGCTGTGAATGCTCCAACACTGGAAGTTTTTAAGAAGAGGCTGGACAGCCATTTGTCTGACATGGTATAAGGTTTCCTGCCTGAGCAGGGGGTTGGACTAGATGACCTCAAAGGTCCCTTCCAACATTATCATCATCATCATCATCATCATCATCATCATCTTTGGACGGTCACTAAAGAATGGTTGTAAGTTGAGGACTCTCTGTACTAAGTATGCATGCGTCAGAATATTACCAAGGAAGCTCCCCAATTGCATCACAACACACATTGAATCTCATGCCTCTTCCACTCAACTGATACTCATTACTTTAGACCATGGGTGTCAAACTCGATTGCGTCACGTGATGTATCGTGATGTTTTTTTTGCCTTTGCCGGGGTGGGCATGGCCTGCGCGTGACACATCTGGCCCGCGGGCTGCCAGTTTCACACCCCTGCTTTAGACATTCTTCTTCTTTGTTTCCTTCTTTTCTTTGCTTTCAGGTAAGTCTTATTGAAGGTCTAAGCCAATCTAGAGGTTGGCAACCCAACTGATTGGGAAGGAAAAACCTTTGGGCTACCCATTATCTCTCAACTGGACCAGTCTCCAATAGGGCATTACCCAAGCCCAGGCACTTCTACTTTTTTAGCAGAGTGATTAGGTAAATCTTATGAGGTTGTTTATATATGGTCACCACCTTTATCTCAGCTATATCTCTCCTTGACCAATGTTTTTCATTCATTCATTCTGATGTTCTTCCCCCTCCCCCTATCCCAGGAGTCCCAGAAACCACGTAACATAATTTAAGGTATGTTTCTTCAACCTTATCTTGACTCTTCTGGGCTTTGAATAGTTTACAAGCTTCTGAACAATCAGACTTGATTATAACCCCTAAGGAATCACAATGATTATTCTGGAAAGAAAAAAAAAAGGGGGGGGGCTATGAATGTCATTTGGCCTACACTATGCCAGGAGAGAAATCACCCAAGCAAGTTACAGCCGACCAACATTGTACAAACTGCAACAGTTTAATACCAGTTTAAGGCTAGGAAACATTTTTCTGATTCCTCACTCTAATTTTGGTGAGTAAAAGTGTCTGTTTTATAATGAAATCTATACTTCAGGACGAATGCAAATCTTGAAGTATAGATTGCATTATAATTTTAGTTGTATCATGTTTTATTTGATATGCAGATTAGCATTTCTTTACTAAAAGTCATGTAATTTCTTCTTAAAATCTAACTTCAATGAAATTATTAGTTTTATTTATGGGTGGATCATACAGTTTCATTTAATGAGGTAAAAGGATGTTCTTGCAATAAGCATAATGATTGGTCCTCCTCCCATGCCCTGGTAACTTAAGGACCTACAAAAATACCCTAGAAAAATACCCTTGCTGGATTGACTGGATAACATGATCCATTCACTACACATCAGGAAGAAATTTCAAATGAGCCTGAAAATTCAAATTATCAAACAGTCGATGAAAATTCATGATTTACTAGTCACCAGCTTCATGGATGCCTTCAAGAAAGACAAGTCTGTTTTTTTTTGGAGGGAGGAATTTAATAAAGCAAAATTTCAGACACACTGAATTTTGGTGAGCTCTTAGTATTTAGTGCCTTAGTGAGTGCCTTAGAAGAATAGTGTTTTTATCAACAGTGTTGATAATTGAGGCCAAGCTTTCCACATCTTAGGATAGCAAGGAAACAACTGATTTCAACCAATAAAGGTGGTAGATGGTATTTTAACTTGCCCTCCATTAATTTAACTACATCAGACATAAAGCCAATACAATAGAAAAAATCTAGCAGAGCATTTGAGGCCAACAATATTCCTTGCTATAACTATTTGGAAATAATATAATAATGTAAAAAATCTTTGTTGGACAGTGGAGAAGGGGAGAATGGAGAGATTAGCTCTATTAAGGAGTAATGGAACAGTTATTCCTTTAGAAGAATTGTAGAGAGACATATTTATTGAATTAATACATACTTAACTGATACATTTATTGTACCTGCTCAGAGTCTTTCAAAGATAAAGTCTTTTCCAGGATAAAATACTATAAATTAAGAAAATCCAAAGTATCCTTATTGGCCCACATGTAGGTCTAATGAGAATACTTGTTACTATAAATTTTAAACATATTTTAATTACATTTTTAATTGTGTTTCAGTTAGATAGCTTCAGGGAATGTTTTCTTGAACACCATAATATTGGTAGATTAAAGCTTTCATCCTAACTTCATTTTATGGAGAGTAGGAGACTATTCAGTGTTTCAGATCCAAAAATATAAAGGGACTTTGGACCACTTTAGAATGCCCACCTAATACCCGTCTGTAGTTCCTTCCAAACCTATCTTTGGAAATAATGAAGAATGCATGTAGTGTAGAGTTGAAATGTTGGGACCTTGCTGCTTGCTGAGTTTGGTTTTCTTGTTGCAAACATTTCATTACCAAACCACATAATATTGTCTGTGCTTTATTTATGATACATTTGCAAGAAGAAAACCAAGATCAGCAAGTACTGTACAAGATCTCCAAAAGATTTTACTTTACTTTGGTTTGAACTATCGCTCTGCAGAACTGCAGTACAATCTTGGCAATTTTTTTATTTTTTTAAATTTTTGTTTTCTAGTCTGAAAAGCTTCATTGTCCTAGTGGAGTAAGTCTTGCAAGAATTTGGAGAAACCACACAACTGTTAAAAATACTCAGAATCTGAAATGCAGATTTAAAATAATTTCATTCTAGAGATATTTTGGCTGTTTCAAGAAAAGGTGGAAATCACAGTTCTGCAGTCAAAAATCCTCTTTACAGAGATTGGGAACATAAAAAAAAGAGAGAGACGAGAAAGTAGAAACTGATCATAGGCTACCCTGTGTGCTGCTTAAAAAGAATTCATAATATAAGCAAATGCAAAATAATAATGAAATGTAAACTAAGTGTTAAAATATAAAAATCAAGTTCTTAGGGTATTTGCGACAGCAAATAGAAATCCAGCATCTGTTGGGGCTGTGGCCAGTGAATTTCTATAAGCTTAAAAAAAAAAAAAAAGTCAGAAAACAGCATTGCAGTGGTCTTTCTCTGTAAGTGCCACATAGTTTGTTGTTTACCATTTAGTGAGATCAAAATGCAACCAAGAGCGGTATAACAATTGAAAATTAATGTGGCATTTCATGTTATCATGCTTCAATTAAACTGTAGAGGGCTTGTCTATAAAAAATGGATAGGCATGGAAGAATGAACAATAAAGCTGTCTGCTTGTGACATTTTTCTTTTTTCTTTCTTTTTTTAAAAAAAATTGAACATGGTCCGAGAATTAAGGTATGGCAAAGTTGATCGTGCCTGAAGAGGGAAGTGCTTTGCTAATCATGTTAGAGGCAAAGTAACTGCATTATTATCTAAAAATGAGCTGGCTTGGCAGTAACACATGTGCAAAGCATTTGGGCTTCTTAGGCTGCATCCCTTTCCACATTTAGTTTGGATTAAGGTCAATTAAATTTAATAGAGCTTACTTCCCAATAAACATGCATATGGTTAGTGAATCACAGTATTACTGTGATCATTATAATCCACAAGTGAAATGCTGCTACAAAAAAAAAGTTAGTTTGGCTTCAAGCTATAACACATTTTAACAAAATCCTTGCATCAAGATTATGGGAAGAAATTATTATTTTATTCCCAAGCCACTTTAGGATTTATTTTGTCCAGTTCTGGATTTCATATTTTAAGAAGAGCATTGTTAAATTTGAATGGTCTATAATGATGTGGCTTAAAGAAATTGCTCAACATAGAAGAAGGGAGAGTATTTGAAATATTGTCGTATGGAAGACAGCAGAGTTGTTCTTGGCTGCACCAGTGGGTAGGGCAACAGTTAATGGATTTAAATTGCAGTGACATTAAAAGAAACATGCTTTTAAATGTGAAAACTTAATGGAATGAGAAGAGAGAAACAACATGCCTCAAAGAAGGGCAATGACAAGTCACTTGTTTTGTTTGTATATGATGGAGATAACCATGAAGTCACAAAGTGTCAAGCTAAGCTTGAAGAAATCTTTACCTTCCTTTTTTTTTTTTTTTTTTACTTTTTTGATGTTTACTTATTTGAGGTTAAAAGATACCATACTGCAGAAAAGCTTGTGATAATACATTGGTTTTCCTTTTTCTTCTAATACTGTCACTTTGGCAGTTTGGTGTCTTTAGGGTAGGTTAATCTAGGAGACCAATTTATGAATGCCACATGCCGTAATAACATTTCTAAGCAGAACAGTGCTATGGAGTCTGGGAGAAAGTTCATTGTGGAGGCATTGCCATTTCTTGTGTACTGCTGATTTTACACAGGTCAAGACAGAAAGGAGAGTTGGCTTTCCCTCTTTTTCTCACGAGTTTTACTTCCTTTGACCCAAGTACTTAGAGTGCTTAGACAGATAGGCCAATGCCCTGCAGAGGGGAGAAGTTGCTGAACGTCCTATTTTTGTTCAGAATGCATTAAACATGTACAAGGACTCATTTTCTTTGCATGAGTTCACTGATCTATGCTAAATAATACATATTAAACAGTGTTCCATTTTCTTAATTATCTTCACATAAAAGTCTGAACATTGGGGGGGGGAGAAATTGTAACATTTCCCTTTTGAAATCAGATGCCCCCACATAATTTTATTGATCCTTTGACACCTAATAGAATGGCAATAAAATCAGTGCTTTTATGAACACTGAAATATCCTGGATGGAAGATGGGTACTTTGTCTAGTATATCAACATGCACGGATTACTGTGTTACAGCAAGGCCATAAGCAAAAACATGCTACAGTTGCTGCAACCAACTTGAAATTCCTGAATTTAAGCTGAATTCACAAACACTCTTCTTTTTGGATTCATACAACATTTCAGGAGAATCAGTTTTGAGTACTGCATGTCTTATGTGTACAGGTAGTCCTCAATTTACAACCATTTGTTTAGTGACCATTTGAAATTACAACAGCGCTGAAAAAAGTAACTTATTGTACAAAGGGCTGAACAAAGCCTTTGAAAGAGGTGTAACAGCACTGCACTGCAACACTTCTTTTCAAATTGTTAATGCACTGCTAATATTTTTGTTTGGCCACTTTGCATGTGGAGACAGCCCAAGAAATGCTTCCAAATGTGGTATTTGAAAAGTGGGTCCCCATGCACGTTCCAATATGTCACAAAACAATTCTTAGGAAGAGCCGTAGTGTCTAAGATGCACCACCACACCAGGTACAGCATCTAACTGACCTTAACGGATGTTGGAAACTACTAACCGGGGACCTGATTAATACTTGAAGGAGACATCACCAGAAAATTCCATGGATGTGACCAAAGTTATTAAAGGTTAAGCTCAGCTGGAGGGAGGCATTATCTTCACAATTAGGAAAATATTTCAAACATATCAAAGGACTGAAAATATTTCAATCATACCAAAAATAGGTGCTGTATATGAAGATGTGGGTTGTAGCTATGCTGTTAGCAAACAGTATATAACCAAGTTAATGACTATTCAAATAGAAGTTGAATCCTAGAAACTATTTTATCTAGAAAACCCAAATATTTTATTTAACAATCACTGTTCATTTGTAAATTTCTACAGATCTTTTGATTAAAGTATCTATTAGCACATATGGGCTATAGGCTTCAATCTCATTCAGTTTTTTTTATAGAGTAAGAGCAATATAAAAATGTACATTTTTGCATTGGGCTATTAGTATGTTATATAGTCTACATACACTGCAAAATAGTCTTCCAGTTTTGTTGGGTAATTCAAGCTAGAAAAGTAGAAAACACACCTATCACTTTACTTCAAGTTTATCTTAATTGGATAGCCATGCAATACAATCAGGTATTCAATACTGTAACATTTTAGTATCTTGGTCTGGCATTGTTCATCTTGGATATTTCCTTGAAAAATTATAATACATCTTATCTGCATCTAACATTCCTAGAAAATAAAGTGTCCCTTCAGAATAGAATTTAAAAACAAAGCCAAACAAATGCCCCAATTAGCAAGGTATATTTCATCAAGAAAACGCCATGCATCCATTGTTGTTACCTAACTGTACGTGTAGATCAACTTCCTCTTGGTGTTAAGCCCTTATTTAATTTTAAATTAAAAATTGTCAGTTAAGCATGCATCACTTTCAAGGGGAGTGGAAAAATGTAATAGTGAGTGAATGGCAGAGAATCCTCTATGTCACGGCTTTTCAACCTGTGGTACGCGTACCACTTGTGGTACATTAACGAGTGGCAGGTGGTACGCAGCCCTGCCTAGCCAAGTGTAGTGGGGGAGAGAAAGAGCCAGCACAGGCAAGGACTTACAGTGAGAGTGTCCTCTGGAGCTGCAGAGGCACGGAGCAGAGAAGGAGGGAGGGAGGGAGATGGAGAGTGGAAGGATTCTTATGTGCTTTTGTGACTTTGAAGTTCTGGGATTTGTGCAATGTGGGCTTTGTGTTCTTAAGGAGTGTTTGGCAATTTCTATTTGGCTGATGGCTGATGTTAGCTTCTATTGCTCTGCTATTGTTAGCTGTAAGTTTTGCTGCAAGGGATTTTGAAGTATTTTTCTCCTGAATTGATTTTGCCTGTAGATTCTTTTACTTATGAATGGAGCCATTTGGGGAGGCTGCCTTAGCCGGCAGCCAATACTTACTACATTTTTTTTTCTTCCTTACTTTCCTTTCTAGCCAGTAGCTAATTCTTAAAGGGGAATGTGCCCTTTAAAGCTAGTTCACTCAGCAGTTTGTCTTTTCTGTTTCTGGAGGCTTTTCCTTGTTTGATGAATATATGGAAGAGAAAAAATATGGGGGGGGGTGTCAAATTCTTCCTTCAGAAGGAGATGGGCATGAGAAAGAGGGAGGCAGGGAAGGAGGGAGGGAGGGAGGGAAGTCCTGCCTTAGCACTTGGCCACCAGCAGCCCTGCCATTGACTTTACTTGTCAAAAGGTTGCAAAAGGGGATCACATGACCCTGGGACACTGTGACCATCATAAATATGAATCAGTTGCCAAGCATCCAAATATAAATCACGTGGCCCTGGGCATGCTGCAATGGTCATAAGTGTGAAAATGGTCATAAGTCCTTTCAGTGCAATTGCAACTTTGAACAGGGCTTTTTTTTGGTCATCAAGTTTTCGACACCTTGCTAGGTGGTACTCAAATATTGCCATATCCTAAAAGTGGTACAATTGGTGAAAAAGTTGAAAAGCCCTGCTCTATGTTATTCAGAAATAATTCCAGTTTGTGCTGAATGGGACTAATTTCCAAATAAATGGGGTTTAAGTTACAGGCTCATTGTGCCTCTAAATGTCTGTTATCACAATATGGACCACTTAAGAGATGTTCATCTGTGTTGAGTGCAATATCAGATATGGGTTTTCTATCTTGGAAAGTTGTCTAGAAGGAGATATAGATTGCTATTTACAAGACAAGTTAAACAGGCTGATATGCTTCACTATGGACCTGGGAAGTAAGCATCCTCCTGAGAGGCATAGAAAAATGTTTAAATACATGGCTATTCTTTCCTTCTAGGCAGCCATGATTCCCCAGCACAGGATAACAAGGGAAGGAGAAAAAATCCACAGAAGCGCCCAAATGAGTGCCAAAATCTGAACTACTGGATGGCAGCAGAAGCGACTTGTAACACCCATACTTGTTCTCTTGTATGTGATGGAGTCTGGTGCAGAGCTGTTGGAGGGAAGGAGGAGCTAAGAGGCAAATCAGTCTGGAATCTTTGATATGCAGAACAGGCCCTCCCTAGCTATTTACAGGGCATATCTGACCATTGTGCAGATAGTGCTTTAGTCTGGCAAGATTCTTTCTACGACTGAGCAACAATAAAGAAATTACTCTGAGTAAATCATCACATTGTTCTTGGTTTGCTGCCAGACATTGTCTCTAACAGTCATCTGGTTGCTTTTGGCATTAGTACTATGCAACGTGAGTGGCTAAGATGAGCCATTCTTTTAAAGCTAGCCCAGTACATCCAAGGAATTAAATGCCAGGGCTTGTTTGGATTCAAAGGATGATTCCTAGGCTCACCCACTGTATGTACAGTATCTTTCATGAGGCTACTTTCAGAAAGCAAGCTGTCACAGTGAGGAAACCACATGTCTCCATCATGAGGCGCAGTGGTAGGACCCTGGATCCTCAGCATTTGCCTGAGGAAGGCTCTTGGGAGCCTCCAGCTTGACATAGATGTTCACCCTTCATGTATTTCTTAGAGCAAAGAGAGATTTATACAACAATTTTATTGGCCAACAAAGTGTGGTAACAGTTTTATACTGGCGGTCCTCAACTTACAACAGCTCATTTACAGTACTTGCAACTGTTCAAAGTTACAAGGATACTGAAAAAAGTGATTTATGACCATTGCAGCATCCCCATGGTCATGTGATCAAAATTCAGACGCTTGGCAACTGACATATATTTATGACGGTTGAGTCATGTGATCACCTTTTGCCATCTTCTGACAAGCAAAGTCGATAGGGAAGCCAGATTCACTTAACAAGCTCATTACGAATTTAACACCTACAGTGATTCACTTAAAACGATGGCAAGAAAGGTCATAAAAATGGGGCAAAACACACTTAACAAACCTTTCAAATAGCAACAGAAACTTTGGAGTCAATTATAGTCGTAAGTCGAGGACTACCTGTATTCCTGGCATGAACATACCAGAAAGGAGGATGTACATCTATAACTCCTGGCACAGTCAATCCCAAGAATTTACATGAGAAGCACAGCAAATAGCAAGTCTCATAAGGTGCAGGGTAAACTTCCCATCCGGTGGTATTGGAGTACCAATAACCTTGAATAAGGTTGGAAAAGTAACTCTATGGAAAGGCCTCACAGTGACATTTGCTAAGATATGGGAAAAGTAAAGGTTGATTATATAAATACTATATGAGGAGATTTTTTTCAGGTGATTTAACTGTGATGGCTATATGCATATTAAGTTTGATCAGACTTATTCCTGGTCACTTATTTGGTCCTCTGTACTGCAGCTATAATTTCCAACTTAAACAGAGGAGGCAATAGCTTTAGTAACTGGGTGGGCAAATCAATGAAGGGGGAACACATAGATAGATCAATATCTGATTCACTAATGTGTTACAGGAAGATGGAGGAATAAAAACAGAATGTGATTGGCACATCAAGTTCTCATCACATATTATGGGCATATTCAGAAAAGGAAGATTTTTTTTTCTCTTTAAAACTACATTGTGTAATTGTCAGTAAGTGAAAAAGATCACTGTCTGACATGCAATCTCTCTTTTTTTTATAGTTGTTTTAAAGACTGGGAATTGGCCTTCTGCCCTCTCATGAGCTCAACTGAATTGCACTTAAGCATCTTTCAAGTACAATTGGTTTTAACAGCTACATATTTATTTTCCCTTTGAATTCCATCGTATCTGGATTGTTTATATTTGGGTAGATCATGCCCCCATTCCTGGTAACTAATTCTGAGGTTGTCATTGGTGAAATATCAAAATAACTTTTAAAGGACAGCATAACTACTGTGCATCAAAGCTCAACAGCCTTATTTTGCTCAGTTAAATATTCAGAGTTAAAAGAGAAACAGGTGAATATATTTTAAGTTAATTTTACAAAAACAAAGATATTTTAGGAGCTAGAAAAAAAATATGAGAGGCTATATTTTTCTATCAGTCTTTTTCTCTATTACCACAAGCTTTGGTAGGAAAGATTTTAAAAAATAGCACCAACGAGCTTCAACAGTAATACATCCATCTTAGTATGCATGAGATGTAATGAAAATATAAATTTTGGCCAGAAACGTTGTGTAGGTTCCTTGACGCCAAAGCTTCATTTCAACATCTAGCAAGAAGTCTTTGGGTTCCCTCACTTGCCTCTGAAGATAGACTATACCGGTATAGGAATTAAGCTTTCTGGTATTGAAGTAGTTTTCTTCATTTCCTTTGTTGATTGTAAGGATTATGTTGTCTCCGGCATAAGCAGGCGAGGGACCAATTCGGAAAATATGAGCTGGAACAACAATGTTGGTTTGGAAAGTAAGCTGATAATAAGTAATACGGAGTGGAGTGTTCTGGCAATCCAAATAGTTGAAACAGTTGATACGTTCACATCTCCTGAGAGAAGAGAAATAGGAAATATTTAGCACTTCAGTAACTGGGATTTGAAGACAAGCTCTTGGACAGCATGCAGAGTTCCAGGAAACCTGTCTCTGGTATTAAGCAATACATAGCAGGGTTGAATATTACTGACTGTACAATTAGCAGCTGCTTGCTCTTCTTATATAACCCTCACTATGTCAATGCAATTATCAAGGTAACAGCCAAATATCAAGAGGTCATGAATCTGAAAACGTATCCTGGAAACTGCAATGAACTTAAAGGAATACTTAGAAAATTACTTTGCGTAGGTTGGTCTGGAAATGAACCATGAGATTCATCCAATCATAGTACTCTGGATCAGGCCACATGAAATCCCCAGGACTTATGCTTACAAAGTTCGCATCATGAACCATGTGATGGTTCCTTCATGGAACTCTGTTGTGCATGTAAGTAGGTAAGCATTTATGCATGTGTATCAAAATAGTGTTTCATTAATTCCACAGCAATCCGACTTATGCAAAACTTGCATTATGCAACACTTTCTGGAATGGTTCTGTGGCTGAACATACTGTATCAAATGAAAATGTCAGAGTAAGATATCAGTTTGTGATATATACACATTTATAAAACTTATAAAAGAGCATCTTGTGTGCCAGCGGTGATCTTTCCTGACTCAGTTACCTTGCATTACTGGATTATCACAATACATTCTATATGACAGTCCTTAAAACAGAGGTCCCCAACCTTTTGGGCACCAGGGACCAGTTCCGTGGAGAGAGGTTTTTCCGGGGACCGGAGACTGCGTGGTTTTGTGTGCTGCCTGCATCTCACGGATGGGGCTCTGCTTGTTTGTGCAGACTGGTTGCTGGCATGCCGCAGGCCGGTACTGGTCCATGGACTGGGGGTTGGGGACCCCAGCCTTAGAAGACAAACCTAAATTTCAGCTGATTAAACCTGAAGCATCCTGGATGCTTATGGGTATATAACTATTGTGAGAGCTGCACTGATTAAGAGTTAGCCTTAGATGCAATTCAACTTGCTGGTTGTCACCTTTAAAGCTCTATATAGTTCAGGGCCTAGATACTGTCATGACTGCTTTCTCTATGTTGAAACTGCCTGGTCAGTAACAACTGGAAGAGAGGGTTTGCCAAAGATCTTATCACTGAGAAAAATGTCATATTTAGGACATTCTGGCTTGAGCCTTCTCAATGATGGACCCCTCCTTAGGAATACCTTAGACCTAGATTTCCCCCCCTCCCCCTCCCCCCCTTGTTACTACATTTCCAGGGACCTGTAAAAGCACAGCTCTTCAGAAAGACACTTAGGAATAAATAACATAATACAAAGCAGTGGCACATTGACCTGAATTGATATAATTGTAAGAAACGGTCTTTAAGCTGCTGATATTGATACAGTAAGCCACTCTGATTCTAGAAATGGACAGCATGTAAGTTATAGTAAATAATTTACATGTAAATACTAGTAAATAATCAATACTGATCCTATTGTTCCTAGAATTTATTAAAGTGCTACACTGATAGCAGGTTTTGCAACTAAAGCTTTTATTGCATGAGTTTTGATCTTTATGGTTTGGCCTGAGCCTTTCTTTGGACCTTCTCTACCTTATTACCATGCATCTTTGCAAACTAAAAGATCTTCACTGAGGTGTCTTCATTTCTACGGGGATGAGTGATACATTCTTAAAGCCAGGTACTGTATATCCTGTTTAAACCTTGTTTCAAATTATATGGCTCTCGTATGCTAAAGTCATTGAATAGTTGTTTTTAATTTATAATTTAAGTAAATTTTCTTTTTGCACTTTTAACTTTCTATGAATTCCTAGGCTAGGATACCCTCTGGCATACAACAGATATTCCAAGAGCTGTGCTTATCTAATAAAGATTTGTGTAATGATTGTAATTTCTTTTTTCTTTTTTCTAAATTTCAGCAACTGGGAATAAGGCGAAGTTTTCTTAAGTTGTAACAAAGAGTGGCTTTTAGACCTCACAGAGGAATTAACATTTATATCCTTTATAGATTATATCTGATTTTCTAAATGTTTATTTATTCAATTTATATAGCCACCCATATACAATACACATTACAATAAACAAATAAAATATCCAATATAAAAATAAAAACACATAACAACATAATATTATAAAAACAACTATCAGCAAAGCCAAGGGATAGCCTTGATCACATACTCAGGGCCACAAAGCCAAGTTTTCAGATCCTAAGAAAGGGCCAGCAAGACTGGGACTAATCTAATCTCAGAAGGATGATGTTCCAAAGGGCAGGAACCTTAGTGGATGCAGGAGGAGTTTTGTCTCCTTCAAAACAGTCAAAAAGCCCATTATATTTCCACCATAATTCTGAATGGCTCATTCAGAGGGGTGGAGATAAATGATGGTCCTCTTTTAAAAGTTGTAGATCTCTATCAGATAAACTATGCCTGAAAATCCCAACTACTGTGCAATTGTGCAATGCCTTCCTTGCACATAATTCTGGATGATAGATTTCTGTGTCTTTTTTCTATACTCTGAATACATGGTTTCCTCCAAAAAATAATTTTCTCCAGTGAAAATCCATAGGCTTGCAGTCCCTGCTTCTATATAAGTTCTCTGCTCCTTTTCATTTTGGACCCTTCTCTCTTGTTCAGCCTGCTCCCATCTCTGGTGGATGGGAGGACATTTTTTTTGGGCGGGGCTTCTAGCCCTAAATCTTGCCTTCTCCAGATGTACCCTTTATCTTCTTCCTATTCCTTAAGGTTACCGTATTTCAAAGATATTCTCTCATTAGTTATTTGGTAACTTTCTGATTTAAAAAATGGATTACCCAGTGTCTCCCTAATGTCACCTTCTGCTTCTCATTTTCTGTAGGATGTTTTCTCTCATTAACTGAGGCCTCCTTTAGGAGTAATATAAGATCCATAGATTATTTATTGTGAACACCATGCCAGTTGTTTCTAAAACTTTTATTTAATGGGAACATGCCGGGATCCTTATGCATTCTTATTTATCTGGGGATAAAACTAACTTCACATTTTGTCCCTTAGAGCAGCTGCATGGCTTTTAATATCATAGCTCTTACAGCACCATGAGATTCAACTATCAAAAAATGGTTAAGACTATTAAAAAAACAAACAAACCACCAACCCATGGCCACAAGGGCTATGGCCGGTTCATCAGAATAATTAAATGTATCTTCTTCCAGTTTCCTAAGCATTATATGATATACAGATGTAATGCCCTGACTGTAAACAGGCTTCTAGAAAATTTTATGGTAGTATTTGTCACATTTTTATTGCTGGAGTTTAGTTTGGAAAGGCAAGGATATGGATGAGTGTGGGGAGTACATTCACAAGAGAAAATGGAGTAAGTGTAAATGAGGATGGTATATATGTGTATGCATATATACATGTATATATGCATATACATGCATATATACATGTATACATATATGCATGTATGTTTGATTTTGAGAAAAGAACTCTACCATGAGTTCTTTTCCAGTGAAACTAGAGCTATCCATTTCAGATTATGGTCACATTTACTCTGAACGGTAGAATCAATGGTACATGGTTCCCCAATTGCTTGCCTGAAGCCATTTGTAGCAGGCTTGTCTTTAAAAATTAAACAACTGTTGGTATTAGTGGATTAGATCTTTGAAAAAAAAGCACAGCAAATAGAAGTGCAACAAACACCCTATGTTCAGCTGAGTAATTATTAAGAGCTCTGAGCATTACTTAATGTGATTAGTTGCTATGTAGAGGGGCAATTATTAGACTTACATATCAGACACTTTTCTGTAGTTTGGTGGACACTCAATTAAAAGGCATCGGAAGCTGCCTTGAATATTATAGCAAGATTCTGCTGATGAACAGTTGTGGGTTCCCATTGCACATTCATCAATATCTGAGGATGAAGCATACACAAAAATGGCAACAATTTAGTAGCATCCTTCTTCCACAAGTGAACAAATCTTATCAACTCCACTGGGTTACATATAGGAAAACCAATCACAATGATTCATTTCTATTAATAAAAAGAAAGAATGCATACACTCACCTCACCACACTAAAGTTTCGGTTAAATTAGCTAATCAGTTTGTAAGTTATGGATTCATTTTATAAACTGCTTAAGGCAAGAGTGTAGGCACCTTTTCTCAGTTGCCTTAATGTCAGAATTTGGTAATACTTAGGATTTAAGAACTAAAATAAATAAATTAACCCCACCACCCCAAGCCAGTACTTTTTCCACACACATAGGTTGTACTCTTATGGCCTCTGGGATATCTGTGAATCATAAAAGTAGTTAGATTTTGCTGTCCAAAGTCAGAGACATGGCCGGAGTGGGAAATTTGAGATAGAATTTCTTCTCTCTGTTGGTGAAAATATCTTGGATAGTCTAAGGGAATGTATGGGTTAGATTGGGCACTCCTATTTTGACTGAACCAAAGGCCATTTCCCACACCCTCTGATAATTCTGAGGTTTTTTTCCACTGAATACAGTCAAAGTGAAATAGTTAATGAAACTGCTAAAGGGAAAAAAAGCACTTTCACACCTGACTCAATCCCGCCTAAGCATTTTATTCTCATCTATGAGAGGGTCTTCAGCCAATCCCAGAGGGCTGAGAAGAAACAAGAGAAATCAACACTTCCTCCAGATAACAAGCTGAATAATATATATTTTTAAATAGTATTCAGTTCTTTAAACTTCCATAGCTCCAGGAGCAGTAAATGTCCCCTTCTCTCATTCCACACAGAAAGAGGGAAAATAAATTCTCATCCCACCCATACAAACACATTTCAGAACATCTAGTATGCATTTGTCTGGCTAAGCACCAGAATCCCTGAGAAGAGAAAAAGTATGGTGGCTGTCCAGAGGGTGTTTTTTTTAAAAAAATTATATACTGTAAATTCCCATTGAAAGCCTAGCATTGTTATTTTGCAACCAGGAGCTCTTCCCCACAGATGTACTCATAGATGTAAGTTGCTGTGTAGGACCTCTATAGGTATACATTGGGGTGAAGAAGAAGGCCTTGCCTGAGCCCAGATTGTGTAAGTGGGATCAAGTAAAGAGTTCAGTTATATATTGCTTGCCTAAACAGAAAATATTAAAGCGAACAGTTTTTCCTAAAGCAGGAATTAAGAAATCACTGCAAAGTTTACTAGAGAGCATAAGCCTGGAGAAACTGATAAGGTTATCTGTGACATCTTCTAGACTCTAGAGATCTCTTGAGTGCAGGTGGGATAAGGCAGGATAAAGCAAAAAATAAAACTCTTCCAATTCCTGCAAAGCTCAAGCATCACAAATCATAAGTTGCAAATTGTAGTTTGAACTGTGCAGCACGACAGCCAAAAGAGTTAGCTCAACTCTCAAAAGGGGATGAAAATATACAATCACATGGGACACGGTGCCACTGCAGGAATAGTACCAATTCTCTGTGTGGAAGCACCCAGAGACAGGCAGGCACATACAAATCACTTTCCACTTCTGCCCTGCACTCTGCAGGGCTTTTTAATTAAATCAGTGCTCCACTGATTCGCTAGGATTGCTTTTAAGGATGGGCCTAAATATAGTTTGATCTCCCCGTTTCTGGATCTCCATCTGCAGTGGAGGCAAGTTGATAAAATGACTGCAGAATCCTCTTTGCACATATACTTCTCTACTTGGTTGGGAGGCTCACAGATTTTTGTTTTAAGACCAGCATTTTGTCAATTCCAGTTGTGTCATTGTGTCTGAGGGATACAAGAATTTATTTCTACGTAGGATACTTAAAGTAAGAATGAAAATCCTACAACAAAATCTTTGAAGAGCAGGATAACAAAAGAGCCATTTGTTGATTTGTGATGGCTGCAAAAAGATGGGGAAGGAAATCCTGGCTTAACTTTTTAGCCATTAAAAAAAAAAATCTCAAATGTCTAGACAGCATTTAGAGGTTTGCGACTTAAATAAATGCTAACAAATAATCCACGAGCAAAGTATTGCAGTGAAATCTGGCAATTTTTATAGAGAAGACTGTCTCCTAAATCAACATCACTCTTGCATGGAGTGTGGCTTGTTTAAAAGCATAAGAAAAGAAACACAATGAGAAGTAAAAAAATGAATTCAAATAATTTAAGTTCCTCCTCAATGACTCATAAAACTAGGTGAAAAGGTAAATTGTTCCCACATGGAATTAGATGTTGCAAAAGATTTACTACTCTCTGAAGCTTTACCGCACAGTTTTGAAAACAACAATCCATAACATAATATGATAGTGTGGTAGTTCAAATAGATCAGCATGAATTCACTAAGCCATAAAATCTCCCTGAAGGAAGTGGAAAGGAAAAAAAGCCAAGATTTCTTCTGGGTAGAAACAATAGCTTTTTGTTATATATATTAGGGGTGTAAGATATACTTTCCCAATCCTGCCCCAGGTTCAAAATTTTCAAGGGCCACAAGTGGTTATAGTGTTTAAATGTTGCAAATAATACATGCCAAAATTCCCTAATACATAAATTCATGTACTCATTGTCTCCCTAGATAAACCTCGGAATTGAGCATGAAATGTTGGATTTACAGTCATTAGGGATGCAGATTCTCTATTCATATGTTATCCTATATCTTGGCTCCTATTCAGCCTTGAAAAGCAGGGGAAAAATTTGCAGAAAATATAGACAACTTCCATCTGCATCACAATCAAGATTGATACATGAATTCTTTGAACCAATACTTTCAGCACTGAAAAGTTTTCATCGGTACTGGATTCCATGAAATAATTCAAACAAAAAAGCTATTTCTCAGTTTTCAAATCATTTCCTTACTAATGATCAGTATCTTCAAGAATCATGCACATTCTTTGTGCCAAAATAGCAATAATTGAGATATATCACCTTTAAGGCTGCTTGGGTAATGTTATAAAGAAGCTATGTTGATCCTATTAAAGGAAGGCTTCTAGTGTGAAGTATGAATCATATCACTTGGCTATCTATACTACCTTCCCCCCCCCCAACATGGTACTCTTCAGGAATTTTGGAATTCAAAGCTGACCATCACTGCAATGGGTGGTTCACGTGAAATTGTATTCCCCAACAATACCAAAGGGTTGGGATACCAAATACCAGATCAATTGCTCATGTGTCCTAGCAGCACATCAGGGGCACGATTTTGTTTTGCCTAAAATGCTTACCAATACTGTTGGTAGCTGTAGCCACTTTCTTCCTCCTCAGAGACCTGCTTGTACACATGCTTACCCAACAGCCGCGGCATTGTAACTGCCCAGTGGGTATCCATGCATGTCTCAGATTTGAGACATGCCACCATAGAAGAAGCAAAAGGGTGAATGGGAGACAGGGAGATATCCCTCACTTTTTTTTCTTTTGAGAAAGCGCAAAGGGATTGCAAGGCTGTTGTCCATAAAAGTATCACCAGCAAAGTGCCAACATCACAGGTAGTACTGGAAGAGCAGGCTAGCTGGGGGAGAATCAGGACAATCTGTCAGGGCCAGAAAGGGAGTACCATAGATGGGGTATGATAGGTTTGAGGCAAAAAACCCAGTCTGCCTATTGCCTAGGCTTAAGTCTGTTCCTTATGTCATACGACATTATTTGAAAAAGTATCAGAGACATGCACCAGTGACATCCTTTGTGGAGTAGTACGTTGGACTCACTTTAGACTGTATAAAAACTGATCTGTGTTAGGAACTGATGCTAGCTGACTCTCATATGCGCTGATACTACATTAAAGGAATAATGAACCTATGAAACATTTGGCTAATCTAGTCTTGATTTGATCAATTACAGTTCTTCCAGTAGGACAACAAAAGGCAATGATGAAAAGGCTGACTTAAAGTTGTTCTTCACCCTAAATCTTTTTGGCTGCCACAACCTTCCACCCTGCTAGGGAGAATCACATCCATCCTCTAATAATCACAGATGGGAAGAAGAAAACACCTCTACCTAGATACCTTATTTTCAAGGACAGCCATTGAGTGACTGTGGTTGCTTTTATTGTAATGTTAATCAAAATAAATACTGGGAAACAATTACCCAGGTAATAATATTTTTTCCTACGGACAAATCTACATAAGTTTGATTTTCTTAAGTTTCTCATTTTCCCAATCTTAAACTCTTTTCACTCCGTTGCTGAACAAATTTATGTGTGTTTTTTTAAATGTCTGCATGAACGTCTACACAATTTTTTGCGCACAATTTCTAATACATGCACTTTGTGATGCTATAGAAGATTCCCCAAAATTATGATTTGACACGCTTTTTCATCGAATACATGGTTTTTTTATGTAAATGTTTTCCCCCAGGACTTGGTTTGAGTATGCACGTACTTCCCTACTTTATGTTTAGCTTCCTATCTTTTACTGCATGGCAAAATTTTAAAAATGAAATTCATTTATTCATGTGCAGTCATGGTGATGAAATGAAAATTAGGTCAACTCATCATGACCTAATGGAAAGAAACAATTTTCTCTCTGTCTTTTTTTGTAATCTTATTCTTACCTCGACAACTCCTTCCGTTGGCGGCCATTGTATATCCCTGATCGGGGCAAGCACACTGGTAACTCCCCGGCACGTTGAGACAGCGGAAAGTGCATAAGATGCCTGCACTTTGGCCACATTCATCAATATCTGGAATTGGTACATTAGCAAACATGTGAGGGCGACAGCTTTATTCTCCCAGAGTAATGTACACTACTGCTGCAATGGAACAAATCAGATGTACCTTTACAGGAATGGCTGTCTTCTGCTAATTGGTAGCCTTGCCTGCAGTAACACTGATAGGAACCATAAATATTAGCACATTCTTGACTGCATGGATTATTGTCACATTCATTGACATCTGTGTTGAAAAATGAGTATCAAAGAGACATTAAAATCAGTTGCCGCCACATACCTGTCATTGAAGACAAAGTAGAAAAGCCCTTTAACTAAATGGATTGCCTAAAAAAAAATGGAGCATCTTCAAGCCTGAAGATACAGCATGACTGTGGTTTATACATGCAGGAAATATGTTTGATTAAAATACTACATTACTAAATTGAGATAATACTAATAAGCATTTTAAAGTCATAGATGATTATAACTATCACTTAGATGTGGGATGTATCATTCCTGGTACCTCAAGGTCTATGGAAAGTTGTATCACACAATCCAAGAAGAAATGGATCCAGGACCTATTCAGGGAAGGTTTTCGGGAAGTTTAAGTTTCACTGAAAGTCTTTTAAACTTTACATATAAACATATGTAAAGTAGAGATAATTCTCACTTAATGGCTGCCAGGCCTAGTGACTGATCAAAGGTACTTGCACTTTGTCTACAAGCAAATGGTGCTGCCAATATATGGCATTGCACTATAGGAGGAAGAGGCTCTAGAACCCAAAGAGATGCTAACAACCTGCACTGGGCCACTCTTTCTCCACCTTTGACTTAGCAGTTATAACACAACTCATTTTTTTATCATGCTATTATCATTGTAATGTTGTTCAAAACAATAGGCCTGTAAATTAGACTATAGTTATTCATTTTCAGTGAAATACAAATGCATGAAGAAAAGACCCAATCGCAGTTAAGGCAGGGTTTCATTTTTATATTATACTATACAAAATACATTGGAAAACTGGGATGCTAATTGTGACAAATAAATTAGGATAGAATAATGTAAAAGAAAGCATGAGGATTTCAAAACTTGCGTTCAGAAATGTGTTGTTTTCTGCAAGAGAGTTGTCACTGTGCAATCCATCCCCACTGACTTTTTTTTTTGAGATAGCTTCATCTACAAATACCTTCGCAATGTTTCCCATCATAAGCCAAGTGAAATCCAGAAGAACATGAACAATGATAGGATCCAGGAGTGTTTTCGCATGAATGCTGGCAGAGTCGGCCTGGATAATTCCAGCATTCATTTATGTCTATTGCAAAACAAAAACAAAAGTGATAAACATAAAATACACTTGGGAAACTGTAAGGCAGAAAAAGGCAAAGGTGTTAGAGGAAGATTTGTGTAATTGTTTCCATTTTGGATGTTACATTTCCTTACTTTGTTTGGTTACCAGTATAGTGAAATAAAGAAGTATAGAAAAATGCAATTACCAC
Organism: Azemiops feae; assembly: GCA_023970755.1. Classification (NCBI taxonomy): domain Eukaryota; kingdom Metazoa; phylum Chordata; class Lepidosauria; order Squamata; family Viperidae; genus Azemiops; species Azemiops feae. The sequence goes on along the minus strand of JALGBA010000170.1, from coordinate 14,507 downwards.
CTTATCAAATAAACGACCACTTCATTTTTGCCAAGTTTTCTACATTTATATTCTATGTCTTTGACTTACCAAACCACTTATAGCACATAGAATGGTTTTGGAAACCTTTACACTAATGGATGTAAATTATTGTCAGCCCCACTAGGTAGAACCAGATCAAGAAATGAATTCCACAGGAAGCTTAAAACTACTTTCATGCAAGTCTGATGATCTCCTCTTCCTACTTATAGTTCAGTGAATTAGGAAGCGTCTTATCTGAGTTGCTTCTCGATATTATCTGACTGTTGTGGACTTAAAGTAAGTTTTACGCTTTGTCGCTTTGGCAATGGAGCTTGCATATTTCTGTCAAGGTCATATTCTTTTCTCTCTATAATGAGAGAAGAAGTTGCCATTTTAGACTGACAGTTCATGAATGTTGATGTTTTGGTAAGCAAGATAATTTATTAGGTAAAGTTAGGGACACAACCTCCTTTTTAACTGTCAATCTCTTACAGTTTCTATCCCATCAAAGCCCTGTCCCATGCCACAGCAATATCAATCTACTTTTACTACTATTAGAAGACATTCTTTGGCTCAGCATCCTGAAGATAGACCAAAACCTCCTCTGTGTTTTTTCTTCCAGACTCTAAGCCTCATAAGCTTTAAATCTGTTTGTTCCAAATCAGCATTCTTAAGATTCCATTCATATACATTTTCCCAATCATGATAAATGTGAATAAATCAGTTCTCTTAGATATTCTACTTCAGCTGAAATCATTTAGAATCCAGAGCATATCCAACCTGGAGTAGAAACAGCCCAAGTGGGGGAGATAATTATTATAGTGGTCTGGACGTTTACAAGCAATTCTGTAAAGTAGGAGTGTTCTGCCCTCCCTTTTCTCCCTTTTTCTAATTTTCTGAAATTGGAATCTCAAAGGAGCACAAACTGGCTGATTGTTTCTGAGATTGCCAGTTTCATTCACTTATTTATAACATCCAGAAGTTCTTGTAGTGAGCTATAAACTATAACATACATTGTTTATAGGAATTTGCAAAGGTCAAAATCTTCAAGCATATCTCCATGGGTATCTCTTTCAAAACTCATTTTGACTTCAATGCTACCTTGGGCAAGAAAGCAGAGGAAGGGAAGAAATATTCATACCATTCTTGCTAATTCCAGGCAACCTTCCAAGCTAAGCTTACATAATTATACTGAGTGTGTGTGAGTGAGTGTGTGTATCATAATCAGAACTTAAGCATCTGGTTGATTTCCCCCCTCAAGCATGCACCACGTTTTACAACAATCTGCCATTCATTTTTGTCTAATTAAATTATTTTAATTTTGTCTAATTAAAATAAGGAGACTCCAGCACCTATTTGCACTGACTGGGTTATAGCATCCACTCAGAAATTCAATAGCTGGTAGGTTGTTACCTAGCATCTAAATAATTCAGAAACTATTTTCTTTGCAGGTATGAAGATACTTAGTAAAACAGACAGCTGGAGACTTTTTAGCCCATTAATAAGTACTGTCTTAAGTTAATTTCAATCAATTGCTATATTTGAAATAAATCTAAAGCATGTACTTATGAACAGACAAATTAGTCCATGTAAATGAAGAGAACTTCGGAAGCAGGCATGCTATCTTATTTAAGCTTTAGTTCAGTGGAATTAATACTTATGCTGAAATCAATAGCATATAAAAGCTGACCATGTTTTGACAATCAGCAATACCAATTCCCCTGTGTCATACTTACCAGTGCAAGTTCTGCTGAATGAATCATACTGATATCCCATCTTGCAATCACAGCGGTATGCTCCAGGTAGATTGTGACAAATCTGTCCTTCTCCACAGTGGTGTGTGGCAGACTGACATTCATCAACATCTATAGAAGCAAAAAGTAGCAATTACTCTATCCACCATGGACCAATTGATGGCCACTCTCTTTTTTGTATCACAATTTTCAGCAAATGTGTGGAATGAGCATGCAGCAGGAGCAAAAAATGGGATAATTTTTCCCAGAAACTGCAGGTACAGTGATTAGATCCCTTTGCCAAAGCTGGCCTCCTGCAGTTCTGTGGTTCTTACAGACAAACCCTATAATTTAAAATAAAATAGAAATTCAAGTTGCAAAGCCTTGGAGTGCACTCTATTTTGGGTTCAAAAAACATTAGCTTCCCTTTAATTTTTTTCTTGGCATTTATTGAATTCATATCTTAATTCTCCTATGTTGTTTGGAATGGCCAGGACAAGAAACAATGGATGGAAAGTAATCAAGGAGAGAACCAACCTAGAACTAAGGAGAAATTTCCTGGCAATTGGAAAAATTAATCAGTGGATATTTTGTGGTTGCTCCAATACTGGAAGTTTTTAAGTTTTTAAAAAGAGTCTGGACAACCATTTGTCTGAAATGGTATAGGGTTTCCTGCTTGAGCAGTGGGTTGGACTAGAAGACCTCAAAACATCCCTTCCAACTCTGTTATTCAGTTATTCTGTTCTATTATTAAACCAGCATTTTCAGATAATAGTTATGTAAAATAATAAAGGCAGTGTTAGCTTTCCTTACAAATTGAAATCTTTCCTTGATCTCTTTCAATATCAATCAAGCAATTGTCATATACTCTGAGGACTGATAATACTTTTCGTCCATCCACATGTGCCCAACAAATGCTTTAATTTTTTTAAAAAGAATTTTAATTAATTAATTAATTAATTAATTTGATTTACATCTTGCCTTTCCTTCAAGAGCTAAAGGTAAGGAAAATAGCACTTCCTTCTCCTATTTTTTTTACTATAGTAGCAACCATATGAAATAAATTGAACTGGAAAAGAAAGAGATAATTCTACTCAGTAGAGCTCCATGGGTGAGGTATACTTGAATTTGTGTGACCTCCATTCCAATCGACAGAGAATGAGATGGCTGGATGGAGTCACTGAAGCAGTAGGCATGAGCTTAAATGTACTCCAGAAGATGGTAGAGGACAGGAAGGCCTGGAGGAACGTTGTCCATGGGGTCGCGATGGGTCGGACACGACTTCGCAACTAACAACAACCATTCCAATTTCTTAACCACTACATAATATTGGCTCTCAGTATAGGCATTAACATCACACAAGGCAGTAGCATATAATATTTTGAGCATGGGTAACACTTGCTTTTTTTTATAGTCTTTGGGACTCTTGGATTTACTTGTAGACAACTGTATTTGGAGATAAAGAAATTACAACTCTTGTTTTAAATGAGCCTAACAATGTATCATAAATCAAAACCTGATTTTTTTAAATTAAAGCACCATCTCTTTACATCTCTGTTCACTTTACAGCAAACATTAAAATGTTAATTTTAATAATGACTTAAATCTGCCAATTAGCAACATAAGTTGCCTTTAATTCATTTGTTCAACTCTTTGATTGGTTTTCTTTGAAATTGTGCATTCCAATCACTTCTGCTTTTAATTAACTTTCAGTACATTATTCTGTCAAAAGAGCATCCCATTTCATGACAGCCACAGTATTTTCCAGCTAAATGTTGGAAGAAACTGCTGCTAACCACTCTATTGCATTACAAAGAATACATTTGTTAAGAATTCTCTAACTAAAAAGAAGCAACCACAATAACTCCATTCTTCTGCCAAACCTTTCCCAATGATCTATTTCTAGAACCATAAGTTTATCCAATCTAAAATTTAACCATCCATTGTATTCTTTCTTGCAAAATGAAAAAGGAAATTAGACCCACAATGAGTTTTTATTTGGTTGCTTATGCTTTCACCCTATTAACACACACACATACACACAAGCATTAGAGTGTTTAAAGTCTAAGCATAAGAGTATACTTACAAGGCCAGAGACACAATGTTTTCATTACTAATATTACAATGAACTATGAAGTTTTTAGATACAACAAAGCTCTAATTTCTATAATTTCAAGTTTCTAAAGAAGTCTTACTAGTGCTAACCAAGTTAGGTAGTAGCTGACAGAGTAAATGAGCACACCAACATTAGCATTCTGGGTATGACTACTTTAGTAGAGCAGACATACTTTTCAAAGCACTGTTCTTGTCCTTGACTGGTTAATGATAGTTGGCCAAGCTGTTCTTAATTTCCCTCAAAGCCAAGACTCTCCCACAATAACACATTGTTATTACTCAACTGTAATGGCTGTTTAAAACCCCACATCAACCATTGAAGAAAGCTATATGATTTATTACATACAAATTCTGTTGTATATTTTTTTCTACTTGCATTACACCACCATCACTACTGCCTAATCAATGTTCATTGATGGATTTAACAGAATAGCTTTTATTCTTTTGTTATTTTAACAAATAGCTTTTATTCATTTGCTCAAGTTACTGAGATTACATTTGAATTTGAAGCACCAGCAACTTCCAGCACTGAAGCAGCCACAGTTTTGCCAAATTTCAATTGTGTGGGAGCCAAGGGTTCTGGATTTTGGATGCATTCTATAAACTAATCCATTTCAGCAAAAATTGTTGCCCTATTTCACCCAATTCAGGGTTACAAACAACCAAATAGGCACAAGAGTTTTAGGATCAGATGAATTTGACTAATCTTGTTCTAAAGCTGAGACCTTTGTAGGTTGAGACAATGTGAAGAAGCATCTTCTTTTCTCTAGCCTAAATATAATTTGATCTATTAGATAAACCTGCTTTTCAGAGATATAAAGAAGAAATATCTCCCTATTTTTTTTTCTGTCATGCATAATTTTATGCCTCCTCTTTTTATTTCCATTATTTTAGACAGTTTCTTCAGTTTCTTGATTATTTTCATTTCTTGAAGTTGCCCTAGTTTTACTCATTTAAAGCGAGGGAGGGGACGGAATGAATATGTTAGAGATTGTATGGTCCAATGGACAAAGAACTTTGGTTAAAGTATAATGATTGCCCATTGGGAAAAGATGTATTCTAATGGATTGAAATTCACATTGAAATATATAAAATAAATGCAAGCAAATGTTTTCCTTTTAGGTTTGATGGATAAAGAATTGGAAATAAAGTTTGGAATTTGTTATTATGTAAGATGACAACAGTGAGAATTTTATATGCACCAAGATGGAAAGACACACTAGTTCCCACAATGGAAGAATGAATGGAAAAGGTGATGGAGTCAGAAGACATGGTTTTGTTTTGACTTGAAAACTGCTTCTGGATTTTTTGCTCAAAGCTGAAAAAAATGAAGCTTTGATTTTGGATGTTGCTGATTAGAATGATTTTGTCATGATAGAAATGGCTTAAAATGTGAAATGTAAAGCAAAAAGTTGGTACTGTATTATTTCTGTAATTGACTTCACCGAAGAAAGGCAGAAGTCATTATTTTTTCTTCTCTCTTTGAACCTTTCTCTTTCCTTTTCTTATTATTCCAACTTTTTGTTTCTTCTATACTTTTATCTTATAATGAAATAAAAAAGTATGCAAAAAAAAAGAGGGGAGAGAAGAAGTGGTGACCAGAACAACACAGACTGTTCCAAATGTGGATCTGGATCTGAGCTGAAGAAAGGAGTTTCAATATTGTAGTTGACACTACTCCATTAGATGAATATGGTGAAAAAAACAAATCCTAAATTGGAAATCATCCACACATTATTAATAGTTTTATTAATATTTAAGTGTGTGGTGTGTCCATATTTGAAAGAATGTGTAAAGTTCTGTCACAGACAGTATCTCCAGAAGGATATTGAAGCACTAGAGAATTGCAGAATGATCTAAGGAAACAGACTAATGAGGAAAGATTTAATGTTTGTAATGTACCTACAAACACACATAGATAACTTTTGTCCCAGTGTACATCACTGTCCAATGGATTGCACACCAAATGTCTCCTATCATTGTTTGGAAAAATTGTTTTGGATTACACCATATTCACTTTATGTTACTTGCAAAGTTTATCTCTCATTGTCCATATATGCTTTGGAATTCCTGGGTGGCCTTATTATTTATATACCTCCATTTTTTAAAAAAGTTATTTTATTCCCATTCTCTGTATTCTATAATAAAACTTACTGACCCATAAAAGGGCATTTCCCATGATTCAATGTATGCTTGCTTCAGTTTTTAGAAATCACAAGGAACAGAAGAAGCATGAATCACTGAAACATCTATACTATTGATACATGTATGTGTCTTATATTAATTCATAGAAATAATTATTTTAGATTTTATTTCCCTTGCTGGCATTAACAAGGACAAGAATAATTATTTTGGCAAACACTAGTATAAATGTCAACATCTCCTGATGGATAAGACTGCCTAGTGAAAAGCAACAGCAATCAGTAGCACTGTTCACTGCCAAGAATTTGGCAGACTTGTTTTTCTTACCTGTTGAAGTCTATTTTAAGATTTAGCAGGCAGGCAATGTATATAACTCAATTTCTTTTGGGTGGCAACTAAGGCAGTCCATTTTTAGCCAAAGAACATTAAAGGTATCTCTACCAGCACCACAAAGATTTGCAACAGATCCTTTTATGTATTTATTGGAATTCAGAACATGCATGTTTACAGAAATGTATCAAAACTCTTTGAAAATGATTTTTAGAGCTGCATGTGGAGAATTGCCTTCCTACTTTTTTATCTGAGGAATATTGGTCATTATTGGAGATGATGAAATACCTTGGATTATAAAATCTTACTTGACAAACGACTTTTACTATAAAGACTACCTACAAACATGTGAAATAGAGGTCTCATACCCAGCTATAAAATTATTTTCATCATCTGATTTCAAAGTCCTCAACTTAACACACCATTAAGAGAAGATGGATGAAGACCAGGAAAAGATTCTTTCCATGTTAAAAGCAATACATGAAACCATCCTTTCAGCTTGTGACAAAATAAGATATTACAGAAAAGAACAAGATGTCAGCTTAGATATACAAACCCAAATTCCGACTACAATTAAAGAACAATGCAGAAGTAACAGAAGAAGTGGAACAATCAAATACTAAGACAGAGGACTCAATTGACCAACAAATACAGTCAATGAAGTATCCAGAAAAGGGACTGACAACACTGAAAATGGAAAAGACTTTCTATATAAATCAGAATAAATTTGAGGAGCAAGAAGAAGAACAGATTGAATGGAAGATAAACATACCAGGACAATTATGGGAATTTGGAATAATAGGGAGACAATTTAAGGAATACAAATGGGCTAGCCCTTCCAAAAAAATGGCAACTAAATGGTGTCTCTTATTCCAAACAATATATATAATAATAGAGGGAGATCTATTTGATTATTTAAAAGCGTTGACATGGAAGGCTAGTTGGCAAAGAAAGAAAGCCAGAATAAGGCTGAAGAAAATTGGGGTTTTGATTTATCAGAGGGGATTTTATATTACTAATTAGAGGGTTAAAGGGAGAAGTTGAGATAAGGGAAATTTTGGTCATTAAATTTAAAACATTTGGAAATTAGTTGAAAATACGGATGCTATTTGTTTAATACTTAAAAATTAGACCCCAAAGAAAAAAAATATTATGAATATGTTTGATTTATTGATTAACTCAGACAATAAATATAATGGGCTTTGATTTATTAAAGGGGATACTGTATTATTAATTAGATGATGTAAGATGGGGGGAAATAGATAACTTTTAGGAAATAGAACAAGATTATACCCAAGTAGATAAGATGTGTATTTTGAATATTAGATTCTGTTATGAATTGAGATAAAGGAAACTTTGGTTACCTAAAACCTGGAAATTATAAATATCAAATGTTAAATTTGAATATTGATGGGAAACTAAAAATTGGAAAAAACCAATAACAGGACATTGACTGACTGTAAAGATTGAATGTATAAGTAATTAAGATATGCATAAGTTAAAAATGTATTGATAAATGTAATAATGATGTTTTTATTTAGTTGATATAATAAGAACTGTATTAGCTGAAATATGAGATAGTAGATATTAAGGGAAAAAGAGAGGAAATATTTGAGGTTGTAGTTTGAGATTTGTACTAAAGATTTTTATATGTTACTGAACTATTGATTAACCCAGCCACCACGTTGCTTTTTAAATACCTAAATGTAAAATTAAAAAATTAATAAAAATGTTATTTTAAAAAAACTCTTTGAAAATGAGATTAAAGAGAGATGGTAAATCTAACCATATCTACAGTCGGGTTCTTTAATCTGACTGTCTTACCAACACATCTGGTTCCATCTTCATTTGAATGATATCCCCTGCTGCATATTAAGAGGTTCTTCTGACATGTGTAAGATCCAACAGTATTGATGCAATTGAATCCATCCTTACATGGCTCAGGAAGTGATGTACATTCGTTAATGTCTGTGGAATAAATATTAATATATTGCTATCAGTCTTTAACTTAATCAGCAACCCATTTTCCAGCTGTTCTTCCTTTTCTGTTCATTTGGTCTTGATTTATTGTGCAATAAATTCCAGACAGATAGGACTTTATTTAGCCCATGGTTAAAATTGTAATATTTCAAAAATCTAATATTTACTTCTTGTTTTATTCTATTTTTTAAAAAAAATAATAATTCCAGAGTGGCAAAACAGTATAACTTTAAAGATGAGGGATAGAAATACTCACCGACACAGTTTCCCTCCGGATCTTGTAAAAATCCTTCCATGCATCGTTGCTTTGATTCACAGTAAAATGATCCTTTTGTATTTTGACATGCAAAGTTGATCTTGCAGCTGTGAGTTCCTCTTTCGCATTCATCAATATCTTTTGTAAAAAAGAAAAGAAAAGAAAAGAAACAATTTAGCTACACCATTTCTAATACTCTTGTGGCACCTTTCGGTTCATGTGCATGTATAGGTTTATAGAGAGCAATGTTACAATGAAAGATGCTATTAACATCTAATAGTAAATGTAAGATACTTTAAGGCAACCTTCATTCATTTTCTAGCCTGTCTCCATTTGGAAAGAATACCTGCAATTCTGATGTGTAAAAACCCTGGAAAAGTATATGCAATCCATATAAGCAAATTCAGCAAAATTGAAAACCAGCCCTCTACATGTATAGTCAAATGTGGATGCAGAAATCCAAAGTCACTTAAATATTGGTCATAGTTGGATTCTTTTGGATGTTACTCAAATGTCCAGATCTCCTTAGTTAAAAAAAAAATAAAGGAAGAACAAATACCCCTCTATGCTTAATATCCAAGCTCAAATAATCTTACTTTGGGCATAGCTCTCTGGAAGGACTCTAATTCTGGGAAAGGTAGAAGGAAAGAGAAGAGGACGATCCACAGCAAGATGATGAACTCAGTTACAATGGTGATAGGTGCCCTGATACGTTCATTAATGTCAGTGGATTAAATATCAATACATTGCTATTGGTCTTAAATCAGCAATCCATCTTGCAGCTGTTCTTTCTTTCAGAGACAGAACATCATGGAGAATATTGATCTGTAGGCTTATAGAGAAATGATGCTGACTTGATGGCACATAATCATAGTTTAATATGACAATATCACACCATAGCAAAAGCATGGATGTGACAGCAAATAATTAGAAATTGCTTATTACAATGATGTTTGAATTATAGACCCAGAGTCCAGGAGTTAACTGAGAAACCACACAGAAACCTGCTTTGTCATTTTTTTTGATATGCTAGATTTAAAATCAGCTACGATATGAAAAGTGGCTGCTGGATGTTTTTGAATAAGGTAGTCCTCATTTAGCAACCACAATTGGGAGTGGCAAGTCAGCCTTTAAGCAAAATGGTTGTTAAATGAAACGATGGCTGTGCTCTTACTTCAGGTTTCCTTTGCTTCAGGTTATAAATGCAGGATTGATCACAAAGTTACTTTTTCATCCCCCATTGTAACTGATCATCCCCCATTGTCTGAGATAGTTGCTAAATGAGGACTACCTGCACAAAGAAAATCTGTATGTCAAATTTGTTAAAATGTATTTTAAAAGGAAAAAAAGCGTTGGAATGCTGACCACCCTCAAATATAACTTTTGTCCTCTAATAATACTTATATTACTTCAATACTTTGATGGAAAAGTGAATGTAACAAAATAATTATCTTTATGGCCCATCTACCTCCTTAAAATCTCTAAATAAAATCAGTACCCACTGCTGGAAATGATTTAATACTTTTTTAAAAAAAATCCCACAATATCTGCAAGTGTCTAAATTAGCCTGAAATAGCTTGAGTATTTCTTCTCATTGTTGCTTCAAAATGTTTGATCGAAACATAGAAGGGAATAGCATAAAGTTCACTAGCCTTTCTCCAGGGTGAACTGTGTGTTAATCTATATAGACAATGTTAATTGTATGCTTCACAATTGAGATAATACCCATTAAGTCTAGATTATAAAATTACCTAGCTGTGCCTTTATTCAGACCATTGAATTAACTTAAAGAAGGGGTAGCAATTTTTGTTTCCTGAGAAAGCTTGAATTTGTCAACAAAGTAAATCAATCACGCTAGCTGGGTCTTCTTGAATACAAATATCATTGAAAGCATTGCAGCAAATAGTATTATGATCGTTCCTTCTTTAAATTTCATTTTTTATGTGTGCCATTGTGCCCACAATATAAAAATGACAATAAAGGTTATTTATCTTTATCTTTATCTTTATTTGCAATATGAGAATAGTATCACAATTCTTTCGAGTATTCTGAATTAATGTCTAAGAATTTACAATCCCCATTGTTCTATATAAGAATTGATAATTACAAAGCAATTCTGTAGTGGGAGCATGGAAAATTTATAAAAGCACAATCACCACTTCCAAAAATTTGATAGACCTGTACTCAGGGAGGTAAATAGAGGCATGTCCCACTTTGTCTGGAAAATCTCAAATAAAATTACAAGCTAAAATTGAGTGAATGTTTTTTCCCGTACTATTATCAAAGCATCAACAATGAATATTCAACTGCTACAACAATATTTTGGGGAATATCTCTTTCTCAACCATAAATTCTGTAAATCCTGTTCCTGGATCACAGGATTACTATATATTATTTTATTTAACAATTCACTTGTTTTACAGGCTTGGGGCTTTTGGTTTTTTTTTGGTTACACAGAATAATTCCTTTAATTTCATGAAAATAATAAATTTAATTATAAGTTTAAATCTTGTTTAAACTTTAAATATGTACTTCAGTTTGAGATTTTGACAAATGAGTTTACCAACTGCTTGAAAAAAAAGTGCTATTTACACAAAAACAAATTCTAATCTTACCAACACATTCACCATCCTTAAGTTCATATCCTGATTGGCAGCTGAGTTGCTGAAGACATGTGAATGATCCAATTGTATTAATACAATGCTCTCCTCTCTTGCAAGTATGACTATCTGATATGCATTCATTAATATCTGTGAAAAAACCACATGGGCAGCATATCATATAACGAAGAATAGACCTTTTTCAAATTTACTACAGCATGAGGGGGAAACCCCTTAAAAATATAGCAGAAATTATTTGTCCAGAAAGAAAAGTTTATATAACTGCATTTTTAAAATTTATTGCCAATTTTAGAAGTTTACATTATTTTAATTTATAGAGAATTCTAGGAAATGTTCTACTTTTAATTTTGCTTTGAGTGATGCATTCAGTCAAGGTTATTATGTAATCAACTACTGTAATTGTACACAGAAGTTAAGAGAGCATGAGTGCAAGCACACATATTATATACAGAACATTCCTAGTTTATGTAGCAAATATAATTCAATTTCACAAGAGAAGCAATCATTTGGTCACCACATGACACAAAGGACATATATGAATAATCTAACAAAACAACCAAGGAGGAACCACAGGAATGAGTATGAAGGAAAATTTATGCTTTGAAACTCTTAAGAATAACTTGTAGTATATGATCAAGTAGGAGTTGTGATGAGAGCCTGACACTTGAAATAGTTTTGAATTAAGTAGTATATCCATAGAGGCAGGTTTCATGCCCAGCATGTGTTGATGAGAAACGAACTTTGTTTGTGATCCTAGTGTGACTGGCACCGTACAGTTTACGAATTTGTATAGATCCTTATATATCTCGCATTTTATTTTTCCAGCAATCCTAGAAATGTTTTATTGTTATCATTAGAGGCTGGGCATTAAACATGCCACTATGGTGGACATACAATCTAATTCAAAATTATGGCAATGATTAGGTTTCATTTCAAATGTCAAGATGTCGCCACAACTTCTACCCACGAAGGATGTTAATTTGTAATACTTATATAGCACAACAGGAAATATAAGGGTAGGAACAGCAAAAGACTGAGTCAGAGAAACCTTTCAGTTCTTTCCCTTTCATTTCTAAACCCTCAATCAGCTTAATATATACTTCACATGCTACAACGCACACACAAATAGTATGGGCCTAAGAAGGAAAGTTACCAAAACATAATGTAGCTTATAATGCCTTCTCCTCAAACAAACTGTGCATCCAACAGCACATTTTACAGATAAAATGATTGTATCTCAGTCAAGCAAAGTGTATCTCTAAGATAAAGATAAAGGCAGAAAGGTAGTAGAAAACTCATTTAGCTGCAAGGAATAGAATAGGCAATCAAACACTGCAATAAAAAAAAAATAGCAGGGCAGAAGAAACATCCTGTAATTCTGTGAATGACTATGCAAGAAAACAGAGAACCTTTAAGCAAGAATAACAGATTTCAGCTAAAAAGAACAAACTGTTGAAGAGTAAGAAGTAGCTGGATAACAGAAACAATTATCTGATGATCATTACCCTTTCTTGCTAGAGCTCTTCAAACAATGGAGAAGTGCCCTGGCACTTGGATTTCCTGCCCTAAGGAAAGGAACTTTCTCCAATCTGTTATCCTTCAGGTCTATTAGAATTTTGATTCCCACTAGTACCCAGCCAGCTGAACTGCAGTTTCAAAGTATCTGGAAAGTGCCAAACAGGGAAAGGGTGACCTACAAGACTCTCCTGCACAAACCACGATGATTGTCAAAAAGCTTCAGAGATTACAGGTGAAAGAAAATAGAATGTACAGTGAATTCCTAAGTGACCTTGAATATTTAATCAAAATTCAAACGATATGGAAACAACAAAACAGGGAAGTGTCCAATTATTTTCTGCATCTGCAAGATTTATAAATAGCTTCTCCTGGGAATATGTACATGTCAAAGCAATTTCACAGGTTTTAGTTGCATGTTGATTGATTTCAGCTGAATGCAGGGTCTTGGCTGTTGGAGAGAAAATGCAAAATGTGAACTTGTCTTCAGCAGGAAGGAAAATAAAAACCATGAACATCTCTATGAAGAAAATCTTTCCATATCTTCTGTGTAAAATGAACATAGAACATTTCCAGTAATTCAAGCAGAAGCAAATTATGAAATACTTGGAAAAATAAAAGTTTAATTAAATGCTTATAGAAAAGTTGCTCCTTCATGGATTACTGCCTTGTCGTGGTGAAGGGGCTTGCGTAACTCAATGAAGTTATGAGCTATGCCGTGCCACCCAAGATGGACAGGTCATAGCAGAGAGTTCTGACAAAATGTGATCCACTGGAGAAGGAAATGGCAACCCACTCCAGTATCTTTGCCATGAAAACCCCATGGACAGTACTAAAAGGCAAAAAGATATGACACTGGAAGATGAGCCCCTCAGGTCGGAAGGTGTCCAATATGCTACTGGGGAAGAGCAGAGGGCTAGTACTAGTAGCACCAGAAAGAGTGAAGCGACTGGGCCAAAGCCGAAAGGATGCTCAGCTGTGGATGCATCTGGTGGTGAAAGGAAAGTCCGATGCTGTAAAGATTTTTTCTCCATAGGAACCTGGAACGTAAGATCCATGAATCAAGGCAAACTGGACGTGGTCAAACAAGAGATGACAAGACTGAACATCGACATCTTAGGAATCAGTGAACTAAAATGGACAGGAATGGGTGAATTTAATTCAGAGGACCATCAGGTATACTACTGCGGGCAAGAATCCCTCAGAAGAAATGGAGTAGCCTTCATAGTCAATAAAAGAGTAGGAAAAGCAATACTGGGATACAATCCCCAAAATGACAGAATGATCTCAGTGCGAATCCAAGGCAAGTCATTCAATATCACAGTAATCCAAGTTTATGCCCCAACCACTGGTGCTGAAGAGGATGAAATTGACCGGTTCTATGAAGCCCTACAGCACCTTATAGAATCAACACCAAAAAATGATGTCCTTATCATCATGAGGGATTGGAATGCTAAAGTAGGGGGAAAAGGCCCCCAAAAAAAACAAACAAAAAGAAAAACGGAATAACAGGCAAGTTTGGCCTTGGAGTACAAAATGAAGCAGGGCACAGGCTGATAGAATTTTGTCAAGAGAATACGATGGTCATAGCAAACACTCTTTTCCAAAAACCCAAGAGACGTCTCTACACATGGACATCACCAGACGGTCAACACAGAAATCAGATTGACTATGTGCTCTGCAGCCAAAGATGGAGAAGCTCTATACAGTCAGTAAAAACAAGACCAGAAGCTGACTGTGGCTCAGATCATGAGCTTCTCGTTGCAAAATTTAAGCTTAAATTGAAGAAAGTAGGGAAAAACACTAGGCCACTCA